>OX451736.1:1286568346-1287768346 GCA_948472305.1 Vicia faba | reverse complement strand
GGGGCATTGATGTAATCAAATTCTATCTTATTAATATGGTGTGTGTTTCTTTTTTGTTTAAAACAAATTTGAATTTCTAAATCCTTGAAAGCATTGCATGAATACATATCATTCATCATAAACATAAACAGGTCTTTGCAACAAGTTTCCTCATCTCTCTACTATTTATTTCAGTACGATGGATCTCGAACAAACGGTCAAAGATCTGCAAGCTCAGAATATGCAATTTCAACAGTTACTCATGACCTTAGCCAAGGGGAAAGAGGAGCTGAAGACTCTGCTAGAAAAAGAAAAAGAGAAAAAGAAGAAGAAGCCAGCTGGTGTGGTAATCATGGCAGAAGGTTTCAGGGACAAGCCAGAAGGACCTTAGATTTTCCAACAACATCTGATGAAGGGGAAAGTAAAGGAAAAGAAACGGAAGTACCATCAGATTCTGAAGAAGAAGAGGAAGAGGAGGACTACTCTGAACAATAATACCCTTCGGTTGATGATAAGTATAAACACCTTGAAGAGCGACTAAGCGCTATGGAAATCCAGAGAGTACCAGGGCTAAATTTTGAAGAGTTGGGGCTGGTGTCAGGAATTGTGATCCCGCCAAAGTTTAAAGTGCCACTATTTGCCAAGTATGATGGGGTGTCTTTCCCTAAAATGCACCTCAGATCATATGTCAGGAAGATTCAACCACACTCTGCTGACAAAGACTTATGGGTCCACTTTTTCCAAGACAGTTTATCAGGAATGCAACTTGATTGGTTCTACCAATTAGAAAGGGCTGACATCCATAATTGGGAAGACCTGGCTGCCGCTTTCTATAAAAAATATCAATACAACGCCGACTTGGCGCCTACTCGTACTCAGCTTCAGAGTATGGCTATGGTTTCCAATGAGGGCTTTAAAGATTACGCGCAAAAGTGGAGAGATCTAACCGGAAGGGTGCAACCCCCTCTATCTGAAAGGGAGTTGGTGGACATGTTCCTGGGAACTCTATCAGGCCCTTTCTTCAATCATCTGATTGAGAGTTCTTCTGCAGGGTTTACTGAATTGATTTTAACCGGCGAAAGGGTGGAAGCTGGTATAAGAAGTGGGAAGATTCAAAAGGATGTGTCGGCTTCTACAGCTGTGAAAAAACCCTTCACTGGAAGGAAGGAAGTATTTGTTGTCTATTCACAGAGGAAACAGGGAAGAACTGAGCGCTGACCAACGGTGGGGGCCATTATGATTCCAAAGCCTGCATCAGACCAGCCAAGAAATAACCAGCAAAGGGTAGAAAGGCCAGTTCGGCAATTTACCAAGATTAACATGACTCCAGCTCAAGTTCTACCACATCTTCTAAAGTTGAATCTGGCCACTTTAAAAGAGGCCCCAAAGAATCCCAATACTGCGTCTCCACATTACCATCCGAATGCCAGATGCGCATACCATTCTGAAAGTCCAGGGCACGACACCAACAACTGTTGGGCTCTGAAGAACAAAATTCAAGACCTGATAGATGCGAAGGAAGTTGAGTTTGAAGCGCCTGAGAAACCAAATGTTATTTCCGCTCCGATGCCTAGGCATGGTCACAATGCCAACGCTATCGAAGAAGATTTGTTTGTTGCTACCGTGGATGAACTGTTAACTCTACTCCCGATTATTAAGTTGAATTTGTTGAAAGCTGGCATATTCCCAGGTTGTGACAAAGACTGCCCTGTTTGTCTATCCTCATCATTTGACTGCCCTCTGTTGAAAAAAGGTATCCAACGACTGATGGATAACCAAGAAATTTTGTTTGAGAATTCTCCTGTTTCACCCGTTCCAGTGAAAGAAGTTTCAATTATAACCATCTACACCAATCCTTCCAGGGCCCCTAAAAGACCCGTTAGGATTAAACCTGCTCCAAGGACTACTCCACTTAAGATTACAATGCCCGGGTCGGCCCCATACAAATCAGATAAAACAGTACCATGGAATTATGGTGGAGAAATCTACTACCATGGTATTAAACAGGATGAACTAACTGCCGAAGAAGAAAGCTCCGAAGAGGACAATTCCGACATTAGCAATATTTCCGGAACTAGCAAGATTACCCGCAGTGGTAGAGTCTTCTCTCTAGAGATTGCTCCTCCAAGGGCAGTCTTTGGACCCGTGGTCGTTCCGAAGATTACCTCTGCACCAGTGATTATACCTGCAAGTGTACCTACCGACAAAGCCAGTATAATCCTTGTCCCTACTTCCACTTCTGAGAATAAAGGAAAAAACATTCAAGAAGAGCATGTCCAGACGAAGGCTCAATCACTAGCTATTCCTGAAACATCCAAGAAGGAGATGGAAGAAATCTCGAGGATAATAAAAAAGAGTGATTATGATGTGGTTGAACAGTTAGGGCAAACCCCTTCTAAGATCTCTATGCTAGCCCTGCTGTTGTGCTCTGAAGCACATGCCAAAGCTCTGGTAAAATTTCCGAAGATAGCTCATGTGCCACAAGATACGTCTGCTGACCAGTTCCAAGACTGTGTGGCCAGTTTGACAGCTGATAATGGCTTGGGCTTCTCCGATGCTGATTTGACACCCAGAGGGAGAAAACACAACGAGGCATTACATGTCTCAGTGGAATGTAGAGGAACAACCCTAGCCCCTGTCATGGTTGATACTGGATCATCTTTAAATGTCTTACCAAAGAAAGCCCTTGATAGATTGGATTGCAAGGGGCTGACTCTAAAACCCAGCAATATAGTGGTGAGAGCTTTTGATGGTTCGAAGAGGATGGTCCACGGGGAGGTGGACATCCCAATAAAGGTGGGAACTCAGTTTTTCAACTCAACCTTCTATGTGATGGACATCTGTCCTTCTTATTCTTGTCTGTTAGGACGTCCCTGGATCCATAATGTCGGTGCTGTCACCTCCATCTTGCATCAGATGCTAAAATACCCGGTATAAGGAAAGATCATAACTGTCCATGGGGAGGAGGAGTACATGATTAGTCATATGAATTCTTTCCAATATGTAGAATTGGATGGCGAGTTCATTGAAACCCCCTTCCAACATTTTGAAGAAGTCTCTCCAAAAATAACGGCCACCAAGGCGGTATCCTCGATTCCTAAAATCACAAGACCTCCACCTCGGATGTCATCTCTAAAGGATGCAAGGGCAATAGTGGAAGAAGGTGGATGTACCATCTGGGGGAAGCTTCCAGACATTCCGTACAAATCAGACAAGTTTGGCTTGGGGTTTACTTCGACTAGTCAGAAGGCTGTGCATCGTGCCCGTGCTGGGGGGCCACCGGTAAAGATTAGCAACCGAAGCGTCAATGCAATAGAAGGCAATGAAGAGGATGGAAGCTTGGAAGATTGGATATTTCCTACTGTCAGCGGAGGACTTCGCAACTGGGAAGCCAGAGACTTCGTCCCAATAACTTTCATCTCTCAGTAATTTATCTTTTAGATTTCTGTTGTACTTGTAATATTCACGAACAATTCGCACTTTAAAAACCTTGTGTCTTACCCGAGGCACAATGGTCCATTTGTAAGGGTTTTTATTTCATCTTCATATGACATTCAATGAATCATGGACGCTTTTTCACATATAAACTTTTTGTGCTCATTGTCTTTCTTTTACATTTTATTGCTTTAAGATGGCTATACCCTTACACACACCCACACTCACAAATGCAGGTACCCTTCCATTCCGGATCCCATGGATAACGATACTACTATAGCCTTCAGTGACTTTGAAGATCTGATCTACCAAGCCGAATACGAAGGTGAGGAAGATTGTGAGGTGCCAGGGGAATTGGCCAGATTACTACAGCAAGAGGAAAGAGCAATTCAGCCTCATGAGGAGTTGTTGGATACAATCAATTTGGGTACCGAGGAAGATAAAAAGGAAATCAGAGTGGGTGCCAATCTAGAGCCGAGTGTTAAGGAGCGCCTAATTCAGCTATTGCAAGATTATGTTGAGATCTTTGCCTGGTCATACGAAGACATGCCAAGGCTCGATACATACATCATGGTACACCGTTTACCCACAAGGGAAGACTGTCCACCAGTGAAACAAAAAGTCTGCCGCATGAGACCTGACATGTCAGAGAAGATCAAAGCGGAGGTTATGAAACAGTTCAATGCTGGATTTCTGGCTGTTACTTCTTATCCCCAATGGGTGGCCAACATTGTTCCCGTGCCTAAAAAGGACGGTAAAGTGAGAATGTGTGTGGATTATAGAGATTTAAACAGGGCCATCCCTAAAGATGATTTTCCACTTCCACACATCAACATCCTGGTTGACAATACAGCCCAGCACAAAGTATTTTCTTTCATAGATGGATTCTCAAGCTATAACCATATCAAAATGGCACCTGAGGACATGGAGAAAACTACATTTGTCACACAGTGGGGTACGTTCTGCTACAAAGTGATGCCATTCGGACTGAAGAATACCGGGGCAACCTATCAGCGCGCCATGATAGCTTTGTTTCATGATATGATACATCATGAGATAGAGGTCTACGTAGATGACATGATAGCCCAATCACAAACTGAAGAAGAGCACCTTGATCACTTGCAAAAGTTGTTTGTCAGATTGAAGGAGTACAAACTAAGGTTGAACCCAAACAAGTGCACATTCAGAGTCCGGTCCGGTAAACTCTTAGGTTTCATTGTCAGCAACAAAGGCATCGAGGTTGATCCTGCCAAGGTTAAAGCGATACAAGAAATGCCTGCTCCTCGCACTGAGAAGGAAGTCAGAGGTTTCTTGGGACGCTTAAACTACATTTCCAGATTCATTTCTCACCTAACATCTACTTGTGAACCAATCTTCAAACTATTGAAGAAAGATCAAGTAGTCAGATGGAATGACGAATATCAAATTGCTTTTGATAAAATCAAGGAGTATTTACTAGAGCCTCCTGTCTTGGTGCCACCAGTCGAGGGAAGACCGTTAATCATGTATCTGACCATCTTAGAGAACTCAATGGGGTGCATACTGGGGCAGCATGACGAGTCTGGCCGAAAAGAGCACGCTATTTATTACCTAAGCAAAAAGTTTACCGACTGTGAAACCAGATATTCACTGCTCGAGAAAACTTGTTGCGCTCTGGTATAGGTTGCTCGCCGGCTAAGACAGTATATGTTGACTCATACCACTTTGCTAATATCTAAGATGGATCCGATAAAGTACATCTTCGAAAAGCCTGCTCTGTCTGGAAGAATAGCTATGTGGCAGATGATCTTAACAGAATATGACATACATTACACTACCCAAAAAGCTATAAAGGGAAGCGTACTAGCTGATCATCCTGCTCATCAAGCTGTAGAAGATTATCAGTCCATGAAGTTTGACTTCCCTGACGAAGACATCATGACATTGGACAACTGTGAAGAAATTAGGCCATATGACGGACCTGAACAAGGGTCCTGATGGACCCTGTACTTTGATGGGGCATCCAATGCACTTGGTAACAGTATCGGTGCTTTACTCGTATCTCCGGAAGGATGCCATACTCCTTTCACTGCCAGACTTTGCTTTAACTGTACGAACAACATGGCAGAGTACGAAGCATGCATCTTTGGTCTCAAGGTTGCCATAGACTTGGGAGTCAAATCTTTAGATGTGTTTGGGGATTCAGCTTTGGTCATCAGTCAGATCAAAGGAGAGTGGGACACTAAGCATCCAAACCTTATCCCTTACAAAGAACATGTTTTGACATTGTTACCACATTTCGAGCAGATTACCTTCGAGCATTTCTCGCGAGAAGAAAATCAGCTAGCAGATGCTCTAGCTACAATGTCATTTATGTTTAAACTTAATTGGGATAACGAGGCTCCCCAGATCACCATTGAACAAATGGATGAACCAGCACACTGTCACGAGATTAATACCGAAGAAGTAGTGGACCAGTCGTGGTTTCATGAAGTCAAAAGGTATCTCGAGGCTCAAGAATATCCAGAAGGAGCTTCAGTCAATGACAAAAAGTTCTTAAGGAGATTCTCAGCTAAGTTCTTCCTAAGTAATGACATCCTGTACAAACGTAATCATGATTATATTCTGCTCCGTTGTGTGGACAAGATTGAGGTTGAAAAGATCATGGCTGAATTGCATGAAGGTACCTTTGACACTCACTCTAGTGGGCATACGATGGCAAAGAAAATCCTAAGGGCAGGCTATTATTGGTCTACCATGGAAGAAGACTGCTATCAACACTTCCGGACCTGTCATAAGTGTTAAATCTATGCAGACAATGTGCACGTGCCTCCGGTTCCTCTAAATGTCTTAACAACTCCTTGGCCCTTCGCTATGTGGGGAATCAATATGATCGGGGAGATCAAGCCTACAACTTCCAATGGACACCGCTTCATTCTAGTGGCCATTGACTATTTCACCAAGTGGGCCAGAGCAGCTTCCTTCGCATCCGTTACTAAGAATGTTGTTTCCCGCTTCATCAAGCAGAATCTTATTTGCCGGTACGGTATCCCAGAAAGGATCATCACTGATAACGGTACGAACCTTAACAATACTGTGATCACCGCCTTATGAGATCAGTTCAAGATTCAACATCACAATTCATCCCCCTATCGGCCAAAGATGAATGGTGCAGTCGAAGCTGCTAATAAAAATATTAAAAAGATCATATAGAAGATGACAGTCACCTACAAGGACTGGCACAAAATTCTACCATTTGCTCTCCACGGGTACCATACCACGACTCGCACATCAGCTGGGGTAACACCCTATTCTTTAGTTTATGGCATGGAGTCTGTTTTACCTATTGAGGTTCAAATCCCCTCTTTGAAAATTATGAAGGATGCAGGTTTGAGTGAAGACGATTGGATCCAGACCCGGCTTGATCAACTGAACTTAATTGACGAAAAGAGACTTACCGCTGTTTGCCACGGTCAGTCGTATCAAAAACGGATGATCAAGGCTTTCAACAAGAAAGTCAGACACCAATTATATCAAGTTGGAGATCTAGTGATCAAGCGCATCATCTTGCCACAAAGTGATCCCATGGGAAAATGGACTCCTACCTATGAAGGACCATTTGTAATCAAGAACATCTTTTCTGGTGGGGCAATGATCTTAACCACCATGGACGGGGACGACCTGCCACACCCTGCGAACGCAGACATAGTCAAAAGATACTACGCATAAGATACCCGCTAGGTTGACACACCTAGGCAAAACAAGGGCATCCCGGCGAACCAAAAAGGTTCGGGCAAAAATTAGGGATAAAATAAAAAAATTTGTACACCCGGCAAGTTGAAAACCCAAAAGGGCGACTTGGGCAAAAAAGGGTTTCCCGGTGGATCGAAAACCCGAAAGGGCGGTCCAGGAAAAAGTTAGGGAATTAAAGTGTATGACTATGTCTCGTCAGATCACTTTAAGGACAATCTCTTCACGGACAAACCCAGAGATTCTGATCAATTCAATCATCTTCAGACGAAGCAACGAATGGACAAGATATTCGGAGATACGAAGGCTATAGCAGAATGGGAACCCCATGGGATTATCACACATAGTTATCTTTCTTTGTATAAATTTTTCTTATTTTTATGACACCATCCTCTTACTAGGATGTATGTCTCCTTTGTACAAAAATACTTATTCAAAGTAAATACAAAGATATCCCTTTCAAAGTACAAAAAACTATTTGCCTTTTTTCTTTACATTTGTGTTTTCATTTGCAAAAACGTCCAATGGTTCATTAATGAACATATGCATTTGAACATAATTACTGTTTACAAATAAACAAAATGGGAAAGAACAATTACTGACAGGTTGAAAGAACAGGAAAACGTCTTTAGGCTATTCCATGAGCAATTCCTACAGTACATCATTAAGATCCCCAGTGGAGCTGAAACTTTCAATCCCCAACGGAAACCATTCAGTTTCTCCAAATTCCCCAGCAATTTGCCTTGAAGCCTGAAAATCAACCAGATAACAGTTAACTTTTGTTTCTCCCCAACCTAGGATAATTCCCCAGTAGTGTGGCAGACGACCGAAACTCCTAAACTTTTTCCAAACAGGAATAAGTTTTCTTCCCCACAGAGTTTTTGTTTAATCCCCAGTAGAAGTCATCAAAATTCTTTGGATTCCCCAAGCAGATTACTCAAGCAGTATATGGCATTGCTCGCAACAGAATTTTGTCAATACTCCAAGTTCAAGACATGAAGAATCCACATATCTTCAGCAATCAAGGATTTATTTTCCTCATCAATACAGCGAATCGGCTTACAGGCGCATACATTACATCCACATATCATAAACATTGATAAAACACATATATTGCATCATGCATTTCACGCATCATAACTTTGTGTTTCAGCTAACATTTTACCCTTTTCAGGATAAGATTAACAAGCTACCATTAACCGTATACAATCATGATACAGTACAAATGCGTTCCAGACAAGGATGCCATTCTGATACTCATTCAGATTCAACTTTCAGATACAGTTTCGATACGCTCCAGACACGGAAGCTATTCTATTACTTATTCAGATTCAACTTTCAGATACAATTTAGATACGCTCTAGACACAGAATCTATTCTATTACTCATTCATACCTCAACTTCCTGATACAATTCAGATATGCTCCTCCACGGAAGCCATTCTGAGACTCGTTCTGATCCAACTACCTGATACAGTTCAAATATGCTCATCCACGAAAGCCATTCTGACACTCATTCAGATTTCAACTATCAGATACAGTTCAGATACGCTCCAGATATGGATGCCATCCTGATACTCATTCATATTTCAAGTTTAGATACGCTCCAGACACGGATGCCATTCTGGCCCTCATTCAGATTTCAACAATCAGATACAGTTCAGATACGCTCCAGATATGGATGCCATCCTGATACTCATTCAAATTTCAAGTTCAGATACGCTCCAGATACGGATGCCATTCTGGCCCTTATTCATATTTCAAGTTCAGATGCAGCTCGGATACGCTCCAGACACGGATGCTATTCTGTTTCTCATTCAGATTTCAAGTCTCCAGATACAACTCAGATACGTTCCCGACATATACACCATTCTGATACTTATTCTTCTGACTTACAACGTACAATTCAACAAATATTCTTGGATGGCATCTACAATCCCATCTCCAACAAGATTCTATCACCTCTCCAAATGGCATCTTTAAGCCCATTCCCTCAACTACGCTTTATCGAGTGCAAATTTATGGGCACTCTAGTGTCCAATCATCTTTTACCTTCGAATCACGAACGACAAAGCTCGCCAATCTAACTCTTCAGGTTCAAGAATATTGAACAGGGGCTGCTGTTGTACCCCAAAATTTTCCCTCTCATTTATCAAGACTTTTCTCACAAGGCTTCTTGGACTCAAGACAAGATTAGGGTTTGGTCAGCTCAAGACATCTCATCTTGCACTGATAACCCAAAATTAAGGTTTGAGTTTTCACAGGGATTTTTGGATCACCAATGCTTCATGTGACCTTCATACATCATCTTGGACCCCTAAGATTGCTCATGTTAAGTTTCAGGCCTTGAACCACATTTTTGGTCAGTCAATTGGACAGTTGACCTAAAAATCAGTTGTATTGGGGAAAAAGTCAACTATGGTCAATTTACAGTCAAACTTCATAATTTTTTATCCACATCAACATTTTAGACTCATATGTACCATTTGATCAAGTTTGGATCACAACTCCTCAAGAAATTTGATCAAATCATCAAAAGGGCAAAATGGTCAAAATTAGGGTTTTTGACTGAGAAAGGGCAATTTCTAATTTTTAACCTATCCAATGACCAATTGAGTTTAAACATGATTTCAAGGGTTCAATGGCATCATCTTGACCTAATTACATGGTTCAAAAGATCTCAAGTTCATTGGATTGACAGATAAATTTTGCAGTCAACTGATCAAAAGTCAATTGTATACTAAAAAGTCAAACTTTTACTTTTTGGTCAAAATCAAGTGCCAAGGGTCATAATTCATCAAGATATGTCAAAATATGAAACTTGTTCACCAAGAAAACCAAATTTGAAAATTAGGGTTTTAATTTGAAATTTTTTATAACTTAGAATTTTTCTAAGTATAAATATTTTCTTATTTTTTCTCAACTTTTCACCACTTTTTCACCATGATGCATTTTGATTCAAGAAAAACTTCAAACATGAAAGTTGTAGTCCACCATGAAATCTACAACTTTTCTTCACAAACGTTTCCCTAAAGATGCTTGGATCTCAAGTTATGAATTTGTGAATATAGGTCCATGAACTAAATAACTTAGTGAAATTTTGCCCTAATTTGGGCAGGTTTTGGACCCAACTTCATGGACATTTTTCACCTAGTTTCAAGAGGTATCTCAAAATTCATTTCAAATATGGATTATAGAGAACATTGCAAGCTTTCCAAAATGTCCAAGAACTATCCAAGATCATTTTTGAGTAGGGAGAATCGAAGAAGGGAAGTTGGCATTTTTTCACTTTTGTTCAAGCCATTTTCACATAGCATCAAGTTGCAAATCAAATCTATGCTGGTTATATCTTGCTTTACAGGTCCTAAGCTTGCTATACACTCCATAATTAAATGCATACTCAGAAGCTAAAGCCTTTATCTTTGCTTTTGAAGCTTTACACAAGATGTATTTCCATTTTTGGCCAAAAGGTTACAATGCCATTTTCATAAAGTTGAACTTTTGCAATTTTGTCAATCTTGAGCATTGAACCTGTTCCCTTGGTACAAGCAAACTCTACAGCTCAAAATCAAATTGTACAATCTCATTTAAGCCCTCAAGCAAGCTGGTACAAGCATGTAGCATGGGTCTTGTCACTTTACTTCAAGTACAAGAAAGTTGGCAAAAAGGTCCAAAGCTTTCACAGCTAGTAAGGGCTGAATTTGTATCACTTCTATACATATTTGCAAACTTGGTACAAGGAATAACACGATTTGCTTGGACTTAAAACTCTCTCAAATTCAAAAGCACCAAATTTCTGCCAAAACACAAAGCTTCTGCAAAAGCACAGCCAACTCTCATTTGGCTCGTGTGTTTTGTGTTTAATCACTTCAAGCATCTCATACACTTGCTACCTAATCAATCCAAGCCATCACCCTGGTTCTGTAACCCCTGTTTCAGCATTTGCCATTTTCACTTTGGAAGCTTGTAGTTGGACTTGGTCAGAGAGTTCCAGCCATCCTCAGAGCCAGATAAGCATTGGAATAGGTTCAGGGAAGTAAAAGGAAGCTTAAACAATCACCAGGCCTCCATTAAAGTCCCTACATTATTCTGCACGATTCCAACTGAAAGAGGTATTTTTTCAAACTCTATCTGTCTGAATAGGCAACTTCAAGCCACGATTTGTGAAGAAAAAATGTAGTTCTCATCATAACGAAGCTGTACATATCATTATTTTTCATTTATATTACTTATGCTAAGAGAATTTGAAGATTGAAAACTCTGAAAAAGTTAGGTCACGAATTAGGGGTTCAAAAATTCTCCTTGATCTTTAAGAGTTAGGTTACATAATTTATATGGTTGGAATCGTGAGCTCAAATGCCACATGTTTCATGTTATGGGTTTTTGTTTTTATGCAAGCATGAGCAAGTTATAGGTTTGAACTGGAAACACGCGCAAGAGGCTGAACCAAGGACAGGGATGAAGCGCTTCTGAGCTTTTTGTGCTTTGGACCTTTTTGTTTTTACTATTTGCACCTCCTGACTTACTATTGGGGCTGAATTGTTATATTTTTCTTCATATTTTTATATTTAATACTTTCATTTATTTTTCTAAATGATAAAAAATACCAAAAAATGATTTATTTATTTCCACACTTTTATTTTATTTTTTTATTATTTTCTCACATGAAAAAAATATTTTATTTTTGATAAATAGAGTTTATTTTCTTAAATAACTTGTAAATATATTTAAAAATACTTAATATTTTTATTATACATTTTATACTCATAAATACTTATTTTTACACATATTTAATTTTTAATATTTAAATATAATATTATTTATTATTTTCTTATACAAAAAATGTACAAAATAATAATATGAAACATTATTTTTTTTGAATAAAAATTAGGGTTTCATCCCTTTCAAAAAGAATTATTTATTTTTCCTTATTTTTTAGGTTTAAGATAAATATCCTTTTATACAAAAACAAGACATAAAAACATTTTTTTAAACATAAACATATTGCATTGCATTTTAATTATTTGTCTTATATTTATTTAAATTCGCGCATATTCGATTTGGTTGTAATAATATATTTAGCCTTATATTTATGCAAATCCCTATTCAAACTTGTATCCCCCTCCCATAAAATTGTTGTAATAGCTTAGTTTATTTTACGCAATTTATCGCTTTATACCATGATTAGTAAATTAGGGTTTGCATGACAAGAACAAAAACAAAGCAAAATAGAAAACCATAAATGCAAGACAAAAGCATGAAAAATGACACACTTTGCACACAAGCACCCTTAGGGTTTCTCCCACTTGGTTGCCTAAAATAAAATGGCCATGTTACGTATGCGAAGTATCTTGGCAAAACAAAACAAAAATAAGATCATAGTGCCTCGATAATGCTATTCAAAGTTGCCTAAACAAAATGATCTTGGTCCCTCAAAATTGCTAAGATACTTGGCAACATTGCTATCATGGTTATACGATGACCCACGCCCGTCCCGTTTACATCTAAAGATATGGTTGCTTACCAAATCAATGGTAAGTCAACAATGTCAAAGGAATAAAAATACACAAGAAAGACATTTGAGTAGGTAGATAGCTTCTAAGTTACTTGCTCCATTTCAAACAATCCTTGCTATTTTCAAAAACAAACACACACAAAACATTTCAAAACATCTTGCAAAAACATTGAAAACATTTTCAAAAGACAAACATTTTTGTATACATTCTTACGAACGAGAATCATTACAAAGATTGCCTAAACGAATGGCCTCTTTTACAAAATACTTTCAAAATCACACCAAACACCATTTCAAACAAAACAAAGCAAGTGATCTAAACAAGTAACTAAGAGCCTATGGAAAACCATGGATGAAAAGGGTGCTAATACCTTCCCTTTTCATAATCTACCCCCTGAAATCAAGAAAACATCTCAAAGGTCTTTCCTGTGCTTTTTTACCTTTTCTTTTGGATAAAAGAAAAGTCGGTGGCGACTCTTGCTAACCGCGACATTTGCGAACACAAACGCAAAACCTCAAGTCAGTTCTCCCACCGTATCACACCAACGCTATGTTTAATCACTTCCAAAAAAATCTACCGACTTTGAATAAGCAAGTAAATACAAGAGGAATAGAACACTAGCCAAAAGAAAATGTGAATCAGAGAGATAATATCAAGGGTTCAGTGTAATCAAAATCCATACGTAAAAAAATCAAAGAAATTGGATCCCATCAAAATAAATGATGGAAATCACAGATCAACAGATGCACATCCCTTTAGGAACATCTTCAATTTCCTTATTAGCAAGACCTCCCCAACCAAGGTGTTTCTTGCTCCATTCCTAAGCCTCTTTGAAAAGCTTCTATGTTGCAACATGCTTTAACCTCTGAATCAAATATTAGATAAGCATATTCCTCCTACTGGTAAATAACTTTTAAGTAGCGACAATGGTTCTCCAAATGGTCATTTTAATCTTGAAGTTTCTTGTAGTTAAACTCCTCCCGGTGAGTTTCAACTCTGAGTCCACTAGCTACAGCTTGTGATTTCTCTTTGAGTTATACAATCTTTGTTAGAGCTTTTGTTCACCTTGAAGTTTCCCCCTATTGAGTTGGTGATCAGCCTTCTCTTTTTGGAGACATTCTTCCTTTTCATCATTAACAATGAGGTAAACTACTCTCGAGCCATTTCGGGTTCTTACTCTCTATCGACTTTCCGTCTAAACATTGTCTTCTGCATGCCTTAGCTCATTCCTTTCACAGGTAAACTCATCATAATCATAATATCTGGGGCACCAAACAATATCATGGGGAGAAAGACCCATCAGTCTTTTAGACCACTTTAGAGAATCCTTATCATCCACAAAAGCTCCTGTTTAGGGAAGATGACTCATGACCCACAGATAAAGAAGGGAAGCACAACAAAAAACAAGTCCTCCTTTTATGTTATTTCTCACAGGTACTGAATGATAAATATCACCAACCAGGGAGGCACAAAATCCTCAACATTTGGGAAGAGCACAATCCCATAAATGGAAAGGGCCAGGATTATGTTGAATTTATTCCAACTAGCTGAATGAGCAAAGGCATCACCCTTCTCAACTAGAAATTTTAGATGAAACCCCGAAATTCATCTTTTAACCTTAAGGTTGTCTTCCACAATAGTTTCACTCAAATAAAGAGCCTCTGCAATCTAGGGGAATCCAGAAACCTCCATCAAAGTGTTAAAAAAACCTGATTTTATATGGGAATCCCCAAAATATAAGAATATTCCTCCAAAGCGGAAGCAAGCTGATAATCTGGAAAAGTGAAGCATCTCAGAGAGAGATCATAAAACTGAAAGAGAGTATGAATAACCCTCCTTTCAAAAGGTGTAATAGGAGTGTGGAGAATATCCAGAATCATCCCATACTTTTGTTTGAAGACCTCTATACTGTCTGGAGTGGCCCGGAAACCAAATCAAGAAGAGACTTCAGCGTAGGTATTATGAACTAGTAACCAATGGCGCTTCTTCTATCAGCGTCTACCTCAAGAGGATAAGTTCAACACAAGACTCAAAGATTGAGATATTATGGCGATACAAGACATACATGTCTTGATAAACTCCAGGTAATGATGTGATGACATGCAATGCATAAACATAGGATAAAAGGAATGGGATCAAAGGTCATCATATAATTTGGATAATTGTTGTACAATCCTCTGAACGAGTAGAACAAAACATGTTCAAAAGTTCAGCGTCACGAGCATGGAGCCAAAGTAATAACCAACCCACAAGGTATGGACTAATAATTTATCACCTGCTGAACATGGTTCTAATAGGTTCCCAGAGTCTACATCCTTCCTTCGGATATTACCAACGTCCCGATTAACTCGATAATCAGTAATATTCTCAGGAAAAACTCGTCTGAGTGTAGTATCGCATGACAACCACTTCCAGATTACTCCGTCGTAATTTTCGCACTACTCCTAAAAGGCCAAGATTGGTTAAGGGTTTTACGGTCCTCAGTTTCAGCAGGCTCCCAAGTTGAAAGCAGCATGTCTTCTCGATTACTCAGTAAATGATACTAAAGTCAAAGGGGCCTCCACTGAGTGGGGGATCTCATGCCTCCTTTTTTGGGATTACTCCCTCAAATTTAACATGACTATATCGTCCGTCATATCTTAAGTTTTCCCATGTCCGGGTAGAGGACTTATGAGAAATCACCAAGCACCCTGAAAACAAGGAAAATCCGGACAAACATATATACAACACATAATATACAAACAATAACAACACATATACTAATAAACAAAGATAAGTTCACCCCACTTAGGGATGGACCAGCAATTGGTCGATCTTTCCCCAGTGAAGTCATCATTTTCTGTAGTGGTAGAAATGTTGAGACTAAGCCATTGTATTGACTTGACTCGTACAGATCAAATAAAAATCTCCACCGCACTTTATTGTTTCCAGAGGAATGGAAAAAGAGAGAATAACCCAAAAAGAGGGGGAGAGATTCTAAGTTTGGGGGTTGGTTATGCAAAGGGAAGGTATTAGCACCCTAAACACTACAGTACTCCGCAGGAACCTCTTTGAAAATTTGTGTATTTTGGCTATTAAAATAGAGTTATTTGCTAAAAATGCATGAATAAGTTAATTGGGAAAAAGAAATTTTTTTATTATTGTGTTTGCCCAAATTTTTAACCCAGTGCCTATGTATCCCAGACAGAATCAGAACACTCGTAGTTCTTTCTTAAAAAAGGGTTTTATTTGTTGATTTTTTTTAATGAAAGACATGTTATCGTATTCGAGTGGAAAACGTACTTACTACCCACAATTATGAGGATTGAGCATTTGCGTCATCTCAAAATGGAGGATCTTGGATTAAAATCAAAAAGAAATCACTCAACACCTAAGTTGAAAATTTCAATCGCTTCACTACATATTGTAGAAGTATATTACCTTGCATCATTATAAGGGTCGACAAGAGTCTAGTCTTTTGGGAAATGATTTTTAAAGAGAAAACTGCACAAATAACACAAGATGATTTGAATGAGTTAGAGTATTTGGTTTGGAGAATATCTCAAATGGTTTAAAGGTTGAGGTAAAGGGAAAGCTATCCCAATGTTATCATGCTTGTATCAACATCTTAAGGTCTAATCAACATAAAATGATCAAAAGGGAGATTAATCGTGTCATGGAATCCTGAAGGAGCATGACATTTCAATGCAAGACAATCCTCACTACTCAAGCTTCTTATTTGATCCATATTACACAAAGAAAATACATAAAACATGATGTTTAAAGTTGATTTAAAAAAAGAAATTAAGAACATGAAGAAATAATAGAAATAAAATATAATTAAATCCTAAAATACTTCTAAAAAGCCTAAATCATTTTTATATCTTTTATTTATTATTATTTTTTATACCTTAATAAAATTAAAACTAAAAAAATTAAAAATGAAAGGGAAATATTAAAAGAATGAAGAAATATAAGGAGGTGTGAAATTCTGACTCAAGTGTGCTGAAAAGAAGAAACGCAGGGCCTAGGGTCAGGGTGAGGCCCAAAGAAGTTTTTTATTCAACTTCCATATGGTAAAAAAATGATGGGTTTCAGAAGGGTATATTGTAGCGAATGGCTCATCAGAACAAAGGTCCAGTAAGTAGTTTTTGTTACAAAACTCATCAGGCTCCCAAAAAAATAGTGTTGGGCTTACAATGTTTCAAACAAGTCCCCAAGGCCCATTGAACTCATGTTCAGATCCAACCATCTAGATTTTATATTTACTTATACTATTTCATCCTTTAAAAAAAACAATTAAGTGGAAAAAATAAAAAAAGAGCAACGCATCATTTTAGTGAAAAGGAATTAGGGTTCTAAACACAGAAGAAGCTATCTCCTCTCTCTCAACCGTGACTTGCATTCGGCTCACCTCTTCAGCCGCTACAACTTCTTCTTCTTCGACGCAACAATGCAGCATCACAGAAATTCAACCTTCTTCTCCAACTCAACACAGTCGTGGCTCCATCGACTCCTTCCCGTTTGCTCAAGTCTCTGTCTCATTTCTTATTCTTCGCTCAAACTCATTCGCGGCTCAATATCATCTCTGATTCGATTTCGTGTGTTTCATTCACTCCAAGATCACCGTGACTCTGACGAACTCAACATTCTCCGATGAATCATCAGCATCGCGTCTTCGTTCACTTTTCGCTCGTGATTCTTCTGGCTCTTTCAACTCCATCAATATATTCGTATCAGCTTTGATTTCGCTTCTTGGCTCTCAGTATCATTTACGGTTGTGTTTCAGCTTTGTAACAAAACAGATTCAACGCCAGCAAACATAAACATGCAAAACGATGAACAAAATAGGATGCAAGTCTTACCAACCGGAGAATCATTCAGCGCACCTTTGATTTGAGAAAACAAGAAAACCAGAGGTGAATGAATTTTTCCTTTAATTCTTCTTCATCTCTTTAGATTACTCGTTCTATTTTTTTGTGTATCTGAATCTCTTTTGTTGTGATGCGTTTTTTGTGTGAATTGTTGCAATTAATGTGTTGAATGAGTATTGATAGTATTGTTGCTGCAGCGAAGAATGGAGATGACGCAGTGATGCAAGGTGTTGTTAAAGCACGGTTCAGAAGTTGAAGGAGTTGAGAAGTGAAGATGACAACTCGGTTCAGAGATTTTGCAAAATAATTGTTGCAGAGAGATTTCTGAGAATCCTCTTTTGAAGTTTGCAGAAAGTTTGTAGAGGAAGGATGAAGTTTCCAATTCTCAGATTTTGGTGAAATGAATTGTTGAAGCCTCAGAGAATTTCAGAGAGAACTCTGAAGCTTCTCTGAAGAAGTTTTTGCAGAACTCCCTCCGTCTCAGATTTGTGAATGAAGCCTTGATTTATAGTTGTTGGCTTGGCTTGTCTGAGAAGTTTGCTACAGGTAAAGTAATATTAGCCTTTAATTTTAAAATTATGCTATATGAATGAACGGGTGAAATGAATCTAAATTTGTGATCTTGAAAATTGCTTTGAAAGTTTGCTCTTGATCTACTGAGTTATTTCTGATTTTTATTTTCCTGAACTAATGCAAGAAAAATTCTGTTACGAAAACTCATTCTACTTTCCTTATTTCTGGTTTAATTCTTTTTTTGATTTTTTTGCTGTTTTAGCTTTGCAGCCCGTGGATTTAATGCTGATTGTTTTGCCTTGTTGGAAGAATTCTTGTCACGGATTCATTATGGAGAATGAAAATTGGTTTGAAAATTTAGCATTTGAAACTTTTAATTTTAGGATTGAGAGCAAAAATCCCTTGTAATTTCTTGTTTGTAGCATAACATGATAACTCGTAATGAATCTTGTATGAACTTTTGATTGTTGGATTTTGGATGGTGATGAATTTGAATGAAACAATGATTACTTGAAACTTTGAACTTTAATTTTAATGTATACTTTGAATGTTCTTGAATTGGAATTGAAATTTGAATAATATCTTGAAAAATTGAATGATGTTGAACTTTGGATAACTTTGCCTTGCATCCTTGAAGGAAGTTTGGAGCTTGAACTATATTTGTATGAACTTGAATAAAAAGACTTGAAATATCATGAATAGTTGGACCTTTTTTTTGAGATTGAATTTGGAATGAAATAATTCCTGAATTTTGAACTCGCAATCTTGAATCAATCATGACACATGCCTCAAAGTTATCCATATGATCTGGATCTTGAAATGAATGTTAAAGCTTGAACTTGAAAGGATAAAAAATGTTTGAATTTGTGGCACACCTTAAATTCCACCTTAGGTTCCAAGTAATCCAAATACATGAACCTTCCAATTTGTAAAACTTCAAACAAATCCAATCCATTTGAGATGTCTTGAACACAATGAATTCCTCAAATCATGTTCACTCTTTTAGAAATTAATTCTTCAAGTCCATAAAAGGAATGATTTGAAGAATTGGAGATGAAGACAAGACTTGAAGCATAGAAAAAGATGGCCTTAACATGCAACCGCAACCATGATCTTCTATTGATGAATATTCACAAGCTTAAACACAAAATAGGAGAATCCTTAAGATGATAAAGAACTATACCAAATGAGGAAAGACTGGTAATCCTGGTAGCATGGAGGCAGAAACCTAGCTTAATAAAACATGGTTGGATAACCAAAACCAATACTTAGGCACAAAATAGTAGAAACCCTTATTCTCTCGATCTTGAATGCATATTGATGAAGAAATCTTAAGATGGTGAGAGCAATAAAATTCTAACTTAAGAACACCCTTAATGAAGTCATGATGACATCTTAAGCACATAAGTTAAACCTTAATGAACTTGTTCTTCGAAGAAAATTCTAATCAAGAAAACTTTGCATCTTGAGGAATCTTGCTAAGGAAAATATCCATGATGCTTGTAGATCCAAACCCTGGTTTTATACCAATAGTGATTAGAGAATCAGTTGAATCAACATGAGAAAGGTAACAACCTCAATCCATAGAAAAAAAACCCTAATGCCAAGAGCCTTTTGATCCCATGCTTTAAGATCTCAAATGAATAAAAGATTTATTATGTAAATGCATGCGATGTTATGAATAAGCAGATTAGGGGTAAAAAAATAGGGTGTGGCACAACCCATGAAGTTCGACATTCCAGACGAAGATGTTATGGTTATAGATGACTACGAAATACCAGGGCCAGATGAAGGACCTGAACCAGGGGCACGTTGGACACCCATGTTTGACGGAGCTTCAAACGCACTGGGGCATGGTATCGGGGCAGTCTTGACTTCTCCAAAGAGCTATCACAAACCTTATACTACAAGGTTATGTTTCGATTGCACCAACAATATTTCCGAACATGAAGCTTGCATCCTAGGTTTGGAAGCTGCCGTTGATCTGAGAATCAAATATCTTGAAGTATTTTGAGAATCTGTGTTAGTCATATACCAAGTCAACGGTGAATGGGACACCAAACACTCCAACTCGATTCCATATCGGTATATTGTCTTGAAGCTAACTATGGAATTCATTGAGGTCAATTTTAACCACATCCCACAAGAAGAAAATCAAATGGCAAATGCTCTAGCAACCTTGTCAGCTATGTTTAAAGAAACATGGCCCACCCATGAGCCGCGCATTACTATCATACATTTTGAAGAGCCTGCACACTACCTCACTATTGAAGAAGGACCGGATGATAAGCCCTGGTTCTATGACATCAAGAGGTATCTTGAAAAGCAAGAATATCCAAAAAAATCCCTCTATCATTGACAAACAAACTCTGTGAAGGCTAGCCTCAAAATTCTTTGAGTGGTAATGTATTATACAAAAGAAATTACAATATGATGCTACTCAGGTGTATGGAGAAACAAGAAGCGGATGCGCTTATAAGGGAAATCCACGAAGGCACTTTCAGAACCCATACAAATTGGCATGCTATGGCAAGAAAAATCCTACGGGCAGGGTATTACTAGTTAACAATGGAAGCAGATTGCTATCATTACACAAAAACATGTCACAAATGCCAAATCTATGTCGGCAAAATGAATGTGCCATCTACTCCTCTAAATGTCATGAACTCTCGTTGGCCGTTCTCAATGTGGGGAATTGATATGATAGATATGATCGAACCGAAAGCATCTAACGGACACCGGTTTATACTAGTCGCCATTGATTACTTCACCAAGTGGGTAGAAGCAGCATCATATGCAAATGTGACAAGCCAGGTGGTTATTCGATTCATCAATAAAAATCTCACATGCATATATGGGGTTCCTAACATGATCATAACTGATAACGGGTCTAATTTGAACAACAAAAAAATGAAATAATTATGCGACGATTTCAAGATCGAGCATCATAATTCTTCACCATATCGACCTAAGATGAATAGGGCTTTTGAAGCTGCAAACAAGAATATCAAGAAAATTATTCATAAAATGGTAAAGACATACAAAGATTGGTACGAAATGCTTCCATTTGCTCTGCATGGCTATCGTACCTTTGTACGCACATCAACAGGTGCAACGCCTTTTTCTATGGTATATGGAATGGATGAAGTACTCCTGTTTGAAATAGAAATTCCATCACACTGAGTGCTTATGGAAATAAAGCTCGAGGAAGCCGAATGGGTTCAAGCACGGCTTGATCAACTCAACCACATCGAAGAGAAACGTTTGACAGTTGTATAACATGGTCAACTATATCAGAAACGAATGAAGAAATCCTTCGACAAGAAAGTATGTCCTCGCATATTAAAAGAGAGAGTTATAGTGCTAAAAAGATCTTGCTACCTCGTCTCAATTCATGTGGTAAATGGACACCCAACTACGAAAGTCCATTTGTGGTGAAAACAACATTCTCCGGTGGTGGTCTTATCCTCACAACAATGGATAGGGAAGAACTACTACATCTTGCAAATACCGACGCAGTCAAAAAATACTATGTATAAGAAAGCTCGCTAAGATCGATCCTTAAACAGGCGACTTAGGCAAAAACAAGCGTCTTGTTGGATTGAAAACCCGAAAGGGCGATCCAGGCAAAAATTAGGGACATATACAACAAAAACGTATCCCAGTAGATTGAAAACCCGAAAGGGCGATCCAGGAAAAAACTAGGGATCTTATCAAAAAGAAATAAAGAACAAAAAGACTGCGATATGAGAGCTGTAACCACAGACCACGAAGAAAGAGTTAGATCCAAATCATCCAACTCAGAAGCGAAGAACATTGGAAGCTATCAAAAGGATATTGGGAAAATAGTAGTAGCAATTAGCATTTTCATTGCCATTTACAATTTTAAAATGTTCTATAATTATTTCCTTTTAGGAATTGCATCTTGTACTCACGCCTATTCAAAGGCATATCAATAAAACTTGTATTTCTCTTCATATCCTGTGAATTGTGTTTTTCTTTTTCAGACTTGTTTGCAAAATACTACGATTATTTCTTTTGAATACTGTGTTGAAATCATTTCGAGGATTTGACAAGTAAAAAACACTTAATAAAATATCAAAAAACATTTTGGTTAGAAAATATCAAAAGAAGGTCCATGTTTGCGTCCATGTCTACGCTTATCTCTACGATTATGCCTACGCGTGGGATACAAACTTCAAGATCTATGTTCAAATAAATTCATAAATACCACGATGTTGTAACACACAATGCCAGAGGGTTGGTAAATCAAGACCAGTGGTTTAAAAAGGAGAATACAAAAGCATTTTCCATAATATTTAGGGCATATATACCAAGTTTGCACCAATCTATATATTTGAGGCATACACACATTCATTACATATGCATCCCAAAATCCATATTTCCATACACATGCATCATGCACATACATCACACATGGAATTTCTCAAAAACATGCTTTGGGCAGAGCCATTATTTTAGGACCTTCCATCAGTTCTTACCTCGGTTAGAAACGAATAACCAGTAAAATCCGTTCTCATCTCTGATTTGGTCATCTAAGATTTGGATCATTCAAAACAACTTCCTATATATTTAGCTTGTTGTGTCAGTCTCCATGCATCAATATGTTATTTCTTTACGATATTAGCTCATTGTGTCAGACTCCATGCAACAATGTTGCAAAGTCATCAATTCCACCCATTGTGTCAGTCTCTATGCCACAATGTGTGAAAATTTTCTACATTTAACTTATTGTGTCAGTCTCCATACAATAATATGTTCTTTCTTTATGATCTTAGCTCATTGTATCAGACTCTAGGCAGCAATGTTGCGATGTCAACAATTCCACCCATTGTGTCAGTATCTATGCGACAATATGTGAAATTTTCTATATTTAACTTATTGTGTCAGTCTCCATGCAACAATATGTTCTTTCTTTGCGATCTAGCTCATTGTGTTAGACCCCGGGAAACAATGTTGCGAAATCAGCAATTCCACCCATTGTGTCAGTCTCTATGAGACAATGTGTGAAATTTTATATATTTAACTTATTGTGTCACTCTCCATGCAACAATATGTTCTTTCTTTGGGATCTAGCTCATTGTGTCAGACCCCAGGCAGCAATGTTGTGAAATCAACAATTCCATCCATTGTGCCAGTCTTTATGCGGCAATGTATGAATTTTTCTATATTTAACTTATTATGTCAGTCTCCACACAACAATATGTTCTTTCTTTGCAATCTAGCTCATTGTGTCAGACTCCAGGCAGCAATATCGCGAAATCAGCAATTCCATTCACTGTGTTAGTCTCTATGCGACAATGTATGAAATCTACAATTTAACTTATTGTGTCGGTATCCATGCAACAATATGTTCTTTCTTCGCAATTTATCTCATTTTGTCATACTCTAAGCAGCAATGTTGCGAAATCAGCAATTCCACTCATTGTGTCAGTCTCTATGCAGCAATGTGTGAAATCTACGATTTAACTTATTGTGTCGTTCTCCACGCAGCAATATGTTCTTTCTTCGCGATCTAGCTCATTGTGTCAGACTCTAGGCATAAATGTCACAAAATCAGTAATTCCACTCATTGTGTCAGTCTCTATGCGATAATGTGTGAAATCTATAATTTAACTTATTGTTTTAGTCTCCATGCAACAATGTATTCTTCCTTTGCGATCTAGCTCATTGTGTCATACCCTAGGAAGTAATGTTGTGAAGTCAACAATTCCATCCATTGTGTGAGTCTCTATGGAACAATATATGAAGTTTTCTATATTTAACTCATCGCATCAGTCTCCATGTAGCAGTGTTGTTATCAAGTTTCTTCCTCGATATAACTCATTGCATCAGTCTCCATGCAACAATTTTTTTTATCAGTTTTTTCTGCGATATAGCTCTTTGCATCAATCTCCATGCAGCATTACATCATCCAACTTTGTTTCATCTATCCCTTAGGTTGTGATGAATAAACAAAATCAAACCAAACCTTGCTATATTAGTCTCCAAGAATTAGTAAGTCAGCTTTGCAGAACTGGTATGATTTACTTCCTAGGTTACGGTTAATATGCAAATTTTACAATCTCTTTTACATACTGACGAGTTATTTGCGTCGTCATCTACGCCTACCTTTCATACCCACGGGAACGCTGCACGGCGTATTCTTATAATCTTTTCGAACAAATTTTTGGGTTTTCCAATATTTAATAAACTTCCTACGAGAACATGTGAGACCTACATATTCTCACATTGTTCAGTCAAAAGATGATTAAATAGGGTCAACTATCATACCCCAAATTTGTCCTACTAGTTTTTCTTTCTTAATTTCCCAGAATTATCATTAAGCCATTATTTTGTTAAGATAGTTGATAACACATAAATGTATTGCATATTTAGCTTGATTTAACTAAATTATTTTCCATTTTTATTCTAAATTAAATCACTTTGTAGTTTATATAATGTCTGTATTTTGCTATTTTGCAGGTATCAAATTAATTATGAGAGAAAGAAGAAAAAGAAGAAAAAGAAGAAAAAAGGCTACAATAAAGTCAACAACCAAAGATGAGCCCAAGCCCAAAAAGAAGGAGCGCGTAAAATGAAGCCAACAGCTAGCATGACGACCGACATGCATTGACCAAGTAAGTGACGAACTTCAATAATCCCTTTGACGAACGACATCTCCTAATATTTCGCCACGTCCCTTAAAGCTTGCAACGAAAGTGTGTTAGTTTCTATATCCACGTTGCACCAAGTCAGATACGCGAAGATTCATCAACCCTACAAACTCTACAATAAATCCTCACGAACAATTATTCAAGATGGATATAAATAGTAGACCTCATGCACTGAGAAAGGTTCACGCCGTTACTTCCCTTTTTGTTCTTCGTGCATATTTCACATAGCTACTACTTTCCAGAATTATTTTTCCTTAGCTAATATTTTCCTTAGCTAATATTTTCCTTAGCTATTATTTTTCTTAGCAGTTTTATTTTTTCTCAACCGGTTTTAAGCAATAGATTTCTATACCGGAAATCTATTTCCCTGTGGTTTATTTCAAGACCTTCAGAATTGTTATTTAAATTTATTATTTTATTTCTTCGCAATTGTTCCTGTTCCGTATCGAAGCAAAACCTACCAACCTTTGGAGGAGTGCTTCCTTCAGAGTTGTTACCAGTCTCCAGTTAATTTATTTCCAGGTTTTTATGTTAATAAATTATTATTTGACTTTAATTCAATAATCATATTTACATTGTTGTCTGGCTATTATTATTCTATGATTAAGTTTTATAATATGCTAAGCTAAATTTCTATACCGGTATGTAAGGTCATAAAACTGAGGGAATTTGGTAATACTATTGGTTATTTATTTGTTGAATTATTTTCTGGACTAGATTACTTTGTTTTTAATGATGAACCGTTTTGTTACGAGAGTAAAAGACGAATAGAAGTTAGGTTCAATAAAGCGAGAGCTTGAGGATCTTTAAATAGACGATAGTAACTAGGCATTGGCTTTAAAAACAGTGAGAGCACTTTAAAGAGAATTAGAGTTTATTTGTTTTCAAAAGAATGTTTCTAACTCCAACGGGATAGCGAGAGCATACATTAGGACTTTATTGCATAACCTAAATCAACAACCACGACAGTATGAGATGAGGGTTTTTAAACTGATAAATTTCTACTAAGAATTGTTAGAAACTGCAAGTTACCAAATAGGTTACTAATTCCCGAAGTCTGATCATTACATATTGGTTGTTTTCCCCCTCTTATTACTTAACTAGATTCAAACTTACTTTTAGTTCCCCTAATCTAAACCAAATATTTTTAGCCTTAGATTTACACTGTAACACTAGATAACAGTACGTTTGACTTTTGGTCCTTTGGGTTCGATAATATTTAAACCTATGCGATAAGATTGTGCACTTGCAGTCCAGATTATTTAGACTACCATACCAAGTCAATCAAGTTTTTGGCGTCGTTGTAGGGGACCAATTTAGTCAATATCGTAATTCCGTTGTTGCACCATATAGACTAGGACAAATTTTTTCCTTTCTTAGAATGATTGTATGCCAAATACTCGTTTACAAGGAGGGAAATTAGTACAATGAATCAACGAAATCGAACGTTTTATTAACATAAGACGTCGAATCCTCGATCTTCCTGAAGTAGCTCCAATTCCAATTCCCACTCCTGAAGAACCAACTCCAAAACTAGACATGGCTGAACTAGGTAATCGACCTCTGAAGGAGTACGCTGCCCCTTCTCGAGCTGAACCGCACTCGAGTATTTCTCCTCCTGCCATCAAGGCGAATAACTTCGAGCTTAAACCTTCATTGTTGCAAGCCGTGCAACAAAATAAATTTCTTGGAGGCCCTACGGACGATCCAAATCTCCATTTATCTGTATTCGTACAATATGCCGACACAGTAAAAGCTAATGTTGTTAATCCCGAAGCAATTCAATTATGTCTTTTTCCCTTTTATTTAAGAGATAGAGCCAGAGCTTGGCTTCAATCCTTACCTTCAAACTCCATAACTACATGGGACGAATTGAAGAAAGCCTTCTTAGCAAGATATTTTCCACCTAGCAAAACTACATTGCTGAGAGGCCAAATCAACGGATTTACGCAAAAAGACGACGAATCACATTTCGAAGCTTGGGAGAGATACAAGGACATGCTAAGACTTTGCCCACATCATGGACTTGAACCATGGCTAATCATCCACACCTTCTATGGTGGTCTCCTATATAACACCAAACTATCACTAGACGTTGCCACTGGTGGCGCACTAATGGACAAACCCTATAATGAAGCTTATCAACTAATTGAAAACATGGCGCAAAACCATTATCAATGGGGAGGAGAACGAGCCTCCACACGAGGATTGCATGAAGTCAGTGGCATAGACCACGTCAATTCTAAAGTTGACGCCCTGACTCAGAAGATTGAGAGTTTAGCAGTAACCCTAACCCCCGCAGCCACCGTGGCTGCCGTAGCTCGAAACTGTGACTTGTGTGGAATACCTGGACATATCATTTCCGAATGCCAATTGCTAGCTGGGATACCTCCTGACCAGATGAACTACGCTCAAGGAAACCCGTACTCTAACACCTATAACCCAGGTTGGAAGAATCATCCTAATTTTTCCTATAAGAATAACAATGTGTTATACGCCCCTCAAGCACCTCCTGGTTTTCAAAAGGCACCTCAAGCCGCACCTCAAGCTGCACCACAAGCACCCCGTAAGTCCAACCTTGAGATAATGATGGAAAACTTTGTTGCTGCTCAAACACAACAAAATAAGGAATTTATAAACCAAAACGTACACACCTCCGAATTAGTAAAACAATTAGCAACCAAAGTAGATGCCTTTGCTACACATAACAAAATGTTAGAAACCCATATTTCTTAAGTAGCCCAACAACAAGCAACAATTGTCGCTTCAGCTGGGGTGTTTCCTGGTCAACCACAACCTAACCCGAAAGGTCATGCTAATGCCATTACATTAAGAAGTGGGACTTAATTAGACAGACCAGTAGATCCGAGAATCTCAACTAAGTCGATGTCTCAATAAAATGAAAATGAAACCGAAAAGGCAAAAAGAAATGATGAACTGAATAAAAATATTGAGTCAGAAATCATAGCTAGAGACGAAGTTGAAAAGGCAAAACCATACGTACCCCCACCACCATATAAGCCACCTATCCCATTTCCTCAGAGATTAGCCAAATCTAAAATCGAAGGACAATTCAAGAAATTTGTGGAACTCCTGAAACAATTAAACATAACAATACGATTTACAGAAGCCATAACACAAATGCCATCTTATGCCAAATTCCTTAAATAAATATTGTCTAATAAAAAGAAACTCGAGGATAATGAGACAGTGATGCTTACTGTAGAATGTAACGCTATTATCCAGAACAATATGCCACCTAAGCTAAAAGACCCTGGTAGTTTCTCCATACCCTGTGTGATAGGGAAGTTTGTAATAGACAAAGCACTCTGCGATTTAGGAGCTAGTGTGAGCTTGATGCCCCTTTCAATCTGTGAAAAGATACAACTAAGAGAGTTGCGACCAACTAGGATGTCCTACAATTAGATGATCGGTCTATGAAATACCCAGGGGGTATGCTAGAAAACATCCCCGTTAGAATAGGTCAATTCTATATTCCCACATATTTCATTATAATGGACATTCAAGAAGACTCGAACATTCCCATCATATTAGGAAGACCGTTCTTAGCCACCGTTGGCGCCATCATTAATTTGAAACAAGGGAAATTGACTTTTGAAGTCGGAGAAGAGAAAATTGAATTCATTCTTTCTAAATTCCTTAAATCCAATGCAATAAGAGACACATGCTATTTTCTTGACATCATCGATGAATGTGTGAAGGAAATAATGTCAGAACCAACAAAGGATACTGAAATCCTAAGAATTCCAATACCGCCTATTTTTGAAGACGACAACTGGCGTGGGGAACGCCAGGACGACCACCTAAATAAATGCCTAGCATTGAATCCCGATCCCATGCCTGACCCCAAGAAACCTAATGTAGAACTTAAAACATTACCAAATGATCTAAGGTACGAATATCTAGACGAAGAATGTAAACGACCCGTCATAGTCAATGCTGACTTAGGTCAAACCAAAACCGAAAAATTACTTAATGTCCTGAGGAAATATCCAACCTCTCTAGGCTATAACATCTCAGATCTAAAAGGAATAAGTCCTTCTATCTGTACGCATTGCATTATGCTCGAGGAAGATTGCAAAACCTCTAGAGAGCATCAAAGACAAATCAATCCCATTCTAAGCGGTGTAATTAAGAAGGAAATTCGTAAGTTGTTAGAAGTCGGAATCATATATCCTATATCTGATAGTAAGGGGCTTAGTCTTGTACATGTCGTGCCTAAGAATGGAGGAGTCACTGTAGTCACCAACGAAAAAGGCGAATCAGTAGCCCAACACACTCAAACTGGATGGAGAATGTGCATCGACTGTAAGAAGCTAAACAAAGGCACTCGCAAGGATCATTTTCCTCTACCTTTCATAGATCAAATGCTCGAGCATTTTGCCAGAAATTCCCATTTTTGTTACTTAGATGGTTATTCTGGATTTTTCCAAATTCCTATCCACCCCGATGACCAAGAAAAAACCACATTTACAAGCCCTTATGGTACATTTGCTTATAGACGAATGCCTTTCGGACTTTGCAATGCACCTGCAACCTTCCAGAGATGCATGATGGCGACCTTTATTGATTTCCTGGATGGAATGATGGAAGTCTTTATGGACGATTTCTCTGTCTGTGGAGAAAGTTTCGAAGGATGCTTAGCAAACCTTGAAATGGTACTCAAACGATGCGTGAGCGTCAATCTTGTTCTCAACTGGGAAAAATGCCATTTCATGGTCCGACAAGAGATTGTACTTGGACACATTGTGTTTGACAGAGGAATCGAGGTTGATAAGGCCAAAATAGAAGTGATAAAAAACCTTGAACCTTCTAAAACTGTTCGAGAAATTAGAAGTTTTCTAGGATACGCCGGTTTTTACCGACGTTTCATCAAAGATTTCTCTAAAATAACCAAGCCATTAACTGAGTTGCCGATGAAAGAAGCTGAATTCATCTTTGATGAAAAATGTTTCGAAGCGTTTCAAACGCTTAAACAAACACTAATCTATGCGCCAATTATGCAGTCTCCAGATTGGAGCGAACCATTCGAGATAATGTGCGATGCAAGTGATTATGCTGTAGGTTCCATTCTAGGATAGCGAAAAGAAAAAAAACTCCATGTAATATACTATGCAAGTAGAACCATAGACGAAGCCTAAATGAATTATGCTACGATGGAAAAGGAACTTTTAGCAGTTGTGTTTGCATTAGACAAATTATGTTCATACTTGGTGGGAGCTAAAATTATCATCTACACCGATCACGCCGCTATTAGATACCTCCTAACTAAGAAAGATGCCAAACCTAGACTATTGAGATGGATCCTATTACTACAGGAATTTGATTTGGAAATCAAAGACAAAAAGGGAATCAAAAACGTCGTAGCAGATCATCTTTCTAGGCTTGAAAATTTGAAGACCGAACAAATACCAATTAACGATGATTCCCATATGAGAGACTTATATATCAGTTAGAAAACAATGAGGTTGAATATTATCAAGCCAACTATCCTTTAGAAATAGAGGCCTCAAGTCTTGAAACCAACAATTTGGTAAAAGTGGCATTAGCTCACTCTGTTTCACCATGGTATGCCGATTTCGTAAATTACCTAGCCACCGATGTCCTTCCATCTGAGCTAACATACCAACAAAAGAATAAGTTCTTCCACGACCTTAAACACTACTACTGGAATGACTCCCTCCTCTTTAAAACTGGTTCTGATGGGATTTTTCATCGTTGCACGCCCGAGGAAGAAATCAAAAGTATTATAGACCACTACCACGCTGCACCTTATGGAGGGCATTCAAGTACATCAAAAACCTGTGCAAAAATCCTACAATCTTGTTTCTTTTGGCCTAATCTATGGAAAGATTTGCACATCGTTGTTTTAAACTGCGATCGTTGCCAATGCACTGGCAACATCTCCAGACGCGACGAAATGCCTCAGAAAGGTATTCTAGAAGTCAAAATCTTTGATGTATGGGGAATTGACTTCATGGGACCCTTACCATCTTCTTTTGGAAACAAATACATACTCGTAGCTGTCGATTACGTATCCAAATGGATCGAGGCTATAGCCTCTCCAACAAATGACACACAAATAGTAATCAATATTTTCAAGAACATAATCTTTCCAAGATTCAGTGTGTCGAGACTCGTCATCAGTGACGGAGGCTCCCACTTCATCTCAAGTCAAAATCTTTGATGTATGGGGAATTGACTTCATGGGACCCTTCCCATCTTCTTTTGGCAACAAATACGTACTCGTAGTTGTCGATTATGTATCCAAATGGATCGAGGCTATAGCCTCTCCAACAAATGACAAACAAATAGTAATCAATATTTTCAAGAACATAATCTTTCCAAGATTCAGTGTGTCGAGACTCGTCATCAGTGACGGAGGCTCCCACTTCATCTCCAAAATCTTTGAAAAACTCTTAGTGAAATATGGAGTTAAAAACCTTGTAGCAACACCATACCACCCACAAACGAGTGGTCAAGTAGAGGTCTCAAACAGATAAATTAAGCAAATACTTGAGAAAATTGTTGCCACATCTAGAAAAGATTGGTCCTCTAAGTTACACGAAGCGTTTGGGCATATAGGACAGCTTTTAAAACACCCATAGGGACCAAACCTTTCAAGTTAGTCTATGGAAAATCATGTCATCTTCCGGTGGAACTCGAGCATAAAACTTATTGGGCTATTAAAACTCTAAATTTAAATTACTCTGCCGCCATAGGAAACAGAATCCTAGATATCGACGAATTAGAAGAGCTTCAATTAGACACTTACGAGAATGCCAAGATCTACAAATAAAGAACAACAAAATGGAACGATAAACGCATTTCTAAGAGAGAATTCAAAGTGGGAGATGTAGTACTCCTATTTAACTCCCGACTTAAACTTTTTCCCAGAAAACTACACTCTAGGTGGTCTGGCCCTTTCGAAGTCACTAAGGTTTTCCCAAGTGGCGCTGTAGAAATTAAGAGAAATCCTAGTGATCCATTTATTGTAAATGGGAAACGTTTGAAGCATTACCATCGTATAGAAAACAAAGATTAATCATCTACCCTAAAGCTTCTATAGCCACCGGCTAAGTCAAACGACTAATTCATAATTGAAAATGTGTCGAGCTTGCGACATAAAACAAAGCGCTTTGTGGGAGACAACCCACAGTTTTATCTTTATATTTTTATTTAACTTTTCATATTTTTTTAAAATGTTTTATTTATTCTCATCTTTCTTTTCTTATTGTCATTTTCTTATTTTTCTTATTTTTTTACTCTAAAAGGCATTTGGCCGATGCTAACTAGATGTTTCTATAATCTACTTACTTTTCAAGCTAATTTACTTTTTTAGCTAGTGACTAACTCTCGAAATGACAAGAGTAGATTATATGAGTATTACTTTCAGGGGAGAAGATCAAATGAGGAGGTTTGAGGACTTGGTCGATAGGGAGATGACTCCCACCATCTATGCTGATGATCGTGCTATGACTGCCCTAGGCATTAGAGAAAGTGTCTTATACCTGCTGAACCAGATAGGTTGGGATACATCCCCTATTCGGAGGAGATTTAGTTCATATCATAGGCTTACCCTAGAGTTCCTAAGTTCTTTGAATTATGTGCCTAACCATGGACTAGGGTTTAACCGTGGCCTGACCTGGTTTAGACTATTTAACATTGATTTCCGTTATAACAATAGTGAGTTTGCTAACCTTTTAGGTTTCCCTAGTGGCCCTAATGTCTTTACTGTCGCCCAAGAGGATATCCTCTCCAACCATGAGCTTAATTACTTCTGGGGTAGCATAACTGGTAACAACCATCCCGAGGCTGATGATATGCATTCTGAAAGTATCCATAACCCTACTATAAGATATTTCCACAAAATCCTGGCCCACACCCTATTTGGAAAAGAGAAAAATTTCAACATTCACCTTATAGGAAACCTTGGACCACTTCAGTTTGACTTTCTCATTAACCATAACATTGTCCACCAATTTGTTTTACCTAATCCTATAACGAGTGTTCATAACAGAGATAACTGGCTTTTTGACCTAGATCCCCCACCTGCCCCACCCTCACTTGAAACACCTCAACCTTATGATATCTCTGATGATTTTGACCCTCAGACTCCTCCTCATTATTATGATCTTCCTTCCCCTGTTCTTCATGAAGTTACCCCTGATGCTTCTCCCGTGTCTACTATTGTCTCTATTCCAGCTAATGCTGGACCTTCACCTCTTGATTTTACTACCGCTATTTCTAATTTGGAGACACAGATTGAAAGTTTATGCGAAGACTTTACCACTTTGCAGTCGGACTTTCATGGTTTCATGGATACCATAACAAAACATTTTGATCATCTATATCAGCACTTCTATTCTGTTACTGCACCTCCTGGAGGGCCACATCGTGGCTAGATAGATCCTGCTATTTTTATTTTTTTCTGATCCTTCTTAAGGCAGTGAGGACATTGTCTATTTAAGTTTGGGGCAGGAAACATTATTGTTGGCCATTACTGTTTTATTTTCTCATTTTCGGATATTTTGATATTTCATTTTTTTTCTTTTGTACCAGTTCTTTACCTAATAACATTATTTCTTATTATTCCTATTTTTAATATTTTTGGTTATTTAATGTTATTGAGTTTTTATTACCTTCATTCTACCTACTGTTATTATCATATATATATGTATGCTTTAAAGTACAATTATTAATATTATATGAATAAGTATCAATAGTGGTCCAATGAAATCTTATGCATCCGTTGCCGACCGTCTAACTTGATGTGACGTTCGTCACACCTTTCCTAGTAAACTGCCGACCGTCAAGCTAGATGTGACGCCCGTCAACCAGTCCTGCCATGCATGTGACGATCGACAACTTTGTCTGGCATTCGTCAGCCTTGCCTCCCACGCCCTGCTACACATGTGACAACCACCAGCCTTGCCTCCCACGCTTTTAAATCTCGTGACCACATAGTTTGACTACAAGACCACACAGTTTCATTTTTTATTATTTCTATAACTTCCATCTTCCATTATTTAAACCCCATAATTCCCATTATCTACCACCATTACCACTCATTCATTTCTTACAACTCTTATAACCTCCCACTTTCAAAACCATAAAAACCATTCATTACCCACTCATAATCTCCACCCATTTAAACCACTTCTTATATCATTCTAATATCACCACCATTCACTACCTTCTTTTCACTACACAAACACCTTCCCTTTTCGTCTTTGTCAAATATACCATGGCCGCTCGTAGAAATCAACTCAATCGAGGAGAACCTGACATGAATCATCTCATTTTTTGACAAGGAGAAGCTGGAGAACTCTAACAGAAAACATACCAGAAGTTTTATCAGTGAGGATTGACACCCACACGATATGTCGACAACGACTGTTTACACAATTTAGGGATATACGATAGTATGCAAGGTTTGCTAAACAAAGCAGGCCTAGAATTTGTAAGCACGATGGGCTTACCCACCTACGAGGCTCTAACTTTGGAGTTCTTAAGCTCCTACTTCTACATCACTCCCACTGATGCTGATGCAAATCTCTTTGGAGCAGCCACATTTTGTATGTTCAACCAGGAATACACGATGAACCAGGATGCTTTGAGTGACATGTTTCATTTCCCTCGTGGAGACAATATGCAATACTGAATTCCTCCTGAATTGGATTGGAATATATGATACGGTGGCTGAACCGAACTGTTTAATACTGGTTTACGTTTTGTATTCGCAAATGTGCGGTAAGCAAGAGTCGCCACTGACTTTTATTTTATCCAACTGGAAAGGAAAAAAAGCACAGAAAAATTCCTTTTTTGAGATTCTGAGTACGGAGGGTAGATTATAGAAAGGGAAGGTATTAGCACCCTTTCTATCTGTGCTTTTCCACGGGCTCTTAGGTACTTGCTCATCATTTTTAAAATTGCTTCCGTGTTTGTGTGTTTTGAAAAGTTTTGTTTTACTTCGATTTAACCCTTGCTTCTGTCTTCAAGAGTGTTACGGAGTCGTTTTGAAAACTTTGTTTGAAAAAAAAAAGTGTACGTGTGAAAGTTTGATTTTGAGCAAGTACCTACTAGCATCTACCTACTCGAAAAAAGAATGTCTCTGTTTTTGTTTCCTTTAGACAGCGCTATCCCACTATTTGTGAGTAGGTAGCACCGTCGTTGGAGTTGCAAGGGTCAATCCGAAAGGGAAGTACGATCACTAAAGCAGTGTTAGGACGTCTTAGTAATAACCTTAGTGTCTTAAGATCATATTCGAGGCAACATTTCCGAGGCAACCTTTCCGAGGCAACATTTCTGAACGGGACATTTGATCTTTGTTTAGACAAGAGAGCGACCACTAAAACACCCTATACTTAATGATCGTTTACCGAAGGCCACCAAAGTGAGAGTATACCCTAGGAGTGCGCATGTGCGAGTGTTTTGATTTCAAGTTATTATCTTTGCACATTTAGGGTTTGCTAACCATTTTAAAATTAACATACATTCTTGTCATGCAACCTTATTACCATACATCTAACAGTTAATTATTTGCGAAAATTAAAATGCAGAAAGTAAAGCTACGCTATTACAAGGCTTCGGGGATTAATTACATAGCCAAAAACCCGTAAAACGATAAATAAACGAAAAAGTCATAATTAATCTATTACATCCCATGAGCAGTTACATCAATATTGTAAAATAAGTAAACGCGCGCGATGAATCAAGAACGAGAGAAAATTAGGGTTTTGACCCCGTCTAACCTAATTAAAAGAAAAATCATTTTTTGTTGTTTTTGATTATTTTAAGGAAAGAATAAGGTTTTAAGATTAAATACAAACCTAATTTACTAATTAAATTAAATTGAGAAAATAATTAATTTTGACCTATTTTTATATTTTGTTATTTTGAGAAAAAAAAGAATTAAATCAAACAAAACCCTAATTTCTAATTTGTTTTAATTTATTTACAAAAACAAATTAAAGTTATCCTAAAATTAAAATAAACTAATTAAATTAATTTTTGATTAAAAAAATAAAACCTAAATCTAAATTTGATGAAAAATTGATTTTATGATTTTTGATAAAAAAAGAATTAATTTTTGTATTAGTAAAATAATTTAAATAAATAAATTAAATAAAGAAAATCTAAAAGAATAAATAAAAGAGTAAAGGTGGGCCCTGTAATCAGCAAATGGAGGGGTGCCAATAGCATCTTTGGGGCCCAAAAGCAAGGGTCCACGTTGACTCTCCTGGATCCAGCGCTGCACTTTGAATAGGGACTTTGGTAGACCCTCAGATGGTGAGGGGACTTTGAAAAAATATATTGAAGAAATGAGGGGACCTGGGAATCGAACCCAGGTCCTATGGCCTTTGCGCTTGTCTCAACACCAACTGAGCTGGCACGCTTTTGTTATATAATGGACCAAAACAAAGATTATATTAAACAAATATAATAATATCTTTCAGCGCGCGAACTTTCAAATAGGCAAATGAGGTGGTGCCACGCAGGTCTTCTTCTTCCTCTCTCCGTTGGTAAAAGTTATGGACTTTTACCTACGGACAAAGGTCCGTAGCTATAACCCCTACAGTTTTCAAAATCACCTACAAGCATGATAAATGAAATCTAATGCCACAGACCAACTCAGCTTGGCCTTGTGAACATCACAACACCTTTCTTGTGGACCAATTTTGCCTGTACAAAAAGATCCCAAAACGCAACAAGAAACCCTAGCAATGGCGTATCTCTATAGGGTTAGCAAAAACGCAATTAATTATTACCAATAGTTTGCAAATGCTACCAGGATTCAGAATATATACATAATTCATGCTACAAATGTATAAACAATGATATGGGATTTCAAAAAAGGAGGGAGGTCGTGAAGCTCTTACCTCGCGTTTATGGGCACAAAAACGCTTGCTTTTGATTGGTATAGCTTCCTTGTACTCCCATGAAGCGAATGAGATGGCTTGGGAGTCTTGAAACTGCTTAGAAATCAGATCACCACTTTTCTTGAGTTTTTCCAAGTTTTATTCTTCCTCTACATGCCTCAAAACCTTGTCCTTTTGGTCTGCATTTGTCCACTATATACCACTGATCGAATTAGGTTTACAAATATGCCTTCAATCTTTTTCAATTATGGTCTTTGATCATGATTTTATTCCCATGAAGTTCTTTCCAAAATAAGCCAAAAATAAATCTTTTTATGCACAAACATGCCTTGCACGATTTGATTTTGTTGCTAGCTGTATAAGGGACCTGGAATATGCACCAAATCTCAAGGCTTTAATGATTTTGATATTTCTATGATTTATTTTGATTTAATTTGATTTAATTGAAATAAAAAATCAAAATAAATGGAAAAAATACAATAAAGTCAAGAGGGAAGGATCATGGGTCGTGGACCATGTTACAAACTCAACACAAGCACAAAAAGTTGGGCCCATTTGACAAAAATTGCAATTTTAGGCATATTTGACTTTTGGCAATTTTGCAAAAAAAGGTCAACTTCACCAATGCATAAAATCTTCAATTTTGACTCTTTTAAGGTGTTCTTGGACTTTTTAGAAAGCTTGAGATGTCCTCTAAGTAACCAATTTGGTCTCATCTCAATTGATCTTCCATGTTCATGTATGAAGCTTTGACAAAAAAGGTGTTTTTGTTGACTTTTCAAAATGACCTATAATGTCAAAATTCATTACTTCTTGTGAGTGCATATTTTGAACTTTTGAGATGAAGATGAATTGTAGAGAATTGCATCCTCTTCAAAATGAGCTTTGTATGGGTCATTTCTGATAAAGTATGAGAAAGTTATGCTTGGTCAAAGTTGAGTTGACTTTTCCTGCAAAACCCCAATTTAGCAACTTTTGGGTTTTGATGAATTGTGAACAATCCTTGAGGAATCATGATCAACCGTTAATCAAATGATGAATAATACTTCAAAATTAGGATGTTGACCAAAAATCTTGAAGTTTGACTGTATGTGGGCCACAGTTGACTTTTGCCCTAACACAATCGATTTTCAGACCTTTAAGCAATTGACTGAGCAAATTTCCTCTGCAAGGCTTGAAACTTGACATAGATGATCTTGAGAACATATTAGGGCAATGGTGAGCATTTGGGATCCCTTGGACTCAAGTATCCTGATGCAACATGAAACCCTAATTTGAGGTAGACTGCTTTAGGAGAGAGTTTGTCTGGTCAACCCTTGGACTTCCTTGAGTAACTTGAGGAGCTTGATTGAAATGTTTTGAGGAATATGGGAGGGAAAATTTTGGGGTACAATAGCTACCCCTGTTCAATTTTCTTAAACCTGAGGATGTAGATTGGCTTGTGTTGTACCCCAATTTTTGACCTAAGATCCCATTTTTATTTTTTCATTTTTAAAGATAAGTCAAGGTCACGAAATACAGTCGGTTTTAACCTCTCACTTTCAAGCATTGACTATGCGAAGATTGTCAAGTGTTTTGAACATTTTTAGCCCATGTATCACTAATTTCTAATCGCATACAAAGGTGTATGTTCATGTTTTCTTTTGTGTCATGTGCAGAGACAGGTATGAATCAAGAGCATCAGGTGTCGCGCCTCAATTAAAGTTTTGAGTCTCCCAAGCCAGAAGTACGGTTGATTGTAGATTCTCGAAGACTGATTCATCAAGGCACAACTGTTGCACCCTAAATTTCGCCCCTAATATGTTTTAGTCGCACTTTCATATCATATTTTGTTATTTGGTCACAATCATTAGTAAATATCTTCATTCATCACATTTTGCATCATTAGTCGTATTTAAGTTGACCAGAAAAAGTCAGTTTAAATCAAAGTTTGCATCGTCTTTCAGTTGTAAAAATACCCGACATTTCACTTCATTCATTTTTATCTGTTTACTATTTTCTTGCATTGCTCCAAGTTATTTATATGTCGATAATAAAATATTTCGGTTTTATAGACAGACTGTTAAAAGCAATTCAACACTATGCGGGAAATTAGCGAGAAAATATTTCAAGTTTTCACCTTTTACCGATCATTTTATGAATCTGCGTTTCGCGTAGATTATGACGGTATGCTCGCTTTATTTTTTCGGTACAGTTCGAAGTCTCGTTTTTAACCTTAAACGTCTGTTTAGTCTGATATTTTATTATTATTTTATTTTTGATTTTTGACTTCTTGAATATTTTTTCTTTAATCTTTGTGACATGTAAATTATTTTAATGTGTTCATTTTATTTTTTTCGGATAAACTTTCGTCCGTTTTCTTTATCGTTTTCGGTCATTTTGGGTCTTTATTTTTTATTCAGAAAAGATTCAAAAAAATATATTTTAAATTGAGTTAACTTTAATAGTTTCAGTTTTTTATTTCATTTTTATCATTTAAGGGTGTTTTTGTCATAAAAAAATATTAAATGCACTATACTTGATTTTTATTGGTTGTTGACAAAATTTGAGGATTAATGCATATTGAATAATTTTGAACGGTTGTGATTAATTTTGAAATCAAATTTTGTTTTTTCATTTTCCTATATAAAGCTTATTTCACTCTTTGGAACAGGACACCTATCTCTTTGTCTACTCCATAAAACAAGAACAAAAAGCAAACAGTGACCCTTTACTCTCAATTCATTTCCCTCTCTCTCTCTACGCATAATCCCTCTTCTCTCTTCCTAACACCTCACAACTCCCTTCACTCTCTGTCAAAAAACGCACAACATACCCTTCCACGCCATACCCTCTCTCCACTAGCTCACCCTTTACCGTCAACCTTCAGCATACCATCTCTCCCTCTCACCGCCCTTCTCTCTACAACACTCCATCCTCATCAATTCCGCTAGCTACCCCTTCCGTGAAACAGTATCCACCTCTGTTCTCCTTCATCGTAACTCTTCCTCTGTTAATTTCCACAAAAAGTTTCAACACATAATATCTCCCTCTATTCGAAACCCAATCCACTGTCCGATTCACCAACCTTTCGCATCATCATCAACGTTATCAACCACCACCAATTGTTTGCAAACCTCACACGCGTACCTCCGCCAGCATACTCCCTCGCCACTGTTAACCTTTCAACCACAACCATCACTAATCCGTGATTCACTCCGCCCTTGTTCCGTTCAATACCGCATCACACATTCATCATCAATTTACAATTCACCTTCTCCATCATTCCGCCTTTCGTTTCCGCTAGCCACCACTATCCTAGTACAATGCCCATCTTCCTATTTTTGTATGGTGCTGGTTTTGCAATCGCCCATTCAGTGTTCCATTTTGGAGTCGGCTTCAAAGTGCATTATATAATTTTGTGTCTGCTGTGTACTCCAATAATGTACAAGTATTACATTCACACTCAAGACGTGTTAGCCAAGCGGCTAGCTAAGCTATTTTTAGCCACTCTTCTGTTAGGAAGTTTGTTTGGGTTTTGTGACCGTGTTTTCTGCAATGAGATATTGGGCTGGCCTGTTAACCCTCAGGGTCATGCTTTGTGGCATGTATTCATGGGTTTCAATTCCTACTTTGCAAACACATTCTTGATGTTTTGCCGTGCTCAACAGCGTGAGTGGTCTCCAAAAGTTGTTTATTTAATGGGTGTTTTACCTTATGTGAAGATTGAGAAAGTGGAGGAAGATTTGAGGAAGACAATGAGAGTCATTAGGATTTTGTCATGCATATTGAGAAGCTGGGGAAAAGGTTTCTGGTCACTGAGGAACCCATCACTCAGTCTGCAGCTATAGCCCAGAAGAATTCTGAGGCCACAAGAGGTATAGCGGTGCAATATGAAATTTTGGTGAAGGAGGAGATAATAACAATGCCTGAATCTGATGAAACCAACTCACAACCCTCAGCATAAATTTCCCCATTTCTGCACTATCACTGTTAACTCGTCTCCTTTTGCTATTTGTTCAACGACAACAACAACTCCATTTCCAATTCCATTTTGGTGAATTGGTAAGATTAAATTTCCCTATTACCTTTGCATTTAATTTCTTCCATTTGTGTTAAACTGAATATTGAAGATGTTAATTTGAAGTCATTTGTGCTATTTTTTAACGATGGAGTTATGCTTGCATTGTTGCGATTGGTGCTAAAATTGAATGGAAATATTGATATCAATTTGGTGTTATGATAAGGTGTGTGTTGAATTGGATTTTGTGGTTGTTGTCTAAGTATTTGTTCGAAATTATTGATGTCAATTTTGGTTGTTGAATCTAGCTTTGAATTTTAAGGATGACATTGGCTTCTAACTTAAGTTGATTCAAGTGTTGAAAATGATATTGGAATTGGATTAAATTGTTCAAGTTGAATTTGAGACTTTTCTTTGATTTTGGAGCACCGACATATTGTCGAGTTGCTGCCCGGATTTATCCGTGTTGAAACTTGCACTCCAAACTTATTTTCATCACTTTTTGGACTTAATGTAATTTTGGCATGAGTTGATTAATTTGGAATTGTCGGTGTTGATGTTGTTTTATTGTTTAAGTTATTTTAAAATTTGTTTTGATGATGCTTCAAATTGAATTCAATTCACAAAGTTTGTTGGTTTAATATTAGTGTTTGTACATAAGTTTTGAATCACTTGAAAATTGATTTTCATGAGCTTTTTGTGCATAATTTGTTGTTGTCCAACTTTTGATAATGCTGATTTTTTGTGTTTACATTGAACAATATCATGAATTCTTGATTTTGATTTGTGTAAATATTTATTTGTTCATATGCATCATACAAGTTCATTTTGATTTTTATACTTTGTGATTACTAATATAAATTCAAATCTTGTTACAATTTCGTTTCATTTTAATTTGTATACCGCTTATGCTACTAACAAGTTTGCTCACTGTGAAGGTTTTCGAGAACAGTTTCAAGCGTTCGTTCTCGCATAGCGCATTTATAATTTTTCTTTATTCCCCTTTTACCTTACTATTTTGATTTAATATTTGGTATTGTAAATATATACTTGTACATAATATTTTGACTGTATGTTTTACTTGTAAATAAATTCAGGTTTTGAAAATATTATTTTCATCGCATTGTGATTTTATTTTTAATTCCAACTAACTTCTGAAAATTGCGCGGACGCGCATAAGTTTCCCTGTGCTGTTAGATTTGTCGATATATATCTTGTGATGCAGGGATTCTTATCTGATACCGTGAACTTTATCCATCCCCTTTGCGCTTTATCTGATGCTTGGAGCATTATCTTACATCAGGTTTTTTTTTGATGCTGTCGGCTTGTGATTTATTTTCACCTGAGGTTTGATATACTCTTAGCTTATTTATCTGTCTGTGGTTTTAAATCCAAGGGAAAGAATTAATTTGTTGACTTCATGTCATCGAATATCTAATACGATTATGTGAAATCCCTTCATACTTTTTTAGTTTTATTAATCTTAAGACGAATCTCCTACAAATCAATTTTTAAACTCACACCCTTTTTTTTAAGCCAAAACTTCGACATTAGGTTATCACATCTTCAAAATCTCGCCAACACCTATTTTTAGCCAAACGAACCATTTATCAAACAAACAATTTTAAACCAAAAAAAACAGATATTTCAAAAGGTTCCTGCGGAGTACCGTAGATGCATTGGGTGCTAGTACCTTCCCATTGTATAACCAACCCCCGAACTCTCAATCTCTTTTAAAAAAACGCATTGTATTTTCATTACTTTTAAATATTACTTTACATTGCATATTTTAGGGTTTTATTTCTCTCTTTTCCCTTTTTCCTTGGAAATAATAAAGCGCGGTGGCGACTCTTGCTTTTGTGAGTCAAGTTAATTAATAGCTTGATCTCCGATTTTCACCGCTACAGAATTGGCGACTCTGCTGGGGATTGATTGACCTCTTGCTGGTCCATCCCTAAGTGGGTTAAGCCTAATTTGTTTTATCTGTTTTATCATTATTTGATTGTTTGATTATATGTATATATTATGATTATTTGGGTGTTGATAATATTTACAAAGGACAAGTCCTGTACCCAGACTAAGTTACACTTAGGAATAGGACGGGCGGTATAGTCATGTTAACTTTGAGGGAGTAATCCCGAAGAAGGAGGCATGAGATCCCCCACTCAGTGGAAGGCCCTTTTGAACGTAATATTTGTTTACCGAGTGATCGGGAAGACATTATTATTTTCGACCTGGGAGCCAGAGAAGCTGGGAACCGTAGAACCCTAACCCATCTTGTCCTTTTAGGTGTAGCGCGGAGATTATAACGGAGTAATCCGGAAGTAATTGTTACGCGATGCTACGCTCGGATGAGTTTCTCTTGAGAATATTGCTGATTATTGAGTAATCAAGACGTTGGTAATATCCGAAGGAGGAATGCAGACTCCGGGAACTCTTAGAACCTTGTTCTACAAGTGTGATTAAACCGTTAGTACATACCTTGGGGGTGTTCCTTACCTTGACTCCATGCTCGTGACGTTGAACCTTTCAACTTTATTTGTGACCTTGCTTGTGGTTGTTGCATAGCCATGCATTCATGCATCCATAAAACCCTTTTCACTTGACTTTGAAGGAATTTGGAGGTCTTTCTTTGTAAACATCACAAGTTTCGTCAAGCTCAATGGATCTTGGGTGTTGATAGGGCGAAAACCCTAATCCACCAAAATGGATGATTGATCTTGATGATAACTTGATCAATGTTTGGAGCCAATTTAAAATTCATCTTCTATCTTCATACTTTGATGTTTACAACTTAATATCTCGAGTTCCTTGAAAGTCAAATAAAAACTCTCTTTTGCATATCATGCATCATTCTACATTTTCTTGTTTCACTTTCAAAGGTCATTTACAAGCCTTAATTTTTTCCTTTGGTCTCACCAGTACAACACTCGCGCTAAGAGGACAATGGAGAATATCAAGCAAGAGGTTTCTGAACTCCGTAGAGAGATGACTATTTTGAAAGCTAGTACAGAGCACTTAACTGGTCTGGTTGAAATTTTGGTTGCCGCCCAAGTCAATCCTTCTAAGAAGGAGGAAGCGATGATAAAAGTATTCACTGATTGTCATTCAAGGATGTTGGTTTTGAAGTTCAAATCAAGCACGTGCCGAAGAGTAAACACGATTGATGGTCACTTTGAGTTTTGAAAGAATGTTTTCGGTGATTCAAGTCCAGATGGAAAGCCTTCCCAGATTATTAACTTATTTCTACTTTTTGTAATTTTTCTTGTTTATCAAAACATTGTTTGCATGTAAGAACTTGTTTGCATCTGAAAGATTATCTTAATACAATGAGTATGTTTGTCTTGAAGAAATTCATTCGTTTCACTCATATTTGTTTTAAAATTTTAAATTGCTTTTGCATTATGATACCAACTTGTTGCTCATTCTTTTGCCTAGGCAGAGATTGAAGGGAGGATGATGATCTAAAAAACACAAAATGTCTGGTTGTATGCTTTTGGATAAAATCTTGTTGACGATGTACAGGCATTGTTTCAAATCCCTAAACACCGGAGATATAAGGAAGATAATCCCTTGCTAACCCCTTTTGAGCCTTTGAATTAGAAGTTTCTTTTCTATACAAAAAACCTCGAATTTTAACCTGGGGCAGGGTAGTTTTTCAGTTAATCCGATTGAGTGTTCAAAATTCAAAAGGAAGATATTTCCAAAGAGAAACTACGAGGGCTATCCTTCATGTATAATGAAGCCAAAAGATGTGGAACCACAATGTTATCCCTCATCCATCAAGAAACGAGGAAGTCACAATCCGCTCAACAAGTCAAGACAAGCTAATGTCACCCGTTTTGTTCAAAAATCAAAAATCAAGTAAAAAGAAAAAGCCTGCTAAGTCGAAAACATGAAAACTTACGACTTAGGCAAAAACTAAGGCATCCCGCTGGACTATCAATTCAAAAGAATTAGTTCAGGCAAAAGTTAGGGAAAATAAAAATTGCAAAGAAAGGACTACAAAGAAAATTCCTCAGCAAAGAACAAATTGGTGACTACAAACACGAAGACATGATGGTGGTTTCTACTCCAAAAGCCTCGTCGTTTCCTTAACCGTCACAAAATCCTTTTGAGAGATGAACGCTCATGTTGAATTAACTGAACATAGGATTGGAGAACATCATGAAGGGGGTGGGCACCAAATATTTTGAGCCTTAAATCCTTTTTTCTAAAACCATGAACCAGACCACGTTACAACCTTCAAAAGTCCTAATTGAAGCAAGGTTATTTTGAAAGCATACTTCAATGAGATAGTGTTCCTGACTCCCATGAATGTTCTAAATAGTTATGTTGGTATCATATGTTTTTCCTATACAAAAATAAATGGTGCTTTAACTCGCAAAATTTGTGCGATATCTTTCAAAATCTTCAAGACTTACATAACTGTTGCATTAGAATTTTCATTCTCATTGTAAACTTTTTCTAACTGCAAACATTTTTTTGATATCAAGGAAGCTCACATAAGCACCAGTGATGAGTTTATTCTTTTAAGGCCTGAAACTCTGTTGAGTAATTGGCGAATCATTTCAAGAACAAAATCATATTCAGGGGCGTGTCACATGAAGACCTTAAGCACGAACATGTTGCTTCTCCCAGTTAATGCTTTTCCCAACTTGTTTGCTCGTTTAGGGCAAAAATTTGAAGACTTTGTTGTGCCGAGTACAGTCAATCCGGGGCAATCACGTCGAGATTCGATGAATCTCGCTAAGAGTTTGAAGACACCAGAGCATGGTGAATGCCAGGTCTTTTGTAAAATCCTCTTGAGACGATTTCTCCCCATCAACCAGATAATTTGGGGTATGTTAGAAGTGAAGCTATTCGCAAGAATTGTCGTGCAACATGCAGCTCATCAGCAATAAACTTGGGGAATCCAAAATTAATCCCAGGGGCAATCCAGATTCGTCAAGATATGTTTTTCATACATTATCAGAGGGTGGTGTTCCCAGTATCTCCAGCTAAGCATGACTTTTTCCCGCTGAAACATTTGTTTGTGTTGTTATCCTTTCAATGGATTGTTGACATTAGAAGATTGGACTTTGGGTTTTCTACCAAAAATATCTTCCTCTCCAGAGATACTTAAGCCTTGTAAAAGGACCTTGCTCCAATGATGGCCTGTGTTCTATCTCCAGTAATATTCCCATCTTGGTGAGATTAGCCGTGTGTTGAGTTGTACCGAATGTCTTATCATCTCCTGTCTATCCCCTATCTGTTTTGTCAGCATATACATGACATTCATTTATTCATTCACACTTGCATCATGCATGCACAGTTGTATTTGTTGATGTCTTTGAGTACGTATACCTTGGTTATGTCTATTCAAATAGCGTATTTGATCTTTCCAATAGAGTGTCAACTTAAGCATAAAGTGTGCCTTCTTTCTAATTCCCCACTGAGTTAACTCTCGTGGAAGAATCTTGCTTTAGCTTTCCTTTTCCATCTCTGGATAGGATAAATCCCCATTTGAGTTATTTCCTCATTGGGTGGAGTCTTGTCTGACTGTTTTCTCTCCAGTTTATTCCTGGATTGAGCTGTGTCTCTTGTGAACGATACCCTGTGAATATCTCTAGGCTGTGAAACCTAGATGGATAGTGCATTTATTTTGCAATGTAAATACTTGGTCTCCTCAAGAAGGATTTACTCATGGTTCCCCATTGAAGATGAACTTTATTCCCCAGCAGTGTTATCACAACCTTCTTCTGGAATATCAACATGACAACAAGCGACTGACTCTTTATTTGAGCAGTTTGATTATTTCTGATTTCTCTACGACAAATGGCGGTCTCTTCATGAGCAGTTTGTCCATCCTCGATGAAATTATTGATTCTCACCTCCAGCAATATCTTCATGATATTTTATGGGTATCTTTTTAAAAACAGCAAGCGGCAGTCTCTTCATGGACAACTTGTATGTTATCAACACTTTTTGAAAACGGCAAGTGGCGGTCTCTTCATGAGCAGCTTGTACGGAAAACGGCAAGTGGCAGCTTCTTCATGAGCAGCTTGTACGTTAGTATTTTTGGAAGATAGCAAGTGGCAGCTTATCTATTTGAGCAACTTGTGTGTTATTGTTCCCTTGAAAACGGCAAGTGGCAGCTTCTTTATGAGCAGCTTGTGGGTTATTGGCAACAAGTGGCAGACTCTTCATGAGCAGCTTGTATGCTTTAATATTCTTTGAAGACAGCAAGTGGCAGCTTCTTTATGGGCAGCTTGTGGGTTTTGGCAACAAGTGGCGGACTCTTCATGAGCAGCTTGTGTGCTTTAATATTCTTTGAAGACAGCAAGTGGCGGTCTCTTCATGAGCAGCTTGTATGTTATTGACACCTTTGAAAGGAAGCAAGTGGCGGCCTCTTTATTTGAGCAGCTTGTGTATCCCCAACAATAATGTCTACTCAGCAAATGGCATCCCTTCGGAAAAGTCCCGTGGGGAAGTTTGTTATTTTATCCTTTTCAAGCGATATCTTGGTTAGAGAAGAAATGTGTTACCGTTCTTGGTAAAATTCAGAAATCAGAGATGTTTATCTCCAGCCACAGTGCTGATGTCAATCATTTTGTTTTCCAGCCACAGTGCTGATGTCAATCATTTTGTTTTCCAGCCACAGTGCTGATGTCAATCATTTTGTTTTCCAGCCACAGTGCTGATGTCAATCATTTTGTTTTCCAGCCGCAGTGCTGATGTCAATCATTTTGTTTTCCAGCCACAATGCTGATGTCAATCATTTTGTTTCCAGCCACAGTGCTGATGTCAATCATTTTCCAGTCTCAGTACTGATGTCCATCATTTCCTTTTCCAGTCACAGTACTGATGTCAATCATATGCTTTTCCAGTCACAGTACTGATGTAAATCATTACCTTTTCCAGTCTCAATACTGATGTAAATCATTCAAGAGTCTCTCATTTGAAGTCTATGACTTTGTTTCCCCAGTGGTGTTATAATCTGTTCCCCTGTAGGATTACTATAATATGCTTGGTTTCTCTAGCATAGTTTGTCTCATATGGCGTCATTCCCCATAAAATTCAAAACATCACATTCATATCATATCATGAACATAATCGCGGTATCTTAAGGCCAAAAATTGTGTATTCTATATTTAAGTCCCTTCAATCTCGTCGAAATGAAGATCCCAATCTTCATATTTCCAGATAGAAGAAACTTAAATAGGGGCAGCTGTTGTACCCCAATTTTTGACCTAAGATCCCATTTTTATTTTTGCATTTTTAAAGATAAGTCAAGGTCACGAAATACAGTCGGTTTTAACCTCTCACTTTCAAGCATTGACTATGCGAAGATTGTCAAGTGTTTTGAACATTTTTAGCCCATGTATCACTAATTTCTAATCGCATATAAAGGTGTATGTTCATGTTTTCTTTTGTGTCATGTGCAGAGATAGGTCTGAATCAAGAGCATCAGGTGTCGCGCCTCAATTAAAGTTTTGAGTCTCCCAAGCCAGAAGTACGGTTGATTGTGGATTCTCGAAGACTGATTCATCAAGGCACAACTGTTGCACCCTAAATTTCGCCCCTAATATGTTTTAGTCGCACTTTCATATCATATTTTGTTATTTGGTCACAATCATTAGTAAATATCTTCATTCATCACATTTTGCATCATTAGTCGTATTTAAGTTGACCAGAAAAAGTCAGTTTAAATCAAAGTTTGCATCGTCTTTCAGTTGTAAAAATACCCGACATTTCACTTCATTCATTTTTATCTGTTTACTATTTTCTTGCATTGCTCCAAGTTGTTTATATGTCGATAATAAAATATTTCGGTTTTATAGACAAACTGTTAAAAGCGATTCGACACTATGCGGGAAATTAGCGAGAAAATATTTCAAGTTTTCACCTTTTACCGATCATTTTATGAATCTGCGTTTCGCGTAGATTATGACGGTATGCTCGCTTTATTTTTTCGGTACAGTTCGAAGTCTCGTTTTTAACCTTAAACGTCTGTTTAGTCTGATATTTTATTATTATTTTATTTTTGATTTTTGACTTCTTGAATATTTTTTCTTTAATCTTTGTGACATGTAAATTATTTTAATGTGTTCATTTTATTTTTTTCGGATAAACTTTCGTCCGTTTTCTTTATTGTTTTCGGTCATTTTGGGTCTTTATTTTTTATTCAGAAAAGATTCAAAAAAAATATTTTAAATTGAGTTAACTTTAATAGTTTCAGTTTTTTATTTCATTTTTATCATTTAAGGGTGTTTTTGTCATAAAAAATATTAAATGCACTATACTTGATTTTTATTGGTTGTTGACAAAATTTGAGGATTAATGCATAATGAATAATTTTGAACGGTTGTGATTAATTTTGAAATCAAATTTTGTTTTTTCATTTTCCTATATAAAGCTTATTTCACTCTTTGGAACAGGACACCTATCTCTTTGTCTACTCCATAAAACAAGAACAAAAAGCAAACAGTGACCCTTTACTCTCAATTCATTTCCCTCTCTCTCTACGCATAATCCCTCTTCTCTCTTCCTAACACCTCACAACTCCCTTCACCCTCTGTCAAAAAACGCACAACATACCCTTCCACGCATTACCCTCTCTCCACTAGCTCACCCTTTACCGTCAACCTTCAGCATACCATCTCTCCCTCTCACCGCCCTTCTCTCTACAACACTCCATCCTCATCAATTCCGCTAGCTACCCCTTCCGTGAAATAGTATCCACCTCTGTTCTCCTTCATCGTAACTCTTCCTCTGTTCATTTCCACAAAAAGTTTCAACACATAATATCTCCGTCTATTTGAAACCCAATCCACTGTCCGATTCACCAACCTTTTGCATCATCATCAACGTTATCAACCACCACCAATTGTTCGCAAACCTCACACGCGTACCTCCGCCAGCATACTCCCTCGCCACTGTTAACCTTTCAACCACAACCATCACTAATCCGTGATTCACTCCGCCCTTGTTCCGTTCAATACCGCAGCACACATTCATCATCAATTTACAACCCACCTTCTCCATCCTTCCGCCTTTCGTTTCCGCTAGCCACCACTATCCCAGTATAATGTCCATCTTCCTATTTTTGTATGGTGCTGGTTTTGCAATCGCCCATTCAGTGTTCCATTTTGGAGTCGGCTTCAAAGTGCATTATATAATTCTGTGTCTGCTGTGTACTCCAAGAATGTACAAGTATTACATTCACACTCAAGACGTGTTAGCCAAGCGGCTAGCTAAGCTATTTTTAGCCACTCTTCTGTTAGGAAGTTTGTTTGGGTTTTGTGACCGTGTTTTCTGCAATGAGATATTGGGCTGGCCTGTTAACCCTCAGGGTCATGCTTTGTGGCATGTATTCATGGGTTTCAATTCCTACTTTGCAAACACATTCTTGATGTTTTTCCGTGCTCAACAGCGTGAGTGGTCTCCAAAAGTTGTTTATTTAATGGGTGTTTTACCTTATGTGAAGATTGAGAAAGTGGAGGAAGATTTGAGGAAGACAGTGAGAGTCATTAGGATTTTGTCGATGCATATTGAGAAACCGGGGAAAAGGTTTCTGGTCACTGAGGAACCCATCACTCAGTCTGCAGCTATAGCCCAGAAGAATTCTGAGGCCACAAGAGGTATAGCGGTGCAATATGAAATTTTGGTGAAGGAGGAGATGATAACAATGCCTGAATCTGATGAAACCAACTCACAACCCTCAGCATAAATTTCCCCATTTCTGCACTATCACTGTTAACTCGTCTCCTTTTGCTATTTGTTCAACGACAACAACAACTCCATTTCCAATTCCATTTTGGTGAATTGGTAAGATTCAATTTCCCTATTACCTTTGCATTTAATTTCTTCCATTTGTGTTAAACTGAATATTGAAGATGTTAATTTGAAGTCATCTGTGCTATTTTTTAACGATGGAGTTATGCTTGCATTGTTGCGATTGGTGCTAAAATTGAATGGAAATATTGATATCAATTTGGTGTTATGATAAGGTGTGTGTTGAATTGGATTTTGTGGTTGTTGTCTAAGTATTTGTTCGAAATTATTGATGTCAATTTTGGTTGTTGAATCTAGATTTGAATTTTAAGGATGACATTGACTTCTAACTTAAGTTGATTCAAGTGTTGAAAATGATATTGGAATTGGATTAAATTGTTCAAGTTGAATTTGAGACTTTTCTTTGATTTTGGAGCACCGACATATTGTCGAGTTGCTGCCCGGATTTATCCGTGTTGAAACTTGCACTCCAAACTTATTTTCATCACTTTTTGGACTTAATGTAATTTTGGCATGAGTTGATTAATTTGGAATTGTCGGTGTTGATGTTGTTTTATTGTTTAAGTTGTTTTAAAATTTGTTTTGATGATGCTTCAAATTGAATTCAATTCACAAAGTTTGTTGGTTTAATATTAGTGTTTGTACATAAGTTTTGAATCACTTGAAAATTGATTTTCATGAGCTTTTTGTGCATAATTTGTTGTTGTCCAACTTTTGATAATGCTGATTTTTTTGTGTTTACATTGAACAATATCATGAATTCTTGATTTTGATTTGTGTAAATATTTATTTGTTCATATGCATCATACAAGTTCATTTTGATTTTTATACTTTGTGATTACTAACATAAATTCAAATCTTGTTACAATTTCGTTTCATTTTAATTTATATACCGCTTATGCTACTAACAAGTTTGCTCACTGTGAAGGTTTCCGAGAACAGTTTCAAGCGTTCGTTCTCGCATAGCGCATTTATAATTTTTCTTTATTCCCCTTTTACCTTACTATTTTGATTTAATATTTGGTATTGTAAATATATACTTGTACATAATATTTTGACTGTATGTTTTACTTGTAAATAAATTCAGGTTTTGAAAATATTATTTTCATCGCATTGTGATTTTATTTTTAATTCCAACTAACTTCTGAAAATTTTGCGGACGCGCATAAGTTTCCCTGTGCTGTTAGATTTGTCGATATATATCTTGTGATGCAGGGATTCTTATCTGATACCGTGAACTTTATCCATCCCCTTTGCGCTTTATCTGATGCTTGGAGCATTATCTTACATCAGGTTTTTTTTTGATGCTGTCGGCTTATGATTTATTTTCACCTGAGGTTTGATATACTCTTAGCTTATTTATCTGTTTGTGGTTTTAAATCCAAGGGAAAGAATTAATTTGTTGACTTCATGTCATCGAATATCTAATACGATTATGTGAAATCCCTTCATACTTTTTTAGTTTTATTAATCTTAAGACGAATCTCCTACAAATCAATTTTTAAACTCACACCCTTTTTTTTAAGCCAAAACTTCGACATTAGGTTATCACATCTTCAAAATCTCGCCAACACCTATTTTTAGCCAAACGAACCATTTATCAAACAAACAATTTTAAACAAAAAAAACAGATATTTCAAAAGGTTCCTGCGGAGTACCGCAGATGCATTGGGTGCTAGTACCTTCCCATTGTATAACCAACCCCCGAACTCTCAATCTCTTTTAAAAAAACGCATTGTATTTTCATTACTTTTAAATATTACTTTACATTGCATATTTTAGGGTTTTATTTCGCTCTTTTCCCTTTTCCCTTGGAAATAATAAAGCGCGGTGGCGACTCTTGCTTTTGTGAGTCAAGTTAATTAATAGCTTGATCTCCGATTTTTACCGCTACAACTTGCTTGCCTTTCGTGATCCGAAGGTGGAAGATGATTGAACACTAGAGTGCCCAAAAATTTGCACTCGCATGAAGTGGTACTTGTCTTGTGATGTCGGGAATGGGCTTACAGATGCCATCCAAAGGAGTGTCGATCGCATAAGAAATTCCTTTGTGAGAGTTTGTATTCCTGTTGTCGAGGAAGACTACGCTGGGGAATGCTGATCTTTGTCTTGGGAGAAATAGAATTTTAGGAGCTTTGGTCGTCTGTTATTCTACTGGGGAATCGTCTCTTGGTCGAAGAGATGAAAATGAACTACTATCTGGTCGTAATCCAGGCTTCATAGTGATAAGACCGACTTCTATCTGGTCGTAATCTAGGCTTTACAGTGACTTACTGGGGAGATGAGATTAAACTTGCTATCTAGTTGTAATCCAGGCTTCGCAATTTCTCAATTCTTATCTGGTCGTAATCCAGGCTTCAGAAGGAATTAAGTTATTATCCGGTCGTATCCGGGCTTCAACTTGAATTTAGGGCACACTAATATCCGGTCGACTCCGGGCTTCTTAGTAATTGTCCAGGTAAACTACTATTTGGTGGAAATCCAAGCTTCACAGTGTCTTGTACTGTTATCTGGTCGTAATCCAGGCTTTAGTCCTTTTATCATTATCCGGTCGTAATACAGGCTTCACGATGTTTTATACCATTATCTTGTCGAATTTAGGCTTCATGGTGTCATGTACTGCTATCTGGTTGTAATCCAGGCTTCACAATACCTTACTTCTTATCTGGTCATAATCCAGGCTTCAAAAGAAATCAAGTGGTTATCCGGTCGCATCCGGGCTTCCTTTTGACTTTTGGCCTACTAATATTCGGTCGATTTCCGGGCTTCATAGTAACTGGCCGGGTAGACTGCTATTTGGTCGAAATCCAAACATCAGTGTACCTTACTGTTATTTGGTCGAAATCCAGGCTTCAGTGTCTATTACCGCTATCTGGTCGTAATCCAGGCTTCACGATATCTCATACCATTATCTGGTCGAATCCAGGCTTCATGGTGTTTGGAGAATTCAAGATACTATCTGGTCGAACCCGGGCTTCATAACTTGTATTAAAGATATACCACTATCTGGTCAAATCCAGGCTTCATGGTGTCTTTGGCTGCTATCTGGTTATAATCCAGGCTTCACAGTAACTTGTATTGCTATCTGGTCGTAATCCAGGCTTCACAATAACTTGTTGAGCTGTTATCCGGTCGTAATCTGGGCTTCACGGCTTGTGTTTATGACATACCACTATCTGGTCGAATCCAGGCTTCATGGTGTCTCTCACTGCTATCTGGTCGTAATCCAGGCTTCACAGTAACTTGTATTGCTATCTGGTCGTAATCCAGGCTTCACAATAACTTGCTGGGGATTAAACTATTATCCGGTCGAATCCAGGCTTCATAGCTTGAAGATAAACCACTATCTAGTTGATTCCAGGCTTCGCGGTGTTTGATACTGTTATCCGGTCATTCTCCGGGCTTCACAATATGATGTAGGAATCAAGATACTATCTGGTCGGATCCGGGCTTCATAGCTTGAACTTAGTGAGAATTTGATTGTATTTTTCCTGAAAGGTAAAGGGTCAGTCGTATGTAATGCCATGATGTATGAGATGTATTGGGCAATGATGTTCTCAAAGGAAATGAGATTGTATTGTATGATGCATATGCACACGTCATGATGTATGGGTATGCAATGTTTTTTATGATATTTTCTAGTTGGGGCAAATAAATCCCGGATTGCTGCTGGAGAAAAAAGAGTTTCGCTCGCTGGGGATAATGACCGAAGGTGATTGGGAGAATAGTCATGCAGGAGAATAAACTGACGAGAAAATGACTCTGCGGGGAAGAGATACTCTGTCAGAAGATCCGCTGATTTGGAGAAATAACTTCGGCTGGGGATGAATTACCGCTGCTGGCCATAATGAACCTTTGTTGGGGATTGAGTATCTGCTTGTGGAAGAAATAAACTCTACTGGGGATAGTCTTCCATTGCTGGTGACAGATAAACTCTGCTTGGGGAGAATTAATACCAATGTTTTGGGTATTTTCTATTCTGCAGGGGAGTGTATATACCTTTAGTCATATTCTCCAACTGGGTCTATCCCAATACCTGGTGGATAGGGCAACTGTAAGGTTTGGACATTTCTGTTTTCCCCTGTTCCTGACATTACGAGTAATCGTCTTTTGTTTCGCATGTAAATATTTATGAGCATCAATTATTGTCAAATGCATATATCAAAAATGAACCATTGGACGTTCCTGTAAAACAAAACAGAAAAAGAAAAACAATTTGAAATTTATTTGCGAAAAATGAATTGTATTGATTTGAAGTTGGCCTGTAATAGGTGTTTTGTACAGGAGGCTGACGTCCTAGTAAGATAACGTCGCCGAAAGATAGAATTTATACAATTCGTGAAAAACAAATAAAAACAGCTATGTGAACAATCCCACTGGGTTCCAACTCTGCTATTGCCTTTATATCTTCGAGCGTCTCATCACTTTGCTACTTGGTTGAAGGTAGATCAGATTGATTGGCGTCGTCCGAGCTTGATAGTCGATACCGAAGTCTGGTTGCAAGATGATCCAATGAGGCATAGTGTTATGCTTTAATCCCTAATTTTTTCTTGAACCGCCCTTTCGGATTTTCATACCACCGGGATACCCTTTTTTGCCCAAGCTGCCTTTTCAGGTTTTCGGCTTGCCGGGTGTACGATTTTTTTTTATTTTCATCCCTTATTTTTGCCCGAACCCTTTTGGTTCGCCGGGAAGCCCTTATTTTTGCCTAGGCCAGTCAACCTAGAGGGTCTTTGGTTATGCGTAGTATTTTTTCACTATGTCTGCATTGACGGGGTGAGGAAGGTCGTCACCATCCATGGTGGTTAGAATCATAGCTCCTCCTGAGAAAATGTTCTTAACCACAAATGGCCCTTCGTACGTGGGGGTCCATTTGCCCCTAGGATCACCTTGCGGTAATATGATGCGCTTGATCACCAGATCCCCTACTTGATACTCTTGTCGTCTGACTTTCTTGTTAAAAGCCTTGATCATCCGCTTTTGATACGTCTGACCATGACAAATAGCAGTAAGTCTCTTTTCATTGATTAAGTTCAGCCGATCAAGCCGGGTCTGGATCCAATCGTCCTCGCTCAAACCTGCATCCTTCATAATCCGAAGAGAGGGTATCTGGACCTCAATGGGTAAGACTGCTTCCATGCCATACACCAAAGAGTAGGGAGTTGCCCCTGTCGAAGTCCGCGCTGAGGTATGGTACCAGTGAAGAGCGAATGGTAACATCTCGTGCCAGTCTTTATATGTAACTGTCATCTTCTGCACAATCTTCTTGATGTTCTTATTAGCCGCTTCAACAGCCCCATTCATCTTCGGCCGATAAGGAGAAGAGTTGTGATGCTATATCTTGAACTGTTTGCAGAGCTTGGTGATCATCATATTGTTGAGATTTGTACCATTGTCCGTAATGATCCTCTCTGGTACACCATATCGACAGATTAAATTGTGTCGGATAAACTGCGCCATGACGTTCTTGGTCACTGTAGCAAAGGAAGCTGCCTCAACCCACTTCGTAAAGTAGTCAATTGCTACCAGGATGAAACGATGCCCGTTGGATGCAGGAGGTCTGATCTAGCCAATCATATCGATACCCCACATTGCAAAAGGCCAAGGAGCTGTCAAGAAGTTCAGAGGAACTTGAGGTATATGCACCTTATCAACATAGACTTGGCACTTATGACAAGTCCGAGAATGCTGATAACAATCGGCTTCCATAGTAGACTAATAGTACTCTACCCGTAGGATTTTCTTTGCCATGGTATGTCCATTGGAATGAGTTCCGGAAGCACCTTCATATAACTCTGCCATAATCTTTTCTGCCTCGTTCTTGTCCATACATCGCAGCAAGGTTGAATCATGGTTACGCTTGTAAAGAATCCCATTGCTAATGAAGAACTTCACAGTGAATCTCCTCAGAAACTTCTTATCATTAACAGATGCACCCTCGGGGTACTCCTGAGCCTCAAGATACTTCTTTACCTCATGGAACCAGGGTTTATCTACTACCTCTTCAGTCTCAATGTCACAGCAATGTGCGGGTTCGTCCAACCTATTAATGGTAATCTGGGGAGCCTCATAGTCCCACCTGACCTTGAACATAGAAGACATGGTAGCTAGCGCGTCCGCTAACTGATTTTCCTCTCTCAGGAAGTGTTCAAAGGTTATCTCCTCAAAGTGCGGGAGCAACGTCAGTACATACTCCTTGTAAGGAATAAGATTTGGGTGCTTCGTATCCCACTCGCCTTTGATCTGACTGATCACTAGAGAGGAATCTACGAATATACTCAAGAATTTAATCCTCAGGTCAATAGCTGCTCGAAGGCCTGTGATGCATGCTTCATACTCCGCCATGTTGTTGGTGCAGTTAAAACATAATCGGGCGGTGAACGGAGTATGACAGCCATCGGGAGATATAATCATGGCGCCAATGACATTACCCAACGCGTTTGAAGCTCCGTCAAAATACATAGACCATCAGGATCCTTCCTTAGGTCCTTCATCCGGTCCAGGTTTTTTACAGTCGGTCACCAACATGATGTTCTCATCCGGAAACTCGAAATTCATAGACTGGTAATCATCCACGGCCTGATGTGCCAAATGATCTGCTAACACACTCCCATTAATTGCTTTTTGGGTTGTGTATTGGATGTCATACTCAGTTAATATCATATGCCATCTTGCTATTCTTCTGGACAAGGCAGGCTTTTCAAATATATACTTGATTGGATCCATCTTTGATATCAATAGAGTAGTGTGAGTCAGCATATACTGTCTCATCCGACGAGCAGCCCATGCCAAAGCGCAACAAGTTTTCTCAAGCAGTGAGTATTGAGTCTCACAGTCGGTAAACTTTTTGCTAAGGTAGTAAATAGCATGCTCTTTTCAGCCAGACTCGTCATGCTGCCCCAGCACACACCCCATCGAATTGTCGAGTACTGTTAAGTATAATATTAAAGGTCTTCCTTCAACTGGAGGCATCAGAATAGAGGGCTCTTGGAGATATTCCTTGATCCTTTTGAAAATGACCTGACATTCATCATTCCATCTTACCACTTGATCTTTCTTCAGCAGTTTGAAGAGTGGCTCACAAGTAGCAGTCAGATGTGAAATGAATCAGGCAATGTAATTCAGACGTCCCAAAAAGCCTCTGACTTCGTTTTCCATTCGGGGAGCTGGAATCTCCTGTATAGCCTTCACCTTTGCAGGATCCACTTGAATACCTTTATCAATAACGACGAAATCCAGCAGCTTACCAGACCTTACCCCGAAGGTGTACTTGTTCGGGTTTAACCTCAGTTTGTACATCTTCAACCTATCGAACAGTTTCTGGAGATGGTCGAGGTGCTCTTCTTCAGTCTGGGACGTTGTGATCATGTCATAAACAAAAACCTCAATCTCATGGTGAATCATGTTGTGGAACAAAGCGACCATGGCGCGCTAATCTGTTGCCCCAACATTCTTCAATCCAAACGGCATGACCTTGTAGCAAAAGGTACCCCACTGCGTAATGAAGGTCGTCTTTTCCATGTCTTCGGGAGCCATCTTAATCTGATTATAACCAGAAAAACCATCCATAAAGGAGAAGATCTTATGCTGCGCGGTGTTGTCGACCAAAACATCGATGTGAGGGAGTGGGAAATCATCCTTGGGGCTCGCCCTGTTCAGATCCCTATAGTCCACACACATCCGTACCTTACCATCCTTCTTCGGCACCGGAACAACGTTGGCGACCCACTGTGGTTAATAAGTGACAGATAGAAAACCGGCATTAAACTGTTTCATGACTTCAGCTTTGATTTTCTCATACATCTCTCGGCGCATACGGCGAACTTTCTGTTTTATCGGAGGACAGTCTTCTTTAGTTGGCAAGCGGTGTACTAGAATATCAGTATCCAACCCAGTCATATCTTCATAAGACCAAGCGAAGATCTCAACATAGTCGTGTAGCATCTGTATCAACCGTTGCTTGACACTAGGCTCCAAATTTGCACCTATCTTGACCTCTTTCCTGTCCTCTTTTGTACCCAAATTTACTAATTCCACTGGCTCTTCATGAGGTTGTATGGTCCTCTCTTCCTATAGTAACAGTCTAGCGAGTTCCCCGGGCACCTCACAATCATCCTCACCTTCGTCCTCGACTTGGTTGATCAGATTTTCGAAGTCATAACTGGCAGTAGCAGAGTTGTTATCAATGGGATCCATAGTGGATGTGGATCTGCATTATGATATGTGAGTGTGTGTAAGACAATAGCTGTTTTAATAAAGTGTAAGATAGAAAAGAAAAACCAGGAGCTCAAAATTTGTAATGCAAGAAAATGACCAATGCTTTATTGATGATATATGAAAATGACAAATAATAAGCCCTCACAAACAAAGCCAAGGTGCCTCGGGCAAGGCATCGGGCCGTAAAGTTTTAAACTGTTTATTACAAATCTCAAAACAAAAGTTTATTACTGTGTAATAAAAGAAACGGGCACGAAGTCTTTCGCCGTCCAATTGTTCAATCCACTGTCGGTAGTCGGGTAAATCCAGCTGTCAATATCTGACTCTTCTTCATCATCCTCAATTGCATTCACTCGCTGATCATGTTTGGGCATAGGAGCAGTTATGACGTTGGGCTTCTCCGGAGTGTCAAACTAAATTTCTTTAGCTTCAATCAAATCTTGCACCTTATTCCTCAAGGCCCAGCAGTTGTTGGTATCATGCCCTGGGATATCAAAGTGATAGGCGCAGCGGGCATTTGGGTTATACAGCAGAGATATGGTGCTGGGATTCTTTGGGGCTTCCCTCAGAGTTACTAGGTTGGTCTTTAATAGTTGTGGTAGAATTGGAGACAAGGTCATACTGAGTCGAGTGTACTGTCTTTGTAGTCTTTCTATTCTTTGTTGATTTTTGCGTTGTGGGGCAACAGTGAGTTTTGATATTACTACCGCATTTACTACTTGGCAGCATTCAGGTCGGTTTTGGCTCCTCGGGCTGTAAACTGCACTAGCTTCTTTCTTACCGGTGAAAGGCCTCTTTTCTGCACTTGATGAAGCACCTTTCTGTATCTTACCACTTCTGATACCAGCTTCTACTCTCTCCCCAGTCAAAATCAATTCAGTAAACCCAGATGACAAACTACCGATCAAATGATTGAAAAATGGACCAGACAACGTCCCTAGAAACATGTCCACCAACTCCCTATCAGATAGAGGGGGTTGGACTCTTCCAGCCAGATCTCTCCACTTCTGAGCATAGTCCTTAAAACCTTCACCTGCACCCATAGACATATCCTGAAGCTGAGTACGCGTGAGAGCAAGGTCGGCGTTATACTGGTATTGTTTGTAAAAAGCAGCAGCAAGGTCCTCCCATTTGCGGACATTAGCTCCTTCCAATTGATAAAACCATTCAAGTTGAGTCCCTGACAGACTATCTTGAAAGAAATGCACCCATAGATTTCTATCGGCAGTGTAAGGATGGATTTTTCTGACATACAAGCGGAGATGGAGCTTTGGATAAGATGCTCCATCGTACTTGGCAAAGACCGAAGCTTTAAACTTGTGAGGGATCACCACCCCAGATGCTAGTCCCAGATCTCCGAAGTCCAAACCAGGTATCTTCTGAATCTCCATAACACTCAGACGGTCTTCAAGTTGTTTGTACCTATCCTCAGCAGGAGGATACTTTTCTTCATCAAAATCAGTGTCATTATCAGAGACTACAGGACTAGGACCCTTTTCTTCCTCTTGATTCTCTCCTCCTTTAGATGAATGAGACATATCAGCTTCCTGTCGCAACCTATTCCCAAATCTGTGACCCATATTCAGAAGAACCACCTTCTTCTTCTTCTTCTTCTTCTTCTTCTTTTTCTCCTTTAGGATGAGAGTCTTCAAATCCTCTTGCCCTTTAGCCAAGTTCAAGAAATCTCTTTGAATTGAGCATTTTGTGATTGAAGAGCTTTGATGGCTTGATCGATAGGTATTTCAGAAGACATTTTGTGCTGAAATAAACAGCAAAGAAGATGAGAAACCTGTAATGATACCTGTAATGAGGTGCATGATAATGGAATGCGTATGAAATGATTTCAAAGACTTTGGGAGATTTAAATTTGCAAACCAAGAAATAAACAAACTTTATTAGATTTAAACTTGTAAGAATGTTTAACAATGCCTTTAAGGCATTACAAAAGAAATAGACTGAAAACAAATCTAAACTAGAAAAAAGCAAAAAAAATCAGAAATTCCATGGACGCTTTCCCTTCGTGCTGACGTAGTCATTGATCGTCCTTTCATTCTCAAGTTGCCTCGTGAGCTTCAAGATCTTCCTCTCTTGCTCATGATACTTCTCCCGGTAAGTATCCCTCTCCTCTTTTAGCTGAATCCAGGATCTCTTCAATGCCCCCAGATTGGTAGGCATGTAGGGATAAAGGAGTGTATAAGGAACACCTTCTTCATTAGTATGCTCCACAACCACTGGAAACATAGCTTCATAAGGCATCCCAAGCTTCTGAGCCCGAGCTCGGACCCACTGGAGATAAGGCTGCATAGGGAGAGAAGTCTTTGGTCCTAGCTCTTGAGGGTCAGACCTTTTCACCATGCCCCAAGCTCGTATAAACCTTCGACGATGCTATTCAACGTCCTCCTTATAGTCAAAGACAATATCTGCAAGAAGTAGCTCATGAGGACCGTCTCTCCGAACGCGACCAAACTGTCGTAAAGCCAAACAAGGACTGTAGGTTATTCCTCCTCTAATTCCAAGCAACTGGACATTAGGGTATTCCCCACATCGATCAATGATAACAACACCTTCCATATCCTTAGAACTCCAAAGAATTTCTGTATGGGCAAGGGACATTATCCTGTAAGACCATCCTAAACCTTCCTCATTATTCAACACGAACTTGGGGAGGTGTGAAATAAACCACCTCACCAGCAGCTTCATGCAACACATGAGAGTCCATCTTCTTTACACAGTACGAGTGTAGAGGGCATGCAAGATATCACCTAAGAGGGTAGGTACAGGATTGCGAGACAAGAAGATCTTAACTGCATTCACATCTATGAAGGAATCTGGATTCAGGAAAAGAGCCAAACCATAGATAAGGAGAGCCAAGATGTCTTCAAAAACTTGAAAGTCCAAGTTATCCCAGAAAAGTTGAGCTTGATCCATCAGAAACTTGGCTAAGAAACCTTTAACCCCGCTTCGTGTCTCCCAATTGGACACTACATTAGTCTTTTTCAAGTGTAAAGTTGAAGCAATGTCCTCTGGCGTAGGAGTCTCTTCCAAACCCGTGAAGGGCATCTGCTCAAGGATGGATATGCCTAATAAGTGAGAAAACTCTTCCAAAGTGAGAACTAGCTGATAATCCAGGAAAGTGAAACAATGATGCACTGGATCGAAGAACTGGAAAAGCACACTCATCATTTGCTCATCAAACCTGGAGGTAACCAAACTAAGAAGCTGACCATCTCTCCTAATGAATGACGAAGTATCAGAAACTCTCGAGGCCAAATCCTTGAGTTGAGCGGGTATTTTCACAAAGTTAACTCGGATGGTGTTTCTGCGCAAGGAAGCCATAATCTGCAAAACAGAACAAAGATAAATCCCCTCGGTCTTAGAAATGGTTAGTATAATGAGGTATGTATGCTATGTTATGATGCATGATGTCATGATAAAACACACAACAAGTATAGCAGATAACAAACATGGTAAAGGAAAACAAGTCACACAATATCCCTTAAGTTTAAGGCTTGCATGGGGTCTAGGTATTAGCCTCTTGAAGTTCAGTTGGTTTCAACCTGTCCTAATAACAGTAATCGGGTTCTATAGGTTCTCAATATCACTGACCATCCTCCATCGGTCATGGTTTCAGCTCAGGCAATCTTTTCTAGCGGCCGGAACTATCTCGAGAGTATGGTCTCAATGAGTGTAGCATCGAGTATCAACCTGTTCCCAGCTTTACACCGAGACCGGCTATCTCACTACTTCCTATGGCCAAGTTGGTCAATTATAGGTTCTAAGGTCAGTTGATGCTTAACGACCCATATAGCAGCCCCGTATTCTCCTCGTTTCTCCACAAGGGATACCGGTACCAACCAATGTGCCACATCAATGTAGCTACTGTTTCAACCGTACCGGTCTATGCTGTACAATTCCCTCACAGTTTATTGCTACTTACCTAAAAGGTGTTCCCCAGATCCGGGTTAGAATCTATAGTAACTCCCGATACAAAGCCCTCAAAGGTAAAGCAAACAAATCAAACAATAGAAGCAATTTATGATGAACTAATCCTAAGGTATACCCCACTTATTTATCCCAAAAGAGTCGCCAGTTAACTCGCAAAACCAGACTGTTTAATATTGGTTTGCGTTTTATGATACGGTGGCAGAACCAGACTGTTTAATATTGGTTTGCATTTTGTATTTGCAAATGTGGGGTAAGCAAGAGTCGCCACCGACTTTTATTTTATCCAACTGGAAAGGAAAAAAAAGCACCGAAAAATTCCTTTTTCGAGATTTTGAGTACGGGGGGTAGATTATAGAAAGGGAAGGTATTAGCACCCTTTCTATCTGTGGTTTTCCACGAGCTCTTAGGTACTTTCTAATCATTTTTAAAATTGCTTCCGTGTTTGTGTGTTTTGAAAAGTTTTGTTTTACTTCGATTTAACCCTTGCTTTTGTCTTCAAGAGTGTTACGAAGTCGTTTTGAAAACTTTGTTTGAAAAAAAAGTGTAAGTGTGAAATTTTGATTTTGAGCAAGTACCTACTAGCATCTACCTACTCAAAAAAAGAATGTCTCTGTTCTTGTTTCCTTTAGACAACGTTATCCTACTATTAGTGAGTAGGTAGCATCGTCGTTGGAGTTGTAAGGGTCAATTCGAAAGGGACGTATGATCACTAAAGAAATGTTAGGACGTCTTAGTAATAACCCTAGTGTCTTAAGATCATATTCAGGGCAACATTTCCGAGGCAACCTTTCCGAGGCAACATTTTTGAACGGGACATTTGATCTTTGTTTAGACAAGAGAGCGACCACTAAAACACCCTATACTTAATGATCGTTTACCGAAGGCCACCAAAGTGAGAGTATACCATAGGAGTGCGCATGTGCGAGTGTTTTGATTTCAAGTTATTATCTTTGCACATTTAGGGTTTGCTAACCATTTTAAAATTAACATACATTCTTGTCATGCAACCTTATTACCATACATCTAACAGTTAATTATTTGCGAAAATAAAAATGCGGAAAGTAAAGCTACACTATTACAAGGCTTCGGGGATTAATTACATAGCCAAAAACCCGTAAAACGATAAATAAACGAAAAAGTCTTAATTAATCTATTACATCCCATGAGCAGTTACATCAATATTGTAAAATAAGTGAACGCGCGCGATGAACCGAGAACGAGAGAAAATTAGGGTTTTGACCCCGTCTAACCTAATTAAAAGAAAAATCATTTTTTGTTGTTTTTGATTATTTTAAGGAAAGAATAAGGTTTTAAGATTAAATACAAACCTAATTTACTAATTAAATTAAATTGAGAAAATAATTAATTTTGACCTATTTTTATATTTTGTTATTTTGAGAAAAAAAGAATTAAATCAAACAAAACCCTAATTTCTAATTTGTTTTAATTTATTTACAAAAACAAATTAAAGTTATCCTAAAATTAAAATAAACTAATTAAATTAATTTTTGATAAAAAAATAAAACCTAAATCTAAATTTGATGAAAAATTGATTTTTATGATTTTTTGATAAAAAATAATTAATTTTTGTATTATTAAAATAATTTAAATAAATAAATTAAATAAAGAAAATCTAAAAGAATAAAGAAAAGAGTAAAGATGTGCCCTGTAATTAGCAAATGGAGGGGGTGCCAATAGCATCTTTGGGGCCCAAAAGCAAGGGTCCACGTTGACTCTCCTGGATCCAGCGCTGCACTTTGACTAGGGACTTTGGTAGACCCTCAGATGGTGACCTTTGGATCCAGCGCGTGGACATCTGTCTGGCTAAGCGTTGAAGGTGTATGGTGGACAATCCTGGGAACTTGCGCATGGAATCATGTATAGAAAAAAATATATTGAAGAAATGAGGGGACCTGGGAATCGAACCCAGGTCCTTTGGCCTTTACGCTTGTCTCAACACCAACTGAGCTGGCACGCTTTTGTTATACAATGGACCAAAACAAATATTATATTAAACAAATATAATAATATCTTTCAACGCACGAACTTTCAAATAGGCAAATGGGGTGGTGCCACGCAGGTCTTCTTCTTCCTCTCTCTGTTGGTAAAAGTTATGGACTTTTACCTATGGACAAAGGTCCGTAGCTATAACCCCTGCAGTTTTCAAAATCACATACAAGCATGATAAATGAAATCTAATGCCATAGACCAATTCGCCTTGACCTTGTGAACATCATGGCACCTTTCTTGAGGACTAATTTTTCCTGTACAAAAAGATCCCAAAATGCAACAAGAAACCCTAGCAACGGCGTATCTCTATAGGGTTAGCAAAAACACAATTAATTATTACCAATAGTTTGCAAATGCTTACAGGATTCAGAATATATACATGATTCATGCTACAAATGCCTAAACAAGGATATGGGATTTCAAAAAAGGAGGGAGGTCGTGAAGCTCTTACCTCGTGTTTCTAGGCACAAAAACGCTTGATTTTGATTGGTATAGCTTCTGTGTACTCCCAGGAAGCGAATGAGATGGCTTGGGAGTCTTAAAACTGCTTGGAAATATGGAATCATATCACCACTTTTCTTGAGTTTTTCCAAGTTTTGTTCTTCCTCTACACGCCTCAAAACCTTGTCCTTTTGGTCTGCATTTGTCCACTATATACCACTGATCGAATTAGGTTTACAAATATGCCTTTAATCTTTTTCAATTATGGTCTTTGATCATGATTTGATTCCCATGAATATCTTTCCAAAATAAGCCAAAAATCAATCTTTTTAGGCATAAACATGCTTTGCACGATTTGATTTTGTTGCTAGCTGTATAAGGGACCTGAAATATGTACCAAATCTCAAGGCTTAAATGATTTTGATATTTCTATGATTTATTTTGATTTAATTTGATTTAATTGAAATAAAAAATCAAAATAAATGAAAAAAAATAAAATAAAGTCAAGAGGGAAGGATCATGGGTCATGGACCATGTTACAAACTCAAGACAAGCACAAAAAGTTGGGCCTATTTGACAAAAATTTCAATTTGAGGCATATTTGACTTTTGTCAATTTTGCAAAAAAAGGTCAACTTCACCAATGAATAACTTCTTCAATTTTGACTCTTTGAAGGTGTTATTTGACTTTTTAGAAAGCTTGAGATGTCCTGTAAGCAACCTTTTTGGTCTCATCTCAATTGAGTCTTCCATGTTCATGTATGAAGCTTTGACAAAAAAGGTGTTTTTGTTGACTTTTCAAAATGACCTATAATGTCCAAATTCATAACTTCTTGTGAATGCATATTGTGAACTTGGGAGCTGAATATTAATTGTAGGGAATTGCATCCTCTTAAAAATGAGCTTTGGATGGGTCATTTCTGATAAAGTATGAGAAAGTTATGCTTGGTCAAAGTTGAGTTGACATTTCCTACAAAACCATAATTTAGCAACTTTTGGGTTTTGATGAATTGTGATCAATCCTTGAGGAATAATGATCAACCCTTTATCAAATGATGAATAATACTTCAAAATGAGGATGTTGACCAAAAATATTGAAGTTTGACTATATGTGGGCCACAATTGACTTTTGCCCTAGCACAGTCGATTTTCAGACCTTTGAGCAATTGACTGAGCAAATTTCCTCTGCAAGGCTTGAAACTTGACATAGATGATCTTGAGAACATATTAAGGCAATGGTGAGCATTTGGGATCCATTGGACTCAAGTATCCTGATGCAACATGAAACCCTAATTTGAGGTAGACTGCCTTAGGAGAGAGTTTGTCTGGTCAACCCTTGGACTTCCTTGAGCAACTTGAGGACCTTGATTGAAATGTTTTGAGGAATATGGGAGTGAAAATTTTGGGGTACAACAACTTCCCCTGTTCAATATTCTTAAACCTGAGGATGTAGATTGGCTTGCTTGCCTTTCGTGATCCGAAGGTTGAAGATGATTGAACACTAGAGTGCCTAGAAATTTGCACTCGCATGAAGTGGTACTTGTCTTGTGATGTCGGGAATGGGCTTACAGATGCCATCCAAAGGAGTGTCGATCGCATAAGAGATTCCTTTGAGAGAGCTTGTATAACTGTTGTCGAGGAAGACTACACTGGGGAATGCTGATCTTTGTCTTGGGAGAAATAGAATTTTAGGAGCTTCGGTCGTCCGTTATTCTACTTGGAATCATCTCTTGGTCGAAGAGATGAAAATGAACTACTATCTGGTCATAATCCAGGCTTCATAGTGATAAGACCGACTTCTATCTGGTCATAATCCAGGCTTTACAGTGACTTACTGGGGAGATGAGATTAAACTTGCTATTCAGTCGTAATACAGGCTTCGCAATTTCTCAATTCTTATCTGGCCGTAATCCAGGCTTTAGAAGGAATTAAGTTATTATCCGGTCGCATCCGGGCTTCAACTTGAATTTAGGGCACACTAATATCCGGTCGACTCTGGGCTTCTTAGTAATTGTCCAGGTAAACTGCTATTTGGTCGAAATCCAAGCTTCACAGTGTCTTGTACTGTTATCTGGTCGTAATCTAGGCTTCAGTCCTTTTATCGTTATCTCGTCGTAATCCAGGCTTCACGATGTTTTATACCATTATTTGGTCGAATCCAGGCTTCATGGTGTCCTGTACTGCTATATGGTCGTAATCCAAGCTTCACAATACCTTACTTCTTATCTGGTCGTAATCCAGGCTTTAGAAGAAATCAAGTGGTTATCCGGTCGCATCCGGGATTCCTTTTGACTTTGGGCCTACTAATATCCGGTCAATTTCCGGGCTTCATAGTAACTGGCCGGGTAGACTGCTATTTGGTCGAAATCCAAACTTTATAGTGTCCCTCACTGTTATTTGGTCGAAATCCAGGCTTCAGTGTCTATTACCGCTATCTGGTCGTAATCCAGGCTTCACGATGTCTTATACCATTATCTGGTCGAATCCAGGCTTCATGGTGTTTGTAGAATTCAAGATACTATCTGGTTGAACTCGAGCTTCATAACTTGTATTAAAGATATACCACTATCTGGTTGAATCCAGGCTTCATGGTGTCTTTGGCTACTATCTGGTCGTAATCCAGGCTTCACAATAACTTGTATTGCTATCTGGTCATAATCCAGGCTTCACAATAACTTGTTGAGCTATTATCCGGTCGTAATTCGGGCTTCACGGCTTGTGTTTATGACATACCACTATCTGGTCGAATCCAGGCTTCATGGTGTCTCGCACTGCTATTTGGTCATAATCCAGGCTTCACAGTAACTTGTATTGCTATCTGGTCATAAACCAGGCTTCACAATAACTTCCTGGGGATTAAACTATTATCCGGTCGAATTCGGGCTTCATAGCTTGAAGATAAACCACTATCTGGTCGATTCTAGGCTTCGCGGTGTTTGATACTGTTATCTGGTCATTCTCCGGGCTTCACAATATGATGTAGGAATCAAGATACTATCTGGTCGGATCCGGGCTTCATAGCTTGAACTTAGTGAGAATTTGATTGTATTTTTCCTAAAAGGTAAAGGGTCAGTCGTATGTAATGCCATGATGTATGAGATGTATTGGGCAATGATGTTCTCAAAGGAAATGAGATTGTGTTGTATGATGCGTATGCACACGTCATGATGTATGGGTATGGAATGTTTTTTATGATATTTTCTAGTTGGGGAAAATAAATCCCGGATTGCTTTTGGAGAATAAAAGAGTTTCGCTCGCTGGGGATAATGATCGAAGGTGATTGGGAGAATAGTCCTGAAGGAGAATAAACTGACGAGAAAATGACTCTGTGGGGGAAGAGATACTCTGTCAGAAGATCTGCTGATTTGGAGAAATAACTTCGGCTTGGGATGAATTACCGTTGCTGGACATAATGAACCTTTGTTGGGGATTGAGTCTCTGCTTGTGGAAGAAATAAACTCTACTGGGGATAGTCTTCCATTGCTGGTGACAAATAAACTCTGCTTGGGGAGAATTAATACCAATGTTTTGGGTATTTCCTATTCTGCAGGGGAGTGTATATACCTTTAGTCATATTCTCCAACTGGGTCTATCTCTGTACCAGGTGGATAGGGCAACTGTAAGGTTTGGACATTTTTGTTTGCCCCTGTTCCTGACATTACGAGTAATCGTCTTTGTTTCGCATGTAAATATTTATGAGCAACAATTATTGTCAAATGCATATATCAAAAATGAACCATTGGACGTTCTTGCAAAACAAAACAGAAAAAGAAAAACAATTTGAAATTTCTTTGCGAAAAATGAATTGTATTGATTTGAAGTTAGCATGTAATAGGCGTTTTGTACAGGAGGCTGACGTCCTAGTAAGAGAACGCCGCCGAAAGATAGAATTTATACAATTTGTGAAAAACAAAGAAAAACAGCTATGTGAACAATCCCACTGGGTTCCAACTCTGCTATTGCCTTTATATCTTCAAGCGTCTCATCACTTTGCTACTTGGTTGAAGGTAGATCAGATTGATTGGTGCCGTCCGAGCTTGATAGTCGATACCGAATTCTGGTTGCAAGATGATCCAATGAGACATAATGTTACGCTTTAATCCCTAATTTTTTCCTGAACCGCCCTTTCGGGTTTTCAGTCCACCGGGATACCCTTTTTTGCCCAAGCCGCCTTTTCAGGTTTTCGGCTTTCCGGGTGTACAAATTTTTTTAGTTTCATCCCTTATTTTTGCCTGAACCCTTTTGGTTCGCCAGGAAGCCCTTATTTTTGCCTAGGCCAGTCAACCTAGCGTGTCTTTGGTTATGCGTAGTATTTTTTCACTATGTCTGCATTGATGGGGAGAGGAAGGTCGTCACCATCCATGGTGGTTAGAATCATAGCTCCTCCTGAGAAAATGTTCTTAACCACAACTGGCCCTTCGTACGTGGAGGTCCATTTTCCCCTAGGATCACCTTGCGGTAATATGATGTGCTTGATCACCAGATCCCCTACTTGATACTCTTGTCGTTTGACTTTCTTGTTAAAATCCTTGATCATCCGCTTTTGATATGTCTGACTATGACAAATAGTAGTAAGTCTATTTTCATTGATTAAGTTCAGCTGATCAAGCTGGGTCTGGATCCAATCGTCCTCGCTCAAACCTACATCCTTCATAATCCAAAGAGAGGGTATCTGGACCTCAATGGGTAAGACTGCTTCCATGCCATACACCAAAGAGTAGGGAGTTGCCCCTGTCGAAGTCCGCGCTGAGGTACGGTACCCGTGAAGAGAGAATGGTAACATCTCGTGCCAGTCTTTGTATGTCACTGTCATCTTCTGCACAATCTTCTTGATGTTCTTATTAGCCGCTTCAATAGCCCCATTCATCTTCGTCCGATAAGGATAAGAGTTGTGATGTTGTATCTTGAACTGTTTGCAGAGCTCGGTGATCATCGTATTATTGAGATTTGTACCATTGTCCGTAATGATCCTCTCTGGTACAGCATATCGACAGATCAAATTGTGTCAGATAAACCACGCCACGACGTTCTTGGTCACTGTAGCAAAGGAAGCTACCTCAACCCACTTCGTAAAGTAGTCAATTGCTACCAGGATGAAACGATGTCCGTTGCACGCAGTAGGTCTGATCTCGCCAATCATATCGATACCCAACATTGCAAAAGGCCAAGGAGCTGTCAAGACGTTCAGAGGAACTGGAGGTATATGCACCTTATCAGCATAGACTTGGCACTTATGACAAGTCCGAGAATGCTGATAACAATTGGCTTCCATAGTAGACCAATAGTACCCTGCCCGTAGGATTTTCTTTGCCATGGTATGTCCACTGAATTGAGTTCTGAAAGCACCTTCATGTAACTCTCCCATAATCCTTTCTTCCTTGTTCTTGTCCACACATCGCAGCAAGGTTGAATCATGGTTACGCTTGTAAAGAATCTCATTGCTAATGAAGAACTTCGCAGCGAATCTCCTCAGAAACTTCTTATCATTAACAGATGCACCCTCGGGGTACTCCTGAGCCTCAAGATACTTCTTTACCTCGTGGAACCAAGGTTTATCTGCTACCTCTTCAGTATCATTGTCACAGTAATGTGCAGGTTCGTCCAACCTCTCAATAGTAATCTGGGGAGCCTCATTGTCCCACCTGACCTTGAACATAGAAGACATGGTAGCTAGCGCGTCCGCTAACTGATTTTCCTCTCTTGGGAAGTGTTCAAAGGTTATCTCCTCAAAGTGCGGGAGCAACGTCAGTACATACTCCTTGTAAGGAATAAGATTTGGGTGCTTCGTATCCCACTCGCCTTTGATCTGATTGATCACTAGAGCGGAATCTCCGAATACACTCAAGAATTTAATCCTCAGGTCAATAGCTGCTCGAAGGCCCATGATGCACGCTTCATACTCCGCCATGTTGTTGGTGCAGTTAAAACATAATCGAGCGATGAACGGAGTATGACAGCCCTCGGGAGATATAATCACGGCACCAATGCCATTACCCAATGCGTTTGAAGCTCCGTCAAAATACATAGACCATCGGGATCCTTCCTCAGGTCCTTCATCCGGTCTAGGTTTTTCACAGTCGGTCACCAACATGATGTTCTCATCCGGAAACTCGAAATTCATAGACTGGTAATCATCCACGGCCTGATGTGCCAAATGATCTGCCAACACATCCCCTTGATTGCTTTTTGGGTTGTGTATTAGATGTCATACTCAGTTAAGATCATCTGCCATCTTGCTATTCTTCCAGACAAGGAAGGATTTTTGAAGATATACTTGATTGGATCCATCTTTGATATCAATAGAGTAATGTGAGTCAGCATATACTGTCTCAGCCGGAGAGCAGCCCATGCCAAAGCGCATCAAGTTTTCTCAAGCAGTGAGTATCGAGTCTCACAGTCGGTAAACTTTTTGCTAAGGTAGTAAATAGCATGCTCTTTTCGGCCAGACTCATCATGCTGCCCCAGCACACACCCCATCGAATTGTTGAGTACTGTCAAGTATAAGATCAAAGGTCTTCCTTCAACTGGAGGCATCAGAATAGGAGGCTCTTGGAGATATTCCTTGATCCTTTTGAAAGCGACCTGACATTCATCATTCCATCTTACCACTTGATCTTTCTTCAGCAGTTTGAAGATTGGCTCACAAGTAGCAGTCAGATGTGAAATGAATCAGGCAATGTAGTTCAGACGTCCCAAAAAGCCTCTGACTTCCTTTTCCGTTCGGGGAGCTGGCATCTCCTGTATAGCCTTCACCTTTGCAGGATCCACTTGAATACCTTTATCACTAACGATGAAACCCATCAGCTTACCAGACCTTACCCCGAAGGTGCACTTGTTCGGGTTTAACCTCAATTTGTACATCTTCAGCCTGTCGAACAGTTTCTGGAGATGGTCGAGTTGCTCTTCCTCAGACTGGGACCTTGCGATCATGTCATCAACGTAGAACTCAATCTCACGGTGAATCATGTCGTGGAACAAAGCGACCATGGCGCGCTGATACGTTTCCCCAACATTATTCAATCCAAAAGGCATGACCTTGTAGCAAAAGGTAACCCACTGTGTAACGAAGGTCGTCTTTTCCATGTCTTTGGGAGCCATCTTAATCTGATTGTAACCGGAAAAACCATCCATAAAGGAGAAGATCTTATGCTGCACGGTGTTGTCAACCAGAACATTGATGTGAGGGAGTGGGAAATCATCCTTGGGGCTTGCCCTGTTCAGATCCCTATAGTCCACACACATTCGTACCTTACCATCCTTCTTCGGCACCGGAACAACGTTGGCGACCCACTGCGGGTAAGAAGTGACAGCTAGAAAACTGGCATTAAACCGTTTCATGACATCAGCTTTGATTTTCTCAGACATCTCTGGGCGCATACGACGAACTTTCTGTTTTACCGGAGGACAGTCTTCTTTGGTTGGCAAGCGGTGTACCACAATATCAGTATACAACCCATGCATATCTTCATAAGACCAAGCGAAGATCTCAACATAGTCGCGTAGCATCTATATTAATCGTTGCTTGACATTAGGCTCCAGATTTGCACCTATCTTGACCTCTTTCCTGTCCTCTTCTGTACCCAAATTTACTGATTCCACTGGCTCTTCATGAGGCTGTATAGCCCTCTCTTCCTGCAGTAACAGTCTAGCGAGTTCCCCGGGCACCTCACAATCATCCTCACCTTCGTCCTCGGCATGGTTGATCGGATTTTCGAAGTCATAACTGGCAGTAGCAGAGTTGTTATCAGTGGGATCCATAGTGGATGTAGATCTGCATTATGATATGTGAGTGTGTGTAAGATAATAGTTGTTTTAATAAAGTGCAAGATAGAAAAGAAAAACAAGGAGCGCAAAATTTGTAATGCAAGAAAACGTCCAATGCTTTATTGATGATATATGGAAATGACAAATAATAAGCCTTCACAATTAAAGCCAAGGTGCCTCGGGCAAGGCACCGGGCCGTAAAGTTTTAAACTATTTATTACAAATCTCAAAACAAAAGTCTATTACTGTGTAATAAAAGAAACGGGCACGAAGTCTTTCGCCGTCCAATTGTTCAATCCACCATTGGTAGTCGGGTAAATCCAGTTGTCAATATCTGACTCTTCTTCATCATCCTCAATTGCATTCACTCCCTGATTACTGATGTGCATAAGAGGTCTTCCAATCTGCGCACGCCGAGCAGCCCTTTGAGCCTCTGCAGTAAAGCCCAAATCAAACTTTTCAGTTTTGTGTGCGAAGTCAGGGAGTTGACCCCAATTTGCACACCCACCTTTTTCAATTACAGCACTGGCATCCTTGAGGGAAGCCATCTTCATCGGAGGTTTGTCAGCAACAACTTCAGTCGACGCCAGAGTCTGGGGGACCTCTTCAAAGTTCTGACACGGGGTTTCGATGAACTCCCCATCCATCTCCACATAGCGAAAGGAGTTAAGATGATTTACCATGTACTCCTCCTCACCTTGCACCGTAACAATCTTCCCCTTTACTGGATATTTCAACATCTGATGGAGCGTAGAAGTCACTGCCCTAGCCTTATGAATCCACAGGCGACCCAACAAACAAGAATAAGATGGTCGAATATCCATCACATAGAACGTAGATGCAAAAGTCTGAGAGCAAACTTTAACAGGGACGTCCACCTCCCCGTGCACCATCCTTTTTGACCCGTTGAAGGCCCTAACCACAATATTACTCGACTTCAGAACCAAACCTTCACAGTCCAAATGGTCTAATGCGTTCTTGGATAAAACATTCAATGAGGACCCAATATCCACCAGTACGTGGGCCAGAGTAGTGACCCTACACTCGATCAAGATATGCAGAGCATCATTGTGATTTCTTCCTTTAGCAGTTAGATCTGCGTCGGAGAAATCCAAACCGTTATCAGCAGTCAAACTAGCCACACAGTCTTTGAATTGATCAGCAGAAGTTTCCTGCGGCACATGCACAATTTTGAGGAAAGTTAAAGCCTTTGCATGGGCTTCTGAACACAACAACAAGGATAACATGGAGATTTTCGACGGGGTCTGCCCCAGCTTCTCGACTATGTTGTAGTCGCTCTTCTTGATAATCTTCATAATTTCCTCTATCTCCTGTTTAGAGGTTTCTACAATGATCTTCTTAGGTGCCTCCATCCGGGAAGGCTCACCTGTGATTTCTTTGCCCCGAGCGTCAGATGACTCGGCGATAGGGGTGATAACTAGAATATGTACTAGGACAGTAGCTGATGTACTAGCAGATGGAGTGACAACAGGTTTGTAAACAGTCGGAGGGGAAATCTCAGGAGAGAATAGTCTTCCACTTCGGGTGACCTTGCTAGCCCCGACAATATTGCTGATATCAGCAACAGCTTCTTCATTCTTCAAGTTTTGTTTGATCCCATGATAATACACATCGGCCCCATAGTGCCACGGGACAGCCTTATCCGAAGTGTATGGGATAGGACCAGGAATAGTAATGATTAATGGAGCAACTCTTGGAACGGATGTAATCCTAATAGGATTTCTCGAGGAAGCCTTGGAAGGATTGCCAGAAATGGTTATGATGGAAACATCTTCAACAGGAATCAACGGAATCAAAGTCTTCTGGAACAGGATCTCTTTGTTATCCATCAGGTGTTAAACACCTGATTTCAATAAATGGCAACCAGCAGGCAGGATTGGACATAGGTGGCAACCTTCGCCACATCCCGGAAATAAACCGACCGATAATAGGTTTTTCTTAACTGTCATCAACAGAGTAGAAATGTCTTCCACAGAGGTCATAAATGAATCATCGTCCACAACATTTACTCCATGGCCATGTTTGGGCATAGGAGCAGTCCTGACGTTGGGTTTCTCCGAAGCGTCAAACTCAATCTCTTTAGCTTCAATCAAATCTTGCACCTTATTCTTCAAGGCCCAGCAGTTGTTGGTATCATGCCCTGGGCTATCGGAGTGATAGGTGCAGCGGGCGTTTGGGTTATACAGCGGAGATGTGGTGCTGGGATTCTTTGGGGCTTCCCTCAGAGTTACCAGGTTGGTCTTTAACAGTTGTGGTAAAATTTAAGACAAGTTCATACTGATCCGAGTGTACTGTCTTTGCGGTCTTTCTATTCTTTGTTGATTGTTGCATTGTGGGGCAACGGTCGATCTTGATATTACTACCGCATTTACTGCCTGGCGGTGTTCAGGTCGGTTTTGGCTCCTCGAGCTGTAAACTGCATTAGCTTCTTTCTTACCGGTGAAAAGCCTCTTTTCTGCACTTGATGAAGCAACTTTCTATATCTTACCACTTCTGATACTGGCTTCTACTCTTTCCCCAGTCAAAATCAATTCAGTAAACCCAGATGACGAACTACCGATCAAATGATTGAAAAATGGACCAGACAACATCCCCAGAAACATGTCCACCAACTCCCTATCAGATAGAGGGGGTTGGACTCTTCCAGCTAGATCTCTCCACTTCTGAGCATAGTCCTTAAAACCTTCACCCGCACCCATAGACATACCTTGAAGCTGAGTAAGCGTGGGAGCAAGGTCGGCGTTATACTGGTATTGTTTGTAAAAAGCAGTAGCAAGGTCCTCCCTATTGCAGACATTAGCTCCTTCCAATTGATAAAACCATTCAAGTTGAGTCCCTGACAGACTATCTTGAAAGAAATGCACCCATAGATTTCTATCGGCAGTGTGAGGTTTGATTTTTCTGACATACGAGCGGAGATGGAGATTTGGACATGATGCTCCATCGTACTTGGCAAAGACCGGGGCTTTAAACTTGTGAGGGATCACCACCCCGGATGCTAGTCTCAAATCTCCAAAGTATGAACCAGGTATCTTCTGAATCTCCATAGCACTCAGACGATCTTCAAGTTATTTGTACATATCCTCAGCAGGAGGATATCGTTCTTCATCAAAATCAGTGTCATTATTAGAGACTACAAGACTAGGACCCTTTTCTTCCTCTTGATTCTCTCCTCCTTTAGATGAATGAGACAGATCAACTTCCTGTCGCAACCTATTCCCAAATTTGTGACCTATATTCAGAAGAACCTCCTTCTTCTTCTTCTTCTTCTTCTTTTTCTCCTTTAGGATGAGAGTCTTCAAATCCTCTTTCCCTTTAGCCAAGTTCAAGAACATCTCTTTGAATTGAGCATTATGTGCTTGAACTGCTTTGATGGCTTGATCGGTAGGTATTTTAGAAGACATTTTGTGCTGAAATAAACAACGAAGAAGATGAGAAACTTGTAATGATACCTGTAATGAGGTGCATGATAATGGAATGCGTATGAAATGATTTCAAAGACTTTGGGAGATTTAAATTTTCAAACCAAGAAATAAACAAACTTTATTAGATTTAAACTTGTAAGAATGTTTAACAATGCCTTTAAGGCGTTACAAAAGAAATAGACTGAAAACAAATCTAAACTAGAAAAAAGCAAAAAAATCAGAAATTCCATGGACGCTTTCCCTTCATGCTGACGTAGTCATTGATCGTCCTTTTCATTCTCAAGTTGCCTCGTGAGCTTCAAGATCTTCCTCTCTTGCTTATGATACTTCTCCCGGTAAGTATCCCTCTCCTCTTTTATCTGAATCTAGGATCTCTTCAACGCCCCCAGATCGGTAGGCATGTAGGGATAAAGGACTGTATAAGGAACACCTTCTTCATTAGTATGCTCCACAATCACTGGCAACACATCATCATAAGGCATCCCAAGCTTCTGAGCCCGAGCTCGGACCCATTGGAGATAAGTCTGCATAGGGAGAGAAGTCTTTGGTCCTAGCTCTTGAGGGTCAGACCTGTTCACCATGCCCCAAGCTCGTATAAACCTTCGGCGATGCTCTTCAAGGTCCTCCTTATAGTCAAAGACAATATCCTCAAGAAGTAGCTCATGAGGACCGTCTCTCCGAGCGCGACCAAACTGTCGTAAAGCCAAACAAGGATTGTAGGTTATTCCTCCTCTAATTCCAAGCAACAGGACATTAGGGTATTCCCCACATTGATTAATGACAGCAACACCTTCCATATCCTTAGAACTCCAAAGAATGTTTGTATGGGCAAGGGACATTATCCTGTAAGACCATTCTAAACCTTCCTCATTCTTCAACTCGGACTTGGGGAAGTGCAAAATAAACCACCTCGCCAGCAGCGGAATGCAACACATGAGAGTCCCTCTTCTTCGCACAGTACGAGTGTAGAGGGCATGCAAGTTATCACCCAAGAGGGTAGGTACAACATTGCGAGACAAGAAGATCTTAACTGCATTCACATCTATGAAGGAATCTGGATTCGGGAAAAGAACCAAACTGTAGATAAGGAGAGCCAAGATGTCTTCAAAAGCTTGAAAGTCCAAGTTATCCCAGAACAGTTGAGCTTGATCCATCAGAAACTTGGCTAAGAAACCTTTAACCGCGCTTCGTGTCTCCCAATTGGACACTACATCAGTCTTTTTCAAGTGTAAAGTTGAAGCAATGTCCTCTGGCCTAGCAGTCTCTTCCAAACCTGTGAAGGGCATCTGCTCAAGGATGGATATGCCTAATAAGTGAGAAAACTCTTCCAAAGTGGGAACTAGCTGATAATTCGGGAAAGTGAAACAATGATTCACTGGATCGAAGAACTGGAAAAGCACACTCATCATTTGCTCATCAAACTTGGAGGTAACCAAACTAAGAAGCTGACCATGTCTCCTAATGAATGACGAAGTATCAGAAACTCTCGAGGCCAAATCCTTGAGTTGAGCGGGTATTTGCACAAAGTTAACTCGGATGGTGTTTCTGCACAAGGAAGCCATAATCTGCAAAACAGAACAAAGATAAATCCCCTCGGTATTTGAAATGGTTAGTATAATGAGGCATGTATGATATGTTATGATGCATGATGTCATGATAAAACACACAACAGGTATAGCAGATAACAGACATGGTAAAGGCAAACAAGTCACACAATAGCCCTTAAGTTTAAGGCTTGCATGGGGTCTAGGTATTACCCTCTTGAAGTTCAGTTGGTTTCAACCTATCCTAATAATAGTAACCGGGTTCTAGAGGTTCTCAATATCACTGACCATCCTCCATCGGTCATGGTTTCAGCTCACACAATCTTTTCTTGCAGCCGAAACTATCTCGAGAGTATGGTCTCAATGAGTGTAGCATCGAGTATCAACCAGTTCCCAGATTTACACCGAGACCGACTATCTCACTACTTCCTATGGCCAAGTTGGTCAATTATAGGTTCTAAGGTCAGTTGATGCTTAACGACCCATATAACAGCCCTGTATTCTCCTCGTTTCTCCACAAGGGATACCGGTACCAACCAATGTGCCACATCAACGTAGCTAGTGTTTCAACCGTATCGGTTTACGCCGTACAGTTCCCTCACAGTTTATTGCTACTTACCTAAAAGGTGTTCCCCAAATCCGAGTTAGGATCTATAGTAACTCCCAATACAAAGCCCTCAAAGGTAAAGCAAACAAATCAAACAATAGAAGCAATTTATGATGAACTAATCCTAAGGTATACCCCCCTTATTTATCCCCAGCAGAGTCGCCAGTTAACTCGCAAAACCGGACTGTCTAATACTGGTTTGCATTTTGTGATACGGTGGCAGAACCAGACAATTTAATATTGGTTTGCATTTTGTATTCCCAAATGTGCGGTAAGTAAGAGTCGCCATCGACTTTTATTTTATCCAACTGGAAAGGAAAAAAAAGCACAGAAAAATTCCTTTTTCGAGATTTTGAGTACGGGGGGGTAGATTATAGAAAGGGAAGGTATTAGCACCCTTTCTATCCGTGGTTTTCCACGGGCTCTTATGTACTTGCCCATCATTTTTAAAACTGCTTCCGTGTTTGTGTGTTTTGAAAAGTTTTATTTTACTTCGATTTAACCCTTGCTTCTGTCTTCAAGAGCGTTACGAAGTCGTTTTGAAAACTTTGTTTGAAAAAAAAGTGAAAGTGTGAAAGTTTGATTTTAAGCAAGTACCTACTAGCATCTACCTACTCAAAAAAAGAATGTCTCTGTTCTTGTTTCCTTTAGACAACGCTATCCCACTATTAGTGAGTAGGTAGCACCATCGTTGGAGTTGTAAGGGCCTATTCGAAAGGGACGTACGATCATTAAAGTAATGTTAGAACGTCTTAGTAATAACCCTAGTGTCTTAAGATTATATTCGAGGCAACATTTCCGAGGAAACCTTTCCAAAGCAACATTTCCGAACGAGACATTTGATATTTGTTTAGACAAGAGAGAGACCACTAAAACACCCTATACTTAATGATCGTTTACCGAAGGCCACCAAAGTGAGAGTATACCCTAGGAGTGCGCATGTGCGAGTGTTTTGATTTCAAGTTATTATCTTTGCACATTTAGGGTTTGCTAACCATTTTAAAATTAACATACACTCTTGTCATGCAACCTTATTACCATACATCTAACAATTAATTATTTGCGAAAATTAAAATGCGGAAAGTAAAGCTACGCTATTACAAGGCTTCGGGGATTAATTACATAGCCAAAAACCCGTAAAACGATAAATAAACGAAAAAGTCCTAATTAATCTATTACATCCCATGAGCAGTTACATCAATATTGTAAAATAAGTAAACGCGCGCGATGAATCGAGAACGAGAGAAAATTAGGGTTTTGACCCCGTCTAACCTAATTAAAAGAAAAATCATTTTTTGTTGTTTTTGATTATTTTAAGGAAAGAATAAGGTTTTAAGATTAAATACAAACCTAATTTACTAATTAAATTAAATTGAGAAAATAATTAATTTTGACCTATTTTTATATTTTGTTATTTTGAGAAAAAAAAAGAATTAAATCAAACAAAACCCTAATTTCTAATTTGTTTTAATTTATTTACAAAAACAAATTAAAGTTATCCTAAAATTAAAATAAACTAATTAAATTAATTTTTGATTAAAAAAATAAAACCTAAATCTAAATTTGATGAAAAATTGATTTTTATGATTTTTTGATAAAAAAAGAATTAATTTTTGTATTAGTAAAATAATTTAAATAAATAAATTAAATAAAGAAAATCTAAAAGAATAAAGAAAAGAGTAAAGATGGGCCCTGTAATCAGCAAATGGAGGGGGTGCCAATAGCATCTTTGGGGCCCAAAAGCAAGGGTCCACGTTGACTCTCTTGGATCCAACGCTGCACTTTGACTAGGGACTTTGGTAGACCCTCAGATGGTGACCTTTGGATCCAGCGCGTGGACATCTGGTTGGCTAAGCGTTGAAGGTGTATGGTGGACGTCCTGGGAACCTGCGCATGGAATCATGTATAGAAAAAATATATTGAAGAAATGAGGGAATCTGGGAATCGAACCCAAGTCCTATGGCCTTTGCGCTTGTCTCAACACCAACTGAGCTGGCATGCTTTTGTTATACAATGGACCAAAAAAAGATTATATTAAACAAATATAATAATATCTTTCAGCGCGCGAACTTTCAAATAGGAAAATAGGGTGGTGCCACACAGGTCTTCTTCTTCTTCTCTCCTTTGGTAAAAGTTATGGACTTTTACCTACAGACAAAGGTCCGTAACTATAACCCCTACAGTTTTCAAAATCACCTACAAGCATGATAAATGAAATCTAATGCCACAGACCAATTCTCCTTGGCCTTGTGAACATCATGGCACCTTTCTTGTGGACCAATTTTGCCTGTACAAAAAGATCCCAAAACGCAACAAGAAACCCTAACAATAGCGTATCTCTATAGGGTTAGCAAAAACACAATTAATTATTACCAATAGTTTGCAAATGCTTCCAGGATTCAGAATATATACATGATTCATGCTACAAATGCCTAAATAATGATATGGGATTTCAAAAAGGAGGGAGGTCGTGAATCTCTTACCTCGCGTTTCTGGGCACAAAAACGCTTGCTTTTGATTGGTATAGCTTCCTTGTACTCCCAGGAAGCGAATGAGATGGCTTGGGAGTCTTAAAACTGCTTGGAAATATGGAATCAGATCACCACTTTTCTTGAGTTTTTCCAAGTTTTTTTCTTCCTCTACACGCCTCAAAACCTTGTCCTTTTGGTCTGCATTTGTCCATTATATACCACTGATCGAATTAGGTTTACAAATATGCCTTCAATCTTTTTCAATTATGGTCTTTGATCATGATTTGATTCCCATGAAGATCTTTCCAAAATAAGCCAAAAATCAATTTTTTTATGCACAGACATTCCTTGCACGATTTGATTTTATTGCTAGTTGTATAAGGGACCTGAAATATGCACCAAATCTCAAGGCTTAAATGATTTTGATATTTCTATGATTTATTTTGATTTAATTTGATTTAATTGAAATAAAAAATCAAAATAAATGGAAAAAATAAAATAAAGTCAAGAGGGAAGGATCATGGGTCGTGGACCATGTTACAAACTCAAGACAATCACAAAAAGTTGGGCCCATTTGACAAAATTTGCAATTTGAGGCATATTTGACTTTTGGCAATTTTGCAAAAAAAGGTCAACTTCAGCAATGCATAACTTATTCAATTTTTACTCGTTGAAGGTGTTCTTTAACTTTTTAGAAATCTTGAGATGTCCTCTAAGTAACATTTTTAGTCTCATCTCAATTGAGTCTACCATGTTTATGAATGAAGCTTTGACAAAAAAGGTGTTTTTGTTGACTTTTCAAAATGACCTAGAATGTCCAAATTCATAACTTCTTGTGAGTGCATATTTTGAACTTAGGAGATGAAGATGAATTGTATGGAATTTCATCCTCTTCAAAATGAGCTTTGGATGGGTCATTTATGATAAAGCATGAGAAAGTTATGCTTGGTCAAAGTTGAGTTGACTTTTCCTACAAAACCCTAATTTAGCAACTTTTGGGTTTTGATGAATTGTGATCAATCCTTGAGGAATCATGATCAACCCTTGATCAAATGACTTCAAAATGAGGATGTTGACCAAAAATATTGAAATTTGACTGTATGTGGGCCACAGTTGACTTTTGCCCTAGCATAGTCGATTTTCAGACCTTTGAGCAATTGACTGAGCAAATTTCCTCTGCAAGGCTTGAAACTTGACATGGATGATATTGAGAACATATTATGGCAATGGTGAGAATTTGGGATCCCTTGGACTCAAGTATCCTGATGCAACATGAAACCCTAATTTGAGGTAGACTGTCTTAGGAGAGAGTTTGTCTGGTCAACCCTTGGACTTCCTTGAGCAACTTGAGGACCTTGATTGAAATATTTTGAGGAATATGGGAGGGAAAATTTTGGGGTACAACGGAATATAACTTCATATGAATTATGGAAGAGAATATCCGGTGAGCATGATGTCACTCCCGAAGCGCGTTACTCCTCTCACATCCATAATCCTAACATTCGCTACCTTCATCGCACCCTGGCCAGCACTATGTTTGAAAGAACTAACAACAACAAGGTCAACATCAAGGAGTTGTATGCTCTCCATTGCGCCTTCGCGCTAAACCTCCGTCTGAACCCAAGTACCTTCCTGATGGCTCACATTCAAAATCTTGTAACAAGAGACGAGACTGTACCTTTTTGTATTAGAGGTATTGTCAATGCAATAGCAGTTCACCTGAACCTGGGAGGGAGAATCCTGAATCTACCCTCTCTGCCAGCAGTGTTCTTGGACATTAACAACTGTCGAGCCGGTCGTCTTATTAAGGTAAGAGAAGCAGGAAGTTATTATCTAATGGTGAGGAATAATGAAGTTCGTAGTGTCATTTTGCCAAATCCAAATACTACAAATTTAAGCATTGCAAACAACTGGTTATACAACCTCAACGCCCTCGAGCCTGGTGTGAATGCACAAGGAAACCAAGGCGAAGCCAATAATGATGTTGTTGACGAAATGGAACAAGAATTAGATCATCAAGCACCTCAACCTGACATTCAACCTCCCGAAGCCCAAGAGCCACAAAATGCCAATCCACCTGCCACACTCGATGCCATCTATGCCACAATACTGCAGCAGAACCAATTGTCTAACCAGCACTATTAGGGCATTGAGACACGTTAAGAGGAAATGATGTATCTCGTCCAACAGATGCAAAGAGATCAACATGATTACGCTCATCGGAAAGACCAAAGTATGCTAGAATTCACCGCAGGGATGACAGAAGACATGCGGGCTTTGACACTCTGTGTCGAAGGTTTGCATGAAGTTGTTTCCCGTGTGGAGGGTCAAATATATGAAGCAGAATCTTCCAGAAGGGGTGGGCAAGCGCGTAGAAGATCTAGACCAAGGATGCGTGGTAGATTACGTGGCCAAGGCGAGGAAGAATGAATATTTAGTTTTTCCATTCTCCTTTTCCAATACATTGAGGACATTGTATGATTTAAGTATGGGGGAGGAAGTGTTTCCACTTTTTCTAGTAAATTTTTTTTTATCTTCTCCCTTCTTGTTATTTCCCTTCAATAAAAATCTTTGCTTCTAGTCATTTATGCAATATTTGTGTTGTTTTTCCGATTCCCTCACTTTATTGAGCCCTAACAAATTTTTCTGGTTTAATACATAACTTGACTCACTCGACGAGTATGTAGGTTGCTAATTTTTTGTTTGAAATTTTCGCAAGATTTGATGAAATCACTACCGTCTTGACATTCTACAACCCCAGAGTATAATAGACTAGTTAAAGTACCTATTATTCCGAAACCCAGAGCTTTAGTTTTGAAGTAATCCTGAGTAGTTTATCTAGCAGTCAGCACCATCTTAAACACAAACTACGCAGAAAGTCGATGAATATAAGTGGATGATCTATGTTATTTATTTAGAAAATGTTACAGGAAACGAACCTATTAAATTAGGCAATCCTCATTCGATCGTTTAATCCAAAAAATGTAAACCCTACAAAGTAACATAAAATCCATTGAAGGTGGTTCAGAGGCGTATGGTACTGAACTTGGTAGGGAAAACTACGGTTTGATCCCCCGCATCATGCAAATGGGTAAAAAAGGAAGGTTGCCACATTATTGTGCCAGAAACCATTGTGCTAAAAAAGATCATAACCACTAACCGGCTATTCTGCTATGTACGTGTTAGGATAAAGGGCTTAATGTAATTGCGCTCGAATGAAAATTGGTAAAACAAGATGATTACTTGGGGTGAACTATAATAGCATCTGCAACCGGTTTACGTAAGACGAGGTTGTCTAGTGTCGTTATCGTAGTGCTGGAGTATAGATTAAGCTTTTGATGCTCTAACAAAGACATCAATCAACCGCGTACAAGTTGACTTGCGTCATACATTTGCACCTGGCCAATGTTTAGACAAACATCGTACTGAGCACTTGCTTGAGGACAAGCAAAGATTCAAGTATGGGGGAGTTTGATAACACATAAATGTATTGCATATTTAGCTTGATTTAACTAAATTATTTTCCATTTTTATTCTAAATTAAATCACTTTGTAGTTGGTATTATGCCGATATTTTGCTATTTTGCAGGTATCAAATTAATTATGAGAGAAAGAAGAAAAAGGAAGAAAAAGAAGAAAAAAGGCTACAATAAAGTCAACAGCCAAAGATGAGCCCAAGCCCAAAAAGAAGGAGCGCGTAAAAATAAGTCAACATCTAGCGTGACGACCGGCAAGGCAAGTGTGACGACCGGAATGCATTGATCAAGTAAGTGACGAACGTCACTAACCCCTTTAACAAACGACATCTCCTAATATTTTGCCACGTCCCTTAAAGCTTGCAACGAAAGTGTATTAGTTGCTATATCCATGTTCCACCAAGTCAGATACGTGGAGATTCAGTAGCCTTACAAACTCTCCAACAAATCCTCATGAACAGTTATTCAAGATGGATATAAATAGTAGACCTCATGCACTGAGAAAGGTTCACGCCGTTACTGCCCTTTTTGTTCTTCGTGCATATTTCTCAGAGCTACTACTTTCTAGAATTATTTTTCCTTAGCTACTATTTTCCTTAGCTACTATTTTCCTTAGCAGTTTTATTTTTTCTCAACCGGTTTTAAGCAATAGATTTCTACACCGGAAATCTATTGCCATGTAGTTTATTTCAAGACCTTCTGAATTGTTATTTAAATTTATTATTTTATTTCTTCGCAATTGTTTTTGTTTCGTATCGAAGCAAAACCTACCAACCTGTGGAGGAGTGCTTCCTTCAAAATTGTTACCAGTCTCTAGTTAATTTATTTCCAGGTTTTTATTTTAATAAATTATTATTTTCCTTTAATTCAATAATCATGTTTACTTTGTTGTCTGGCTTTTATTATTCTGTGATTAATTTTTATAGTATGCTAAGCTAAATTTCTATACTGGTATGTAAGGTTATAAAACTGAGGGAATTTGGTAATACTATTGGTTATTTATTTGTTGAACTATTTTCTGGACTAGATTACTTTGTTTTTAATGATGAACCTTTTTGTTACGAGAGTAAAAGACGAATAGAAGTTAGGTTCAATAAAGCGAGAGCTTGAGGATCTTTAACTGAACGGTAGTAACTAGGCATTGGCTTTAAAAACAGCAAGAGCACTTTAAAGCGAATTAGAGTTTATTTGTTTTCAAAAGAATGTTTCTAACTCCGACGGGATAGCGAGAGCATACGTTAGGACTTAATTGCATAACCTAAATCAACAACCACGACAGTGTGAGATGAGGGTTTTTAAACTGATAAATTTCTACTGAGAATTGTTAGAAACTGCAAGTTACTAAATAGGTTACTAATTCCCGAAGTTCGATCATTACATACTGGTTGTTTTCCCCCTATGATTATTTGACTAGATTCAAACTTACTTTTAGTTCCCTTAATCTAAACCAAATATTTTTAGCCTTAGATTTACACCGTAACACTAGATAATGGTACATTTGAATTTTGATTCTTTGGGTTCGATAATCTTTAAAACTATGCGATAAGACTGTGCACTTGCAGTCCAGATTATTTAGACTACCATACCAAGTCGTTCAATAGTCATGAAGGGGTTTAAAGGAATCACGGGCCTTTCTTAATTAGAAAGAGCCCATGCAATTTTTAGTCCATTTTCAAATATTGAAGAAAGGGGTTGGAAGAAATCCATTTGTATTTGTTAAGGGCCCAATAAGCTGAATTGGTAAGGCCCGTTCAATCTTGTATTGGTTTGAGGATTATTTTATAACATTATTGTTATTAATCATTATCATTATTTTATTATAACTAATTATTATTACTATTTTTTTAGATCATTGTAACTTAAGTAAAAGTTTGTCTTAATATTAAAACAAAGAAGTTTTTTTTGCAAGCCCAACCTTCTAGCTCATTTCAATTTTGAATTTGTTTTGGAAAAAGAAATGTTTGTTTAAAGTCTTAATATCAATGTCATTATCGAATACCAATTTTATTTAAAGTATTATTTTATAATAAAATTTGATTTTTGTATTGTTAAAAAAATGTTGGATAAAAAGGCCTAATTAAATCTTTGTTTGTTCATCAGAAGCAGAAACAAGCTGGTCCACTTCTTGTAACATGATTGTTTCAAAATGCGCACGGACCAGAACCCTACCTCACTAAAAAGTACTGTACAAATTAAAAGAAATCAACTTTCTTTTTACAAATAAAACTATCTACATTCAATTACATACAATAAAATCAATACAGTAGTGGAACGAATGAAGAAACTGCATTAAAGGGTTATATATATTTTATTGACAAAATCAGGCTAAATACATAAATACACTGATAATGCTCATAACAAAATTAAATTCAAATCATGCCATAAATCCAGAAGCTTATACAAAAACAGAATCAACTAAAAACGGAAACAAACAAAGGTGTGCATACATTTACAGACCAATTGAAAAAAAACTTCCTAAACTAAAAGAACCTAATCCAATTCTAAAAATTAATTACAGACAAACTTATTTCTTTCTAAATATACTTAATCTAAAGAACACTATAAAACGGAGAAGAGACGAAAGTGACATGGGGGACGATTACGAAAGAAAATTGTTGCAGTAAAAGAAAGAGTAATACAGAGAGAAGGTCGCCTTGTCGTTCGTGCTTCCATTTGGGATTTGGGTTTCGAGATCCAAAACCCTAAATCTGTTGGGTTCGTCGTTGCTTCGACTTCCATCATCGCCATCATCTTCATCGCCACTACTTCCATCGTCGTACCTACAAAGAAACAGAGAAGGAGTGATTAGGAGGGCACAAAAATTAGAAAAAAGGGGTTCGAGAGAAATCGCTACAGGTGAAACTTAGCTTTTGTAATGGTTTGTTTTTTCACTATTTTTACTCTCTGATTTATGGTGGTTTAGGGCAAGAGACAGACGGTTCCGCCGCTGTTTGGTTGATCTAGGGTTTGAGGTTGAGAGAAGAGTGAAGGATACTGAGATAGAAGAAAATAGAAAAATGAAGGAATGTTATGATTTTCGTAAAAAAAACAAAAATATAATATGTTTATTAATCCCATGCACGCTAGCTCACCCTAATAATTGTATTCCCCCAATCATAACCACTTAACCCCAACCACACGGCCTGAATCATGCTAGTCCATGATGTTGTACTCCAAAATTTGCCCTCCCATATTCTTCAAGATTTGCCAAGATCAGTCTTCAGATGACTCAAAATCACTCAAAGGTTGCACAGTTCAATTGCCTCCTAACAGTCAAAAATTAGGGTTTTGGTTCTGGCAAAGAGGTTGAGGTTTCCAAGGGTCCAAACAAGTCCCACATGCCTACATACATTGTCAAGCATCCATATGCCAAGTTTCAAGACTCACAGCATCAAATTGCACAGTCAAAAACCCTAATTGCTCAACAGTCAACTGCAGGGGCAAAATGGTCATTTGGCAGTCAAAAGTCAAAAATTTTGGTCAACATCTTATTTTGAAGCCACAAACATCATTTGATCAATTCTTGATCATGATTCTCATAGCATGGCTCAAAAAGTCTCAAGATGCAAAAGTTTCTATTTTTGGACAGTTGAAAAAGTCAACTACAAATTGACCAAGGCATAACTTCCACATGGTTTATCATAAAAATTCCATCCAAAGCTCATTTTGAAGAGAGTGACATTTACTACAACTCATCTTCACACTTAAAGTCCAATAAATGCTCTCACAAAAAGTTATCCATCTCAACATTATAGGTCATTTTCAAAAGTCAACAAAAAGGCACTTTAAGTCAAAGACCATAACTTGAGATTGGTAAATCAAAATGATATGGGACCAAAGGAATTGGTTAGAGGACTTCAAGACCTTTCCAAAATGTCCAAGAACATGATCAAAGATTAAAAATTGAGCAAGATATGCCTTGTGGAAGTTGGAAATTTTTGGGAATTTTGAAAAGTCAACTTTGCTTCAAAAGGTTCAAAAATGCTAATGGGCCTCAATTTCTTCCATGAATCATTACCCAAAGGCTATGCACGACCCATTAAGCTAAAAGGGAGTTATTTTCTTATTTTTAATTAATTAATTGAATTTTTAATCTTATTAATTCATTTAATTAAAATTAATTATGAGAAAAATACTAAACCATGTTTTTCAAATCTTTTTATGCAGCCAATTCACTCTTTATGGATCAAATATCTCGTGTATCAATCACCAAGGAAAGAATCTTCCATAATTGGCATGAAAAGAGATTGGAAAAGATTTGACAAAATCAAATATTCAAAGCATTGATTCAAGGACTTTGGGCTTGGTCTTTCTAACCTAATTCACTCACATACATAAGCACAATCAAAACCTAATGCCCTGGACAGAAAATCTGCGCCCAAGATCAAGAACAAACTTGCACTTTTTCACAAAAATATTAAAAACTGTTTTCATAGCTATTGTACGGTTCAAAGCCTAAAAGCTATTCCAAAAGCTTGCTAAGACATCCAGGAAGGGATTGCAATCAAGAACACAGCCCCTGACCTCAAGAATTGGTAGAACCACGTTGCATTTGTTCATAAAATTTTCATAATCGTGTTTCGTTTTCCATGCATTATGTGTGATTTTTAACCATTGATTTACACTAACATGATCATTCTGAAGCTAATGGTACCATTCAATTGAAGAATGGCTGCCTAAATAAGAATTCACCATGGACGCCCTCTAGGGTTTCAGAAGCTTTGATTTAGGGGTTTTCACGTCTGGAAAAATTGGCCAACCAAACCTATTCCATTGAAATCAGGACCTCCAAACAAATGGAATCCACACCTCGCGCCTTTTTTCTTTTTGACTATCGTCTAATCGCTATTATTGCAGGTCTGGCTTAGTGGGGGTTTAAAACCCCCGCTATCTGTTTTATAAATACAGGGAAAACGTGAAGAAGATGAACGTGGCCTATGCTGATTGGAACGTTTGAAATATGGCGCGCTTTTTGGTTGTTCAATATCATAAGCGTTGTTTATTTTATATTATTTATATTCCATTAATATTACAAATGCGTTCAATGGTTCAGTTGGTAGCTTAGCTGGCTTGCAGGTATTGGGACCTGGGTTCGATTCCCAGGTCCCCCATAATCTCAATATTTTTTGTCAAAACGTGTTCCAGCGCATCATTCCATCAATGTTCTACCATACAACCCCACCTGCTTGCTTGCCACGCGCCCAGGAAGTCTCATCCAAAGGTCAGAATGTGGAGGTCCACCATGCACGCTGGTCAAACACTCCATACACAATTCCAGAAAGTCAAAAAGGGCCTTGCATTCTTGGGCCAAATTTCTCAAATAACACCTCCTAAATTGGGTCAGACCCCCCATTGTTTGTATTTTTTTTCTCTCCTTTTCTTTTCTTTTAATTATTTTAATTGCTTCTTTTAATTCACAAAATAATTTTCATAATAAAAAAAAATCAGAAATCATAAAAATAAAATATGTTTATTTAATATTTAATGCATTAATATTTTTTGTAAATAAATTTAATAATCAACTTAGTAAAATTAGGTTAAAATTTTAATGTTTTTTTTCTTAAATAACTAAAATATGTAGAAATTAGGTTTTTTAGCATTTTTTTCTTTTTCCTAATAAAATAATTTCTTCTTATTCTTATTATTATTAATTATTAATTATTTTGTAAATAAACATGTAGTTAATTAATTAGGGTAAATTAGGTTAAAACTTAAATATTTTTCTTTAACAATTAAAAATAATTTAGAACTAGGGTTTCATTTAATTTCTAATTTTAATTAGTTTTCTCTATTTCATAAATACCAAAAACCATAAAAAAATAACGTCTTTTCTTTATTTAATCTTTAAAGGGTCCAACGCCCTCGCATATTCGATTCTAATTTCTTTTCGCGCGTTTGTTCTTATTTTTCGTTTTAAATATAATGTAATTGCTCAAAGCCTTGTAATAGTAATTAGGAAATTTATTTACTTTCTGCATTTTATTCAAAAACGGGTCTTTGTTAATTTGGCGATGTATAGACCCGCGCCGTGTAATAGCGTAGGACTTTATTTTCCGCACTTTAATTTCCGCACCTTTAAAACTGTTAAAACTTTGCATGAAAGAATGAATGGCCCAAATAAAATCAAAGCGTAGATCACCAAAAGCATGACAAGATAAAACATAACTGAAAACGATACACAAATTCACACACCACTCTTAGGGTACGCCTCACTGTTGCCTTGCCCCTCGAAACGTGGTCTTCGAGTATAGGACGTTTTAGTAAGTCCTTATGTCCATGAACATGGCATAAGGGTAGCTTCTAAGGTGTCCTACTGTTTCTCTGGTGACCACACTGTCTCTAAAACTCAAATTGACCCGAACACCTCCAACGGTGGTGCTACTTATCTCTCAATGGTGGGATGGCACTACCTTAAGGACATTTACACAGCCTAATTCCTTAGGGTAGGTAGACGACTCATAGATACTTGCTCTAATTCAAAACAAATCAAATCAAAAACTCTTTTCACACCGACACTTTTCAAAAAGCTTTCAAAATAATTTTTCAAACACTCTTGAGGACTGATACAAGAGTCGATCTGAAACTTTAAACGAAACTTTTTTTAAACTCACTCACACTTGAAAAGCAAACACTTTTGAAAACACAAATGAGCAAGTATCTAAGAGCCCATGGATAACCATGGATAGAAAGGGTGCTAACACCTTCCCTTTCTATAAATCTACCTCCCGAACCGAGAAACTAATCTCATAAGGAATTTTGCTGTGCTTTTGTCCTTTCCATGTTAGAGAAAATAAAAGACGGTGGCGACTCTTGCTTCCGCGACATTTCGCGAACCAGCGTTAAACAGTCAGTTCCAGATCCACCGATCACAGAACTGGCGACTCTGCTGGGGACATCTATAAAGTGAGGTGTACCTTAGGATAGTTCATAACTGTGTTTTCAATTGCTTTGACTTGTTTGCTTTATTATTGTGGGACTGTCTTGGGAGTTACATAGATCCTAACCCGGATCTGGGGATACCCTGTTAGGTAGCATAAGCTATGAGGGACCTGTCCGGCGTAGACCGACATGGGTGAAGCAGTGGCTATGTTGGTGTGGCACCTTGGTCTGTACCGATATCCCTTGTGTCGCAACGAGGAGAATATGGGTCTTATAAGGAGTCATTAAGCACCAACCAACCTTAGAACCTTAAAATGACCCAACTTGGCCAATAGAACAGTAGCAGTATGCTACGCCCATTGAGGCTAAACTCTCGTGATGGTTCTGGCTGCAAGAAAAGATTGCGATGCTGGAGTTATGACCGATTGAGGGTAGTCAGTGATATTGGGATCCTCTAGAACCCGGTTACTTCTGATAGGACATGTCTGAACCAACAAACTGAAAGAGGGTAATACCTAGACCCCATGCTGGCCTAAACTCTAAGGGCTGTCTTGTGTGACTTGTGTGCCTTATCATGTTTGCCTTTGTAAATATTTGTGGTGTGCTTTATCATAACATCATGCCATCATAAACATTGCATGCATCCTGCATAAGGACTGACCATTTCAAAGACAAGAGGGTTTCACCTTTGCTCTGTTTTGTAGGACATCATGATGCCTATGCGAAGGAATACTATCCGGTTCAACTTTGTTCACCCACCTGAGTTGCTTGAAGAGTTGGTTAGCAGAATTCCAAATACTACTTCCTTCATCCAGAGGCATGGTTCTCTTCTCAGTTTAGTCACGACAAAGTGGGACCAACAGTTGATGAGTGTCCTGACCCAGTTCTATGACCCTCTGTACCAGTGCTTCACCTTTCAAGACTTCCAGCTGGTCCCTACCCTGGAAGAGTTCTCTGATTTGCTTGGTATCCCTATCTTGGATCAGACTCCCTACACTGGTTGGGAAAAGACTCTCAGGCTTGAGGAGGTTGTTGCAGCTCTTCCCTTGACCCACCAAGAAGTAATGGACAACTGGGTGACTAGAAGCGGAGTTAAGGGTTTCTTGGCCAAGTTTCTGATTGGTAAAGCTAACAGTTTTTGGAATGACTTGGACTTTAGGGCGTATGAAGACATCCTGGCTCTCTTAATCTATGGTCTAGTCTTGTTTCCTAATCCTGATAACTTCATTAATGTCACTGCCATAAGGATCTTCATGTCTCGGAACCCTGTGCCCACTCTCTTGGGTGACCTCCTGCAACAACTCTATGCTCGTACTGCCCGAAGACGAGGAACTCTGTGGTGTTGCATCCCTTTGTTGGTGAGGTGGTTTATTTCGCACCTCCCCAAGTTCGTGCTGAAGAACAAAAAAGGAAGAGGTTGGGCTCATAGGTTAATGTCTCTCACTGATAAGGACATCATTTGGACTTTCAGAGGTTTGGACGAGGTAGCTGTTATTGATCGTTGCGGAGAATATCCTAATGTTCCTTTGATTGGTACCCAAGGAGGAATCTCTTATAATCCATGTCTAGCTCTCCGCCAGTTTGGAAGGGCCAGAAGAGCAGGGCCTCATGAGATGTTGGTGCCTCACATCAGTTTTGAGTTTCAGGAGGATAGTGACGAGTTGCGTCGTAGGTTCATCAAGGCTTGGGACAGAATCCACAAAGCTGACCCACAAGAGTTGGGACCAAAGACTTCTATTCCTATGGAAGCCTACTACAAATGGGTTCGCATCCGTTCTCAGAAGTTAGGTATGCCATATGAAGCTGTCAGACCCATCATTCTTGAGTATCCTGATGAAGATGGAGTTCCCCCAACTGTTCTCCCTCCTCAGATACCTACTGATTATGAGACATTAAAGAGGTCTTGGGCGCAAATGCGAGAGGAACGGGATTCTTATCGGGAAAAGTTCAACGAGCAGGAATTGAAGATCCAGAAGCTGACAAAGCAGTTGGAGAATGAGCGAGCTCTGAATGACTATATCCGTACTGAGAAGAGGAGACCCTGGGATCAATGATGAGCTTTGGATGTTCTGTTACAGTTTTTATTCCCCTTTTCAGTTTTTCCATTTTTATGTAACGCCTAAGGGCAACCTGTTGAACAATTTGAATTTCAAAGTTGAATCTAATGAAGTGTGTTCCTTTTTGTTTACAAAAGTTGATTCCCGATTTGTCTTTGAAAACATAAATCATACGCATTCCATTCATCATGTGCATCACAAGTACTCTTCTTTTCAGGTTGCTTACTGTTCTTCGTTGTTTATTTCAGCATCATGAACCCTGAATCATCTACCGAGCAGTCTATCAAGGCCCTTCAGGCGCAGAACGCACAATTCCAAGAGCTGATTATGGGTTTGGCTCAAGGTCAAGAGGAGCTGAAGGCTCTGCTGGTTAAGAAGAAGAGGAAGAAGAGAACTGTTCTATTCAACACGGGCCAGAGGTTTGGTAACACACTGCAGAATGAGGAAGCTGGTTCTTCTGTAGGCAAAGACAGTCCCCAGGGGGGAAGGGCTCCAAGTCTGGTGGTCTCTGACAATGAGACTGATTTTAATGAGGAACAGTATCCTCCAGCTGAAGACAGATACAAGAAGTTGGAAGACCGTCTGAATGCCATGGAAATTCAGCAAGTGTCTGGTTTGGATTTCGGAGACTTGGGTTTATCTTCTGGTGTGATCATCCCGCACAAGTTCAAAGCACCATCTTTCGCCAAGTATGACGGGGCGTCTTGCCCTAAGCTACACCTCAGATCTTATGTGCGGAAGATTCAGCCGTATACGGTGGACAAGAACTTGTGGATCCACTTCTTCCAGGAGAGTCTTTCAGGGACTCGTCTCGAATGGTTCTATCAGCTGGATGGAACCAAGGTTCGTAACTTGGAGGAGTTGGCTACTGCTTTTTACAAGCAGTATCAATATAATGCCGACCTCGCTCCTACACGTACCTAACTCCAGGGTATGTCGCTAGGATCGGGAGAAGGTTTTAAAGAGTATGCGTAGAAGTGGAGGGATTTGGCTGGCAGGGTGCAGCCACCATTAACTGACCGTGAATTGGTAGATATGTTCTTGGGGACCCTATCCGGGCCATTCTTTAATCACCTTATCGGTAATTCATCTGCAGGGTTCACATACCTTATTCTGACTGGGGAAAGGATAGAGGCTGGTATGAAGTCAGGAAAGATTCAGAAAGGTGCGTCCTCAAGTGTTGAGAAGAAACCTTTTAAGAAGGAGGCCAGTGCTGTGTATGGGCCTAGAAGGAAAGATAAACCAGAGCGCTGCCAATCTGTCAACGCGGTGGTGATTGCTAAGCCTGCTGCCGCTCCTCGGCAACCCAATCAACCAAGGGGTGAGAGACCCAGGAGAGAATTCACTCGGCTGAGTATTACCTTGTCACAAATCTTGCCGCAACTGCTATCAACTAACTTGGTGATCGTCAGAGAGGCTCCGAAGGTTGTGAACACTACATCTCCTAAGTATAATCCAAATGCCCGCTATGCTTATCATTCCGATAGCCCGGGGCATTCTACTGATCATTGCTGGGCCCTAAGGAATAAGGTGCATGACCTCATTGATGCGAAGGAGATACAATTTGAGGTGCCTGAGAGGCCAAATGTTGTGACTGCTCCTATGCCCCAGCATGGAGTAAATGTCGTTGATGAAGACTTGTATGCCGTTTCTGTGAATGATGTAGCTACTCCTTTGTTGACTGTTAAGAGGAACCTGTTGCTATCCGGTTTATTTCCGGGTTGTAGCAAGGGTTGCCTTTTGTGTGCTGTTACCCCTACTGGTTGTCCGTTGCTGAAGTTAGGCATCCAAAGCCTGATGGACAGCAAAGAGATTCTGTTCAAGAAGACCGCTGTTCCTTTTGTTCCTGTGGAAGAAGTATCCGTCGTTACAATTTTCAACAATCCGATCAAGGCTCCCCCGAGGAAGCCAGTTAAAATCATGTCTGTTGCACCCATTGTTATTACTATTCCGGGGCCCCTCCCCTATGAATCTGATAAGGCTGTCCCATGGCACTATGGGGCAGATGTATATATACTCGGAATAAAGCAAGAGTTCAACACCGGTACCAGCATCAACAATATCACTGGTCCCGCCAAGGTAACCCGCAGTGGCAGGCTCTTCTCGCCTGACATTGCGCCACCAGCTATTCGAAGACCTCTCATAATAACGCCTGCAAGTGTGCCTGTTTCCACTTCTGATCAAGTTGCTTCCCCTACTGCCGAGTCATCTAATGCTCGGGGCAAAGGGATTGATGATGAGCCTGCCCGGATAGAGGCACCAAAGTCTGTGAATGTTGAAGCCTCCCAGCAAGAGATGGAGGAAATTCTGAAGATAATCAAGAAGAGCGACTTCAATGTCGTTGAACAGCTGGGGCATACCCCCTCCAAGATCTCCATGCTATCATTGCTGCTATGCTCAGAGGCCCATGCCAAGGCCCTGATTTCATTTCTGAAGATGGCCCATGTGCCACAAGAGACCTCTGCAGATCAATTCACTGACTGTGTGGCTAATTTGACAGCTGACAATGGTTTGGGTTTCTCGGATGCTGACCTTACTGCCAAGGGAAAGAACCACAATGACGCCCTGCATGTCTCCATTGAATGCAGGGGCACTACTCTTGCTCACGTGTTGGTGGACACCGGTTCTTCCCTGAATGTGTTGCCCAAAAAGGCCTTAGACCGGTTGGATTGTGAGGGCCTGGAGTTGAAACCTAGCAACATCATTGTTCGAGCCTTTGACGGATCGAAGAGGATGGTTCATGGAGAAGTAGACATTCCTATTCGTGTGGGTTCCCAAGTATTTGAACCAACGTTCTATGTGATGGACATCCGTCCATCTTATTCCTGTTTGCTGGGTCGACCTTGGATCCATAAAGCTGGGGCAGTGACCTCTACCCTACACCAGAAGCTCAAGTACCCTGTCAGAGGGAAGATCGTCACTGTGCAGGGGGAGGAAGAATACATGGTTAGTCATTTGAATTCCTTCCGGTATATTGAGATGGACGGGGAGTTTATTGAAACCCCCTTTCAACATTTTGAAGAGGTACCTCCAACATTAGCAGCAGCAGAAGCAGTGGTTGAAGAGGACTTTCCTTTGAAGATGGCTTCCTTGAAGGACGCCCGGGCTGTAATCGAGAAAGGTGAATGTGCTAACTGGGGCAGGCTCCCTGATTTCACTCCTAAAACTGACAAGTTTGGATTGGGTTTTACTGCAGAGGCTCAGAGGGCTGTGCGCAAAGCTAGGATCGGAAGACCTCCTGTGCTCATCACCAATCCAGGAGTGAATGCTATTGAGGATGAAGACGAAGTGGAAGAATCAGAGTTCGATAGCTGGATCTACCCGACGAATGACGGTGGATTGAACAATTGGACCGCAAAAGATCATACACTTGTTACTTTTGTTACGCAGTAATGAATTCCTTTGTTTTTGTTATTTGTAATAAACAATGAATTGAAACTTTATGGCCCGGTGTCTTACCCGGGGAACCGTTGGCTTCATTTGTGATGGCTTATAACTGTCATTTCCATATATCATGAATAAAGATCTTGGACATTTTTTCGCATTTCAAATCTTGTGCTCCCTTTCTTTCTTTCTTTCTTTTTATATTGCAAAACAGCTATATTTACACACACTCACCTACACAGGTTTCAATCCACTCTGGATCTCACTGGTAACGACTCTGCTACTGCCAGTTATGACTTCGAAAATCCGATCAACTTAGCCGAAGACGAAGGTGAAGATGATTGCGAAGTGCCTGGTGAGCTTGAAAGACTGTTACTCCAGGAAGAGAGGGCAATTCAACCACATGAAGAGCCAGTGGAAACGATAAATCTGGGTACTGAGACAGACCGAAAGGAAGTCAAGATTGGTGCTAATCTGGAGCTCAGCGTAAAACAACGGTTGATTCAGATGTTGCATGATTATGTGGAAATCTTCGCCTGGTCCTACGAAGACATGCCTGGGTTGGATACCGACATTGTGGTCCATCATTTGCCTACCAAGGAAGACTGCCCTCCGGTTAAGCAAAAGGTCCGCCGTATGCGTCCAGAGATGTCTGAGAAGATCAAAGCTGAGGTTATGAAACAGTTTGATGTCGGGTTTCTTGCAGTGACTTCTTACCCTCAGTGGGTTGCTAATGTGGTGCCGGTACCGAAGAAAGATGGTAAGGTCAGAATGTGTGTTGACTACAGGGATCTGAACAGGGCCATCCCCAAGGATGACTTCCCCTACCTCACATTGATGTTCTGGTTGACAATACTGCTCAGCATAAGGTGTTCTCCTTCATGGATGGTTTTTCAGGGTACAATCAGATCAAGATGGCTCCGGAAGATATGGAAAAGACTACCTTTGTTACTCAGTGGGGCACCTTCTGCTACAAGGTCATGCCTTTTGGACTGAAAAATGCTGGGGCAACCTACCAACGTGCCATGGTTGCTTTATTTCATGATATGATCCATCATGAGATTGAAGTGTATGTCGATGATATGATCGCAAGGTCCCAAACTGAGGAGGAACACCTTGACCATCTGCAGAAACTGTTTGACCGTTTGAAACTGTACAAGCTGAGGTTGAACCCAAACAAGTGCACCTTCGGGGTAAGATCTGGAAAGTTGCTAGGCTTCGTCGTAAGTGACAAGGGTATTCAAGTGGACCCCGCCAAGGTTAAAGCCATTCAAGAGATGCCAGTTCCTAAGACAGAGAAAGAAGTTAGAGGCTTTCTAGGACGTCTGAATTACATTGCCCGGTTCATCTCACACCTAACTGCTACTTGTGAACCAATCTTCAAGCTGCTGAAGAAAGATCAGGTAGTACGTTGGAATGATGAATGTCAGGCCGCTTTTGACAGAATCAAAGAGTATCTCCAAGAACCACCCATCCTTATGCCACCGGTTGAAGGGAGACCTCTGATACTATACCTGACAATACTTGACAGCTCAATGGGGTGTGTGCTGGGGCAGCATGACGAGTCTGGCCGAAAAGATCATGCCGTTTATTACCTTAGCAAAAAGTTTACCGACTGTGAGACCCGATACTCACTGCTCGAGAAAACTTGCTGCGCTTTGGTATGGGCTACTCGCCGGCTGAGACAGTATATGCTGACTCACACTACCTTATTGATCTCAAAGATGGATCCAATAAAGTACATATTTGAAAATCCTGCCCTGTCTGGAAGAATAGCAAGATGGCAAATGATCTTGACAGAATACGATATCCAGTATACGACCCAGAAAGCTATCAAGGGAAGTGTATTGGCAGATCACTTGGCACATCAGGCAGTAGACGACTATCAGTCAATGAACTTCGAGTTTCCAGACGAGGGCATCATGATAGTGACTGATTGTGAAGTACCTGGACTGGATGAAGGACCTGAGGAAGGATCCCGATGGTCTATGCACTTTGACGGAGCCTCCAACGCTTTGGGTAACGGTATTGGTGCTATGATCATATCCCCTCAAGGCACTCATACTCCACTCACTGCCCGACTATGTTTCAACTGCACCAACAACATGGCGGAGTATGAGGCATACATCATGGGTCTTCAAGCTGCGATTGACTTAAGGATCAAGTTTCTGAGTGTCTTCGGAGATTCCGCTCTCGTGATCAATCAGATCAAAGGCGAGTGGGATACGAAACATCCGAACCTTATTCCTTACAAAGAATGTGTGTTGACATTGATCCCCCATTTCACAGAGATAACTTTTGAACACTTTCCGAGAGAGGAGAATCAGCTGGCGGACGCGTTAGCTACGATGTCTTCCATGTTCAAAGTCAAGTGGGACAATGAGGCTCCCCGGGTCATCATCTGGAAACTGGACGAACCGGCATACTGTTGTGATCTTGAGGCTGAGGTAGTGACTGAAAAACCTTGGTACCATGAGGTGAAGAGATACTTGGAAGCTCAGGAATACCCTGAAGGCGCATCTGTCAATGATAAAAAGTTTCTGAGAAGGTTCGCAGCGAAGTTCTTCCTTAGCAACGACATCCTGTACAAGCGAAACCATGATTCGACCTTACTGCGTTGTGTGGATAAGACTGAAGCAGAAAGAATCATGGCGGAGCTACACGAAGGTACCTTCGGAACGCATTCCAGTGGACATACCATGGCAAAGAAGATCCTTCGGGCAGGATATTTCTGGTCCACAATGGAAGCCGACTGTTACCAACACTCTCGGACGTGTCATAAATGCCAGATTTATGCAGATAAGGTGCATGTTCCTCCAGTCCCTCTGAATATCCTGACTGCACCTTGGCCGTTTGCAATGTGGGGAATAGATATGATCGGCGAGATTAAACCTACGGCATCCAACGGGTATCGCTTCATCCTAGTGGCGATCGATTACTTTACAAAGTGGGTTGAAGCAGCTTCTTACGCCACTGTAACCAAGAATGTTGTGGCACGGTTTATTCGGCACAACCTGATCTGTCGATACGGCGTCCCGGAAAGAATCATTACAGACAACGGTACCAATCTTAACAACAAGATGATCACTGAGCTCTGCGAGCAATTCAAGATACAGCACCACAACTCTTCTCCCTACCGGCCGAAGATGAATGGGGCTGTAGAAGCAGCGAATAAGAATATCAAAAAGATTGTGCAGAAGATGACAATGACCTATAAAGATTGGCACGAGATGTTACCGTTTGCTCTACATGGGTACCGTACCTCAGCAAGGACGTCAACCGGGGCAACTCCTTTTTCCTTGGTCTACGGCATGGAGGCAGTCTTACTGATTGAAGTTCAAATACCCTCTCTCCGGATAATGAAGGATGCAGATCTGAGCGAAGATGATTGGATCCAGACACGACTTGATCAGCTAAACCTAATTGACGAAAAGAGACTCACTGCTATTTGCCATGGTCAAACGTACCAAAAACGGATGATCAGGGCATTTAACAAGAAGGTCAGACCACAAGAGTATCAAGTTGGGGATCTGGTAATCAAGCGCATCATCCTTCCTCATAGTGATCCCAGGGGAAAATGGACCCCCACATACGAAGGGCCATTGTGGTTAAACATGTGTTCTCAGGAGGAGCCATGATTCTGACCACCATGGATGGTGACGACCTTCCTCACCCCGCCAATGCAGACATAGTAAAAAGATACTACGCATGATAAAAGACCCGCTAGGTTGACATACCTAGGCAAAAATTAGGGCTTCCCGGTGAACCAAAAGGGTTCGGGCAAGATGAGGGATGAAATAAAAAAAATCTGTACACCCGGCAAGTCGAAAACCTGAAAAGGCAGCTTGGGCAAAAATGGGTATCCCGGTGGACTGAAAACCCGAAAGGGCAGTCCAGGCAAAAGTTAGGGATTGAAGCGTAATACTATGTCTCATTGGATCACCTTGCATCCGGAATCCGGTGTCAACATCAAGTTCAAACGGCATCGATCAATCAGCTTCATCGTCAACTGAGCAGCAAAGTGATGAGACGCTCGAAGATATAAAGGCGATAGCAGAGTTGGAACCCAGTGGGATTATTCTTTTCACATAGCTGTTTTGTTTTCCCTTTTCACAAATTGTATAAACTCTTTTATTCGGCGGCGTTCTCCTACTAGGACGTCAGCCTCTTGTACGTAAAACGCCTATTTACAGGCAAATTCAAAAATCAATATAAATTCACTTTTCAGATCAATTGCCAATTGTTTTTCCTTTTTCTGTTTTGTTTTGCGAAGAACGTCCAAGGTTCAATTTGTGATATATGCATTTGACAATAATTTCTAACTCATAAATGTTTGCATACGAAACAAAGGATTAATTATAGGTAACATTAGAAACAGGGGCAATGAGGAGTTGTCTAAGCGATCTAATTGCTCTGTCCACCAAGGTACCAAGGTAGGTTCAGCTGAAGAACATAACCAAGATATCTTAATTCCCCAGAGAGTGAGCCAGCAAGTCAATGCACTCTCCCCAAGCAGAGTTATCCTGTCAGCCTTAAGGAAATTGGGTATCCCCAACAGATCTCAACATTCCTCAGTGGAGTATACAGACATTCTTAACAAGTATCCCCGGCAGTCTTGATCTAAGATTGTTCCCCGGCGGTATACCAGACATCCAGTGGAGTCACTTCCCCAGTACAGTTCAAAAATTTCCCCAGGAGAGTCCAGTCCGAAGGTTTCCCCAGGGAAGTGGAATCCATCTCCCCAGCAGGAAGCTTATCCCCAGTAGATTCTGGAAGCTTGTCACCTGCAGAGCACGAACGCGTCTCCCGGCTTTATTCAAAGGTTATTTCCCTACCAGGATATAACTGGGTTATCCTCAGCCAAAAGTCACGGAAAGATCGTCCTCGGCAAAGTCTTCTTACCCCCAGCGGAGTCTATTAAAACTTCCAATACATCAATGGTATCCCCAGCGGAGTTCTCATCAACATCTCAACAAAGTACCTCTCTTCCCACAGAGTATTGTTCCCCAGCAAGATCGCTAGAGTAATTTTCTCCCCGCAGGGTAATCCATTCGCCAAGTTTATTCCCCAACAGAATCATCTTCTCATACCGATATTCTTGCAACCATCAATCCCCAGTGGAAACAAAAGCTATTCACATCAGCCCAGGATTTAATTTCCCGGCACCCGTCAAGGATCTATTTTCCTAAGACGAAAGCATACATTCATAAACATCGCATCTTCATACACTATAGCATGCATATACGCATCATGAACATACAATCTCACTTATCACATCTCGCGTGTCATACATCATGACATCGCATACAACTAATGTTTTGTCTTTTCAAGACAAAGGTTAATACAAAGATAATTACTATCAACGGTCGCAACTAAAGATCCGATTCCTGTATCTCGCCAGGGTGTATCTGTTGACGACTGATTCCAGACCCGATTCCTGTATCTTGCCAGGGTGCGTTTGAAGAGTTTGAGGATCAGATTCCTGTATCTTGCCAGGATGTATCTATTGACGACTAACATTACCAGACCCGATTCCTGTATCTTGCCAGGGTGTGTCTGAAGAGTTTGAGGATCCGATTCCTGTATCTTGCCAGGGTGTATCTGTTGACGACTAGCATTACCAGACCCGATTCCTGTATCTTGCCAGGGTGTGTCTGAAGAGTTTGAGGATCCGATTCCTGTATCTTGCCAGGGTGTATCTGTTGACGACTAGCATTACCAGACCCGATTCCTGTATCTTACCAGGGTGCGTCTGAAGAGTTTGAGGATCCGATTCCTGTATCTTGCCAGGGTGTATCTGTTGACGACTAACATTACCAGACCCGATTCCTGTATCTTGCCAGGGTGCGTCTGAAGAGTTCGAAGATCTGATTCATGTATCTTGCCAGGGTGTATCTGTTGACGACTATATTCTCTAGACTCGATTCCTGTATCTCGCCAGGGCACGTCTGAAGAGTTTAAAGATCTCCTGTATCCAGCCAGGGCGCATCTACACAAAGAGTTTGAAGACCAACTCCTGTAACAGGCCAGGTAATCATTTTCTTTCTCAGGTACGCAAGTTCTCGCTAAGGAAACTCTTACGCGATCGACACCCAGATGGCATCTATAAGCCCATCCACCTATCCATCACCTCTCAACATGGCATCTGTAAGCCCATCTTCCTATCCATCAGTCTCCAAATGGCATCTATAAGCCCATTCCCACCATCACACTGCTAACATGTGAGCGCAAATTTCTGGGCACTCTAGTGTTCAATCATCTTCCACCTTCGGATTACGAAAGGCACGCCAGCCAATCTACACCCTCAGGTTTAAGAAGATTGAACAGGGGCAACTGTTGTACCCCAAAATTTTCCCTTCCATATTCTTCAAGATTTGCCAAGATCAGTCTTCAGATGATTCAAAATCACTCAAAGGTTGCACAGTTCAATTGCCTCCTAACAGTCAAAAATTAGGGTTTTGGTTCTGGCAAAGAGGTTGAGGTTTCCAAGGGTCCAAACAAGTCCCACATGCCTACATACATTGTCAAGCATCCATATGCCAAGTTTCAAGACTCACAGCATCAAATTGCACAGTCAAAAACCCTAATTGCTCAACAGTCAACTGCAGGGGCAAAATGGTCATTTGGCAGTCAAAAGTCAAAAATTTTGGTCAACATCTTATTTTGAAGCCAAAAACATCAATTGATCAATTCTTGATCATGATTCTCACAGCATGGCTCAAAAAGTCTCAAGATGCAAAAGTTTCTATTTTTGGACAGCTGAAAAAGTCAACTGCAAATTGACCAAGGCATAACTTCCACATGGTTTATCAGAAAAATTCCATCCAAAGCTAATTTTGAATAGAATGACATTTCCTACAACTCATATTCACACTTAAAGTCCAAGAAATGCTCTCACAAAAAGTTATCCATCTCAACATTATAGGTCATTTTCAAAAGTCAACAAAAAGGCACTTTAAGTCAAAGACCATAACTTGAGATTGGTAAATCAAAATGACATGGGACCAAATGCATTGGTTAGAGGACTTCCAGACCTTTCCAAAATGTCCAAGAACATGATCAAAGCTTAAAAATTGAGCAAGATATGCCTTGTGGAAGTTGGGAAATTTTTGGGAATTTTGAAAAGTCAACTTTGCTTCAAAAGGTTCAAAAATGCTAATGGGCCTCAATTTCTTCCATGAATCATTACCCAAAGGCTATGCACGACCCATTAAGCTAAAAGGGAGTTATTTTCTTATTTTTAATTAATTAATTGAATTTTTAATCTTATTAATTCATTTAATTAAAATTAATTATGAGAAAAATACTAAACCATGTTTTTCAAATCTTTTTGTGCAGCCAATTCACTCTTTATGGATCAAATATCTCGTGTATCAATCACCAAGGAAAGAATCTTCCATAATTGGAATAATTGGCATGAAAAGAGATTGGAAAAGATTTGACAAAATCAAATATTCAAAGCATTGATTCAAGGACTTTGGGCTTGGTCTTTCTAACCTAATTCACTCACATACATAAGCACAATCAAAACCTAATGCCCTGGACAGAAAAGCTGCGCCCAAGATCAAGAATAAACTTGCACTTTTTCACAAAAATATTAAAAACTGTTTTCATAGCTGCTGTACGTTTCAAAGCCTAAAAGTTATTCCAAAAGCTTGCTAAGACATCCAGGAAGGGATTGCAATCAAGAACACATCCCCTGACCTCAAGAATTGGTAGAACCACGTTGCATTTGTTCATAAAATTTTCATAATCGTGTTTCGTTTTCCATGCATTATTTGTGATTTTTAACCATTGATTTACACTAACATGATCATTCTGAAGCTAATGGTACCGTTCAATTGAAGAATGGCTGCCTAAATAAGAATTCACCATGGACGCCCTCTAGGGTTTCAGAAGCTTTGATTTAGGGGTTTTCACGTCTGGAAAAATTGGCCAACCAAACCTATTCCATTGAAATCAGGACCTCCAAACAAATGGAATCCACACCTCGCGCCCTTTTTCTTTTTGACTATCGTCTAATCGCTATTATTGCAGGTCTGGCTTAGTGGGGGTTTAAAACCCCCACTATCTGTTTTATAAATACAGGGAAAACGTGAAGAAGATGAACGTGGCCTATGCTGATTGGAACGTTTGAAATATGGCGCGCTTTTTGGTTGTTCAATATCATAAGCGTTGTTTCTTTTATATTATTTATATTCCATTAATATTACAAATGCGTTCAATGTTTCAGTTGGTAGCTTAGATGGCTTGCAGGTATTGGGACCTAGGTTTGATTCCCAGGTCCCCCATAATCTCAATAATTTTTGTCAAAACGTGTTCCAGCGCAGCATTCCATCAATGTTCTACCATACAACCCCACCTGCTTGCTTGCCACGCGCCCAGGAAGTCTCATCCAAAGGTCAGAATGTGGAGGTCCACCATGCACGCTGGTCAAACACTCCATACACAATTCCAGAAAGTCAAAAAGGGCCTTGCATTCTTGGGCCAAATTTCTCAAATAACACCTCCTAAATTGGGTCAGACCCCCCCATTGTTTGTATTTTTTTCTCTCCTTTTCTTTTCTTTTAATTATTTTAATTGTTTCTTTTAATTCACAAAATAATTTTCATAATAAAAAAAAATCAGAAATCATAAAAATAAAATATGTTTATTTAATATTTAATGCATTAATATTTTTTGTAAATAAATTTAATAATCAACTTAGTAAAATTAGGTTAAAATTTTAATGTTTTTTTTCTTAAATAACTAAAATATGTAGAAATTAGGTTTTTTAGCATTTTTTTCTTTTTCCTAATAAAATAATTTCTTCTTATTCTTATTATTATTAATTATTAATTATTTTGTAAATAAACATGTAGTTAATTAATTAGGGTAAATTAGGTTAAAACTTAAATATTTTTCTTTAACAATTAAAAATAATTTAGAACTAGGGTTTCATTTAATTTCTAATTTTAATTAGTTTTCTCTATTTCATAAATACCAAAAACCATAAAAAATAACTTCTTTTCTTTATTTAATCATTAATCAACTTTTAATTTCAATTTAATCTTTAAAGGGTCCAACGCCCTCGCATATTCGATTCTAATTTCTTTTCGCGCGGTTGTTCTTATTTTTCGTTTTAAATATAATGTAATTGCTCAAAGCCTTGTAATAGTAATTAGGAAATTTATTTACTTTATGCATTTTATTCAAAAACGGGTCTTTGTTAATTTGGCGATGTATAGACCCGCGCCTTGTAATAGCGTAGGAATTTATTTTCCGCACTTTAATTTCCGCACCTTTAAAACTGTTAAAACTTTGCATGAAAGAATGAATGGCCCAAATAAAATCAAAGCGTAGATCACCAAAAGCATGACAAGATAAAACATAACTGAAAACGATACACAAATTCACACACCACTCTTAGGGTACGCCTCACTGTTGCCTTGCCCCTCGAAACGTGGTCGTCGAGTATAGGACGTTTTAGTAAGTCCTTATGTCCATGAACATGGCATAAGGGTAGCTTCTAAGGTGTCCTACTGTTGCTCTGGTGACCACACTGTCCCTAAAACTCGAATTGACCCGAACACCTCCAACGGTGGTGCTACCTATCTCTCAATGGTGGGATGGCACTACCTTAAGGACATTTACACAGCCTAATTCCTTAGGGTAGGTAGACGACTCATAGATACTTGCTCTAATTCAAAACAAATCAAATCAAAAACTATTTTCACACCGACACTTTTCAAAAAGCTTTCAAAACAATTTTTCAAACACTCTTGAGGACTGATACAAGAGTCGATCTGAAACTTTAAACGGAACTTTTTTTAAACTCACTCACACTTGAAAAGCAAACACTTTTGAAAACACAAATGAGCAAGTATCTAAGAGCCCATGGATAACCATGGATAGAAAGGGTGCTAACACCTTCCCTTTCTATAAATCTACCTCCCGAACCGAGAAACTAATCTCATAAGGAATTTTGATGTGCTTTTGTCCTTTCCATGTTGGAGAAAATAAAAGACGGTGGCGACTCTTGCTTCCGCGACATTTCGCGAACCAGCGTTAAACAGTCAGTTCCAGATCCACCGATCACACATGATATCCCCATGCGCCCACCACACGGAGTCTACGCAGACTCCTTAAAATTTATATTGGGCCTGACCCAATGCTAAAATAAACCCTCTTTTTTTTATTTTTCATTGCTAACACACGTGGATTTGTACCCCCTGGCCAAATGGGACAAGTCCAATATCTGGACTTGAACCCATATTCCCTATACACCTCCAGTTTTGCTACGCCTTACAAATATACACCCCCCTGGCCTTTGGGCCTGAATACAAAATATGAATCCGGGCCCTTTCTATTAGAATCCCCACCTTTTACTAGCCCAATACATTTTGTACCCCCCTGCGTTTTCTTAAATATTTTTTATTTATTGTGTCATTTTATCATTTTTATATTTTCTAATTTTTGTTATAACATTTATTGCATATCTTTTTATTATATATTATACTTTTATTTTAATAATTTTTGTACATATTTTTATTATTAACATATTTAAATATTATATTATTATTAATTATTACACAAATTACATAATTTTCTAAATTCATTAAAAACATTATTTTTATTTATTGCATTAAAGCTTATTTTTCTTCATGCATTTAAATAAAATTCATTTTAAAAAAAAATATTTAACATATTAAAAAGCATCTAATCAATTACAAACCTATTTTTAAAAGTAAATCTATTCAATAATCAAATTTCAAAAAGAATTGTGAATTTATTCAAATCGACTGCGCGTTTAGTCTAATAATCTTCGCTATTCACAACTTCTAGACTAAACATGTGGAAAATGTGAATATCTTTGTAATCCATAAAAAATACAAACCAAACTGCGAATTACGAAATGGGACTCTGATTCCTCCTAAGAGGATACGTAGGCATACAATCAAAAATCATGACGAGTTCCCCTAATTAAAATTAAAACCCTATTTCTTAAAAATTACCCTTCTAAACCTAGTATCCTTGCGAACAAAGTAGATAAGGGGTGTCTAACACCTTCCCCTCATATAGAATCGAGTCCAAATCTAGAATCTCTGAACTTTTTAGGATTATTCCTTTATACTCCCTTCATTAGGATAAAAGTTAAGGGTGGCGACTCTGATTTAAAAACTAGTTACAACAACATGATGTATGTATGAGTGTATGAATGTTATCATGTATATGCTGATAAAACTTACATTCTGCAACTAGAGTAACCAGACAAAACCAAGTTGGGTAAGGATAACACTCGGCTAAATCACATCCAGGATGAAGATTCCATAGGAGAGTAAGCACCAACTGGGGAAACAAAGTCCTACTTCACGACTTAACTTCACTGGGAAGAAACATGGTTTAAAAATAATCAAAACACAATCTGATAGCAATAAACCAATACAGTTGCGAGGATATAACACTCTCCTCTAGGCTTCACTGGGGAATATCATACAGACTTCACTAAGGAAGATAATGCCACATCGTTTAGGCTTCAACTGGGAATTCTGTACTGACTTCCCCAGAGAAGATGAAACCATGCACACCGAGGGGAGCCTAAATACATTCTTCAATATCAAGAGTAGTGGTTACGCAAACTTCTCTGGGGAGAATTTGTGAAACTTCACGGGGATAACAATTTTATAGGGAAGCATCATCTTCGCTTCATCTGAGTGAGTAAAGAAGTTAACATTACAGCAAGAATTCAAAATTATGGGGATTTTAAATCAAACTCGACACTTGGTGAGAGAAAACCCAAAAAGTTGACAGTTGTTTCAATACTTCTCAGAAAAGATACTTCCCTTGTCTGGCTACTTGGGAAGCACATAACAACAACAATGTTGTAACTGAAGGGATCAATGCTCTGTAAGAGATTCCACATTAATTCTCAATACAAAGGGAGAAAGAATCCAATTAACTAAAGAAAATACTACATAATTTTGCAATCTCTACCTGATCACCACCTGGCTGGGGAAAGAATCACACTTAGCTAGAGAAACCTGAATCAAGGCTTAGTTGGGGAATATGGGATTACAAACCCAATATCGCACCATATATCAATTGGCATGAAATCTAACTATCCAAAACACAAGTGGAATACACACATATCAACAAGAGTAATTCAGGATACTTTTTTGGGAGTCCTTTCAAAACTTTAGATTTCGTCTCTTTGGAACCACTACTTTTGTCCAACTTGAATCAAGGAATTGAGGTAAAAGTAATTTTCAAATTCTTTTCAAAAACATGTTTTTATTATTATATCTTTTTGTTTTGAAAATTACTATCAATAATAAATGAAATTTTTGTAAACAGAATAAAATAAGGACTACAAAGAATTGGATAAAGGCTCAAACTTTATTAATAGAATGGTAGTCCACAAATGGCGTGACTCCATGGATGATTACAAAGTTTTGGAAAATGGTAAGTTCATGGAAAAGATACATTGAAATTTTATGACCTTTATTCTCCCTAACAACTTACAACTCCTGAGCATAGGCTTTAGTTGAAGATTGTTAAGAGTCCGAGAAGATTGTTGCTTCAATGATCAATGCTTGTCTGACGCAATTACTTGCCAATAAATCCCTACCTTTTTCATAGGTTTCCCTTGCGGGTTTTCAACCTACCAGGAAAACCTATTCTATTTATGTATCTAACTTTTTCCTAGACCGCCCTTTCGGGTTTTCAGCCTACCGAGACGCTCTTTTTTGCCTAAACCGCCCTTTTAGGTTTTCAACTTAGCGAGTTGTTCTTTTATTTATTTAGGCGAAGTGTTTCTTGACTGCATCAGCATTCATAGGAAATGGGAACTCCTTATCATCCATAGTTTCAAGAATTAATGCACCGCCATAGAAGGCTTTCTTGACAACATATGGGCCTTCATAATTGGGAGTCCACTTGTCTCTAGAATCAGCGTTAAAAGACATGATATTTTTGAGCACGAGGTCACCTTCTCTGAATTCATGAGGCTTGACCTTCTTATCAAAAGCTTTCTTCATTCTTTTTTGATATAACTGACCATGACACATGGCTGTCATTCTCTTTTCTTCAATCAAATTCAACTGGTCAAACCTATTCTAGACCTATTCAGCATCTAACAACTCAGTTTCCATTGTTACACGTAAAGAGGGAATCTCAATCTCAACGGAGAGCATTGCTTCCATACCATACACAAGAGAGAACGAGATTTCCCATGTTGAAGTGCGGACGGATGTACGATACCCATGCAAAGAAAAAGGGAGCATCTCATGCCAATCCTTATAGGTAACAACCATCTTCTGGATGATCTTCTTAATATCTTTATTAGCGGCTTCAATAACCCCATTCATCTTAGGCCTATAAGGAGATGAATTATGATGGAAAATCTTGAATTCTTTACAAAGTTATGTCATCATCTTGTTATTCGAATTTGAGTCGTTATCAGCAATAATCCTACTTGACACACCATACCGACATATAAGATTGTTCTTGATAAAGTGTACTACCACTTGCTTTGTGACATTAGCATAAGAAGTTGTTTCCACCCACTTGGTGAAGTAATCAATTGCCACTAAGATGAAACGATGTTCATTCGATGCCTTGGGTTCAATAATTTAAATCATATCAATACCCCACATATTAAAAGGCTATGGGGAGGAAATAACATTGAGAAGCGTTGGAGGCACATGAATATTGTCAGCATAAATATGACATTTGTGGCATTTCTTCATAAATTTGTAACATCCAGATTCCATTGTCAGCCAATAGTAACCTTTCCTTAGCATCTTCTTTGCCATTGAGTATCCATTGGCATGGGTACCAAAGGAACAATAATGGATCTCAAGCATCAACATGTTTGCTTCATGTCTATCCATGCATCTGAGCAAGACCATGTCATAATTTCTCTTCTATAACACATCTTCATTAAGGAAAAAGCTACCTACCAACGTTCTAAATGTCTTTATATCTTTGTCTGGCGCACCAACCAGGCATTCTTGAGTCTGGAGGAAGTGCTTGATATCATAATGCCAAGGTTTTTCATCTGACGCCCCCTCTGTAGAAAATAGATGAGTTGGTCTATCAAGACGTCAAACTGTAATCTGAGGTACACCATTCCAAGCATTCACCTGGTACATGGAAGCCAAAGTGGCTAAAGCATCTTCCATCGGATTCTCATCCCTGGGAATATGATGGAATTCAACTTTATTTAAGAAAGGAAATAACCTTCTTGCATAATCTTTGTAGGGAATCAAGTTAATGTGATGAGTCTCCCATTCTCCTTTGATCTGATTTATTACCAAATCTGAATCACTATATACATCAAGAATTTTGATTGTGAGATCTATAGCCTCTTCAAGACCCATGATACAAGCTTCATACTCCGCCATGTTATTGGTACAATCAAATGTCAACCTTGTAGTGAAAGGGATATGTAACCCATGGGGAGTAATAATCACAACACCAATTACTTTTCCATAAGCATTTACAACTTCATCAAACACCATACCCCACCAGGATTTAGGATCAGGACCTTTCTCAGGAAAAGGTTTATCACAATCTTTTACTTTAAAAAGCATCACATCCTCATCAGGGAAATTATACTTAACATACTGATAATCGTCAACCGGTTGGTTAGCAAGGTACTCTTCCAACACACCACCTTTAATAGCCTTCTGAGTATGGTATTCAATATCATATTCAGACAACAGCATCTGCCAACGGGAAATTCTTCCAGTAAGAGCAGGTTTTTCAAAAATATACTTAATCAGATCCATTTTGGAAATCAACCAAGTAGTGTGATTCAACATATATTGCCGCAATAATTTTTCCGCCCAACCCAAAGCACATCATGGTTTTTCTAGCATAGAATATTGTGACTCACAGTCAGTGAACTTCTTGTTGAGATAATAAATGACATATTCTTTTCTTCTTATTTCATCTTGTTGTCCCAAAATACAGCCTATGGAGTTATCTAACACAGTCAGATACATTATCATTGGTCTTCCTTCAACAGGAGGGAGCAAGATAGGAGGCTCAAGCAGATACTTTTTAATGCTTTCAAATTCCCTTTGGCAATCATCCGTCTACACACAACCTTGATCTTTCTTCAACAACTTATAGATCGGTTCACATGTTGCAATCATATGGGAAATAAATCTAGAAACGTAATTCAAGCGTCCAAGTAAACCTCTAACTTGCATTTTTAGTTCTTGGGACAGGCATATCTTAAATTGCCTTAACTTTATCAGGATCAACTTCAATTCCTTTTTGGCTGACAATGAAACCTAGAAACTTTCCTGAATGAACACCAAAATTACACTTATTTGGATTCAAGCAGAGACGATGCTTCCTCAAACGCTGAAACAATTTCAACAAGTCTTCTATGTGTCCTTCCTCAGTCTGAGATTTGGCGATCATATCATCAACATATACTTCAATTTCCTCATGAATCAGATCATGGAATAGGGTTGTTATAGCCCTCTGGTATGTTGCACCAGTGTTCTTCAACCAGAAGGGCATCACTTTGTAATAAAATGTTCCCCGGGGTGTGATAAATGTTGTTTTTTCCATGTCCTCAAGAGCCACCCTAATTTGATTATATCCAAAAAATTCGTCCATGAATGAGAACACTTTGAATTTTGATGTGCTATCAACCAACATATTAATATTTGGCAATGGGAAATCATCTTTTGGACTTGCTTTATTTAAATCTCTATAATCAACACACATGCAGACTTTTCCATCTTTCTTTGGTACTGGAACAATGTTGGCAATCCACTTAGGGTATACTGATGTCACAAGAAAACCAGCATCAATATGCTTCAAAACCTCTTCTTTAATCTTCATTGTTATGTCGGGATGAGTTTTACGTAGCTTCTGCTTGATTGGTGGACATTCTGGCTTTAGAGGCAAATACTGTTCCACAATATCGGTATCTAAACTAGGCATATATTGATAAGACCAAGAAATGATATCCACATACACTTTCAGCAACTCAATCAACTTGCTCTTCACATCAGGATGAAGAAGTGCCCCAATCTTTACTTCTTTCGGATCTTCCTTTGAACCCAAGTTAATCGTCTCTAACGGCTCTTTATACGGTTGAATGGTATTTTCCTCGCGCTCAAGCAACGAATTTTTTTTATTAATAACCATGTATTAAAAAAATATTTCGCAAATAACCGGGTTTCGGAAAAAATTACGCAAATAACCATGTTTGAGATGGCTCCACAAAGGAGGAGCCATCTCATTTGGCGCATGCTCCTCTTTTTTTAAGGGAGGCGCCATCTCACTTGGCGCCTAAGGGCAAAGGGCAAGCCCTAAGCCAAGTGAGATGGCGCCTATGTACAAAATTAGGTCAAAAAAAAAATTTTTTTTTCTTTCCTGCGCGTTGCGTATTAGACAGAGATAAACAAAATGGATTTTTTATTTAAAAAAAAAATAATTACATTCAACTGTTTTACATTTAAAGAACAGTAAAAAAATAGATACAAAAAAATACTGGGAAAAAAAAAGATACATCAGTGATCCCCAGGAACCCGGTAATGACCCCCAGTTCCGCATCCCCGTCCCAGCCTTTCTCTTGCTGGGTTCCGTCTCGTTTCCTGCTGCGGCAAGGTCGATGGCCCAGCGAAGTCAATGCGATCCGAATCCATAAAATCAGTAAGATCTCCATATCTCGAAGATCCGCTCTGGTACAGTCGGTTACCCATACCCTCGAAGTTTGGTCGTGTTGGCGGTGGGTGGGGTTCCATGGTTGGTCGGTAGCATTGGTCGTCTGAGTATGGGGGGTAGAAAGGAAATGGATCTTGGGGTGTTTGGTATTGTGGATGTTGGGTTGTTTGGTGATATGGTGGTTGATGGTAGGTTTGGTCGGGTTGGTCATAATCTTCTGACATTCCCATATCAGGGCTAAGGCTGGATGTTGAGGGCGCCATATTGGGATATGTGGAAGACTGAAATTGTGTATGGGGTATGTGGGTTTGCTGGTATTGGGGTTGGTATTGTGGTTGGGTTTGAGGCATTTCCGGGTATTGGTAGTTTGGCGGTGATTGTGGTTGGTAGTACGGCATTTGGTTGTAGTTGTGTTGTGGTGGGGAATGTGGTTGTGTGTTTGTTGGTCTGTTTCTTCTTGGGGGTTGGTTTGAGGTTGATGGATTTTGGGTTTGTTGGTGGGGAATCGAGGCTTGTGCCCATTGTGTGCGTGGGTCAACCAAGTACCTCGGATGAGACACGTGCATATCTGGGTTACTAACCGACCTGTACCACGACATATATTGATCGGTGTGTCGCATGTTACCTTGAGTAAGGAAAACCGGGGATTGCAAGATGTAGCGGTGACGCCTTTGCCACATTTTACACCATTCTGGAGCAAAGTCTTTCCAGTTGGTAAGATTCCACTGGGCGTCGACCCTTTTTAGATGCCAGGGGGACAAATCTGTTGGATCACTTGGTATCTCTTGGATCATTCCGAACTGCATCTTCACACGGTCGCTGTGGTGCATCTCCACAATGTTGAACCGAATGAGTGCAGTCTTTGCAGTCCAAGTTGCTGCATCCTCTGGATTTGGAGAATGGTCCAAACCCAAATATGGTCTCCAGACGAACTGCGATAAAATTTAAATCAGGTAAGCGCAAAAGTAATGTATAAATAATTAAAATGAACAAAAGTTAAAATCTACGACGTACGTCATCTGGGCCTAAGTGATCCAACAGATTCCGGTAGAGTGCGACATTGAATCTGGGATTCTTGCCGTAATCCATACCCCTCACGCAGTACCTAAAGGAAATGAGAAACATGTTATTTTTAGCATATATTTTGGAAAGAGAAGAATAGTTATAAATGCTATAACTTAATGACTTACTTTGTTGCGTAAGGGAAACCAAAAGTGTTGTTGTTGATGGGGTTTAAGGACTCCATCCTCCACCAACCCCAGGCTTGTAGTAAAAATGCGCACCCATAAAATGTACATTTTTCCTTGACTGCGTTTTTGCACAAGGAACTGTACAGGTGGGCTAATACTGCAGAACCCCAACTAAATTTTCTAGTTTTATCAAAATTTGTTAGTAAATGTAAGTACATGAAATTTACACTATTTCCCGTACTTTCGGGAAATAAAAATGTACCAAAAAGTATCATAATATACGTTCGGGCTTTTACTACTCGGTCATTCTCTGAGGAATTTTCATTTAATTCCATACTTGCATAATGCCGTTTCAGGTCAGTGAGTAGTATTCCCTGCCCTCTTGCTCCACCACCTTCTACCATGTCCCTACCCAACAGTTCTTCACACTGTGAGTTCGGTTGTTGAACTGACCCGTTCACCGCCTTACCGTCAATAGGGAGGCCCAGTAGCATGTAAACATCTTCGAGAGTGATGGTACATTCACCTATTAGTAGGTGAAATGTATGGGTCTCCGGTCTCCACCTCTCCAACATTGCAAGAATGAATTTGGAGTCAATGGTGCAGTTGGAGATCTTTATCACGTGTCCGAAACCTGCATATTCCAGATAAGGGACGATAAATGGGTCGGGAGCAAGGTATTTGTGCGAACGGATTCTGAATCTTTGTGTATCCTGAGATCATAATTAAACAAGAGTAAGATTAATTAAGATGAACAACACGTTATTTGAAGTATGAAAAATGTATAACCAAAGAAGAGACTTACAAATGCAGCAATGTTTTCCCTTGTGCCTCTGTGAGTATCTCCCGTTGTTAGAAGGGCCATTGTTCAGAACGCTTGAGAGAATGAAAGACTTAGGAAGAAATAGAGAGTATGATAGACTTAAGAAATATTTCGTAGCAGAGAGTGAGAGAGTTGTGTGGGTGTGAGAGATGTTTCATAAGGTATGTATTTATAGTCAAATAAGTTTGATGTAGTGGTTGCATGCCTGTGATGTGTCACATTTTCATGCTTAGGGTGTTACACATATGCATGCATGCATTTACAAAACATGTAAGGTGTCACTCTTGCAGGCTAGGTGGCAGCCCATGCATGTATCACGATTGGACAGTAAGGGAGGCGCCATATCACTTGGCGAAATAGTACAAAAATGAATGGTGTCGCCACCCCATTTGGCGAATAAGAGGTGTCACGTTTTACAGCATTGGCTCAGGCTACGTGACAGCCTTTGGGATTCCTTTTTTTGTTGCATGCAAGGCCATTGGAGTTGATAGGTGGCAGGCTAGGTGGCTGCATAAGCCCATGCATGTAATATTATTGGCAGCCTTGGGGGGTTGCATCACTTACTTAATTGAAATTTTTTGCCTTACGTTGAACATAACATTCATTCACATAAACTGTAAAATTTTCCAACCTTCGAATCAGTCATCTAACCTTCAAACATTCCAGCATTCATACCTTCATACAATCAATAAACCCAAAACATTCCCACCTTCATACCTAAAACAATTCTACACAATGGCCTCTTCACCACAATTTGTTGTCAAAGCACATTTCAACGGTGAGACATACATGTGTCCCACAGTTGGGTTTTTGTTTAGAAACACCGACAATGTCCGATTTCTCTTAAACGGGAAAGCAAATTTCTCGTACTTTAAGAAAAGATTGGAGGCCAAACTTGAACGAGGCCCGGTATCCCAGATATTTTATCAGAGTCCAGTCTTTTTTGGAAACAACCAAGTTATTTTTTATAAGGTTGCAATTCAAGATGACGAGGATTTCCAGAACATGATTTCCAGCCATGTCTATTCTGGAAACGACTCTATTGAGTTGTACGTTCTGTTTCAAGAGCCTCCGGTGACACAGGAGGTAGAGCCTCCGGTGACACAGGAGGTTGATCCTTTGGAGAATGAGCAAGATGAGGTGGATGCAGTTGATGATGAAGAAGAAGATAACGAGTTAGAGTTTGATGAAATGGTGAACGACGATTCTGACGATGATGGCATCCCAAGTATTCCTACCGACAAAATCTACACACCACCTACGCACATGACAAACTTCAACATGGGCGGAGATGAACCTTCTACGGACTTGTTTTTCCAACCGTATATGCAATCGGATGAAAATTTAAAAGAGAAGGACAAGTTTCGTAATAGAGAGGAATGCATAAGGGCCATCAAAAAATTTCACATGCTCAACTCGGTTGATTATAAGGTGGATCGTGTAAACCCGAAAAGGTACAAGATCAAGTGTGTCCACCCTGACTGTATGTTCAAGCTGACCGCTTCATACAGACTAAGGGGTGACTGCTGGGTCATAGGTTCCATGACTACCCATACTTGTGTAAGTTCCACTCAATCACAAGACCACCGAAAACTCAACCATGATCTAATCTGTCAAGAAATCCTACCCCTGGTCAGCAACGACCCTTCTTTGAAGGTGAAAACAATCATCTCCCACATCACCACGGTTTTTAACTACACTCCGTCTTACCGTAAGGCGTGGTTAGCAAAGACTAAGGCGATTGAAAGGGTGTACGGGAACTGGGAGGAGTCATACCGAGAACTTCCACGCTACCTAAATGCACTCAAGACATATTCTCCAGGTAGTGTTTATGTTCTGGAAACATTGCCAGCGTACGCCCAAGATGGTAGTCTACTACATGGCAACGGAATATTCAGTCGCGTCTTTTGGGCATTTCAACCATGCATCACAGGGTTTGCTTCATGCAAACCAATTCTACAAATAGACGGGACTTGGTTGTATGGGAAGTACAAAGGCACGCTTTTGATGGCAGTTGCACAAGATGGCAACAATAACATTTTCCCCGTTGCGTTTGCCCTTGTCGAGGGGGAGACCGGTGGTGCTTGGAGCTTTTTCCTGAAAAATCTTCGTACACACGTGGCTCCTCAACCAGATCTCTGTTTGATCTCGGACAGACATGCCTCCATTGAAAGTGCCTATAATAATCCGGCAAATGGTTGGCATGACCCTCCTTCTACGCATGTCTATTGCGTCAGGCATATTGTCCAGAATTTCTCGAGGGAGGTCAAGGACAAAACATTGAGGAAAGCGGTGATGAATGCGGGATACGCACTGACACAGCCCACATTCAAATATTACCGCAACGAGATCCGTTTGTCTAACCCAGAAGCCGGTACGTGGATCGACAATATACCGGTCGAAAAGTGGACTAGGTCATACGACAATGGCCAAAGATGGGGGCATATGACAACAAATCTTATTGAATCAATGAATGGGGTATTCAAGGGCATACGAAACCTCCCCATCACTGCCTTGGTGAAATCCACGTATTTTAGGATGGCTGCGTTATTTGCCAAAAGAGGTGAAATGTGGTATGCGGTCTTGCAATCAGGACAACTATGGAGTGAAAGCTGTATGAAATACATTAAGGCTGAAAGTGCTAAAGCCAACACTCACATGGTTACACGGTTTGACCGCCATAGCCACAACTTCATTGTGAAAGAGACAATTGACCACAATGAAGGCCTGGCAAGACAAGAATACAGGGTCATTTTACCTTCTCAATGGTGCGATTGTGGCAGGTTTCAAGCTTTTCGTATGCCTTGCTCTCATGTCATTGCCGCTTGTGCGCATACCCATCAAGACGCGCTTCAACTGCTCTCAAACGTTTATAAATCTGAAACGTTGCTCACTGTTTACAACAACAACTTTCCTTTGGTGGCAAAACCGGACTATTGGCCTGAATACAACGGTGATATAGTTTGGCACAATGACCAAATGCGAAGGAACAAGAAGGGTCGTCCCAAAAGCAGGCGCATAACAACAGAAATGGACGATCTTGACAGGTTGGAAAGAAAGTGTGGTTTATGCCGTCAGGTCGGACACAATCGCAAAAACTGTCCGAATCGGGCGTCTGGCTCGACCACATAAATTTTGTAATACATTAAATCTTTTCAATATTTGTGTTGTAAACATTATGGGTTTTCCGTTAATAAAACTGTTCACACAATTTAAGAAATTCAATATAGGAAATTACATTAGGGTTTTCGCGTACAACAATGATTAACTATATTCAATCTAGGAAATTACAACTGTTAACACAATTTCATCTGACCCATGCATCATCAGCATTACATCACTGTCTGTTTTGACTTCCTCCAACCACACATTAGGTCTTCCTGTCGCATGCGAGGTTGTTGTTCGTTTTCGCTGGATCCTTCGAATTTTTTCCCCCTCGGCGATGTCTCCATCTAGCCACCGTATCAACTCCCGCTTCAGACGCTCCATGGAGTGAATGTGCCAGAATTTCATTTTCATCGCAGGTTTCGTGGCGGAGAATATAACGTAACCATCTCTGCTAAAAATCATAGGCGACGTCATTACGTAAATAAGGGAGTACAAAATAAAAATACAGTGCGAGAAAGTGTGAGAAATTTCAAAGAAACGGACGAATTATTTATAAAACAGCAAAAAACCCTAGTTTTGCCCTAGGCGCCAAGTGAGATGGCGCCTCCTCTTCTTTTTAAGGAGCATGCGCCATCTCACTTGGCTAAATGCCAAGGGAGGCGCCAAGTGAGATGGCGCCTAGGGCAAAACCCTAGGTGCATGCGCCAAATGAGATGGCTCCTCCTTTGTGGAGCCATCTGAAACATGGTTATTTGCGTAATTTTTTCCGAAACCCGGTTATTTGCGAAATATTTTTTTAATACATGGTTATTAATAAAAAAAATTCCTCAAGCAACTGTGAAACCTTTTCTAGGATTTCATCATATTCTTCTTTTTCAGCCACATACACAGGATGTTTAAAGTTTGGAGAGGGTGCAAGGTTATTGCACTCAACGGCTTTTTATATTAACCTGCACATATGATTTATAATTGATTTTATAAACTGACACATGTAACAAGTGATTATGCATATTTATTTACACTTATTATTTATTTTGAAAGGTTTTTTCTGATTACCATTTTCCAAGAAAAATAAGAAAATAAAGACATAATTTTTAGAAATCAAAAACAACTTTTATTAACGATTTTAAAATTCAAAACAACAGACACGCCCATATAACATCATTACTTTCACCTTGGGCAGAGTGAAAGACTTTTTAAAAGACAAACAAAAAAAATTACTTTGAAATGTGAATGCAAGAAGGAATATCAACATTGATCCAATTTTGGACTCTCACTCCATGTGTTACAAAGTTCGGCATCTCTTACTTTGACTCATCTTCGAGAATAGCATTGATCCTTAGAGTAGTCGGATGAAGATATCTTACACTGTGAAAGATATCTTGATATTTACTCAAAGTAGACTTCAGCTTCACAACTTCTTCTTCACGGAGAAACCCAAACCAGTCCCATTCATGTTCACAGGTGGATTAATAACTTACCCCCATACCTTTCTAGGGCCTTTCTGCACTAACTGTTGCGCATCCTTAAATGAGGTAATAGAATCTTCATTCTTCCTTATATTATCAATAGATAAAGCTTAGAACTGAGTTTCAACAGTGGCTTCATCGGCTTCTACAATTTTGAAGGAAGACAAATGAGATATCAACAGAGCTTGCTCACTATTCATAATAACTACCTTTTCCTCACAGACAAATTTCATCTTCTAATGCAAGGTGGAAGTAACAGCTCCTGCTTAATGGATCCATGGTTGTCCCAACAAACAACTATAGGTTGAGACAATATTCATAACCAAAAGGTGGTTTGAAATAAGTGCGAACCAATGTGAATAGGTAAATCCACCTCTCCAATGACATACTTTCTCGAACCATCAAAAGCTTTCACTATAATGTCACTAGGGCGCATAGGAGTTCCCTAGTACGTAAGCTTCATGAGAGTGCTTCTCGGTATGACATTGAAAATAGATCCATTATATATCATCACATTGGACAAAGAGTCAATTCTTACAATTCATGGAAATATGCAGAGCCAGGTTATGGTTTCTCCCTTCATCAGGCAACTCCTCAACCCAAAAGCTCAGGTTGTTACAAGACATAATATTCCCCACAACACCACTGAATTGATCTAGAGACATATCACTTTCAAAAAAAGACTGATCCAACACTCTCATCAGAGATTCTCGATGAGCATAAGAGTTCATCAACAAGGCTGAAATGGAAATCTTAGATGGAGTTTGCAACAACTGATCCACAATATTATAATCACTCATCTTGATGATTTTCAATAGATCATAAACATCCTTTTGCAAGGCGGCGCCACTAGGTTCTCCTACCACTTTCTTAGGTTTAGCATTCTCAAAAACATTCTTACCAGAATTAACATCTCCTTGAAAGGTAGGGGCGAAGACACGACCACTGCAATTTACTCGACTAGCTTCAACAATATTCTCAACATGGGACAAATGTTAGATAGGAATTTCCACACCATCTTCCAAGATAGTTGCATTGTATTTATAAGGCACAACTTTGTCTGACTCATATGGAATAGGACCAGGCAGATGGATAGCTACGGGAGAAACATCGAGCTTGTTGTGATATGCAATCTCAACAAGAGCGGGAACACCAAAATATGGCACAATAACATTCACCCCTGCTTCTTCAGCATACTCAGGAATCGTAGAATCATTATTAGAAAACATACCTTTATTATAAGAGAAGAACTCATTTGTAAAAACATACTCATCATCAGACATGGCCTCATTAGCGTAGTATTCAATCATATTAACTTCATTATCTTTGTTTCATGTAGCCTTGAAAGTACCATTATCTATCAGTTATTGAACACCTCTTATTACAATAGAAAAACCACGAGAATCCCTACAGCAGATCTGACAGAACCCATAATGATGTACCTTCTGGCCATCCATTTGACAAAATGTGCATGCAACTATACCAGATCATCATTCATATAGTTCACATCAAAAATTTGGAATTCTCCAGGGCTACAATAAATCATATTCACATCTTCTTCATGCTCAACACTTGGTCTAATTATATGGATAAAACCTTCATCCATCATCTTTTGAAGACCAGCTCTCACTTTATCACATCCATTAACGTTCGTACTGCAGATACCATAAGTGAAATGGTCACGTGTATAATAGCTGAATTCACAGAGATTAACATGCATCTTCACTAAATCACCTCTAACCAAGTTGATATCAAAAATCCTGAAGTCCCCAAGATAACCAACAACCATATTTATAACATGTCCACCTCCATATTTGGGTAGTGGATTATCTTTCACATTAGGACCAACATCTTTAAAAGATAGGAGACCAGATCTTACCATCTTTTTTACTTTAAACTTCAAGGGATGACAATTTTCAATGATGTTCTTAGGGGCTTCTTGACGAAAAGAACAAGTCTGATCCTCCTTATAATACCATGGCAAAGTTGTAGGTATAGTAGGGGGAGGCCTAGTCTGCACCAATTTCTTTTGAATCAAATCCAAAAATAATTTTGCATAACTCATTGGAATGGGATCAAAAGCTTCTCTCTTATGTCCTTGCCCTTGATTACCTTTTTAAGGTTCCCTCTGAACGGCAACAGCAGCCAGAGCTATATTGACGATTGGAGTCATAGAAGCAACCTGTTGTTGATGTTGATGACTCCTTCTCGGTGATTTCCTTGTTCCACTAGAACCTTCATCTTTTGTCAATCGTCCTTCTATGACAGCTTCCTCTAAACAGACACACATATTTACCATCTCAGTGAAATCACTTGGTGCGCTTGTAACCCTTCTTTCATAATAAAATGAACCAAGGGTTTTTAGAAAGACCTTGGTCATTTCATGCTCTCCCATTGGGGGTACCACTTGGGTAGCAACTTCGTGCCAATGTTGTGCATACTCTTTAAATGTGCGGATAAACATGTTGTACTTATATTATTTTACGAAATCTTCACCCAAATCATTAAATGTGCGGATGTTGCTACTGTTCAACCACATATACCATTTCAAAGCAGCACTAGTTAAACTATCCTAGAAGAAATGAATAAGCAAGTGTTGGTCATCAGTATGAGTGAACATTCTTATGATATACATCACTAGGTGGTCATGGGAACAAGAGTTTCCTTTGTACTTCTCAAATTATGGTACTTTAAACTTTGTTGGCACTTTCACATTAGGAAGCAAGCATAGGTCACTAACATTTTGTCTGAATAACTATTTCCCTCGGGGAGCCTTTACTTCTTTCTGCATTTCGTTGAATTGATCCTGAAAATCATCCATTCGGTCATAGAAACCCAAAATTTCACTTGGTGGAGGAGTGGGATGTAAACATCATCGTTAATAACAGGCATATCATTCATTGTAGGAGGTGCGACATGATGAATATCTTTATTAGTAATAGGAGTAACATGCACCACAAGAGGTGCAACAACAACAACAGTTTGAGAAAATGGAGCAACTTGAGCAGCAGGATTATAACCTTCTGGCATGAAATTCTCAAGCATTCTCCATGAGTAACCGCGAGGCATACGATATTTAGTAGCATTGGCTGGAGTAACAGAGATGGGAATTGACAGAACCTCTGAGATATTGGTCGTCTGTTGTGGCTGAGTAGCACGAGGAGACGGATGAGGAGGTGGTGGTGGTGGCTGATTCTGAGCAACCATCAACGACTCTACCAAAGTAGTCAGATTACACACACCGACTCTCAAAGTAATCACTTATTCGCGCAGCTCATGATTCTCTTGTTCAAGATTTTCCATCTTCTTTCTAGAGTTAGCCCGAGTATTATAGCGATGAGACAACTTGTTGACTGTTGAAAAAGAGAAACAAGTAAGACACTTGGGAATGAACATGAATGAAAAAATATGTGCAAAATGATACATCATATGCAATGCATATGATTTATTATGCTTATTCAAGGAACTCGAAAAATCATAAACAATTGCAAATATTGAAGTACTAACACATTTAGAAATACTGAAAAATCTCATTTTAATAATAATTTTGGAATGGATTACAACTTTTAGTATAAGTTTCAACAATCCTAAGTACAAGACAATAAACATAGAATCTCAAAATCCTAAGGAGCCATAGCTGATGAAGATCTCTCTACACACTGACGCTTTCCCTTGAGTCCTACAATTTGAGCCTTCAATTGCTTATTATCTTCTGCATACTTGTTGGCGACTTCTTTCCATCCACCAGAATCAGAACTTGGGTGACTGGGACCAGGCTGAATGCTAGAGGAAAATAAATCCTCTTGCTTCTCCATCATCTCCATAACATGACTCTCAAGAATATTGATCAAGTCATCTTTCTCTTTCAATTTTGTTGAATAGGACACCTCCAAAGTCTGGTATTTGTTCTTCCATGCTTCCTTTTCTTGCTACATCCTAACCAAGGCAAGATGAAGTTCTTCCACATCACTAAGAGAGGAGGAGTACTCATCATAAACATATGAGATAAAGGTTCTTCACGAGAATAAGGCATCTTCAACTGAATTTCCCTTGCTTGTATCCAATGGAGATGAGGCTCTAAGTAAACAACTCCTCTTGGTCCCAAGACTTTTCTACCCTTTTATATGAATATGGCGCCAAGCCTTTTCAATTGCTTCCTTAGCTTCCTTTTGATCTTCTTCTTTGAGGAATAAACCACTCAGGTGAATGCTATTTGACTTATCTCTCATCAGATATCCAATTTGACGACGTGCAATAATGAGATTGTAGTTAATTCCTCCCTTTGTACCAAGAAGATGCACATCGGGGAAACTACCATAACTATCAATAATCTCCACATCATAACAAGCTTGATGATACCAATCAATGTCAAAATGAGTGAGATCCATAATCTTCGGGGCCCAATGCGGTTCCTTCTTGATATCCCAAAAAGTAATAGACCGAGGTAAGTGAGAAATAAACCACTAATATAACAACGGTGTGCAACAGATGACCATCCCTCCCTGATAGAAATTCCAAAGATTGATGGAATAATAAGTATCTCCTAGCAACATAAGGACTGGATTCCCAATCATAAAGATCCTAATGGCTTTAACATCCATAAATTTGTGGATGTTAGGAAACAAGAACAACCCATATGCAAGCAAAGCAAAGGTATCCTCGAAAGCATTTGTACTCTTCATTTTGGAAAAATAACGAGCTTTCTCCAATAGAAATTGAGCAGGTAAACCTCTGATTCCTTCTTTGGTAGTCATGATATCCTCAATCTCAGACTTCTTTGAGTGAGTTATGGTAGCAATCTCATGAGACATAGGCTCTCCTTCTAAGGCGGTGAACAAAACACAATCAATAACAGGTAAACCAAGTAAGTACGAATAATCCTCCAATGTGGGCATCAACTAATAATCAGGAAAAGTAAAACAACAGTATAACGGATCATAGAACTGGACCAATGTAGAAAGAATACCCTCCTTCATCTTGATCTTCATAAGAGGCAAAATGGCTCCATACTTCTTCCAAAAATCTATAGAACTCTCAATCTCAGGAATCAAACTCATCAGTTCCTCTATCTTAGGGTCCTTGAAACTATACTTCCGAGTCTTTCTCTTTCCAGAATCCATGGTCAAAAAGTACCTGAGAATTTTTGCAACAGTTAACCTTAAGTTCCTTGAAAAACAGTTTAAAAAATACTCATGGGTGCATGAATTCATGATAAAAAAATCACACACAATATTACAAACACGGGGGTTCATAGGTTTGACGTCACTAGCATAAAGTTAAAGGTATGGTTTATCACCTTCCAAAGAAGGTTCTAAAAGTTCCCAGAGTCTACATTCTTCCTTCAGATATTACCGACATCCTGATTATCTCGGTAATCAGCAATATTCTCAGGAAAAACTCGTCTAATTGTAGCATCGTGTGATAACCACTTTTGAATTGCTCTATCATAGTCTTCACACTACACCTAAAAGGCCAAGATGGGTTAAGGGTTCTACGGTCCTCAGCTTCAGCAGGTTCCCAGATTGAAAGCAGTACATCTTCTCGATTGCTCGGTAAACAAATACTACAGTTAAAGGGGCCTCCACTGAGTGGGGGATCTCATGTCATTTTTTAGGATTCCTCCCTCAAAGTTAACATGACTATACCATCCTTCTTATCTTATGTTTGCCTAAGTCTGGGTAGAGGACTTATAAGAGATCACCAAGCACCCTGAAAACTGGAAAAATCCAGACATACATATATACAAATATACAACAAATATAGCACATACACAAGTAAACAAAGATAGGCTCAACCCACTTAGAGATGAAAGTCCCCAGCAGAGTCGCCATTTTTCTGTAGCGATAGAAATATTGAGACTAAGTCATTGGATTGAATTAACTCGCACAGATCAAATAAAAATTTTCACCGCGCTTTATCATTTCTAAAGGAAATTGGAAAAGAGGGAATAAACTCAAAAAGAGAGGGGAGAGAATCTAGGTACGAGGGTTGGTTATGCAAAGGTAAGGTATTATCACCCTAAACATCTACGGTACTCTGCAAGAACCTCTTTAAAAATTGATGTATTTTGGATATAAAAAGTGTATACAAAAATAGGATGGTGGAGATGAAAAAAGAAGTATTTTTTACAATTTTGCATCCGTCGCGGTTGTGAACCTTTAGTGTCTATGTACCACCTTCCATGCAATAGGGGATCAGGGTACTCGTAGTTCACCTTAAAAATTTTAAAACACAAGTGTGTTGGTTAATTTTAAGAGACGAGACATCATCGTCATATCCGATTGGAAGAACATACTTACTACCCATGATTACGAGAAAGGAGAATTTGCATCATCTCGAAGTGGAGAAAATAACTTAGATTTTAAAATCAACAAACACTCAACACCCAAGTAGAAAATAACTCACTTCACTACATATCGTAGAAGTATAGTAGCTCGCATCACTACAAGAATCAAGAAGAGTCTAATCTTTTGAGAAAATTTTTAAAGTAAAAATCCAAAGTGGCAAAATGGTTTGAATGAGGTTAATTGGATTTTAGTCTTCTAAAAAATGTCAAAGTATGGTTAAATGGATTAAAGTATGATTAAGAAAGGATTTTTGAAAATGCATGGACCTAAGTCCAAGTTTATTATGAAAGCAATTCATGTTAGAAAACAAGAAGAGTTTTTGAAAAGGAGGGATACGATTTTTGAAATTAAAGAAGATAGGAGGAGATGAAGAGACTATTCTAAAGCATAAGGTAAAGCCAAGGAAAATAACGATTTAACCAACAAGAAGCCAACACTTGGCATATGAAGTCAATGTAGAATTATAATTCTTTGGATTGAAACCAAACAAGCAGAAATACTAAACCTATGAGAAATACCAAGCTTCAGATGAATTAAGTCATCACAAAAATAGGGAAGAGTAACGGTTGTATACAAAAGAATTCTGAATCACAGATAAAGCATATAATCAGAATAACCTGCACCCAAAGAACGTCAACCCAATGTCTTGGGGTAAACCCAAAGAATTTTAGACAAAATAACAACAGAGCCACAAGGTCCCAGTGAGTCAAGGCTTCTAATCCTAAGTCTGAGAGATCCAAAACCCCATAATACCAAGGATAGTAACCAAATAGTCCAAGTAACCTTAAAAGTTTTTTATGTTCAAGTTGGTTATTAAGTGTCTTCAAAAAGAAAATAAAAGCTCAAATGAGAAAAGATAAAATGACATAAAAAATAAATGCTCGAGTGAGCAAAGATAAAATTACATAAAAAATAAATTTTCAAATGAGCAAAGATAAAAAAGGTATGAAATATAAATGCTAAAATGAAAATGGTACATAAAATTAAAGGCGTAAAATAAAAAGGCATAAAGTAAAAACATAAAGTAAAAACATAAAGTAAAGTCAAATTTTAGTGAGTTAGAAGTTAGAGGTTAGTTGAATGACCATCTTGAAGCTTGCATTTGAGAACTCATTAAAATATTTATAAAATCAAAGCTTCTCAACAACAAGTCTCGTTTGCTTTTTGTCAAGTATATCATTCATTTCAAGTACTCAAAGCAACCACATATGATCAACGATGTTCAAATATTCACTTAGACTAAAATTCATGAAGTTCATTAGAGGATTAATAAAATCAAAGACTCCTAACAATGAACTTCAAAGTTATTGGATCAAAGATTTCAAATTAAACATACTTGGGCTTGCAAACATAGGTTTGAGCCATGAATGATCATTTTTTAAATAGGGACAAATTTACCGTTATGTTGAGAAATCATAAATGGACTTATGTAGAAGCCACACCTATTTTGAGGCCAGTCAATAGAAATCTATGTAGCAACATGTTAGAGAAATGATATGTAGATTATTCTCCAACAATATGTAGTACAAGTAAAAACAAGAATGAGATAAGATGAAGAGGGGTGGGATGTATCAGATAAAATTAGGGTTTCAAATATCATCAACATCATTCATCCATTTTGGTGGATTTGGTTTTTCAACCTATCAACACCCAAGATCCAATGATGTTGAGGAACTTGTCCTAAAATAATACTCAAATCAGGACAAACCAAAAATAATAAAATATATTTAATAAAACAATATTTAAATGATTAAAAAAAAGGAAACAATTGGTAAAATATACAAAATATATTAAAACACCAAATAAAAATCCAAAACAAAAAAAATCAAAGTCAAACATGAGTCAATAAGTGTTGACAAAAGTTTTCAGAATTATTTAAAATCAGAAACTATTTTTAAAATTTAAAGAAATAAGCAAAATAAACTAAAATTTGTGAAAAATAGTAAAATCAAAAATCAAAACAAAATGAGGTCACCATATTTTTCAAAAGGTCATTGAATCCTTCCATAATTTTTTCAGAATTAAAAAAATCAATAAAAAAGTATTTTAAACAATTAAAATAACTCAAATAAATTAAAAAATCATAAAAAATATCAAATCACAAAATAAAATTGTGAAAAAATAAAAATCAGAAAGAGAAAAATCAAAAGTATTTTTGAGATTTTTTTCCACATTTTTAGAAGTTGAAATGAATTTTTGAAGTTTAAAACAATTAAAATATAAAATCAAAAAATAAAAATAATGTCAAAAAAATGTAGACCATTAGATCAATGTCAAAATGCATTAGTTATCAATTCCAAGAGATCTGACATGTTGTGCATGATATAGATATTAGTGAATAAACAACCAGATCATTAATTAAAAAATAGATTTGAAAAAATATGTGGCGTCGTGTCATTGGCTGAGAGATGACATGTTGGTCATCTTCAACCTCTAGCCACGCACGAATTGCATGTCTCATAAACTGTAAATCAGGAACTCAGACTGGTGCCATTAGCTTCATCTCTTCAAGACGATTTCAATGGCATCCTCGCGAAAAATTTATATTAAACACAGCTTAGCCGATTTGGAAAAAACCAGAGTTTTTGAAGAATTTGAATTTGCAAACATATGCATCAAATGCATCCATTAATCAAAATTAAACCATCATCAAACATCAATAAACATTATAGATCATTCCAGTAATTTTAGTTAGAAGAATTGATGTCTTAAACTACCTGAATGAAATAAGAAGAAATTGCTCTGAAACTTGACTTGGCTTGCACGATTTGGAGCACCTCAAGACTTAATTCTTCTTCTGTTAGGTTTAGTGAAGTTCAAGGAATAAGAATCAATAAATAAATTGGAGTTGGAAGTACTCTAAATAGGAATCCGAAGTTGCAGAAGTGGAGCTTTGCAAGTGAGTTTGGCAAAGATTCTTTGGCTCTTCAAGCATGTCCAAATGATGTAGAGAGGGTCTCTATTTATAGGAGAAGTGAATGGTATTAAGAGGAGAGGTGAATGATGCAATTCAAGTGGAAATCGTGCACACCTGTGGTCATGAGGAAAAAGTGATCACATGTGCATCAAAACTCATCCAAATGATGTGTTTTGACACTCTAAAGGCTTAAGACATCTTTGATAATCTGGTTTAAGTGGAAAACATGCACAAATTTAATTATTATAAGCCACATCATGGAAATTGCAATCTGACTGTAAGTAAAACTTTAGTTCTAAGGTATCAACTTTGAATCCATGGTGCGCACAGTTCAAGAGGCTTAATGACGTGATTCTTGAAGCATTTGAAATACAAGGTCCCAAACTTTACAATGTGACAATAAAGGCATCATTTGGAGATCTGGTAAAAAAGTTACATCACTTTGAAATCATGGAAAAATCTGACTTTTGTACAAATATTTCTAAGTATGGGACCTCAAAATGACCAATAACGTTCTTCAAAATTACATGATCTTCCATTCAAAATATGGTCTTGATATCTGAGATGAGATGAATTAGGCCTCTTTAATTGAATTTTGGAATTGAGATCACTCAAAAATCATAAAAATTGAAAGAGTTATGGTCTTTGGAAGATGATGAACAAATTTGGAAAATTCACAAAAGACCTATAATCTTTTCAATTCTTAAACAATTTTACAAGAATTTTCAAGTCTTGTACATTGAAATAAAGTTATATTATACATACCAAAGATTATTATGGAAAAAGAATGGGCTCTTGGAGATAAAAATTGACCAAGTTATGATCATTTGAAGTCAAACCCTAAAATTCAAAGGCTTTTCAAGGAGACTTGTAATCTTTCTCAACCATTAATGATCTTACATTCAAATTTAGCCTTATATTTTAGAAGAGAGTTTGTTAAGGACCATTTAAAGAGAATCTTGGCTTTGGAGCCAATCAAAATGTCAAAAAATGAACAAGATATGGTCCTTAGAAGTCAACAAACCCTAGCTAAGAGAGTGTCAAAAAAACTTAAAACCCCTTTCAACTTTTGATGATTTTTCTTGCACAATTGGATCTTGTCATGTGAAGAGAAGTTGTTGTAGATGATCATAATAATACATAAAAAAAAAGAACCAACTTAAAATTTTGAAAATTGAGAGAGTTATGCACTTGTGATCATTAAATCAAGCATTTTCTCAATTAGGTCATACTTGTTGAAACAACTTTGAATCTTTTTGAACTTTTCTTGGCAAAATAAAGCATGATGAGTCAAAATAGGCCTTGAGATGATGTTTTCTTGAATCATACTTAAAGATGGAACTATAGTCTCAATGAAACTTATTGAAAAAGGTACAGGAATAAACACATGAACATATGAATCTTCTTAATGAAAGCCACCACCAACTTTGAGGAGATATTTACCTAAATAAAGTGAGGGAACTCTTTGAGCCACAAATCTTTAACATCATAGACATAGACTTGAAGCTTGAGCTCTTTGCATCCCTTGAAGAACCATTGGAATGAGGATCAACCCTCAAACTCTAGGTTAGTTTGTGAGATGAATGTAATTGTGTCATCACCTACAATATGAATATTCAAAGAAACACATACACATATTTTGATGTTAGTTAAAAGAACACATGTGTAAGATGCACAAATCAAGGTGCTTGGTGACCCCTCAAGAGCAAACTTAAAGATAGGATGAAGTAGAAAGGTAGAACCAACTCTAATGTGTGATCTTGATATATTGATAAGATGATGAGAAATCTTAGGGGAAAAAATCAGGATAAATAATAATCAATTTCGATTCCCAAAACTTCACTTATGATACAATGTCTTCTTCCTTGATCTCAATTTCAATTTCTCTGTTGACTAATTTCGGTTCTACATACTCAATAATCAGGCCATTAGCAGGGTTCCTATTTTTGCTCAAAACATCAACCCAAAGATTTCTCGTTTCCTTTGGTTCATCCGTCTTCTCTACTTCTAGGGTTGCTTCAGTGGTTCTTCACCCCCAATTCCTTTGGGTCTGTTAGATGAGCATCAAATTTCAACATGATTCTCAAACTTTAGGTCCTCATTGTTCATCTCTTATCTTGTGGTTTCAAGATCAATATGATTTTCCAGCGACGAAGACACTGCTTTTTTCGGCCTTCCCCTTCCCATGGATTTTTTCGGTCTTTCCCGTCCGCTATCGTTGTTTTGAACTATTTCTGGGTAAGTTTATTTTATTATTAAATATTATATTCAATTATTCTATTTTTATGTAAAACATTTTATATATTTTTGTTGATCAAGGTGATTGAGTTCATTATTGAAGTAAATATAATTAAGAAGATCAATCATGGAAATGATGAGAAGACCTCAATACTTAAGGAATGAGAGATACAAAGATTAAAAATAACTATTTCTTCCTATTTATCTGTTTAATATTTTTATGGATGAACTATTTATGACACCAATAAAAATTATATCAAATGCTAGTATTATTTAGCCTTAAATCGTGTAAGCTAAAACAATATTTGTCTATGTTTTTGTTTAGATGCAACGCTGTCCAAATCAGATATTAGAGATCTAAATGATGTTATAGAAGATTTAGATGATCGACAAGTAAAAGTAATGACAAAATAAGAAGAATATTATGTATATTAATAATTTCTATTATACTATAATAAATTCATAGAATTGAACATATTTATATTAAATTATTTGAAAAAACTTTATTCACTTATTAAATTAATATTATTATACACGTGTTATGTATTGTATATTATGAAATTGCATTAAAAAACCCTATACTCTAAATGATTCTATTGTATAAGACTAAAATCTTACTTTAAATAAAGTATTTGATACTTATTTTGAAATAAGTATTTGATCTCGATAAATTTTTTATATTTAATTAAATAAAAATTGTAATGACTATTTTGAAAATATTGATTAAGTATTCGATTATTTAAAATAATTAATTAAAAAAATTATTGCACCTTTTTTTGAATATTATATACATTCTTATATTATTATATATATATATATTGATTAAGTATTCGATTATTTAAAGATGACAAATTATAGATATATATTATTCTATAATTATAGATATATATATATATAAGTATTCTTATATTATTATTAAATTTATAGATGACAAATTATACTCACTTTTATATTTATAATTTTGAAATTCATATGTGTATCTATTATGCTATTAAAGAAAAAAGTAACTCAATAATAATATATATATATATATATATATATATATATATATATATATATATATATATATATATATATATATATATATATATATATATATATATATATATATATATATATATATATATATATATATATATATATATATATATATATATATATATATATATATATATATATATATATATATATATATATATATATATATATATATATATATATATATATATATATAGTGAGACTAAAAGTCACTTTCTTGATGAGCTTTTTAATTGAGATACATTTTTTCAATTAATATAATTTATTTTACTTTTTTAATACATAATAATCAATTCTATTTATTCATTATTTTAATATTTTCTAATTGAGATACATTTTATTTTAATATTTAATAATAGAATCTTTTTCATATTTTAAACGAAAAATGAAAGGTCAAAAGAATAATACTATTATAGATTATAAATATAGATTATTTAACATGTTAATTATGTCCACTCTAGATTAAGAGATGCATTTGTCTCTTAGAATTCTTTCACGCATTTTTAACCATTACAATTATAGTTTATAATAGACACTTTAATAATAGTATCAAACACTTTTTTTTAACAAAGCAAAATCAATATATTAAAAAAATTATGATTATAAGGCGATCGCAAACAATTCAGTCCACAAAAGACTATAAACCAAGACCAATTATATCATAAGATTAGAAATATAATTTTTAAGTTTGAGATTAAATCAACCTCTATAAACAATATTATCAACCGGGTTCTGAGATGAAGATTAAATGCTCTAGTCAGACTCTGAAGAGTTGTTACAGAGAAGTGTTACTTCTCTATCTATGTTTTGAAAACTCAAAATTTATTTTGTGAGTCTTGGACTCAGGGGAAGACTTTGAACAAACATAAATGAAATTTTGAGATTAACATATTCAGGGGGAGCTGTGAGCTTAACTCTGAATTTGTCGGTTATAATGATTACACTGTATAAATTATTCTACCAAAATACATGGTTTGTCATCATCAAAAAGGGGGAGATTGTAAGAACAAGAAGTGTTTCTACATCCGGCCTTAAGATTTTGATGATAACTTTACATGTTATCTTAGTGAACAATTGTATACACTAATGGTTTCATTCTAGTGTATAGTTACTGCTATAATATTTTGACTCTGGTATCAAGGCGTGTGACATCATCAGGTTCTAAACATACACTACTGGAAGAAAATATGTGATTACGTGTTATAGTTGAAGTCAAGATTCTGGAATCTATTTTCAGCAATATGTCTAAGGAATGTTAGTACTAGAGGTTCTGATCGTGACTTTATGGTTAAGCTTTGGAGGCCTTCTAAAGCTTTGCTTCTATGTGTTACAAGTTATAAAGATTATGAAGACAAGGTTCTACTGAACAAGTTCTGATGATCTGAAGAAAAGAATATTCTTATAACCAAGTGCTGAAGAATCTGAAGACAAGGTTCTGATGGGAAAATATTTGAAGACTCCAAGACTTAGGTTCTAAGACTTAAGAAAAATTCTTCAACAACAAGCTTCAACGTTCAACGTTCAAATATCTGAAGCATCTAAAGATAAGAAGAAGTTCAAAATGGTTAATGTGTGATGAATTACAAAAGGTACATAAAGTAGTTTGTGACCTCTATCCTCTAGGGTGGCGTGAGGACAGTTCTTTTTGTACTATTCTGTAACTACTCTCATCATGACCGTTGAGAACAAACAACTGTTATAACATAGTTTGGTTCTACATCTTTGAAAATAGTTTTGATGATAACAAATACATGATATATATATATATATATATATATATATATATATATATATATATATATATATATATATATATATATATATATATATATATATATATATATATATATATATATATATATATATATATATATATATATATATATATATATATATATAAAAGAACAAATATTCTCTCTAAATAATTTATTTTAATATGAAGAGAAGTTCTGATAAAGAAGCATAGAAGTTGACGAACAAAATTATGCTAAGAAGATCTGATAAAAATTTCTATACAACTATTGAAATATCACGCTCAAAGAAGTTCTAAATGCTAAAACATCTTAAGCACCAAAGTTGCACACTAAAACTCTTATGAAGTAAATACTCTGATGATCTAAAGTCTCAACGTTAACATTCTTATTCTGATCAGTGGTTAAAGAAGCAAGTTTTGATGCATTACAATTCAATCATTATAAATAAAAAAAGTAACGGCTAGTACCAAACAAGATCTTTATTTTTGGAAAGTACATTAACAACTTTTTATCAACCTTCCAAAATCATCTTCTCATGTCTCATATACTTCGCCTATATAAAGGAGTCTTAAAGAAGTGATCAAACACACTTGCACATACAAATATATACCTTCACAAGCTCTCCGTTGTCTATTCATTGTGCTTTAAACTTGTGTATAAATCACAGTTATGATATAGTTTTTCTAGAAACGCCATTGTACACATTTTTAATTCATATTTTGTAATATCTTGAGAAACCAAGTTATAGTTTAATCTCAAGAAGACATTGACGGTAGTCATTGTGATTGTGTAATCAAAGTTTTGATTAGTGAATTAAGACCTTGTTTGAGAGAGGTGAAATCACTTTGGCGGGTGGACTAGAGTAGTTTGAGTTCAATCAAACTAGGATAACCAAACTTGTCATACTGTTTTAATTATTGAAATCCCCAATTAAAACCCCTTTTCTTGTGTTTTTATATCCTTTAATTGGCATCAGAGCGCCTGGTTCTGGGTTCTAACACTTAACCGTATCAGAAAAAGATCTTAGAAAGAAAAACACTATGGTGGGACCAAATCAGATCAACAACAATGATAACTATGATGAGAAAGAAAAAATCAGCGGAAAACCTCCAATCTTTGATGGTGAGAACTTCGATTAATGGAAAGGTAGAACCGAAAGTTTCTTTCTAGATCATGATACTGATCTCTAGGATATGGTAATTGATGGCTATGTTCATCCAGTTGACGAAAGCAGTCAAAAGATCGACATAAAGAAAATGACAGATCGACAAAAGAAAGAATATGTTTCAAAAGTTTCAAATAGTTCTGGTAACATCATAAAAGAATATGATCACAACTTTCAAAATTTTCTAGCTAGAAACATAGATAAAAGCAAGATGACTTTAATGATCTATGAAGTTAGCAGAAACGCCAGAAAAGGCATAGGATATAACGAATCATATCGACCAAAGAAAGTTAATGATATGGTTATAAAACACACACCTTTAAACTCACACTTTATATATGGACACACACATGATATAAAATATACTATTGATTCATGCTCTACGAAACCAAAATTCAATCAAAATTTTGGAAACCCTAACAAACAAGGACCCAAAAAGATATGAGTACCTAAGGATAAAATCATCTATGTTGTAGATATATTTAATAGCAAAGTTGAAACACCAATTTTGGTACCTAGACTCTGGATGCTCTCGACACATGATAGGAAGAAAGCATATGTTCCAAATCCAGGAAATTAAATCTGGAGGATACGTAGGTTTCAGAGGCAATCAGAAAGGAAAGATTATTGGCTCTAGAACCATTGGTAACAATACACTTCCCTCTATAACTAATATTTTGTTAGTAGATGGGTTAATGCATAACCTGTTATCCATAATTTAATAAAGTGATAAAGTCATGTAAATCAATTAGTTAAAAAGGTGGAACTATCCTCTTTAATGGTAAGAGAAAGAACAACATTTATACAATAAAACTTTCTGAACTAAAAAGTCAAAATGTAAAATGCCTTATGTATGTTAACAATGAACAATGGGTCTGAGATAGAAGATTGGGGCATGTTAGTATGAGAAGAATATCTCAGATTAACAAACTCAATCTTGTCAGAGGACTTCCTAACTTAAAGTTCATCTCAGAAGCTCTGTGTGAAGCATGTCAAAGAGGCAAGTTTACAAAACCCTCTTTCAAATCAAAAAATTTTGTTTCTACCTCTAGACCATTAGAAATTCTGCATATAGATCTTCTTGGACCAATCAAAATTGCATCCATTAGCGGCAAGAAGTATGGATTAGTGATCGTAGATGACTATAGCAGATGGACATGGGTAAAGTTCTTAAGACACAAGGACGAGTCACACTCTGTGTTCTCTACTTTTTGTAACCAAGTTCAAAAAGAAAAAAATTTCAGAATTGTTAAAGTCAGAAGTGATCATGGTGGAGAATTCGAAAGAAAAAAAAGCTTTGAAAAGTTCTTTAATGAGAATGGCATTTCTCATGATTTCTCTTGTCCTAGAACTCCTTAATAAAACGGAGTTGTAGAACTAAAGAATAGAACTTTAAAATAAATGACCAGAACCATGATTAACGAGACTAACATTGCTAAAAACTTATGGGAAGACGCAATTAACACAACGTGTTATATTCAAAATAGAATCTCAATAAGACCTATTCTGGAAAAGACTCCATATGAACTGTGGAAGAACAGAAAGCCCAACATCTCTTATTTCCATGCATTTGGATGTACTTGTTTTATATTGAACACTAAATAACATCTGAACAAGTTTTATTCTAAGGCAAAAAAGTGTTTTATGTTAGGATACTTTGAACTCTAAAAAGGTTATAGAGTATATAACACAGAAACACGAATTATGGAAGAATTTATTAGTGTCAGATTTTATGATAAGCTTGGCTCTCAAAAGTCAAAGCAGGGTGAATCTTTTGCATATATAGAAGTTCAAATTATAGGTACTGAAGACAGAGCTTCATAAAATAAAAGTTCATAACTTCAACCAAATACAGAAGAAGACATCACAAATATTACAACAGCTTCTGAAGAATCCATCCAGAAAAGACAATCCAAAAGCAGCTTAGTACATCCTGAAAACATGATTTTGGGAAGAAAAAAAAAGATGATCCAATCAAAACAAGATCTACATTCATAAATACTAAAGAATATCTTATGGGATTAATATCTCTGATCGAGCTGACTTCCATAGATGAAGCACTTCTAGACAATGATTGGATCCTTGCAATGCAGAAAGAACTAAATCAATTTACCAGAAACGATGTAGGGGATCTATTTCCTAAACCTAAAGGATTCAACATCATTGGAACTAAATAGGTCTTTAGAAGTAAGCTAAGTGAACAAGGAGAAGTTGTCAGAAACAAATCATGACTGGTTGCATAAGGTTATAGTCAGCAAGAAGGGATAAACTATACAAAAACATTTTCTCCAGTCGCCAGGTTAGAATCCATCAGACTCTTAATTTCATTTGTTGTAAATAATGGCATCACTCTTTATCATATGGATGTAAAAAATGCTTTTTAAATGGTTACATTGATGAAGAGGTTTATGTGCACCAACCCTCTGGTTTTGAAAATACAAAACATCCAGAATATGTTTATAAACTTAAGAAATCATTATATGGTCTGAAACAAGCTCCCAGAGCTCGGTATGAAAGACTAAGTAACTTTCTGTTAGAAAATGAGTTTACCGGAGGGAAGGTGGACACAACTCTATTTTGTAAACCATTTAAAAATGACATTCTGGTTTTTCAAATTTACGTAGATGATATAATTTTTGGATCTACTAAAGCCTCCTTGGGGAAAGAATTTGCTAAGACTATGCAGGAAGAATTTGAAATGAGCTTGATGGATGAACTCAAGTTCTTTCTAGGAATTCAAATCAATCAAATTCCAGAAGGAACCCACATACATCAAAGCAAGTATGTTAAAGAACTTCTGAAGAAATTTGATTTGTTAGAAAGTTAGCCATCCAAAACTCCTATGCATCCTACATGCATTTTAGAAAGGGAAGAGGTAAGTAAGAAAGTAGAACAGAAGCTCTACAGAGGTATGATTGGTTCTCTCTTATATTTAACATCTTCAAGACCTGATATTCTATATAACGTTTGTCTTTGTGCCAGATTCCAATCAAATCCTAGAGAATCTCACTTAACAACAATTAAGCGAATTTTCAAGTATTTGAAAGGTACTACTAATCTTGGTCTTTGTTATAGAAAATCCAGAGAATATAAATTAGTAGGGTATTGTGACACTGACTTTGCTGGAGATAGAATAGAAAGAAAAATTACTTATGGAAGCTGCCAGTTTCTGGGAGATAACCTAATCTCATGTTCCAGCAAAAGATAATCCACTATTGCACTATCAACTACTGAGGCTGAATATATAGCTGCAGCCAGATACAGTACTCAGATGCTCTAGATGAAAAGTCAGCTTGAAGATTTTCATATTTAAGAGAGTAACATTCCTATCCTCTATGATAATACTTCTGCTATCTGTCTTTCAAAAAATCCTATTTTACATTCTAGGGATAAACATATAGAAATTAAACACCATTTCATTAGGGAATATATTCATAAGGGAATTCTTTGTTTAAAATTTATAGACACAAACCATCAATAGGCTGACGTTTTAACTAAACCTCTTGCTGAAGATAGATTTAATTTCATTCTGAAACACCTTAGTATGGAATTATGCCCAGAATAAAAGTGTAGTTTCTGTATATTTAATCCTCATAGTTTTTTAATTTTTTTTATGAACACCTGGACAATAGTTCTTCAGAAGTGAGAAGGAAAATTGTATCAGAAACTATTCAGAAGATCTGAACATTTTCCAAAAACACTTCATTTCTAAGATAGAAGCAAGCAGTTCACCATATCAACAGTTGTCAACTCTAAACGCTAAGTCACTCTCTAAGGTTGAACACGTGTTCAAAATCTGAAGGGCTGAAACAATTGATTTGATGCATTGAGGCGCAAGTTAAATTGATAACTGTTTAAAATCTTCACACCATCCCAATTTTTCAAAAATCATTAATGCAATTAATCATTTTCTTTATTTTATTAATTGAAATTAAAATTCATGTTTTCTCCCCTTTGGCTATTTATACCTCACTTTCTCACAAACACTTTCACACCTTCACTTTCACTCACCATATTCTCTGTGTATTTGCTCCTTTATCTTTTGTGTGCTCTCAAACCCTAAATCTTCGAACAATGGCTTCTTCTTAACAAATGTCTCAAGATTCTCAAATCAACATTCCTGGTACATCCTCTACTACAAATGAAGAAAGGTATATTGAACCTTCAATAAATCTCCTCACTCCTGTTGATTCTTTGGAAGTTCTTTGTGAACTCTAAGTTGATTTTGAAAGCATGAAATAAAATGGGTATGATTTAACGCCTGATGTTGAGTTTCAAGGATGGACAAAATATTTTGATCGACTAATTGGTACAGTTTTCCCCAAACTAGTTAAAGAATTTTGGATTCATGCAACTACATCAAATCGTCAAGTAATCTCTTATGTTATGGGAAAGAAGATCGCCATTATCGAAGTTGTCATTGGAAATCTTATTGGTCACGACAAAAGCGGCATAAAATGTAGTGAAATGGCATAAAAAGGTTCTGACCTAACCATCGTATCAAAAGAAATCTTATCCTCTGGAAAACCCTCAAACAAGATCAAAGATCTAAAGGATTATCTCATATTTGGTCTAGAATAATTCTGTGGTGCATCAATCACAGAAAACCAACCAGTTCTCCTGACTACATCAATATTGATCAACAATACCTGTTGTACTTCATCGTAACTGTGATACGGTGGGAGAACTGACTTGGGTGTTTTGCATTTTGTAGTTGTTTAGTTATTGGCATGCATTTTTGGTAAAACCAGGTGTGTGAATGTCATGACTGATGTCATAACATTCTAGTTTATTAGGTACTGGTTTATTAGGTACCTTTGCAGAAAAATAGTGGTATACAGGTACTGATGTTTATGAGTGTGTATCTGAGCATTTTGCAAAATGATCACATTTACCAAAATCAGTAAACAGGAATTCAGATGTCATAACAAATGTTAAGACATCCTGTTCTGAACTAACAGTTATGCAGTTTGGTTAATTCTGAGTTTTTTCAGGAAAATGACTCAGTCTTTCCAGAACAAAATCTCTCGAGGACTTGGGGTTAACCTAGCTCAACCCTAACCTGGTTGATAAAGTCCTGTGACCTAGTCTTAAGGTCAAACGGAATTAACCCTAACTTTTTGTGGAAACCCTAACTGAAGAAGCAGCTGCTATATATTCAACAGGGCTGCTGTTTGGAATGTATCCCTTTTTGACAGAAGATCATTTAGAAGCTGTATAGTTTTAACTATTGTAATCCAAGCAAGTATCATTGTGATAAGTGACTTGGAATAGGTTTTAATTGTAAGGGTTTTGTATCACTCAAACCTTTGAAGCAAGAGTGTTTTGTGTCTCTTGACTAAAGCTTTGAAGCAAAGTCAAGTTAGGTTTATGTATCACTCAAAGCTGTGAAGCAAGAGTGTTTGTGTTGCTTGATTAAAAAGTTGTGAAGCATAATCAAGTGTATGTTTTTGAAGAGTGTCTTCATTAAATCATTAGTCAATTGTTTTAAGTATCACTGCTGTGATTGAGGGGGAGTGAGTAGGAACTCAGGTTTAAGTTGTACTTAGATTGAAGTTGCACTGGGTAGGTCTTAAGTGAAGGAGATAAACTGGTTGGTTTATTCCTGAATTAATATCTCTTATAGTGGATTTCCTCCCTGGCTTGGTAGCCCCCAGAGTAGGTGTTGTTGCACACTGAACTGGGTAAACAATTGACTGTTTTCTTTACTGTTTTTGTATTTACTCTTATAGAAAGTCAGATACGGTGTCATAACATTGAACGTGACATTGAGTATCTGCAGCCAGAATTTCAATTGGCATCAGAGCAGGCACCCTGCCTGTATTACTGGGTGAGATCTAGGGATATCACTTTATGGCACTATGGACAAAGAAGGAGTTTTTGGAAATAGACCACCCATTATGGATGGAACAAATTATGACTACTGGAAACCTCGTATGATTTCCTTCTTAAAATCTCTGGACAAAAAGGCTTGGAGAGCTGCTGACAAAGGATGGAACCATCCCACCATAACTGAGAAAGATGGGACAATCAGTCTGAAGCCCGAGGAAGAATGGAGTAAAGAAGAAGATGAGTTAGCCCTGGGTAATTCCAAAGCCTTAAATGCCTTGTTCAATGGAATTGATAGAAACATATTCAGACTAGTACATCAATATGAACTGGCCAAGGAAGTTTGGGACACTCTCAAAACTACTCATGAGGGCACTTCCAAAGTAAAGATGTCAAGGCTTCAGATGCTGACTACCAAGTTTGAGAATCTAAAAATGATGGAAGATGAAACCATCCATGAGTTTCACATGAACATCTTGGAGATTGCCAACACCTCAGGAGCATTGGGAGAAAAGATGTCAGAAGAAAAATTGGTGAGAAAGATTCTCAGATCCTTGCCTAAAAGATTTGCAATGAAAGTAACTACCATAGAGGAAGCCCAGGACATCAGCAAGCTGAAAGTGGATGAACTCATTGGGTCTCTTCAGACTTTTGAGATGGGGATCACTGAAAATGTTGACAAGAAGAACAAGAACATAACACTTGTATCCAACACTGAAGATGAAGACAAGGAGGATGAAAAAGAAAATATTTCAGAAGCTATAGCCATGCTTGGAAGACAATTCAACAAACTCATCAAAAGAATAGATCCAAAGTCAAGGTCTAATGTTCATAACATTCCCTCTGACATTGACAGTTCCAGCAGAAGACCAAGGTCATAAGAGAAGGGAAATCAAGGCAGAGGAATTCAATGCCATGGTTGTGAAGGATATGGGCATATTCGAGCTGAATGTCCTACCTTTCTTAAGAAACAAAAGAAAGGAAGGACTGTTACTTGGTCTGACTGTGATTCAGAAAGTAATTCTGAAGAAGAATCTGCCAAACTAGTTACTGCTCTAACTGGTGTTTGTACCTCTGAAAGTGACACTAGTGATGAAGAAGTGACATTTGAAGAACTGGCTGATACTTACAAGAAATTGTGTATCAGAAGTGCTGAAGTCTGTGTGCAGAATGAGAAACAATCAAAACTCATCATAAAGCTGGAGGTTGAAAAAAGGGCATACCTTGAAACTATAAGTCATCTAGAAGGGGAAGTTCAATTGTTGAACTCACAACTGAACCAGATGACCAAATCTGTCAAGATGCTGACAAATGGAACTGACAAATTGGAAGAAATCCTTCAGGTTGGACAAAATGTGGGAAACAAATCTGGACTAGGATTTGTGGAAGCAAAGAAATCTAGTACAGACAAGAAGATCAGGCCTGTTAAACAAATGTCAAAGCAGATGTCTCAACACAACTCTCAACATCAGGAACATAGATATATGAAGAAAAAGTACCAAAGATGGAGATGTCATCATTGTGGGAGGTATGGTCACATTAAGCCTTTCTGCTTCAGATTGTATGGATACCCTAATCAGAGCCCAGGTGTTAAACCTAAGTCAAAAATGGTACCACATACTCCTCAATGGAAGAAAAAGGCTACTGCCCTGATAGCCCACACTTCCCTGAGAGTCTCTGCAAAGGAAGGATGGTACTTTGACAGTGGGTTCTCTAAGCACATGACTGGAATAAAGAACATTCTCAATCATGTTAAACCTCACACCACTAGTTATGTGACCTTTGGAGATGGGGCTAAAGGTGAAATCAAAGGAGTTGGTAATTTGGACTGCCCTGAAGTTCCAAATCTGAATGAAGTACTATTGGTAAAAGGCCTGACTGCTAATCTCATTAGTATCAGTCAATTGTGTGATCTAGGATTCAAGGTCATCTTCTCAAAATCTGAATGTCTAGTAATTAATGAAAAACTAGAAGTTGTAATGAAAGGAATCAGATCTAAAGATAACTGTTACTTGTGGCAGCCTGAGAACACTAATAACTCCACTATGTGTTCTATTACCAAAGAAGAAAAAGAGATGAAACTGTGGCACCAAAAACTTGGCCATCTTCATCTAAGAAGAATGAAAAGAACTATCTCTATGGAAGCAGTCAGAAGGATTCCAAGACTGCAAATTGATAAAAGGAGGGTTTGTGGTGAACATCAAATTGAAAGGCTTGGTAAAAAGAGATATGTCTATGATGTGGTGAATAACCTTGAAGTTTTTAGAGAACTGTGCAGAAAAACTCAAAAAGAAGGATGTATTGTCAGAATCAGAAGTGATCATGACAAGGAATTTGGAAATAACAAGTTCTGTTTCTCAGAAGGAATGAGTCACGAAGTCTCTTCTCCTCTAACTCCTCATCAAAATGGAGTTGACAGAAGGAAAAATAGGATCATACAGGAATCTGCCAGAGCTATGATTCATGTCAAAAGAATGCCTTTTCAACTCTGTGCTGAAATAGTTGCAGTGGTAGTAGCTGTTCTCAAATTATCTGGACAAAACAGATGCTCACTGAGTATAATGTCTCACAAGATGTTATGACATTGTATTGTGACAATCTGAATACAATCAATATTTCCAAGAACCCTATTTAGCATAGCAGGACCAAGCACATTGACCTTGTAGAGAATAAGACAGTTAAACTGGAACTTGATGTCATTAAGCTACAGCTGGCTGATTTTTTTACCAAGGCTCTTGATGGAAATCAACTTGAAAACTTGAGGGGCAAGATGGGTATTTGCCAACATGAGAAATTATAGCAATTAATTTTGCTTAAAGCAAGGGTTGAAGGAGTTATGTTTGTTAAGTCTATTTTTAGTGGGTTAATCATATGTTTTTCCAATTCTTTCAAAATTATTAAGAAGTTGAATAGACTCTCATTTACCTCCTACCCCTCTCGACTTTGCAACCTATTCCTTTCTCTCAATCAAAGTTTTCTCTCAAATTGCTACTGGTGCTCTAAGTCAATCAAAATGTCTCAAACATCATCTTCGACCAAGGCGACCACTTCATCTTCATCATCTGATCATGATTCTCGAGCAATCACCACATGCATAGATTCTGAAGTCCTGGAGATCACTCCTCTCAGAGAAATGGCAACTGACCCCTCCAAAGTCAAAAAGCTGAGAACTAGGCATGCAGGAAGATCTCAAGCTACTGCTTCCGATAATCCTTCTCATCCTTCTTCTTATGTACCAAATAGGGAAGGATCAGCTCAAGTACATCAAGCAATTGCTAGGCTTGTTACAAGAATACTAAGCGAAAACCACTCTGTATCGGGGATTTATGTCCCATTAAATCAAGAATCAGCAAGCCCAAATGTTGAAGCAAATGCAAATGTCTCTGAGAATGTTGTGACACCAAATGACAACATTTAGAAATCATCTGAAATCCTTGATGATATTCAGAACCCTTCAGAGAAGACTGTTGATCCACCTGTCATTGATGTGGATGAGGAATACTCAGACAATGAACTAATTGCCAATGTAAACCCTAGCATAGCTAGGAGAATGATGAAAAGAAAGGGTAATCAGAATGCTGCAAAATGTATGACCAAAGAGAAACCTGCTGATAAGAAATCCAAGGCTGAAGGCAAGACTGGGGTAGAATCTGTGAAAACTGGTCTGTCCAAAGGGAAGGTGAAAGCCCAAGTGCATACTGGAAGACAACCAATTACAAAGAAGAGAAAAGAACCTGCGTCTTTTGATTCTGATGAGGAATCAGAATTTGAAATTGAGGCTGAAGAAATTTCTATCAGAAGGAAACTCCCTTCCAGCAAAATGGCTAGAGTCCCTGAAGTCCCAACAAACAACATCTCTTTTCACCATCCTGACAATGCCAACAGATGGAAGTATGTTTACTTGAAGAGAATAGCTTTAGAAAGAGAGCTAAACAATGATGCCATGGAGTGCAAGGAAATCATGGACCTGATTAAAACTGCTGGACTGATGAAGACTGTGGTAAAATTTACCAAGTGCTATGAAAATCTGGTCAAGGAATTTATAGTAAACTTGTCTGATGAATGTGCTGATGGAAGGTCAGCTGACTTTGAATGTGTTTATGTTAGAGGAAGAAGGGTTAATTTCTCTCCATCAGAAATTAACAAATTTCTTGGAAGATCAAATGAGGATTGCCCTGAACTGGAAGTCACTGACAATGAAGTTTGTCAAACCATCACAGCAAGACAAGTCAAGTGCTGGCCCTTGAAAGGCAAGCTAAATGCCAGCAAACTAAGCATGAAATTTGCCATCCTGCACAATATTGGTGCAACCAACTGGGTCCCTACAAACCATAAATCAACTATCTCCACAGGATTGGGGAGATTTATTTATGCTGTGGGAACCAAGACTGATTTTGACTATGGCAGGTATATTTTTGAACAAACTTTAAAACATGCTGGTAGTTATGCTGTCAAAGGCACTATTGCCTTTCCCTCCCTCCTTTGTGGAATTATCCTTGCACAATACCCTGATATCCTGGTGGCAAGAGATACTGCTTGCAAAAGAGCTCCTGCTCTTGGGTTACACTACAAGCTTTTTCAGGGATCTCATGTTCCTGATATTGTTATAACATCAGCTGAGACATCATCTGTAAAGACTCAGTCCAAAACATCTGATGTTATAGCTGTACTGAAAGAGACCTGCAAAGAGCTGGAGACTAGGAAAAAGACTCTAGAAAACCTAATTGCCAGGTTAGAACAGGAGGAGGCTGAAGGAAACAGAAGGGAAGAGGGTGCTGCTGAAGATCAACTCAATGCTGAAGAAAGTAGCTCCTCTGAATGGGACAGTGCTTAAAGGTTGGTGGAGTTGCTGCTGGTTCCTGGTGGAGTTTGCAAGTGTGTTCAAATTTTAGTTGTTGTTTTCATTACTTTTTCTGGACGATTGTATAAACATTTAAGTACATGTAATCTTTGGCCCATTTGTGGCTAAAGAGGGGGAGATTTTCTGTGGTTATTTACTTGATAGACATCCTATTTTTCTGCAGTCATATTTATTCTGCTGCTATCTATTCTTTGATTGCTTAGGGGCTTTAGCCAAAAATCTGCCAAAGGGGGAGTTTGTAGTTGTTTAGTTATTGGCATGCATTTTTGGTAAAACCAGGTGTGTGAATGTCATGACTGATGTCATAACATTCTAGTTTATTAGGTACTGGTTTATTAGGTACCTTTGCAGAAAAATAGTGGTATACAGGTACTGATGTTTATGAGTGTGTATCTGAGCATTTTGCAAAATGATCACATTTACCAAAATCAGTAAACAGGAATTCAGATGTCATAACAAATGTTAAGACATCCTGTTCTGAACTAACAATTATGCAGTTTGGTTAATTCTGAGTTTTTTCAGGAAAATGACTCAGTCTTTCCAGAACAGAATCTCTCGAGGACTTGGGGTTAACCTAGCTCAACCCTAACCTGGTTGATAAAGTCATGTGACCTAGTCTTAAGGTCAAACGGAATTAACCCTAGCTTTTTGTGGAAACCCTAACTGAAGAAGCAGCTGCTATATATTCAACAGGGCTGCTGTTTGGAATGTATCCCTTTTTGACAGAAGATCATTTAGAAGCTGTATAGTTTTAACTATTGTAATCCAAGCAAGTATCATTGTGATAAGTGACTTGGAATAGGTTTTAATTGTAAGGGTTTTGTATCACTCAAAGCTTTGAAGCAAGAGGGTTTTGTGTCTCTTGACTAAAGCTTTGAAGCAAAGTCAAGTTAGGTTTATGTATCACTCAAAGCTGTGAAGCAAGAGTGTTTGTGTTGCTTGATTAAAAAGCTGTGAAGCATAATCAAGTGTATGTTTTTGAAGAGTGTCTTCATTAAATCATTAGTCAATTGTTTTAAGTATCACTGCTGTGATTGAGGGGGAGTGAGTAGGAACTCAGGTTTAAGTTGTACTTAGATTGAAGTTGCATTGGGTAGGTCTTAAGTGAAGGAGATAAACTGGTTGGTTTATTCCTGAATTAATATCTCTTATAGTGGATTTCCTCCCTGGCTTGGTAGCCCCCAGAGTAGGTGTTGTTGCACACTGAACTGGGTAAACAATTGACTGTGTTCTTTACTGTTTTTGTATTTACTGTCTTATAGAAAGTCAGATACGGTGTCATAACATTGAACGTGACATTGAGTATCTGCAGCCAGAATTTCACATTTTATCACAAATGTTGCGGTTAGCAAGATTCGCCACCGACTTTTCTTTTATCCAAAAGGAAAGGCTGAAAAGAAAAGGAAAGACCTTTGATATTATTTCGTGAGTTCGGGGGGTAGATTATGAAAATGGAAGGTGTTAGCATCCTTTTCATCCATGGTTATCTATGGGCTCTTAGTTTCTTTCTAGATCACTTGCTTTTGTTTGAAAATGTGCTTTGTGTGGTTTTTGAAAGTATTTTGAAAAGGCGTCTTCGTTTAGGAAAAATTTGTAATAGTTCTCGTTCGTAAGAATGTATACAAAGTGTTGTGCTTTTGAAAATATTTCATGTTTGGAAAAGGTTTTGAGAGTGTTTTGAAAGTGTTTTTTGAAAGTGTGGGTGTTTGTTTTGAAAATTAGCAAGGATGTTTGATTTGAAAATGAGCAAGCAACTGGGACCAATCTACCTACTCAAAAGTCTTTGATCATTTCTTCCTTTCCTTTGATATTGCTATCTTACCATTGATTTGTAAGAAGCCTCATCTTTGGATGTATAGAGACAGGCGTGGGTCATCGTATAGCCATGATAGCAATATTGTGAAACATCTTAGCAATTCTCTTTGAGGGACTAATATCATTGTGAAAGGCAACATTTGATAGCGTCATCGAGGGACTGTGATCTTGTATTTTTTATTGCTTTTGGCTAAGATATCCCACATGCCTAACATGGCCATTTTAGTAAGGCAACAAAGTGGAATTACCCTAAGGGTGCAAGTGTACAAATGTGTTTGATTTACATGCTTGTTTATCTTGGATTATGGTTTGCTAACTTGTTGATTTTAATCTTTCCATACAAACCCTAATTTACTAGCATTTTTATATAAAGCGATAAATTGTGGAAAATAAAATACTAAGCTATTACATCATTAGGGGAGGGGGTATACAAATTTATAAATGGGGATTTGCAAGAAAATTAAACCTAATTATCTATTACAACCATATTGAATAAATGTACAAAAATTGAATAAATAATGTACAAATGCAAATGGAAAAAGAATTGATTTTTGTTTGGTTTTCATGAAAGGAGTTTTAACCTAATTAAGAGAGATGATTAATAAAACAACTTAAACCTAAATTAATTAAGAAAGAAATTAGGTTAAAAATATTTTTAGAGTTCTTTTGTGAAAAAGGTTTTAAGTTAATAAAAATAAAATAAAAATTAATTAAAAAGAAACCTAAGTTCTAAATTATTTTTAATTAAGAAAATAAAATAATATATTAATTAAACCTAAGTATAAAAATTTATTAATTTAGAAAAAAAAATTATTTATTAAAAGAAAAATATTTTTAGTCTTTTTGTTTTATAAAGAAAAATAAATTGTATAAGCATTTTTTAAATATGCAAATAAATAAATAAAATATTTTTTGGATTTTTTATTAGTAAAAATAATAATGATAATAATAATAATAATAATAATAATAATAATAATAATAATAATAATAATAATAATAATAAAAATAATGAAGCTGAAAATAAAAATCAAATAAGAAAAGAAAATAAATAATAAAAAAATAAATATAAGAGGATTGGGCCAGTATGTAATAGTAAACAGGAAGTGGGAAGTTAGCAAAAAAACAAGGAAAGCCCAACAAAAAGAACCCAGACGCCTGCTGAAACAAAAAATATGGAAGAAAAAAGTGAAAAAGAACAAAAGGGTACCACTGGGGCTCGAACACAAGTCCTAAAGGTTAATAGGCGCACGCTTTACCACCGGGTGGCTATACATCCGTTCATATAAACAAAACAATAAATATATAACATAAATTAAGTCCTGAATGAACTTCATCTTCAACCTCCAGCCAGAGAACCTGTAACTCATTCATTCCTCATCCATTTACAAAACTTCCAACATCAAACTTGTTAGAAATTTCCTCACGATTCTGAATATGTAAACAACTTAAGCTAATTCTCAAAGATGAGCATGAATTTCTAACAACACCAAATTCTGACCTAAATATTTTCAGAGGTTCAAACTCAAAATTCTCTCTACTCAAGCAACATAAATGAAATCTATGGACATGTATAGTTTCAGGGCAATGATATCTACATTTTATCTTCACAAATACAAGCTTAACAATGCCTAAATGAGAAGATAGAAGTTCAAGAAAAATACCTCAAAACTAAAAATTGTGAAATGAGTTTGAGCTTGATTCAAGGTGCTGCAATGATCAGGTTAGCTTCCTTGAGTATCTAGGAAGCTAATACAATGCTTAGCTTGAGTTGAGAGTGGCTGAAATGGCCTTGAGAAGTCCAACTGCAATGCTCTATTTTTGGTTATGGAGGTTATGGTAAATGGTGTTACAGTTATGGAAATAGGATGAGGATAAGTTATATTTGATATGAGGAAGCTTTTGAAACTAAAAGGCCAAGAAATGCACGAGGGAAATGGAACTTTGATATGTAAAGTCACAACTTGCACAACAATGGTGTTTTTGAAGCAATTTCTGGCTAGAGGGAGTTTGGGAGTGTTTCAGGGTGTTCAAGCTCGTGTTCTAGCTCACAAATAGTGCCTCTATTTATAAGCAACAAGTTTGGAAGCTTGTTGTTGATCCGAATTCAAAATCACAAGTTTAAGCATAACATGTGATTTTTGAGAAATCCAAGTTTCAAAGTCTTGTGTACTTGCTAAGATGGAGTGGTTATGCTTTAAACACACTTTCTTCTAACTTTGTAGATGGAGTGTGATCAGAGGGAACAAGTTATGGGATCAAGAATTGACTTTGTGCGTAAAGCTTGCTTTTCAAGAATGGTATTCTTCACTTTCTTCCCAAAATGGCAATGTGAATTGGATAAAGCTTAAACCAATTGGATTATAGCTCAAAAGTTTATGTAATCCATTAATAATGGATAGATACACAAGTTAGAAGGCCTGCAAAGCAAGATTGTGCAGCCTAACATTGGAATTGCATTATGTGTTCATCAAGAAATGACTTGTAATTCAAGAATGAAACCCTAACTTCTTGCCTTCGATTCTCCTTGCTCAAACATGATCTCAATGAGTACTTGGACATTTTGGAAAGCTTGATGAACAAGTTTCATATTTTGACATGTTTGGATGAATTGTGATCTTTGGTACTTGATTTTGACCAAAAAGTCAAAGTTTGACTTTTCAGTGTACAGTTGACTTTTCATCAATTGACTGAAATTCATCTTTCAACCAATCAAACTTGACAGATGTTTTAAACCATGCCATTAGGTTAAAATGAAGAATTTGAGTCCTTGAGATCATAACTTAAACCAATCAATCATTTGCTAGGTCAAAAATCATAAATTGCAACTTCTCAGCCAAAACCCTAATTTTTACCATTTTACCCTTTTGATGATCTAATCAAATTTCTCGAGGAATTGTGATCCAAACTTTATCAAATGACATATATATAGGTTCATGGTGTTGATATGGATAAAAAATTATGAATTTTGACTGTAAATTGACCACTGTTGACTTTTTCCCCAATACAGTTGATTTTTAGGTCAACTGATCAATTGACTGGGCAAAAATGTGATCCAAGACTTGAAACTTGACATGAGAAATCTTGAGGGTCCAAAATGATCCGTGAAAGTCATATGGGGCACTAAAAGTCCATTTGTCCTTGTGCAATATCAAACCCTAATTTTCAGTCATCAGTGCTTGAGGAGGTGTCTTGAGCTGATCAACCCTTGTGCAGTCTTGAACCAAAGGAGATGTTGTGGGAGATTACTTGATAAATGAGAGGGAAACTTTTGGGTTACAATAGTAACCAAAGCCAAATTCCACCTCCCTCATATTCTATTCAATCATCTGAAGACAATTGTCAAGGAAACAACGAAAGAAGAAAGAACTAAAAGAGATTGAATTTCATTAGGAAGACTTATCTCAGGTAATCTGACAAAAAATAAACTGATAGAACATCTTAGTGAGGCTCAACAAGCAAATGTTCTGGAACCATGTGCTGGAAAGCCTCTCAACACCAAGAACCTGAAGAAAATGAAGGTTATAGAAACCATTAAGAAGGATCCCACGCTTACGACAAAGAAAGTCATCACCACCAGAAGAGACTCTTTGAAGGATTTTTCTCTCTTCACTCAAGCAGACTCGTCTCTAGAAATTGTCCTCATATATCTGGAAGCCTGCAAGAGTGATGGAACAATTTCAGATGTAAATATCCTTGATCTCAGGCAACAACCTCTAGAAGTTGCTACCAGAAAAACAAGGTAAAGGAATGTTGCTGGAGAAGGAACTTCTCAGAAAACTCCTGTAACACGGTGGGAGAACTGACTTAGTGTTTGAGTTTGATCGCAATTGTTGAGGATAGCAAGAGTCTCCACCAAATTTTCTTTTATCCAATAAGGAAAGGTTGAATAGAACAGGAAAGACCTTTCAAGATTATATCTTGAGTTCGGGGGGTAGGTTATGAAAAGGGAAGGTATTAGCACCCTTTTCATACGTAGTTATCTACAGGCTCTTAATTGCTTGCTAGATCACTTGCTTTTGTTTGAAAATGTGATTGTGGTGTGGGTTTTGAAAGTATTTTGAAAACGTCTTTGTAATGGCTCTCGTTTATATAAGAACACGTACAAAGTGTTGTTTTGAAAATAGTTCAAAGAGGTGTTTGTGGAATGTGTTTTTGAAAGTGATTTTAAAAAGTGTCTTTGTAATGGTTCTCGTTTCTATAAGAACACGTACAAAGTATTTTTAATTTTGAAAATGTTTCAAAATGAAAGTGTTGGTGTATAAAATGTTTTTGTCGTGAGCAAGCGAGCAACTAGGAGAATCCTACCTACTCAAAAGGTCTTAACGTTCTTTTCCTCCTCCTTTAGACGTTGCTATCTTACCATTGTTTTGATAAGAAGCCCCACCATTGGATGTGAAGGGACGGGCGTGGGACATTTGTATAGTCATAAAAGGTAACCTATGGGACGTTTTAGCAATTTCATTTAGGAACTAGATTGTTTACCGAAGGCAACATTAAGGCTCATCGAGGGACTACGATCTTTTATCGAGGGTCTTTGCTAAAACACCCATATTTGAGGGATATGACTATTTTTCCAAGGAAACAAGTGAGATTACCCTAAGGCTGCATGTGTGAATAGTGTGTTTGATTTGCATGCATCTTGTCTTTGATTTTTGGGTTGTCTACTTGTTGTTTTTATCTTGTCATACATCCTAATTAATAGCATTTATACAAAAGTAATAAAAATGCAGAAAATAAATCCTATACTGTTACAACCATATTGAATAGCATGAAAATTTAAAGGAAAAATAAAATAAATGAAATAAAAAAATGGCTCTTTTGATTTAGGCATAAGCATCCTTCGATTTGCACTTCTTGGCTTCCTTCGAGGGACATGACTTGTAATTCAAGAATGAAACCCTAACTTTTTGCCTTCGATTCTCTTTGCTCAAACATGATCTCAATGAGTTCTTGGATATTTTGGAAAGCTTATAACATCCTCTACAACCTCTATGTTAGACTTTTTTGAAATTTCATCTTGGAACTATGTGAAAAATTTCCATGAAGTTAGCTCAAAATCCTACCTAAACTAGGGCAAAATTTCACTAAGTTTCCAAGTTTCATGATCATGTATTCACAAAATCACAACTTGAAATCCATTCATTTTTAGGAGAAGTTATGTTATACAATGTTTTAGATATAATTGAGATCTATAAATTTCATGTTGGAAGTTTCCTTTGAATCATCTTGCATCATGGTGAAAAATTGGCTCAAAATTGTGAAAAAATATGAAATTTTCAACACTTAAAAAAATTTCTATGTTTAGAAATTTTTACTTTTCAAAATGAAATATTGACTTTTGGATTTCTTGATGAAAAAGTTTCATATTTTGACATGTTTTGATGAATTATGATCTTTGGTACTTGATTTTGACCAAAAAGTCAAAGTTTGACTTTTCAGTGTACAATTGACTTTTCATCAGTTGACTGCAATTCATCTATCAACCAATCAAACTTGAGAGATGTTTTGAGCCATTTCATTAGGTAAAAATGAATAATTTGAGTCCTTAATATTATAACTTAAACCAATCAATCATTTGCTAGGTCAAAAATCAGAAATTTCAACTTCTTAGCCAAAACCCTAATTTTGACCATTTTGCCTTTTTGATGATCTGATCAAATTTCTTGAGGAATTATGATCCAAACTTGATCAAATGACATATATAGGTTCATGATGTTGATATGGATAAAAAATTATGAAGTTTGACTGTAAATTGACTATAGTTGACTTTTTCCCTAATACAGCTGATTTTTAGGTCAACTGATCAATTGAGTGGGCAAAAATGTGATCCAAGACTTGAAACTAGACATGAGTAATCTTGAGTGTCCAAAATGATCCATGAAATTCATATGGGGCACTAAAAGTCCATTTGTCCTTGTGCAATCTCAAACCCTAATTTTCAGTCATCAGTGCTTGAGGAGGTGACTTGAGCTGATCAACCCTTGTGCAGTCTTGAACCAAAGGAGATCTTGTGGGAGATTACTTGATAAATGAGAGGGAAAATTTTTGGGTACAACATTAACCAAAGACAAAGTCCACCTACCTCATATTCTATTCAATCATCTGAAGACAATTGTCAAGGAAACAACGGAAGAAGAAAGAACTAAAAGAGATTGAATTTCGTTGGGAAGACTTATCTCAGGTAATCTGACAAAAAATAAACTGATAGAACATCTGAGTGAGGCTTAACAAGAAAATGTTCTGGAACCATGTGCTGGAAAGCCTCTCAACACCAAGAACCTGAATAAAATGAAGGTTATAAAAACCATTAAGAAGGATCCCACACTTACGACAAAGAAAGTCATCACCACCAGAAGAGTCTCTCTAAAGGATTTTTCTCTCTTCACTCAAGCAGACTCGTCTCGAGAAATTATCCTCAGATATCTGAAAGCCTGCAAGAGTGATGGACCAGTTTCATATGTAAATATCCTTGATCTCAGGCAACAACCTCTGGAAGTTGCTATCAGAAAGACAAGATAAAGGAAAGTTGTTGGAGAAGGAACTTCTCATAAAACTCCTGTAACACGATGGGAGAACTGACTTGGTGTTTGCGTTTGATTGCAATTGTTGCAGATAGCAAGATTCGCCACCAAATTTTCTTTTATCAAATAAGGAAAGGTTGAAAATAACAAGAAAGACCTTTCGAGATTATTTCTTGAGTTTGGGGGGTAGGTTATGAAAAGGGAAGGTATTAACACCCTTTTCATCCCCAGTTATCTACGGGCTCTTAGTTGCTTGCTAGGTCACTTGCTTTTGTTTGAAAATGTGCTTGTGGTGTGGGTTTTGAAAGTATTTTGAAAATGTCTTTGTAATGGCTCTCGTTTCTATAAGAACGCGTACAAAGTGTTGTTTTAAAAATAGTTCAAAGAGGTGTTTGTGGAATGTGTTTTTGAAATTGATTTTGAAAAGTGTCTTTGTAATGGTTCTCGTTTCTATAAGAACACATACAAAGTATTTTTAATTTTGAAAATGTTTCAAAATTAAATTGTTGGTGTATAAAATGTTTTTATTGTGAGCAACCGAGCAACTAGCAGCATCCTACCTACTCAAAAGGTCTTAACGTTCTTTTCCTCCTCCTTTAGACGTTGCTATCTTACAATTGTTTTGATAAGAAGCCCCATCATTGGATGTAAAGGGATGGGCGTCGGACATTTTTATAGTCATAGAAGTCAATCTATGGGACGTTTTAGCAATGTTGTTTAGGAACTAGATTGTTTACCGAAGGCAACATTAAGGGTCATCGAGGGACTACGATCTTTTATCGAGGGTCTTGGCTAAAACGCCCATATTCGAGGGACATGACTATTTTTCTGAGGCAACAAGTGATATTACCCTAAGGGTGCATGTGTGAATAGTGGGTTTTATTTTCATGCATTTTGTCTTTGATTTTTGGGTTGTCTACTTGTTGTTTTTATCTTGCCATACATCCTAATTACTAGCATTTATACAAAAGTAATAAAAATGCATAAAATTAATCCTATGCTATTACAACCATATTGAATAGCATGAAAATGTAAAGGCAAAATAAAATAAAGGAAAGAAAAAATGGCTCTTTCTATTTAGGCAGAAGCGTCCTTCGATTTGCCTTTCTTGGCTTCCTTCGAGGGACATGACTTGTAATTCAAGAATGAAACCCTAACTTCTTGCCTTCGATTCTCCTTGCTCAAACATGATCTCAATAAGTTCTTGGACATTTTGGAAATCTTGTAACATCCTCTACAACCTATATGTTAGTCATTTTTGAAATTTCATCTTGGAACTATGTGAAAAATTGCCATGAAGTTAGGTCAAAATTCTACCTAAACTAGGGCAAAATTTTACTAAGTTTCCAAGTTTCATGAACATGTATTCACAAAATCATAACTTGAAATCCATGCATTTCTAGGAGAAGTTGTGTTCTACAATGTTTTAGATATCATTGAGATCTACAACATTTCATGTTGGAAGTTTTCTTTGAATCATCTTGCATCATGGTGAAAAATTGGCTCAAAATTATGAAAAAATATGAAATTTTCAACACTTAGAAAAATTTCTAAGTTTAGAAATTTTGACTTTTCAAAATGAAATCTTGACTTTTGGATTTATTGATGAACAAGTTTCATATTTTAACATGTTGTGATGAATTGTGATCTTTGGTACTTGATTTTGACCAAAAAGTCAAAGTTTGACTTTTCAGTATACAGTTGACTTTTCATCAGTTGACTGGAATTCATCTATCAACCAATCAAACTTGAGAGATGTATTGAGCCATTCCATTAGGTCAAAATGAAGCATTTGAGTCCTTGAGATCATAACTTAAACCAATCAATCATTTTCTAGGTCAAAAATCAAAAATTGCAACTTCTCAGCCAAAACCCTAATTTTGACCATTTTGACCTTTTGATGATCTGATCAAATTTCTTGAGGAATTGTGATCCAAACTTGATCAAATGACATAGGTTCATGATGTTGATATGGATCAAAAATTATGAAGTTTGACTGTAAATTGACCACATTTGACTTTTTCCCCAATAAAGATGATTTTTAGGTCAATTGATCAATTGACTGGGCAAAAATGTGATTCAAGACTTTAAACTTGACATGAGCAATATTGAGGGTCCAAAATGATCCATGAAATTTATATGGTGCACTAAAATTCCATTTGTCCTTGTGCAATCTCAAACCCTAATTTTCAGTCATCTGTGCTTAAGGAGGTGTCTTGAGCTGATCAACCCTTGTGCAGTCTTGAACCAAAGGAGATCTTGTGGGAGATTACTTGATAAATGGGAGGGAAAATTTTGGGTTACAACAACTTCCCCTGTTCAATCTTCTTAAACTTGAAGAGTTAGATTGGCGGATCCGCCATTCGTGACTTGAAGGTGGAAGATGATTGAACACTAGAGTGCCCAGAAATTTGCACTCGAAGATGGATTGGGAATGGGCTTATAGGTTCCATTTAGAGGAATGGTGGTAAATACTGGAGGAAGTATCAACACAAATCTTTTGTTGATTTAGACTAAAACTTGATGTTCTACCTGTGGGAAAAAAGTGGTTAGTTAAATGCAGATGCTTGCATGATGTTCACAAGATGTGGTATTATGCTCAATGCATTTTGTATGTATATGCTATGAGTATGAATCTGAGATGTATGTTTGTCTGGGAAAATAAATCCCTGACTGTTGTTGAGGAATTCTGAATCCCGGATTAAGAATATACACATCTTCAAATTTGTTAAGAGAGTGCCTCCACTGGGGATTGTCTTTTGAATTTCAGTTGTTATCTGGTCGGATCCAGGCTTCACAGTTTGCTGAGGATGACGAAGTCAATTTCTATCTGGTCGAGTTCTAGGCTTCACAGTAACTTACTATGGAAGTATAAATTAACTGTTATCTGGTCGGATTCCAAGCTTCGCAGAAAATTTCTTGAAATTGAATTATTATCTGGTCGGATCCAAGCTTCATAAAAACTTGCTAGGGGTAAGGAAATTAAATGTTATCTGGTCGAATTCCAGGCTTTGCAGTAACTTAATATAAAATATGAAGTTAAACTGATATTTGGTCGGGTCCAGGCTTCATGGTAACTTGAAGTGGTAACTACTATCTGGTCGGGTCCAGGCTTCAGAGTTTTGAAAAGTTATGTTATTATCTGGTCGGGTCCAGGCTTCATAGTGTCTTAATGGCATTGTAGCTAATTGTTATCTGGTCGGATTCCAGGTTTCACAATAGCTAGCTTGAATAGACAAATTTGAACTGACATTTAGTCGGATCTAGGTTTCACAGATTTTGAGGTGGATGAATTTAATTGTTATCTGGTCGAGTCCAGGTTTCACAATAAACTTGTTTGAAAAGACAAAGTTGAACTGATATCTGGTCGGATCCAGGATTTATAGTAACTTTCTTGGGGAACTTAGTTGTTATCTGGTCGGATTCCAGGTTTCAAACTTCTGAGGGGAATTGCTATCTGGTCGGATCCAGGCTTCACAATAACTTTCTTGAAAAGATGAAATTGAAAACTGATATCTTGTCGGGTCCAGGCTTCATAGTAACTTGTTGGGGTAGAGGTAAACTCTACTGGGGAAAAGAAGTTAAACCTTGGTCTGGTTGAGTCTAGGTTCTTCTATATCTCGGGGAGTTAAACTATTATCTGGTCAGGTCCAGGTTTCATAGTATCTGAAAGTTGCACTAATATCTGGTCAGGTCCAGGCTTCATATCAGTTTTTTGGATATTGTAAAGGTTTTGTTGATGACTTTACTGTGGATTAGGGGTTGTGGCCCTATGATTTGCAATAGTCTGAAAGGAAAACTCAAGCTGGAAAGCGTAGACTCAGTCGGGAAGGACAGACTCATCTTGGGGAGGATACACTCAACTGGGGATAACAGGATCAACTGGGGAAGATAGACTAAGATGGGGAATTTTATGGCTCCTTGATTGTTGTATGTTAGGGAAATAAACCATGTTGATGAATACTTGACAAACTTTTGACGAGGTGAGTTCTTTGAGGAAGATGTTCACAAGGCTTCTACTTGTAGGATCAACTTAGCTGGGGAGAGAGCTACCAAGAGATTGAGACTCTGGTTGGAGTATTCCTATGCAAAGAGAATTTGTGGGTAACTTTGTTGAGGATGATGTTAATGAAATAACTTTGTCGAGATATTCCATATACATTAAATAGGTGCTTGTTACTGCTTAGGTCATATGTGCCAAACAGTTTTAATTATGTTCATATGCATTTGTTCGTTCAATTTTAGTCATTGGACAGATTTGCATTCAAAACAAAGACAGAAAGTTTGCACTTCAAAGTATATTTGTATTGATATTTTGCCCATGAATAGGCGTTTTTGTATAAAGAGACGAAGATCCTAGTAAGAGGAAATCGTCAAAAGGAAAAAAAATTGAAAACAAAAACAAAATAGCCATGTGAAATAATCTCATTGCCTTCCAACTCTACTATTGCCCCAATGTCTTCGAATGCCCCTTGCTGTTGACAGAAGTTGATTGGATTGATCTTGGACCATTTGAACTCGGACCTTGGTGATAAAGTTGACTGTGGTGATTCCAACGAGACATATTCATACACTTTCAATCCTTAATTTTTTCCTGGACCGCCCTTTCGGGTTTTCAGCCCACCAGGATACCCATTTTTGCCCAAGTTGCCCTTTCAGGTTTTCAACTTGTCGGGTGTACAATCTTTTGCATATATCCCTAATTTTTTCCCAAATTTTTTTGGTTTGTCGGGATGCCCTTATTTTGCCTAGGTGTGTCAACCTAGTGGGTCTCTTATGCGTAATATTTTTTAACTATGTCCGCATTTATAGGATGTGGGAAGTCTTCACCATCCATGGTAGTCAGCATTGTGGCACCACCAGAGAACACTCTCTTGACAACAAATGGCCCTTCGTAGGTGGGAGTCCATTTACCTTTGGAGTCACCTTATGGAAGAATGATGCGCTTTATCACTAAGTCACCAGCTTGATATACTCGAGGCTTGATCTTTCTGTTGAAAGCCTTGATCATACGTTTTTGGTACATCTTACCATGACAAACAGCAACCAGTCATTTTTCATCGATCAAGTTCAGCTGATCCAATCTTGTCTGAATCCACTTGTCTTTGCTTAAGCCTGCCTCATTCATAATCCTTAGTGAGGGAATCTGAACCTCTATTGGCAAAACAACTTTCATTCCATAGACCAAAGAAAAGGGAGTTTCCCCAGTTGACGTCCTAGCTAAAGTACGGTAGCCATCTAGAGCAAACGGTAACATCTCATGTCAGTCCTTATAGGTTACTACCATCTTTTTCACACTCTTATTGATGTTTTTGTCGGTCTCTTCGACTGCGCCATTCATTTTAGGTCTATATGGAGAAGAATTGTGATGCTTGATCTTGAACTGAGTGCAAAGTTCAGTAATCATAGCATTGTTGAGGTTAGTCCCATTGTCGGTGATGATCCTTTCGGGCATACCATAGCGGAAGATGAGGTTATGTTTGATGAATTTGGCTACCACATTCTTGGTGACTGAGGAAAACGAGGCGGCTTCGACCTATTTGGTGAAATAGTCGATAGCGACTAGAATGAAGCGATGTCCATTGGAAGCAGTTGGCTTGATTTCTCTAATCATGTCAATGCCCCACATTGCAAATGGCCACTGAGCGGTCATGACGTTCAAAGGGATAGGATTCACATGGACCTTGTCAGCATAGATTTGGCATTTGTGACAAGTTCTTGAATGTTGATCGCAATTAGTCTCCATTGTTGACCAATAGTAGCCAGCTCTCAGGATTTTCTTAGCCATCGTATGTCCGCTTGAGTGAGTACCAAAGATACCATTGTGCATGTCTTCCATGATTTCCTTTTCCTCCTTCTTATCCATACATCAGAGTAGAATAGAGTCATTGTTGCGCTTATACAAAATTCCGTTACTTAGGAAGAATTTAGCTGCAAATCTTTGTAAGAACTTTCTGTCATTGATGGATGCTCCTTCGGGATACTCTTGTTCTTCAAGATAACTCATCACCTCATGGTGCCAAGGATTTTCTGTATCAGTGTCAAGCTCACAACAGTGTACAAGTTCGTCGAATCTTTAAATCATAATCATAGGGGCTTCGTTGTCCCATCTGACCTTTAACATTGAAGAAATGGTGGCCAAGGCATCGGCTAGCTGATTTTCTTTCTTAGGGAAGTGCTCAAAAGTGATCTCTTCGAAGTCGGGAATCACGGATAGCACAAGTTCCTTGTAAGGGATGAGATTATGGTGTTTAGTGTCCCAATATCCTTTTACTTAGCTAATCACTAGAGAGGAATCCCCAAACAAATTCAAATGCTTGATCCTCAAGCCAATGACAGCTTTCAGACCTAAAATGCACGCTTCGTACTCGCCCATGTTGTTAGTGCAATCAAAGCATAGGCTTACAGTGAAAGGAGTGTGGCAACCTTCAGGAGAGATGATCACAACACCAATTTTGTTACCCAAGGCGTTGGAAGCTCCGTAGAAGACCATAGTCCATCGGGATCCTTGTTCACGTCTGTCATATGGTCCAGATTTCGCGCAGTCAGTTACCAGCATGATGTTCTCATCTGGGAAGTCGAAGTTCATAGACTAGTAATCATCGACAGCTTGATGATCCAAATGATCTGCTAGTACGCTTCCTTTGATGGCTTTTTGCATAGTGTATTGAATGTCGTACTCAGTCAAAATCATTTTCCATCTTGCTATCCGTCCGGAAAGGGCGGGTTTCTCGAAGATGTACTTGATTGGGTCCACCTTAGAAATAAACATAGTGGTATGAGTCAACATATACTGTCTTAGCCTCCAAGAAGCCCATGCCAGAGCGCATCAAGTTTTCTCGAGCAGTGAATATCTGGTTTCATAGTCGGTAAAATTTTTGCTCAGGTAATAAATAGCATGCTCTTTTTGGACAAACTCGTCATGTTGGCCCAAAATACACCCCATAGAGTTCTCTAGTACTGTTAAGTACATGATCAAGGGTCTTCCTTCAACGGGAGGCATGAGAATATGAGGCTTTTGTAGATATTCTTTGATTTTGTCGAAGGCAGCTTGGCATTCATCATTCCATCTAACTACCTGATCTTTCTTCAAGAGTTTGAAGATTGGCTCACAAGTAGCAGTCAAGTGAGATATGAAGTGGGCAATGTAATTGAGACGTCCCAATAATCCTCTAACTTCCTTTTCAGAGTGGGGGACTGGCATTTCTTGGATGGCTTTTACCTTGACAGGATCAACTTTAATTCCTTTATTGCTGAAAACAAAACCTAGAAGCTTTCCAAATCGTACTACAAATGTGCATTTGTTAGGGTTCAACCTTAACTTGTACTTTTTCAGCCTCTCGAATAGTTTGTACAGGTGATCAAGATGTTCCTCTTCAGTTTGAGATTTGGAAATCATATCATCCATATATACCTCTATTTCATGATGAATCATATCATGAAACAAAGCTACCATAGCCCTTTGTTATGTTTCCCCTGCATTCTTTAGTCCTAACGACATGATCTTGTAACAAAAGTTGTCCCATTACGTAACGAAAGTAGTCTTCTCCATGTCTTCAGGAGCCATCCTTATCTGATTATAGTCGGAGAAACTGTCCATGAAAGAGAAGACTTTATGCTGAGCAGTATTATAGACCAAGATGTCAATATATGGTAGAGGGAAGTCATCTTTGGGGCTTGCCCTATTCAGATCCCTATAGTCTATGCACATGCGAACTTTTCCATCTTTCTTTGGCACTGGCACAACATTGGCAACCCATTGGGGATAGGATGTCACATCTAGGAACCCTACATCAAATTATTTCATTACTTCAGCTTTGATCTTTTCAGACATGTCAGGCCTCATGCGACAAACTTTTTGTTTGACAGGGGGACAATCTTCCTTTGTCGGCAGACAATGAACTACGATGTCGGTATCCAACCCAGGCATATCTTCATAAGACCAAGCAAATACTTCCACATAAGCATGCAACATCTAAATCAACCTTCTCTTGACACTGCTTTCTAGGTTAACTCTGATCTTGATTTCCTTCTTGTCTGTCTCAGTACCCAGATTGATGACTTCAACTGACTCTTCGTGCGGCTAAATAGCTTTTTCCTCTTGTAATAGAAGTCTGGCTAGTTCTCCCGGTATTTCACAATCTTCCCCGCCTTCGTCTTCGGCTTGGTTAATTGGACATTCGAAGTCATAGTCGGCAATAGTAAAGTCATTAACAATAAGATCTAGAGTGGATGAGGACCTGCAAGAGTGTGTGTGTGTGTGTGTGTGTGTGTGTGTAAGATACATGGCTATTTTAAAAAATGTATTTGAAGAAAAGAAAGACAATGAACATAAAGATTTGAATGCAAAAGAGTCCAATGATTTGTATTGAATGATCATATGATTAGATGAACATAAATAAAACCCTTGACAAATGGACCAAAGTTCCCCGGACCAGGAACATGGCATAAAATTCATTGTTTAAATATTACAGACAAAATGTTATTGAATTGAAAAGAAAGCAAAAAACAATTGATTACTCCTCAATGAAGGAGATGGGCACGAAGTCCTTTGCATGCCAATTCTTCAGCTCCGTTGTAGTAGGACACACCCAATCTTCAAATGCAGCTTCTTCATCAGAATCACCTACAGTGTTGACTTCATTGACATCCTTACCATGCTTTGGCATTGGCATGGTGATTACATTCAGAGTCGGAGGAGGATCAAAATCAATAGTCTTGTTATCGATCAGGTCCTAGATTTTTTTCTTCAAAGCCCAGCATTGGTCAGTCTCATGCCCGGGGCTACTTGAGTGGTAAGCACATTTAGCGTTCGGATTATACTTTGGTGAAGAGGTATCAAGGTTGGCAGGAGGATCGCGCAATGTCACCAAATTAGCCTTGATAAAATGTTGTAAGGCTTGAGATAATGACATGCCTAACCTCGTAAATTGTCTTCTTGGAGTTTCAAAACATTGGTCATTAGCAAATGGTCTTAGAGTAGGAGTTGGATTGGAGATTCGGACAACATTAACAGATGGATGATCATTCTTCTTGGTACGGGCCCTTGCCCCGTATACAACATTGATTTCTTTCTTTGCAGCAAAAGGTTTCTTGACAGGATTGGAAGTGGAGGCAGATGCCACATAGATCTTCCCACTTTTGATGCCACTTTCAACTCTTTCACCAGTCAAGATTAATTCGGTGAAACCAGAAGAAGAACATTCAACCAATAGATTAAAGAATGGACCAGATAAAGTGCCCATAAACATGTCAATGTGCTCCCTATCAATCAAAGGAGGTTGAACCCTATTGGCGAGGTCTCTCCACTTTTGTGCATATTCTTTAAATCCTTCATTCTTCCCCATGGTCATATCTTGTAACTGGACTCTTGTTGGCGCCAAGAAGGCATTATACTAGTACTGATGGTAGAAGGTGGTAGCTAAGTCTTCCCAAGTATTGATACGGGAACCATCTAACTGATAAAACCATTCATGTTGCGTTTCAGCCAAGCTCTCTTGAAAAAAGTGAACCCAGAGTTTCTTATCAGTAGTGTGCGATTGTATATTGCACGCATAAGATTTCAGGTGAAGTTTTGGACAAGAAACTCCATCGTACTTTGCAAAGACTAATATTTTGAATTTTTGGGGAATGACAACCCCAGAGATCAAACCCAAATCATCAAAATCTAAACCGGGGACGCCCTGGATTTCAACAGCTTTCAATATGTCTTTTAACTGCTTATACTTGACATCAGCGGTTGATACTGCTTGTCAAAATAATCATGATCAGATGCTTGATCATTAATACAGTCAGTCTGGGTACTCTTAACCTCACCAATCTGGTTCTCGTCTTCTTCGGATGAGTCTTCCACTATCGGGATCTGACGAACTAATTCTTTGAATCTTCTTCCCATGTTGACCAGGGCTCTCTTCTTGGGTTTCTTCTTAACTACCAGCAATGCCATCATATCTTGTTGCCCCTTGGCTAGTGTGATACGGTGGGAGAACTGACTTGAGTTTTGCGTTTATATTCGCACTTGTTCGGTTTAGCAAGAGTCGCCACTGACTTTTTATTTTATCCTAAGGAAAGGTTAAAAAGCACAGCAAAAACCTTTGAGATGTTTCGTGGGTTCGGGGGGTAGATTATGAAAAGGGAAGGTATTAGCACCCTTTTCATCCATGGTTATCCATGGGCTCTTAGTTACTTGTTTAGATCACTTGCCTTTGATTTTCAATTGCTTGAAATGGTGTGTGTGTGTGTGTGTGTGTGTGTGTGTGCTTTGAAAATGTTTTTGAAGAAGACGCCTTGTCTTAGGCAACCATTGTAATGACTCGTGTTTGAGTGTTTTACAAAGGTGTGTATCTTTTCGAAAAGATGTTTCAAAATGTTTTTGGAAGTTTTGTTTTGAAAGTGTTTGTTTTGAAAGTGGTTGTGGAGTGTGGTTTGAAAAGTAGGCAAGCGTTTTTGCAAGTTTGATCAAGTAACTAAGAGTTGTCTACCCCTAAATTTACTCAAAGGTTTTTTCTCATGTTTTAACCCTTTTAACAATTTTGTTCCACCATTGTATTTGGTGGACAATTTTGCGTTAGGATGTTTAATGGGACAGGCGCGGGTCATCGTATGGACCATGAATGCAATGGTGCCAAGTGTCTTTGGCAATTTTGCTTGAAGGGACTTGATCATTTTTAGGCAACTTTTGAAAGCGTCGTCGAGGGACTTATGATCATTTGAATTGTTTTGCCAAAGAAACTCGACGTGCAAGCATGGCCATTTTGGAAGGCAACAAGCGGGATTACCCTAGGGGTGCAAGTATGATTGTGTATTGATTTCATGTATTTGTCTTGTATTAGGTTATCTAGCGTTTGATTTTATGTACATACAAACCCTAGGTCTAACCATGGTATATTTGAAAGCGATAAATTGCGGGAATTTAAAGTCTACGCTATTACAAATAAGTATCCGGGAGTGGGGGTACAAATTTACAAATGGGGATGAGACTTAAATAGGAGAGTAATGTCCAAATATTTACAACCAAATTGAATTGATCTCAAGCGTAATATGTATCAAATGTACAAGATAAGCAAATGTAAATGTATCAATGTATTTGTGTATCGTAAATGTGTATGTGATTTACAAGTGGAAAAAGTGTATTTATTAAGTATTGTTAACGTAATGTAATAATTAAGTATTGTCTATTTATTTTGTTTTTGTATTCTTGTATTTTTGTCTTTATGTACAAACAAGAAAATTTAATAAAAGAAAAGAAAATGATTTAACTTAAAAAATCTATTTTTTATACATTTCTATAAATATTTTTATACAAGAGTTTTAATTAAAATAAAGAAGTTTTAAGTTCTATTTTTTATGCATCAATATTAACGTATTTTAATTAGTGTTTTTATGTACAAAAGTTTTAACTAAAAAAAGAAAAATGTTTTAAATTTAAAAATTCTATTATCTATGTTTTTAATTAATGTTTTAAGACATTCTAATTTTATATATTTTAATTATACTAGCTTAAAAATAAGAAAAAGTAATTAAGACTAAATTATATCAAAGAGTTAATGTATTATATAAAAAAAGTTAGGTTATAAAATAAATGAAAATTAAGAGAAGGTTAAGAAATGTTTGTTAATAGAAAAGAAAAGAGATTATGTGGGCCTCATGCTTGTCCTTGGCCCAAAACTGCATTTTGAAAGAGAATCAGCAGGGGGGTGTGCGTCAGATTGGAGGGGTCAGGCGCTAAGGTCATTGGGCTTAAGGCTTATTAGTGGGACAAGGCCCAAGCGCGTTGGACAGTGTTTTAGGGTTTCAGTTTTGTTTCATTTGGGAATGAGTTAGGGTTCATGATACAGAGGCGCCGTTCACTTTTGCTCTTCGTCTTCATCTCTAAGCCATGGATTCTGAGCTTTCCTCCGCCTAGGGCCACTGAGCGCCAACATCCGTCCTTCTCCCTCCGTGGACCACTCAGACAATGTCGTACAAAGGTATTTTTGTCTCTATCGCGTTAGGACCTCAAGCTTTTATGTCTTGCATGTTTTACTTTTCGTTTATTGATTCTGTTTCTTATGTATTGTGGTTCACATGAGGTTTTGAAAGGAGGTAAAAGAAGTACTACCTTTATTGGAGACGGAGGAGGATGGATCGGAGGCGCCCTGGGACGGCCGGAGGCGAGGGATAACACGTGATGTTTGAGCTAGCTTCCTGGTATCTTTACTTTTTTACCTCTTTGTTGTTGATTTGATGATGACTATCTGAAAACAACTTCTTTATCCTCTTCTCTTTTACTGGCTTCTGTTGCCTCTGAATATTTGTTGTTGATTTCTTTTCCTCGCCTCAGTATGCTTATTGGTGTTTGATTCTTGAGTATTGCTTCTGATGGCTAGTCGAATGTTGCTTCTGTTTGTATGCTCTGAGATGATGATGTTTGCTTGCTCTGTTGCCTTGAAATGCTTGATTCGTTTGGTTGCCTTGAAATGCTTGTCTGCTGATATTGATGTGTTGTTGTTCTAACCCTATGATGAAAGTTTTCTGAGGGTTTTGGCTATTTCGCTGACTCTAAGATAGTTTGGATTGATGGTATGAATGCTTAGTGTTTGAGGCTCCTTCTGGTTTGATATGGTTTACTTGGCTTTTGGGGACAAGTTTGACAGGTTTAGGCTTTTGTTATGTGAACTATGAAGGATTTAGGCTTGTGTTTCAGGTTTGAAATAGGTTGATGGCTTTTTGGGGCCTTTGATTTGATACAGGCTGGTATGTTACAGCTTGAAACAGGTTGAGGCTTTTTGGGGCCTTTTGGCTTGATAGGTTGGGGTCTCTTTGATTGTTTGAGGTTTGTTTTCCTGCTTAGAACAGGTTGGACACAAGTTTTGTGTCCTTGGCTTCTGGTTTTCTGAGTTTTAAAACTAGTTTGTGGTGTTTGAGGCTTTAAGGCATATGCAGGTTGATGGCTCTGTTTGGTGAAGACTTCATTACAGGGTTATAGTCTGAGGCAGCTCTATTTCTTTTGACAGTTTGTGAAGTTCTATTTTCTTTGTGATCTTTCTGCCCTTTTTTACTGTCTTGATAAGTTTGTTTATATCTCCTTGCCTAAAGCCTGTAAGCCTTCTTTTCTTCTTCTCTTTTTCTCTCTCCAGTACAGATTAAAGCATAAAAATATTGCTTAGATTTGTCCTTATTCTGAAAAGGTAGTTGGCCTAGGAAAATGATGTGATTTTAACATTGCTTGTACTTGTGGTTTAGCTCTGCATATCTTCCATATTTCTTGCATCCAGATTTTATGCTTCTTTGTACTTCTTGACAACTTTTGGGTAGCTTGTGGCCAGTTTCATTTAGTTTGCAATTAGTTCAATTTGGACTTTGTTAATAATTTATGAACTATGCAGCTTTGTGCACTTTTCAATTGATTTGCCTCCTTTGGTTGAAAACTTGAAACTAGGCAGCATTTGTGACAATTTTGAATTTGTGCAATTATACTTTTGTGCATTTCATTCCTTAATTGAAAGCAAACTTTCATCCCTCTTTGTGAACCAAGAGAAATCTTGTGATTTGCAGAGAGGGCAAACTGATTCCGGTCAGTTGCCTTTAATGATGAATTTTAACTGTGTATGCTCTTTTATTTATTTTACCTGTGTTGACTTTTCTTCTTTTCTTTGTTTTGCAGATGAAAAATAATTGAGCAACAAGGGAGCATTGGATAGAAGATGAAGACTTAGAAATTTTAGGATGCAATTTTATTTCAATTTTAATCATTGTAACCATTATTATTATAAATACTTTGTAAATAAATACTGTATTTAAATAACAATTGTAACGAATAATTAAAGATGAATAAAATCCATTTTGATCAGTTAATTCTTTTTCCAGCTGTCTATTTAATTACTTATAAATTCTTAAATTATAATAAATGGAAATAAATCCCAATTATCCTAACTTAGAATAAATAAACAATTAATAAACACTGTGGTCCATCAATAATAAACTCGACGTTTCAAATATCCAAAGCAATGCACAGCTAAACAACAAATGTCCACATGCCTCTTTTCACTGATTTAGTCAAACACTGCAAACTCAATCCAAATGCTTCAGTCCAAATCTCAGAGTAAACTGAAAAGAACTGTAAAATTAATTCTTTCTGAGAATGCGCGCACAAAAACCCTAGTTTTGTTTTAATTGTCAGAGAAGCGTCCGCCTGATCAAAACCTGAGCCAACTCAACCAAACCCTAAGCAATCTGTCTGAACTGCTTTAAAATCAATGAAAACCCTAATTTTGTCTGACTGATAAGAAAAGTCCTGTTTGACCGATTCTTGAGCCAGTCTGAAAAAATCAGGAAAAGCCCGAAGCTGTGATTTCTTGTGGAGATACGAGGGCAAATTTTGGGGTACAACAGCTAGGGCCAGTAGAGTCTCTTGGAATTGAGAGTTTTGTGTCTGAAGGTCCTTCATAGTTTTCTCTAGATCTATCTTGCTGAAATAAACAGTAGAAAGATAAGGAAACCCGCTATATGAAAACATGTCATGTTATGATGCACATAATGTATATGCAAATGATTTCAAGGATTAATGAGATTTAAATTTGTATAGACAAAAGAAATGAATAAACGTCAATTTTCATTAATTAGTTTGAAAAGATTACAACATGCCCCTTTGGCTTACAAAATAACTCTCTAAGATAGAAAGATCGAGCGCATCCTCTTTGGTGCAATGTAGGCGTTCACACTTTGCTCTTCTTGTAGTTGCTTTGTAAGCTCCAAGACTCTCTTCTCACTAGCGTAGAATTGAGCTTCGAAGGTATCTCGTTCCTTCTTTATCTGAATCCAACCATTTTTAAGTCTTCAAGAGAGGTAGGCATGTCGCGGTGGAGGACAGTGTATGGGATATCTCCTTCAACCATAGGTTCCATGATTACTGGTAAGATGGAAGGATAAGGCATCACAAGTTTCTGAGCACAAGCTCGTACCCACTTAAGGTAAGGCTCGAGGGGAATGAATTCTTGTGTCCCAGTGTCTTTCTATCAACCTTGTTTACCATCTTCCAAGCTCCTATAAACCTATGGTGGTAACCTTGATCGTCTCTCTCGTAGTCGAATACCACTCCTTGGATGAGCATCTCATGTGAACCATCCCTTTCGGCATAACCAAACTGTGTAAAGCTAAACAGGGGTTATAGGTGATACCTCTTCTAATGCCAAGCAAAGGGACATTAGGTAATTCCCCACAACGATCGATGATAGTAATGTTCTACAAGGATCGAGAACACCAATGGATATCTGAATGTTTGAGTGTCATCAACCTATAGGACCACCTCGAACTTGGCTCGTTCTTCAACACAGATCGGGGAAGATGCGAAATAAACCATATGGCCAAGAGAGGAGTGCAACACACGAGGGCTCCTCTCTTCCTCATAGTGCGAGTGTGGAGAGAATATGGATATCTCCCAATAAGGTAGGCACCAGATTGTGAGACATGAAGATTTTGACAGCATTGACATCTATGAGTTGATCAAGGTTTGGGAACAAAACCATCCCATAGATGAGAAGGGCCAAGATTTCCTCAAAATCTTGTAAGTCCAAAGAGTTCCAACAATCTTGAGCTTTCTCAAACAAGAACTTGGCTAATAAACCTTTGACACCACTCTTTGTTTCCCAATTAGTTATGATATCAGATTGTTGCAAGTGTAGTGTTCGGGAAATCTCTTCAGGTCTTGGATATCTTTCTGTACCGTTGAAAGGTAGTTGATCAAGAATAGAAATCCTCAAGAGTTGAAAGAATTCATCCATAGTAGGCACAAGTTGATAATAGGGAAAGGTGAAGCAATGGTGTAGAGGATCAAAGAACTGGAACAACACCTTCATCATATCTTTATTTGTGCTAGAGGTAACCAAGTTTAGGAGACAACCATGTCTTTCGATGAATGAAGAGTTCTCAGGGACCCTTGATGCTAGCTCCTTGATTTGAGAAGTAATTCTTACGAGATTGACTTGAATGTTTTTTCTGCGAATAGAAGTCATGTCCTACAAAACAGAACAAAGATGAATCCCAATAATCCTTGAAATGGTTAGTGAGAATGAGTATGATGTTATGATGTTTATGATGTTATGTACAAGTAAGCATATACACACAAGACAAACAAGTCCTTAGTTTTAGGCTTGCATGGAGTCTTATAGGTAAGTACCCTCTTGAAGTTTAGTTGGCTCAAAACCTGTCCTAGAAATAGTAACCGGGTTCTAAGGGATCTCAATATCACTGATCTTTCTTGTTGGGCATGGTTTCAGCGTGAGCCTCTTTAATGGAGACCGAAATATCCCAAGAAGTCAAACCTCAATGAGTGTAGTATCGAGTATCAACCAACTTCGGAATGCACCAAAGTCGGTTATCTCACTACTTCCTAATGGCCAAAGTTGGTCAAGTAAAGGTTCTAAAGTCAGTTAGTGCTTCATGACACCACACTGTGGCCCCGTATTCTCCTTGATTATTCAAGGGCTACTAGTACCCACAAATGTGTCACACTATTGTAGCTATTGCTTAGACCATGTCAGTATACCCCGTACAACTTCCACAATGTATTGCTACTTACCTATAAGGTATCCCAAATCCAGGTAGAGGATTAGAACAAGCCCAAACAAGGAACCAAAATGTAAAGCAAACAAATCAAATAATGAAATCAAGTAAAGGTGATCTAGCCCTAAGGTAACCACACTTTTAAGTATCTCCCCATCAGAGTCTCTAGTTCTGTGATACGGTGGAAAAACTGACTTGGGTGTTTTGCGTTTTCTCGCAAATGTTGCGGTTAACAAGATTTGCCACCGACTTTTCTTTTATCCAAAAGGAAAGGCTGAAAAGAACAGGAAAGACCTTTGAGATTATTTCTTGAGTTTGGGGAGTAGATTATGAAAAGGGAAGGTGTTAGCACCCTTTTCATCCATAGTCATCTATGGGCTCTTAGTTGCTTGCTAGATCACTTGCTTTTGTTTGAAAATGTGCTTTATGTGGTTTTTGAAATTATTTTGAAAAGGCACCTTCGTTTAGGAAAACTTTGTAATAGTTATCGTTCGTAAGAACGTATACAAAGTGTTGACCTTTTGAAAATATTTCATGTTTGGAAAAGGTTTTAGAAGTGTTTTAAAAGTGTTTTTTTGAAAGTGTGGGTGTTTGTTTTGAAAATTAGCAAGGATGTTTGATTTGAAAATGAGCAAGCAACTGGGAACAATCTACCTACTCAAAAGTCTTTGTTTATTTCTTCCTTTCCTTTGATATTTCTATCTTACTATTGATTGGTAAGAAGCCTCATATTTGGATGTATAGTGACAGGAGTGAGTCATCGTATAGCCATGATAGCAATATTGTGAAATATCTTAGCAGTTCTCTTTAAGGGACTAAGATCATTTTGAAAGGCAACATTTGATAGCGTCATCGAGGGACTATGATCTTGTATTTTTTATTGCTTTTGGCTAAGATATCCCACATGTATAACATGGCCATTTTAGTAAGGCAACAAAGAGGAATTATCCTAAGGGTGCAAGTGTGCAAATGTGTTTGATTTACATGCTTGTTTATCTTGGATTAGGGTTTGCTAACTTGTTGATTTTAATCTTTCCATACAAACCCTAATTTACTAGCATTTTTATATAAAGCGATAAATTGCGGAAAGTAAAATACTAAGCTATTACATCATTAGGGGAGGGGGTATACAAATTTACAAATGGGGATTTGCAAGAAAATTAAACCTAATTATCTATTACAACCATATTGAATAAATGTACAAAAATTGAATAAATAATGTACAAATGCAAATGGAAAAAGAAATGATTTTTGTTTGGTTTTCATGAAAGTAATTTTAACTTAATTAAGAGAGATGATTAATAAAATAACTTAAACCTAAATTAATTAAGAAATAAATTAGGTTCAAAAATATTTTTAGGGTTTTTTTGTGAAAAGGTTTTAAGTTAATAAAAATAAAATAAAAATTAATTAAAAAGAAACCTAAGTTCTAAATTAATTTTAATTAAGAAAATAAAATAATATAATAATTAAACCTAAGTCTAAAAATTTATTAATTTAGAAAAGAAATTTATTTATTAAAAGAAAAATGTTTTTAATCTTTTTGTTTTATAAAGAAAAATAAAATGTATAAGCATTTTTTAAATATGCAAATAAATAAATAAAATATTTTTTGGATTTTTTATTAGTAAAAATAATAATGATAATAATAATAATAATAAAAATAATGAAGCTTAAAATAAAAATCAAATAAGAAAAGAAAATAAATAATAAAAAAATAAATATAAGAGGATTAGGTCAGTATGCAATAGTAAACAGGGGTGGGAAGTTAGCAAAAAAATAAGGAAAGCCCAACAAAAAGGGCCCAGGCGCCAGCTGAAACAAAAAATATGGAAGTAAAAAGTGAAAAAGAACAAAAGGGTACCACTAGGACTCGAACCCAGGTCCTAAAGGTTAACAGACGCGCGCTTTACCACCGGGGTGGCTATACATATGTTCATATAAATAAAACAATAAATATATAACATAAATCAAGTCCTGAATGAACTTCATCTTCAACCTCCAGCTAGAGAACCTGTAACTCATTCATTTCTCATCCATTCATAAAACTTCCAACATCAAACTTGTTAGAAATTTCCTCACGATTCTGAATATGTAAACAACTTAAGCTAATTCTTAAAGATGAGCATGAATTTCTAACAGTACCAAATTCTGACCTAAATATTTTCAGAGGTTCAAACTCAAAATTCTCCCTACTCAAGCAACATAAATGAAATCTATGGACATGTATAGCTTCAGGGCAATAATGTCTACATTTTATCTTCACAAATTCAAGCTTAACAATGCCTAAATGAGAAGATAGAAGTTCAAGAAAAATACCTCAAAACTAAAAATAGTGAAATGAGTTTGAGCTTGATTCAAGGTGCTGCAATGATCAGGTTAGCTTCCTTGAGTCTCTAGGAAGCTAATAGAATGCTTAGCTTGAGTTGAGAGTGGCTGAAATATCCTGGAGAAGTCCAACTGCAATACTCTATTTTTGGTTATGGAGGTTATGGTAAATGGTGTTACAGTTCTAGAAATAGGATGGGCATAAGTTATATTTGATATGAGGAAGCTTTTGAAACTAAAAGGCCAAGAAATGCACGAGGGAAATATAAGTTTGATATGTAAAGTCACAACTTGCACAACAATGGTGTTTTTGAAGAAATTTCTGGCTAGAGGGAGTTTGGGAGTGTTTCAGAGTGTTCAAGCTCGTGTTCCATCTCAAAAATAGTGCCTCTATTTATAAGCAACAAGTTTGGAAGCTTGTTGTTGATCATAATTCAAAATCACAAGTTTACACATAACATGTGATTTTTGAGAAATCCAAGTTTCAAAGTCTTGTGTACTTGCTAAGATGGAGTGGTTATGCTTTAAACACACTTGCTTCTAACTTTGTAGATGGAGTGTGATCAGAGGGAATAAGTTATAGGCTCAAGAATTGAATTTGTGCATAAAGCTTGCTTTTCAAGAATGGTATTCTTCACTTTCTTCCCAAAATGGCAAAATAAATTGGATAAAGCTTAAACCAATTGGATTATAGATCCAAATTTAATGTAATCCATTAATAATGGATAGATACACAAGTTAGAAGGTCTGCAAAGCAAGATTATGCAGCCTAACATTGAAATTTCATTATGTGTTCATCAAGAAATGACTTGTAATTCAAGAATGAAACTCTAACTTCTTGCCTTCGATTCTCCTTGTTCAAACATGATCTCAATGAGTTCTTGGACATTTTGGAAATCTTGAAACATCCTATACAAACTATATGTTGGACATTTTTGAAATTTCATCTTAGAACTTTGTGAAAATTTGCCATGAAGTTAGGTTAAAATCCTGTCTAAACTAGGGCAAAATTTCACTAAGTTTCCAAGTTTCAGGAACATGTATTCACAAAATCACAACTTGAAATCCATGAATTTATAGGAGAAGTTGTTTTATACAATGTTTTAGATCTTATTGAGATATACAACTTTCATTTTGGAAGTTTCCTTTGAATCATCTTGCATCATGGCGAAAAATTGGCTCAAATTTGTGAAAAAATATGAAATTTTCAACACTTAGAAAAATTTCTAAGTTTAGAAATTTTGACTTTTCAAAATGAAATCTTGACTTTTGGATTTCTTGATGAACAAGTTTCATATTTTTACATGTTTTGATGAATTGTGATCTTTGGTACTTGATTTTGACCAAAAAGTCAAATTTTGACTTTTTAGTGTACAGTTGACTTTTCATCAGTTGACTGAAATTCATCTGTCAACCAATCAAACTTGAGAGATGTTTTGAGCCATGCCATTAGGTAAAAATGAAGCATTTGAGTCCTTGATATCATAACTTAAACCAATCAATCATTTGCTAGGTCAAAAATCAGAAATTGTAACTTCTCAGCCAAAATCCTAATTTTGACCATTTTACCCTTTTGATGATCTGATCAAATTTCTTGAGGAATTGTGATCAAAACTTGATAAAATGACATATATATATATAGGTTCATGATGTTGATATGGATAAAAAATCATGAAGTTTGACTGTAAATTGACCACAATTGACTTTTTCCCCAATACAACTGATTTTTAGGCCAATTGATCAATTGACTGGGCAAAAATGTGATCCAAGAATTGAAACTTGACATGAGCAGTCTTGAGGGTCCAAAATGATCCATGAAAGTCATATGGGGCACTAAAAGTCCATTTGTCCTTGTGCAATCTCAAACCCTAATTTTCAGTCATCAGTGCTTGAGGAGGTGTCTTGAGCTGATCAACCCTTGTGCATTCTTGAACCAAATGAGATCTTGTGGGAGATTACTTGATAAATGAGAGGGAAAATTTTGGGTTACAACAGTAACCAAATCCAAATTCCACCTCCGTCATATTCTATTCAATCATCTGAAGACAATTGTCAAGGAAACAACAGAAGAAGAAAGAACCAAAAGAGATTGAATTTCGTTGGGAAGACTTATCTCAGGTAATCTAACAAAAATAAACTGATAGAACATATGAGTGAGCCTCAACAATAAAATGTTCTGGAACCATGTGCTAGAAATATTCTCAACACCAAGAACCTGAAGAAAATGAAGGTTATAGAAACCATTAAGAAGGATGCCACACTTACGACAAAGAAAGTCACCACCACCAGAAGAGTCTCTCTAAAGGATTTTCCTCTATTCACTCAAGCAGACTCGTCTCTAGAAATTGTCCTCAGATATCTGGAAGCCTGCAAGAGTGATAGACCAATTTCAGATGCAAATATCCTTGATCTCAGGCAACAACCTCTGGAAGTTACTACCAGAAAGACAAGATAAAGGAAAGCTACTGGAGAAGGAACTTCTCATAAGACTCTTGTAACACGGTGGGAGAACTAACTTGGTGTTTTCGATTGATCACAATTGTTGCGGATAGCAAGATTCGCCACAAAATTTTCTTTTATCCAATAAGGAAAGGTTTAAAAGAACAGGAAAGACCTTTCGATATTATTTCTTGAATTCGGGGGGCAGGTTATGAAAAAGGAAGGTATTAACACCATTTTCATCCATAGTTATCTACGGGCTCTTAGTTTCTTACTTGATCACTTTCTTTTGTTTAAAAATGTTCTTGTGGTGTGGGTTTTGAAAGTATTTTGAAAACATCTTTGTAATGGCTCTCGTTTCTATAAGAACGCGTACAAAGTGTTGTTTTGAAAATAGTTTAAAGAGGTGTTTGTGGAATGTGTTTTTGAAAGTGATTTTGAAAAGTGTCTTTGTAATGGTTCTCGTTTCTATAAGAACGCATATGAAGTATTTTGTCTTTTAAAAATGTTTCAAAATGAAAGTGTTGGTGTATAAAATGTTTTTGTCGTGAGCAAACGAGCAACTAGGAGCATCCTACCTACTCAAAAGGTCTTAACGTTCTTTTCCTCCTCCTTTAGACGTTACTATCTTACCATTGTTTTGATAAGAAACCCCATCATTGGATGTGAAGAGACGGGCGTCGGACATTTGTATAGTCATATAAGGCAACCTATGGGACGTTTTAGCAATGTCGTTTAGGAACTAGATCGTTTACCGAAGGCAACACTAAAGGTCATCGAGGGACTACGATCTTTTATCGAGGGTCTTTGCTAAAACGCCCATATTCGAGGGACGTGACTATTTTTACGAGGCAACAAGTGAGATTACCCTAAGGGTACATGTGTGAATAGTGTTTTTGATTTGCATGCATTTTGTCTTTGATTTTTGGGTTCTCTACTTGTTGTTTTTATCTTGCCATACATCCAAATTACTAGCATTTATACAAAAGTAATAAAAATGCAGAAAATAAATCCTACGCTATTACAACCATATTGAATAGAATTAAAATGTAAAGGAGAAATAAAATAAAGGAAAGAAAAAAATGGCTTTTTCGATTTAGGCAGAAGCATCCTTCGATTTTCACTTCTTGGCTTCCTTCGAGGGACATGACTTATAATTCAAGAATGAAACCCTAACTTCTTGCCTTCGATTATCCTTGCTCAAACATGATCTCAATGAGTTCTATGACATTATAGAAATCTTGTAACATCCTCGACAACCTCTATGTTGGAAATTTTTGAAAATTCATCTTGAAACTATGTGAAAAATTGCCATGAAGTTAGGTCAAAATCCTGCCTAAACTAGGGCAAAATTTCACTAACTTTCCAAGTTTCATGAACATGTATTCACAAAATCACAAGTTTAAATCCATGCATTTCTATGAGAAGTTGTGTTCTACAATATTTTATATATCATTTTGATCTACAACTTTCATGTTGGAAGTTTCCTTTGAATCATCTTGCATCATGGTGAAAAATTGGCTCAAAGTTGTGAAAAAATATGAAATTTTCAACACTTAGAAAAATTTCTAAGTTTAGAAATTTTGACTTTTCAAAATAAAATCTTGACTTTTTGATATATTGATGAAAAAGTTTCATATTTTGACATGTTTTGATGAATTGTGATCTTTGGTACTTGATTTTGACCAAAAAGTCAAAGTTTGACTTTTCAGTGTACAGTTGACTTTTCATCAGTTGATTGAAATTCATCTGTCAACCAATCAAACTTGAGAGATGTTTTGAGCCATGACATTAGGTAAAAATGAAGCATTTGAGTACTTGAGATCATAACTTAAACCAATCAATCATTTTCTTAGGTCAAAAATCAGAAATTGCAACTTCTCAGCTAAAACCCTAATTTTGACTATTTTGCCCTTTTGATGATCTAATCAAATTTCTCGAGGAATTGTGATCCAAACTTTATCAAATGACATATAGTTTAACTATAAATTTACCACAAGGGTGCATGTTTACCGAAGGCAACATTAAGGGTCATTGAGGGACTGCGATCTTTTATCGAGGGTCTTTGCTAAAACGCCCATATTCGAGGGACATGACTATTTTTCCGAGGCAACAAGTGAGATTACCCTAAGGGTGCATGTGTGAATAGTGTGTTTTATTTGCATGCATTTTGTATTTTATTTTGGGTTGTCTACTTGTTGTTTTTATCTTGCCATACATCCTAATTACTAGCATTTATACAAAAGTAATAAAAATGCAGAAAATAAATCCTACGCTATTACAACCATATTGAATAGCATGAAAATGTAAAGGAAAAATAAAATAAATGAAAGAAAAAAGGGCTCTTTCGATTTAGGCAGAAGCATCCTTCGATTTTCACTTCTTGGCTTCCTTCGATTTGGGCCTGGAGTCAGTGAGGTCATGCCCTTCGATTTGGGCTTAGCCTGAGGCATGAGATGCAACCTTCGATTCTGCCTTCCTCCCTCCTTCGACTGGGGCCTAGAATCAGCATGGCCATCCTTCTGGATGCCTCTTTTGTTTAGCATGGAGTGCCCTCTTCACTTTAATTCCTTTTCTACCTCCTTTGATTGGGGCTTGGAAGTCACTGTGGGCCTGCCTCTGGATGCCTCTTTCGTTTGGACCTGGAAGTTAGTATGGAAGCCTAAGGATTAATTTCATACTTCCTTCCCATTGTTTCTTTCGTTTGAGACTTTAAATAGCAAAATGGCCTGAGGCCATTCCAGCATTGCCTTATGGCCAAGTTAGTTCTTAAAGCATGTTTAATAAAACAAGAAGCAAAACTAAAAGGGTTAGCAAAGAAAACAACTTAAAAGGGTGGAAACGAAAAGGAAACAAATACTATGTACATGTTTGAAACAAAAATGAATTTTATTCACATGTCATGCTAGAAACGAAAGGTTCAAGGTTAAGAGTGACTTACCTTGCTTGAGGTTGGGACATGTGTGCTAGACTTTAAGTGGCTGCCTAGACGCTTATGGATTCGAAGGGAGTAAATAGGGGTTATGCCTTTAGTATTGGATTCGAAGGAGAAGAACAAGTGTGGTGTTCTTTCTACTGGATTCAAAAGAAGAAAGTATAGGGGATTACTTCATATTCAAAAGAGGCAAGTCTTTAGATTATGGGTTTATGTTTTAAAAAAGTGTTTAAGTGTTTGAGAGTGTTTGAGTTTGATGATTCGTTCCACCACCCACAAGTCTCTAGATGTGTTGTCCAGCCCCTTATACATGTTGTGGAGCCTCTTATTTATAGGTAAAGCTTGACTGAGGTTTTGGAGGGAAAACAAAACCATTTGAACAATTTGAGTAAACTTCTTTTTGTAGCTTTCGAAGGACAGTGTTTGTATGCCATTTTTGTGCAAGAGTGGGGCAGTGTTTCAAGACTGTTGTGCAGCAGTTTTGGCCAATGTACCAAGCCTGAACTTGGCAGCAAGCATCTTTGAATATTTTATCCTTTTGTTTTGACCCTCCTTCAACCAGATTCTTCTTCCAACAACGTTATAAAATTTTCCTCCAAGAAGTGTCTTTCGAATGGGTCACTTTTGTGCATCCATCGAAGGAGCCAAATGTGTGCCCCTTGGGTGGGTCACCAAAGCATGCCTTAAGGCGGGCTTTGTAAATCCTTCGAATGGGCCATCAAGCATGTCTTTCGAATGGGACGCCCAGACATGTCCATTGAATGGGTCATGTATGTTTCTTTGAAAAGGGCCAAATGTGTCCTTCAAATGGACTATGCAATCCTTTGACAGTGACTCCTATGTATGCCCTTCAAATCCAACAATACATGTCCTTTGAAGGGGGAACCAAACATGTATGTTAAAGGTTGTCAATGGTGGCACTGCAACATACTAAAGGGAAATGATGTCCAGTTGAAGCTAGTATAAACATAGCCAATACCATGTCGAAGCCTACATGCAGGAGGTCTAAACGCCCAAACGAAGCTTACAACAAATGGGGCCACAAGCCCAAACGAAGAATGTAAACCCAAGCTTGTATATGCTCAAACGAAGAATGTAAACAGGAGGTAAAGGGAACAAATGAAGCTTGCGGCAAAAGGGGCCATATGTCTAAACGAGGGGTGCATGCAGAAGGCAAGGATGCAATCGAAGGATGCCAAGAGGAGGCTTTTTTCTTTGTAATCGAAGGAGGCTACATGAGGCTCTTTCCTTGTGCCTACTGGCCTTGTGGGAGCCTCTTGCATGCAAGAGGGAATTTGTGGCTCAATCAAAGGCTACATATATCCAACCATCATTTTGTGAGTCAACGCAAACATAGAGGGGAATATTTGTCCAGTCAACACAGTCATGCAAGTATCAAACATCCAATCAAAGCAGGCACATAAGCAACCATTGTATTATGAACCATGTGAGGCCAGAGATGCAATCAAAGGTGGCATTTAGGAAACTCCTGCCTTTTAAATCAAAGCCAGCGTGTCAAAGGCCAGCGCCCAGTCGAAGGATGCAAGCAAAGCTTGCATCGAAAGAGGCCAAAAGGCAAATCGAAAGAGCTGAATCAAAAAAGGCTTGTCTTTATCCAATTTATCAAAAAATATTATTTTTATCTATTTTCCCCCTTTTTAATAGTTTCTTCTTTAATTTGATACTGGAAAATCCAATTGTACTTGTGCAAGCTTGAATCTTGAGAATCCTTGTGAGAAATGCCTTGAGAAATGAGAGGGCAAATTTTGGGGTACAACAGCTGCCCCTGTTTAATCTTCTTAAACCTGAAGAGTTAGATTGGTGAATCTTCCATTCGTGACTTGAAGGTGGAAGATGATTGAACACTAGAGTGCCCAGAAATTTGCACTTGATGATGTTGTGTTTGGTTGTGTAAGGAATGGGCTTAAAGATGCCATTTGGAGAAATGATGGATAGTTGTCGGAGATGGGCTTATAGATGCCACCCAAAAGTGATTGTTGACAGAAATTAGAATAAGTCTAAACTTGACTTCAACTGGAAATGAATCAGAATAAATCTTGGAGCGATTTATCTGAATCAGAGAAAATGTCTACTGGAAGGAATCAGGATAAACCATTGATTGATTTAAACTGAACCAGCTGAGGTCTTAAATATTTTTTAACTGGAAAGAATCAAAATAAATCTTGGAGCGATTTATCTGAACCAGAGAAAATGTCTACAGGAAAGAATCAGGATAAACCATTGATAGATTTAAATTGAACCAGCAGAGGTCTTGAATATTCTTTAACTGGAAAGAATCAGAATAAATCTTGGAGCGATTTATTTGAACCAGAGAAAATGTCTACGGGAAAGAATCAGGATAAACCATTGATAGATTTAAACTGAATCAGCAGAGGTCTTGAATATTCTTTAATTGGAAAGAATCAGAATAAATCTTGAGCGATTTATCTGAACCAGAGAAAAACTCTACGGGAAATAATCAGGATAAACCATTGATAGATTTAAACTGAACCAGCAGAGGTCTTGAATATTTTTTAACTTGAAAGAATCTGAATAAATCTTGGAGCGATTTATTTGAACCAGAGAAAATGTCTACGGGAAAGAATCAGGATAAACCATTGATAGATTTAAGCTGAACTAGCAGAGGTCTTGAATATCCTTTAACTGGAAATAATTAGAATAAATCTTGGAGCGATTTATCTGAACCAGAGAAAATGTCTACGGGAAAGAATCAGGATAAACCATTGATATATTTAAACTAAACCAGCAGATGTCTTGAATATTCTTTAACTGGAAAGAATCAGCATAAATCTTGAAGCGATTTATATAAACTAGAGAGAAAGTCTACGGAAAAGAATCAGGATAAACCATTGATAGATTTAAACTGAACCAACAGAGGTCTTGAATATTATTTAACTGGAACGAATCAGAATAAATCTTGAAGCAATTTATCTGAACCCTAGAAAAGTCTACGAGAAAGAATCAGGATAAACCATTGATAGATTTAAACTGAACCAGCAGAGGTCTTGAATAGTCTTTAACTGGAAAGAATCAGGATAAATCTTTGGAGCGATTTATCTGAACCAGAGAAAGTGTCTACCAGAAAGGAATCGGGATAAACCATTGATCAGTCTAAACTGAACCAACATAAGTCTGAAGGGAGTATTCGTCATGTAGGTAGTCACCCAGTCCTGTGTCAGGAATTGATCTACAATTGGTTTGTTCACAGATAGTTGTCATGTCTTTTCAGAAATTTCTTGATGATAATTTTCTGTTGATTGATCTTTCCTGAAAATGTAAAGAGTTAGTTGTATGCAGTGTCATGATGTATGAAATGCATGGCATAATTATGTTTCTTAAAATAAATGAGATTGCGATATATGCATTTCTGTTGTTGATGCTATGATGTATGAATGCAATGTATGAGCATATTAGTTTATCTGCTGCAGTATTGTCGGACTGGGGAAAATAAATCCCTGGTTGCTGCTGGGAATGAGAAGTGTAAGTCTTCATATTTGAAGTTGAATTGTTGATAGATGCGTCTCCATTATTAGAGAAATAAACTCTGTTTGGGAAGGGAAAAGCCTATGTGTTGCTTGTGGACTCTGAAACCCTGTTGGGGAATCCTAAGAAGCTAGGCGACTTTCACTGGGGAATGTTGATTTTGCTTGATAAGAAAACTCTGTGGAGAACATTGATTTCCGCTTGGGGAGAAGAGTTCATGAGTCTTTGTTGTCTGGTGCTCTACTGGGGAGATATTAGGGATTATAAGAAAGTCTACTGGGGAAAAGGAGTCGTGGTCCCTTGATTTGTGATAATCTGAGAGGAAAATTAAAGTTGGGGAATCTTACCGTTTGTTGGGGAAATAAACCATGTCGCCAGTCTGCTGGAGAGGCATTTTCTTTTGGTAGAACTCCTCGAGGATTCTTCTTGAGACCAAATCAGCTGGGAAGAAGGTTTTCCAAAGATTGAAACTCTGGTTGGGAGTTGCCTATGAAAAGGATTTTGTGGGGGATTTGTCATTGTCCTTAATAGAAAGTGTTTTTAGTATTTCCAGGAAATGTTTGTCTGACCGTACGTAACCCTTTGTTGGAATTCACATTCAATGCCCCAAGTGATTCAGATAAATACCTGCCCCCGGTTACTCAGCACTTCTTAAGAGATTTTCTTGGAATCTTAACTTGACTGCCCCAACTGTATTGGACAGTGACATGTCATTCCCCCTTGCTTAATAGGATATTTTTCGTTGGAAGTGTCATCCCATTTGAAGTGATTTTGTTCACTGAGAGAGCTTTCGTTTGCTGGATATTTATCGTGTGAATTTCTCTGTTGTTAAACAATTAACCATATGCAAACAACGATATTCAAAATAATGCAAATTTTATGCTTGTCTTGAAGTTTTGAAAATGCATTTTAGCAGATAAAAGAATTTTTGTAGAGATTCAACTCAAGATTTAGAGTAAGCCTTACAGGAGTCAGGGTAGCTTTTGTAACAGTACACTTTCGAACTAACCCATGCTTCAATTAGGACTTTTGAAAGGTTGTAACATGGTCTGGTTCACGATTTAAGAAACAAAGTATAAGGTTCAAGGTTTATTGGTACCCGCCCGTTCTTCGTGATGTTCTTCAGTCCTAAACTCAATTAATTGTGCGTTTGAACTCTGGAATGATGGTTCAGATGTTTGGAAGTTTATTTATTGGTAGCCATTTTTTACAACACGTTTCATATTGTTGAGGATTTGTAGTGACCTTTTTTAATTTGTTATTCTTGATTTTTGCCTGACTGTTCTTGTTTTGAGATTACAGTCAGCGGGATGCCCCAGTTTTTCTTAAGTCTCCTTCGTAGGTTTTGACTTAGTGGGCTTTTCTTTTAAGAGATAATGACTGCCTATTTGGTAGGGAACCACCACCTTCTTTTGATTCTAGAGGAATATTTTTATGTCATTTGTTGTATACGAAGTGAAAGTTTGCGATTGAACACGCGTTTGAATTAACTGAGAAACTAACTTGCCCCAGGTTTTGATTAAAGTTTTCAATTTGTGTGAAAAAGAAACTCCTACTTCTTTGGCTCAAAGGGGTTGACTAGGGATTATCTTCCTTATAACTCCAGTGTTTGGGAATTGAAAGAATGCCTGTATATTGTCAGCAAGGTCTGTCCAAAAGCATACTTTATGAGATTATGGCATTGTTTTTGTCATCCTTCCTCTAAAGGTTTACAACTTTTTGAAACAAGAGTTGAATATCATAAAGGGAGAAAAAAGCATAGTTTAAATAGAGTGAAAATGAATGGATTAATTCAATACAAACATATTTAATGCATTAATGAGAGTAACCAAAGTATGACATAAAGATAAGTGTTTTAAGCAAACAAAGAAATTACAACTAAAAATTCGAATAAATAGAAAATTTCCTTGCCCAGATCGTCACTTCATATGGATGCCCTTGAGGGGTGGTAGAAAAGCTCCAGTTGACCGTCTTGTGTGAACTCCTACGCTCCTCCGCCGATCAGGTTTTGAATCTTGTACTTCAGCACCCAACAATCGTTTGTATCATGCCTAGGACTGTTAGAATGATAGGCACACCTGGCATCAGGATTGTAGTTAGGAGAAGAAGTTTTGGGGTTCAGATGAGGTCATATCAACATAATCAGATTCATCCTCAATATGTGTTGCAATGCTTGAGACAGTGGCATGTTGATGTTAGTAAATTGTCTCTCGGGCTTGTTTTGCCTTTGCTGATTTTCCCGTTGATGTTGACGAGGTCGTTGTTGGGCCCATGATGTAGCAGCAATTTGGAAAGATCTTCTCTCCCTCGAATCGGCTTCTTATCTCATGGGGGGCTAAGTAATGACTTGATCCCCAATCTTGATTGTTTGTTTCATACGGCTACATCTGTCTTAATGAAGTTTGTTGACGAGGGTCCTTAGCTCCTCTTGTCCCTGAGCTATGTTTTTTATGAGAGCCATATTGCCTACCAGTTGTCCCATCATCTGGACTTTCATTATGGCTATCTCAGTTTTTATCCGCTCCAACTGGTCATCTCTGTCGTCCTCAGGATTCTCCATGATCACGCCCCTAGTGAGGAGTGCTTTCACCTCTTATTGTCCCTTGGATAGGTTCAAGATCATTTCCTGAAGCTGAGCATTTTGAGTCTGAATGTCCTTGATAGTCTGTTCTAGAGCCATCTCTAGTGAAATAAACAGTAAGCAGATGAGAGACCTGTGTGGGAAAAGCCTGTCATGATATGATGCATGGTATGTGGATGCAATGTTTTCAAGGACTTAGAAGACTTAAATTTGTTTTAGACACAAAAAAAAAGAGCAAACATCAATTGTATTAATAATCTTAAATTGATTACAACCATGCCCTTTGGGCTTACAATTGAGGAAATAAAGAAAAATAAACTCTAAGACAAAAAGATCGAACGCATTCTCTTTGGTGTGATGTAGGCATTCATATTTCTCTCTTCGTGAAGCTATCTTGTAAGCTCTAGAACCTTCTTTTCACTCGCGTAAAATTGGGCTTCAAAGGTGTCTCATTCTTCCTTCAGCTGGATCCAAGCTCTTTGTAAGTCTTCAAGAGAAGTAGGCATGGTAGGATGAAGGATAACATATGGAACATCTTCTACTGGATCCATGATGATAGGAAAAATGGCAGGGAATGGCATATCGAGTCTTTGAGCATCATTATGGACCAGCTCAAGACTATTTGACTCAAGACTGCATTAGGGTTTGACCAGCTTAAGACATCTCTACATGCACTGATGGCCAAAATTAAGGTTTGAGTTTGCACAAATATTTTTGGACTATCAATGCTTCATATGACTTTCAAGGATCATTATGGACCCCCTAAGTTTACTCATGTCAAGTTTCAAGCCTTGAATCACATTTTTGATCAATCAATTGGACAGTTGACCTAAAAATCATCTGTATTGGGGAAAAATTCAACCATGGCCAATTTAAAGTCAAACTTCATAATTTTTGATCCACATCAACATCTTAGACTCATATATATCATTTGATCTAATTTGGACCCCAATTCCTCAAGAAATTTGATCAAATCATCAAAAGGGCAAAATGGTCAAAATTAGGGTTTTGACTGAGAAAGGGCAATTTCTGATTTTTGACCTAGCAAATGATCAAATGGTTTGAAGCATGATTTCAAGATTTCAATTGAATCATCTTGACCTAATGACATGGTTCAAAACATTGCAAATCCATTGGATTGACAGATGAATTTTTTAGTCAACTGATCAAAAGTCAAATGTATACTGAAAAGTCAAACTTTGACTTTTTGGTCAAAATCAAATGCCAAAGATCATAATTCATCAAAACATGTCAAAATTTGAAACTTGTTCATCAAGAAATCAAGGGTTTAAGTTTTTGTTTTGAAAAGTTGAAAATTTTAACTTAGAAAATTTTCTAAGTATAGAAAATTTCTTATTTTTTCTCAACTTTGAGCCAAATTTTCACCATGATTCAAGATAATTCAAAGGAAATTTCCAACATGAAAGTTGTAGATCTCCATGAAATCTATAACTTTGCTTCACACAATTTCTCCTAAAAATTCTTAGATCTCAAGATATAATTTTGTGAATACATGCTCATGAACTAAAATAACTTTGTGAAATTTTGCCCTAGTTAGGCAGATTTTTGACCTAACTTCATACCAATTTTTCACATAGTTCCAAGGGGTATCTTTAAAAGCTATTCAAAGATGGGTTGTGGAGAACATTGCAAGCTTACCAAAATTTCCAAGAAATCCTTGATATAATTCTTGAGTAGGGAGAATCAAAGAGATGAATTTGGTGATTTATCACTTTGATTTCAAGCCATTTCATGAAGAACAAAAATTCAAATCCTCAAGCATGCTGAACAAATCTTACTTTGCAGGCTCCTAACTTGACTTTCACTCCATAATTAAATGTTTTCACATATGTTGGAAGCTTTAAGCCAAACATTAAATGCATTGTACAAGAATAATTCCATTTTTGGCACAAAGGTGCCATTTCCATTTTGATAAAGCACTACTTTTGCAATTTTCCACTCCTTGAGCCTTGCACTTGTTTTCTCTGCACACAAGCAATTCCAAAACAAAAAGCAACTTTCCTGAAGCCTCTACCAAACCAGACCATGCTTGCACAAACTTAGAGACTTGTCTCCTCACTTTTCTTCAAAAGCAAGTAATAGAGCCAAAAGGCTATAACTCAGAAATCTTGAGAAAGCTTGAAGTCTAACCTCTCCCATACTAACACACAAGTGTATTGCAACCTAACACATGAATGCTAAGACTCGGAAACACTCCAAAATACTTTTCCTTTGAAGATCTTCTATAGCTTGACAGTTTTGTATTTTACACAGCCATCTCCAAAACCACTCGTGCGTTTTGAGTTTTAACCATCTAAACACTTAATATACTTCATATCTAAGTGATCCAGACCGATGTTCCCTCATTGTAACTCATCCTCCTCCATCCATCATTTTCAAATATCAAGCTTGCAGGTTGACTTGAGTAGGGAGATTCAAAGACCTTCAAGACAAGGTAAGGATTGGAATACACTCAGGGAGGTCCAGGCAAGCTAAATAGATCCTGAGGCCTTCACAAAACTTGCCCAAACTCCATTCACAATCTTAACTCAAAGAGGTAAAAACTCAAACTTCTATCTCTTCATACAAGCATCCTCTGGTCCTGATTTGTGAAAGAAAAATGTAGATATCCTTGCACTAAAGCTAACCATGTTCATAGATTTCATTTATATTAACTGTGCATAGATAATTTTGGATTTGAAATTTCTGTAAAAATTAGGTTTCAAATTAGGGAAAGTAAAATTAGATTTGATCTTTGATTGTTAGTTTACATAAATTATATGGTTGAACTCGTGAGAAGAAACACCATAGTTTTCATGTTTAGACTTTCCATTTTCTTGGAGAAATGAGAGAGATACAGGTGGTCCGGCCATGGCTCAAGGTTGAAGATGAAGTTGCCTTCAGGGGGTGTTTTCTAATATATATTTATCTTTGTGTTTCTATAAACTGATGTACAACCACCCCAGTGGTAAGGCAGCGCGCAAAAATGCTATAGGTCACAGGTTCGAGCCTTAGCGCCTGCCTTTTTGAATTTTTCACACTTTTGTTCATTTTTTTATTTCTGGCAGCGCTAGGCCTCTCATTCTTGGGCCTTTTTGTTTTTGCTAATATGCTACCTCCTGTTTGCTTGCAGCACCCCTGGCCCATATAATTTTATTTATTTATTTTGTTTTTATTTTATTTTCTTAAAGATATTTCTCTTAATATTAAAAATCATAAAAAATATAAAAATGATAGATTTATATTTTAGCTTATTTTATTTTATTTTTCTCACAAAAAATATTTTATTTAGTTATATATATATTATCCATTTTTCTTAATTAACTTTGTAAATTAAATTAGGACTAATTTAATATTTATTTTTCTTTATACTCATTAAATTTTTATTTTAATATAAAAGGACCAAAAATATCATATAATGCCATATATTATTTTCAAGACAAAAATACAAAAATACTTATTTTTTCTTAAAGAAATTTATTTTCTTTTAATCAATTAGAATTAGGGTTTATTCAAAAATATTTTCTAAAAAATATTTTCTTTTCTTAATATATTTAAATTAATTTTGATTTATTTATTAGGTTTAGGTTAAAACTTTTTTACATAAAAAAACCAAACAAAAGTCTTCTTTGTATTTACATACCTTTGCATATTTAATTCATTTTGTATATTATTTATTCCATTTATTTGTACATATTCAATTTGGTTGTAATAGATTAATTAGGTTTATATTATTGCAATCCACATTCATAAATTGTATACCCCCCCCTCCTCCCATAAGTGTTGTAATAGCGTAGTAATCTTTAAATTTCGCAATTTATCGCTTTTATATAACATGCTAGTAATTAGGGTTTGTATGGCAAGATAAAACCAATCAAATAGAAAACCTTAAATCAAGACAAAATCAAGCATGAAAATGACACACTTGCACATAAACACCCCTAGGGTTATCCCACTTGGTTGCCTTACAAAAATGGCCATATTACGTATGTAAGGTGTCTTAGCAAAAAGAAACAAATACGAGATCATATTCCCTCGATTACGCTATTCAAAATTGCCTTACACAAATGATCTTAGTCCCTCAAAAATGCTAAGATACCTTGCAACATTGCTAATCATTGTTATGCGATGATCCGCGCCCGTCCCATTTACATCCAAAGATAGGGTTGCTTAGCGAATCAATGGTAAGACAACAATGTCAAAGGAAAAGAAAATGAACAAGAAAGACATTTGAGTAGGTAGATTGCTTTTAGTTACTTGCTACATTTCAAAAAAACAAACATCCTTGCTATTTTCAAAACAAACACACACATTTCCAAACATCTTACAAACATCGAAAACATTTTCAAAAAGATCAACATCTTTGTATACATTCTTACGAACGAGAATCATTACAAAGATTTCCTAAATAATGGCCTCTTTTACAAAATACTTTCAAAAACCACACAAAACACAATTTCAAACAAAAGCAAGTGATCTAGCAAGTAACTAAGAGCCCATGGAAAACCATGGATGAAAAGGGTGTTAATACCTTCCCTTTTCATAATCTACCCCCCGAACTCAAGAAACAATCTCAAAGGTCTTTCCTATGCTTTTTCACCTTTCCTTTTTGGATAAAAGAAAAGTCGGTGGCGACTCTTGCTAACCGCAACATTTGCGATCAAACGCAAAAACCTCAAGTCAGTTCTTCCACCGTATCACAGAACTGGCGACTCTGCTGGGGATTATTCTAAAAGTTGGGTTACCTAAGGGATTAGATCACATTTACTTGCTTATATTGTTTGACTTGTATGCTTTACATTATGGTTCTTTGTTGGGGTTTGAATCCTCCTCCCAGATTTGGAGGTAAATTATAGGTAAGTAGCATAACATTGTGGAAACTGTGCGGGGTATACCGATACGGTTTAAGAAATAGCTACGTTAGTGGGACATATTTGTGGGTACCGGTAGCCTTTGAGTTAATCAAAGAGAATACGAGGCCGCTGAGTGATGTCATGAAGCACTAATGAACTTCTAGAACCTTTACTTGACCAACTTGGCCTTTAGGATATAGTGAGGTGACCGGCTTTGGTGCAGTCCGAAGTTGGTAGATACTCGATACTACACTCATTGAGGTTTGGTTTCTTGGGATATTTCGGTCGCCACTAAAGAGGATTGAGCTAAAACAATGACTAAGGAAACAATCCAGTGATATTGAGCTCCTTAGAACCCGGTTACTATTACTAGGACAGGTTTAAGCCAACTAAACTTCAAGAGGGTACTTACCTATAAAACTCCATGCAAGCCTAAACCTAGGGCTTGTTTGCTTTGTTTGTATATGCATACTTGTACATAACATCATGGACATCATGCACATCATATGTATCCCCTAACCATTTCAAGGATTTTTGGGATTCATCTTTATTCTTGTTTTGTAGGATATGGATGCACTTCGCAGGAAAACTATTCAAGTCAACCTTGTGAGAATCCCTCCACAACTTAAGGAGCTAGTTTCAAGGATTCCTGAAAACTCTCCATTCACCGAGAGACATGGTAGTCTACTCAACTTGGTCACCTCCAACACAGATGAGGATATGATGAAGGTGCTCTTTCAGTTCTTTGATCCTTTGCACCATTGCTTCATATTACCTGACTATCAACTTGTGCCTAATTTGGAAGAATTCTCCCAACTCTTGAGGATTCCCATTCTCAATCAACTACCTTTCAACGGTATGGAAAGAGATCCAAAGCCAGAAGAGATTGCTCAAGCTCAACACTTGCACTCATCTGATATCACAACTCATTGGGAAACAAGGAGTGGTGTCAAAGGTTTCCTAGCAAAGTTCATGTTTAAGAAAGCCCAAAGCTATTGGAATTCCCTAGACTTGCAAGCCTTTGAGGAAATTGTGGCTCTCCTCATCTATGGGATGGTTTTGTTTCCAAATCCTGACCAACTCGTAGATATGAACATCGTCAAAATCTTCATATCACGCAACCCAGTGCCTACATTTCTAGGGGATATCCTACACTCTTTTCACACTCGCACAATGAGGAAAAGAGGTGTCCTTATGTGTTGCACTCCTCTCTTGGCAAGATGGTTTATTTCTCATCTTCCCCAATCAGTATTAAAGAATGAGCAAGGTTCAAGGTGGTCACAAAGGTTGATGACGCTCAAGCATTCAGACATTCATTGGTGCTCCCGATCCAAGGAGAATGTTATCATTGTTGATCGTTGTGGAGAATTTCCTAATGTCCCTTTACTTGGCATTAGGGGAGGAATCACCTACAACCCTTGCTTAGCCTTAAGGCAGTTTGGTTACGCCCTAAGGGATGGCCCGCACGAGATGTTGATTCAAGGTTTGGTATTCGACTACGACAACGACGATCAAGGTCTTCGACAGAGATTTATCTGAGCTTGGAGGATGCTAAAAAAGGTCGATAGCAAGACTTTGGGACACAATAATTCCATCCCTCTAGAGTCTTACCTCAAATGGGTACGAACTCGCGCTCAGAGTCTTATGATGCCTTACCCCTCCATTCTCCTGGTAATCATTAAGTCTGTCATGGAGGGAGATGTTCCATACACCATCCTACATCCTGACATGCCCACATCTCTTGAAGACTTACAAAGGGATTGGATACAACTCAAAGGAGAGCGATATACTTTCGAAGCCCAATTCTACGCAAGCGAGAAGAAGGTTTTGGAGCTCACTAGGCTACTTCATGAGGAGCAGGCTCTGAATGCCTACATTACACCGAAGAGGATGCGCACTACTTTTCTATCTTAGAGTTTTGTATTATTTTGCCCAAGAGGCATTGATGTACTCAAATTTTATCTTATTAATATAACGTGTGTTTTTTTTTTCTAAAACAAATTTGAATCTTTGAAATCCTTGAAAACATTGCATATACATATATCATTCATCATAACATAAACAGGTCTTTTGCAACAAGTCTCCTCATCTCTCTACTGTTTATTTCAGTAAGATGGATCTCGAGTGTGATGCGGTGGGAGAACTGACTAGTGTTTTGCGTTCGTATTCGCACTTGTGCGGTTGAGCAAGAGTCGCCACCGACTTTTTATTTTATCCTAAAGGAAAGGTTAAAAAAGCACAGCAAAAACCTTTTGAGATATTTCGTGGGTTCGGGGGGTAGATTATGAAAAGGGAAGGTGTTAGCACCCTTTTCATCCATGGTTATCCATGGGCTCTTAGTTACTTGGTTTTTTTAGATCACTTGCCTTATTTTTCGATTGCTTTGAAAATTGTGTGTGTGTGGGTGCTTTTTGAAAATGTTTTGGAAAAAGATGCCTTGTCTTAGGCAACTAATGTATTTGACTCGTGTTTGAGTGTTTTACAAAAGTGTGAATCTTCTCGAAAAGATGTTTTCAAATGTTTTTGAGAGTTTGTTTGAAAGTGTTGCGGATTGTGGTTTTTGAAAAGAAGGCAAGTGTTTTTTTGCAAGTTTGATCTCAAGTAACTAAGAGTTTTGTCTACCCTATTGTACTCAAAGGTTTTTTGTCATGTTTTAACCCCTTTTAACAATTTTGTTCTACCATTGAAATTGGTAGGCGATCTTGCATTTAGGAAGTTTGTTCGGGACGGGCGCGGGTCATCGTATGGACCATGAATGCAATGATGCCAAGTGTCTTTGGCAATTTGTTTTGAAGGGACTATGATCATTCCGTTTAGGCAACATTTTTGAGACTTGTGATCATTTGATTTTGTTTTGCCAAAGATACTCGACGTGCAAGCATGGCCCATTTTGGAAGGCAACATGTGAGATTACCCTAGGGGGGTGCAAGTGTGATTGTGTATTGATTGCATGTATTTGTCTTGTATTAGGTTATCTAGCGTTTGATTTTATGTACATACAAACCTAGGTCTAACCATGGTATAATTGGAAAGCTGTAAATTGCGGAATGTAAAATCTACGCTATTACAAAATAGTGTCCGGGAGTGGGGGTATAAATGTACAAGGGGATGAGACTTACAGTATCCAATAAGTTACAACCAAATCGAATGTGCGATCAAAATGTAAATATCGAATAAACAAATGTGTATAGGGCAATGTATTGTGTAAGTGTAAATGTGAGATGTATATGAGTATGTGTAATCATGTACAAGCGCGATATGTGAAATTGAAACGTATTAGGGTTTGACCTAGAGAAATGCGTCTTAATGAATCTTTGATTTATATGTTTTTGATATGTATAAAAGAAAAAGAAAGTGTTAATTAAGAATGGTATGTTCAAATTTTAATTGAATTGTATTATATATGAAAATACACTAAAATGTCAAAAAATTGAATTATGGATAAAAAGGAAGTATATTCTTAATTGTTATGTACAAATGTATTTTAACGTGTATTAAAAATGTATTCAAGTTAATTATGTATAAAAAGAGTATTTTATTATTTTTATGTACAAATATATATTTAAAAAGGATATTTTAACTATATGATAAAAAATGCATAATATTATAAAATTAATGTTTTTTAAAATGTATGTATAAATATATTTTAAATGAAAGAGTAAATAAATAAAAGGAAATAATTATTTTCAATTTTAATATATGAGGTAAAAATGTATTTTAATTAAGTTAGTATTTTACAAAAAAAAGTAAATATTGTTTATAAAATAAAAAGAGGGTTAGTGTTTAATAAAGAAAAAAGAAGTAAATATTGTTGATGAAATAAAAAAGGGTTAGTGTTTAATGGGCTTTGGGGAAGTGAGGACGGGTCAGGCCCAAGTTTGGACATTGAACGAAATTTAGGGTTAGTGAGGAGTGTTCAGTTTGGTCATGAAAGTTTTAGGGTTAGCGAGGCAGCGGCGGCGCGTATTCATTCAACGTTCTCTTCCTCCTTGCAAGCTTTCTGAGCAACTCACTCCGGCCACCAGCGTCGCTCCTGAAGCCTTTCTTCCCTCCATTGACATGAGCCCAGCGTCCTTGATTTAAGGTTTGATTTCCATACTTTATGTTCTTTCGTGAATGATACGCATTTTTTGATTTGAGTCTTAACTATTTCTTTTCATTATGAGATGAAGGAGAAGAGAAGTGGGAAAAGATTGGCTACCTTCATTTTGGGAGATGGAGGAGAGGCGGAGTGACGCTTTAGGAGGCCGGAACGGCGATTCGGTGACGAAGCTGGATGCTTTCCTGGTATTTTCGTTCTTACCTCTTGCTGTATGAGGGTTTTATGATGATGTATACTGAGAACCTTTTCCCTTCTTTCTTCTTCTTCTATGTCACTGATGCTTATGTATTGTTGCCTGAGTATGTCGTTGGATACGTCTTTCTGATTTGCCTATGATGAAGCCCCCCCCTTCTGAGGCCTAAGGTGGGTTGGGAAATTTGGCTTGCTTTGAGATGCTCAGTGACGATCTCAGAGGTCTGAGGGCCTAGGTTGCCTTTGATACCTTTTGTTGAATTGGATGTTGTGTGTTATCTTGAACTGTGATGCTTTCTGAAATGCCTCTTCTTCTGGAATGCTGTATATTTGTTTGGATGCTATGTATTGCCTATGATGAGGAAAGAAAAGCTCTGAGGCTTAGTGTTGGTTTTGACTGCTTGACAGTAGGTTGAGGGATTTGGATTTGGAAAGCTAGGCCATGTTTGTTTTGCAAGCTATGCTGTGGTTTTGGGTAGCTTTTGAACAGGGTGCTGGTAGTTTTTGTTTATGTGTTTGTAGTAGGCTTGGCATTAGCAGGTTTTGAGGTTAAGACAGGGTGTTGGTCATTCTGGTATGAAGTTTTAGATGATGCAGGCAGCAGGTTATATTGTTGGACTTGGTTGATCAGCTTGGATGAGTTTTTTGGTTCCGTCTCTTTTCTTGACAGTAGGCCGGTTAAAGCATTTTCAGGTTATGGTTTTTGGTGATTCTGGTTATGGTTTTGAGATGTGTTATGTTGTTTTTTCTTAACAAGGTTTGAGATTGTGTTTTTTTTAACAGGGTTGTAGGCTTTTGAGGTGAAGGCAGGGTGCATATTTCTCTCTTCTCTATCCTTACCTGCTGAACTGAGTTTCCTCCTTTGTGTTATATCTTTGTTGTCTTGTTATACTGCCTCTAGCCTAAAACCTGCCTTGCTGCCTTTATCTCTCTTCTTTTGATTTCTCTTAGTACAGTTTTTAATATTAAACTATGTTTTCCCTGTACTTTTCTGAAGGGGCCTATGGGAAATGATGAAAAAGGATCCAAGTTGCTTGCATAACACATTTTCCTCTGCATTTTTATCTCTTTTGACAGCTTTGGTGGTTGACTTTTCCTTGATATCTTGGCAAAAATCCCTTTTTGACAGCTTTGACAGTTTTGATAGCAACTTGTACTACTTTGATTTCTTTGATATCTTTGGCATTTTGACAGTAACTTCCCTTTTTCTTTGGATAGAAAGTTGAAATTGGATTTTTTCAGTTTAGTTTGAATTGGGAGTTTGCAGTTTGAATTTTTAGAAATTATGCATTTGACATTCATGAATAAAAAAAAAGGATTCTCCCCTCTTCGTGAACCGGGAGAAATCCCGTGATTTGCAGAGAGGGTCAACTGATCCCAGTCAGTGGCCCCTAATGATGAGCAAATTAACTGTCTCCTTTAATTAACTGCTTTCTGACTTTTCTTGCTTCTTTTTGCAGATAAAAATGGAGCACCGGAGCGGAGTGAAGAATGAAGAATATTAGAAATAGGATAGTTTTTATTTTATGTAATATTCTAAATTAATGTATATTATTGTTCATAATTTAAATCATAAACAATAATTTGTACAAATAATTCAAATATCAATAAAATCTAAATTATCCAATTAATTCTAATTTTCTTTATTGTTTATTTATTTATTTAAAATTCTTTGAACTAAAACAATTGAAAAATGAATTTCAATCATTCAATTTCAGAATAATAAATAACTTAAATAAAACAACATTGATCAATTAAACCTGTCTTATTCAACATCCAAAGCAAAGCAGCAGTCAATCCAAACAGACTGATCAAACGCAATCCTTCTTCACTGATTTGCCATAAACACTGTGAACCCAATACTGCATATTGTATCTGACTGGCCCAATCAAAACGTACTGAATTCAAACCACTGTCTCTTTTTACTGATTAAATTATGAACAATGCAACTTCAACCCGAATCTCGGAATAAACCGCGAAGTACTGTGGAGTTTCAATTCTTCTGAGAATATGCCCATAAAACCTTAACTCCTGATTAAATGCCAAATAACGCTCGCCTGATCAAAATTGAATCAAAAATCATCCAAACCCTAAGCCAACTGTATGAAACAACCCAAAGCTCTGAAAATCAGTAAAACCCTAGTTTTGCTTGACTGTCAAGAAAAGTCCGTTTGTTCGATTCATGAGCCAGTTTGAAAAGTCAGGAACTGTCTGAAGCTGAGATTTCTTGTGGAAAAGTGCGAGGGCAAATTTCGGGGTACAACAGTTGCCCCTGTCCAATCTTCTTGAACCTGAAGAGTTAGATTGGCAAGTTTGCCTTTCGCGACTTGAAGGTAAAAGGAGATTGGACACTAATGTGCCCAGAAAATTTACACTCGGCGATATGACGGTGGAGGTGAATGGGCTTAAAGATGCCATTTGGTGATGGGCTTAAAGATGCCATCTGGTGTGATAGAATTTTTGTCGGGGGATGGGCTTAGAGATGCCATCTGAGAATGGGCTTAAAGATGCCATTCGGCGACTGCTGGTAGGAGGATGGGCTTAGAGATGCCATCTGAGAATGTTGAACTGTATGTCAATGGTGAGTGGATAAGTGTCAGAAAGGCATCCCTGTTTTTGGAACATCTCTGAATTGGGGGTCTGAACAAGCAACAGATTGACGTCCATGTCTGGAGAATCTGTAAACTACTTCAGGAGTTGAGATTGAATAAGCGATAGAGCAACATTCGTTGTTGGGAAGCGTCCGTAAACTATTTTCAAAAATTGAGAAGAGTCTGAATCAGTTGGTAGATTGACATCCGTTGTTGGGAAGAATCCGTAAACTGTTTTCAAAAATTGAGAAGAGTCTGAATCAGTTGGTAGATTGACATCCGTTGTTGGGAAGAATCCGTAAACTGTTTTCAAAAATTGAGAAGAGTCTGAATCAGTTGGTAGATTGACATCCGTTGTTGGGAAGAATCCGTAAACTGTTTTCAAAAATTGAGAAGAGTCTGAATCAGTTGGTAGATTGACATCCGTTGTTGGGAAGAATCCGTAAACTGTCTTCAAAGGTTGAGAAGAGCCTGATCAAGTCGGTAGATTGACATCCGTTGTTGGGAAGAATCTGTAAACTATTTTCAGAAGTATTGAAGTTGAAGAGGAACCGGTGTAGGATTTCTGCTGATGCGTCTGAATGAATCTGGAATAAGTATCAGAATGTCGCCGTATTTGGGTCACATCTGAACTATTTCTGGAGGAATCTCGGGAGTTGATCTGTGTCTGTCGACTGATCTTCCCTGAAAAGGCAAAGGGTTAGTTGTATGCAATGCTATGATGCATGATGCAATGTACGTGATATTGATGTTTATGATATGAATGTGATGAATGCGCATGTAAGCTGATGAGCTAATCTTGCCAAGGATACATGAATCCGAGATGGCTGGAGATAAAAGCATCTTGACTGCTGCCGGGGAAAATAAATCCTTGGCTGTCGCTGGGGAAGAGAATTCCTGATGACCTCTACTTGGGGGTTCCAACTAGTAGACTCATGCTGAGGAGGCCAGATTGAGAATCTTTGGCTTGATGGGAAGTAACCCTGGAGACTGGGGAACTCAAGATTTGCCTTCCTAAAACTCTGTGGGGAGAAGGTTCAATGGTCTGGCTCCGCTGGGGATACTGAAGCTTAAATTTTGAGGGGAATTGAACTCCGGAGGATTCTTTGGCTGGGGATTTTGATGAACTCCGCTGGGGATAGGGAGAAATTTGGCGAGCGCGATCTTCCGTGGTGGTTAGCTTGAGAAGAATCTGAACAAGCGATAGGTTAACCTCCGTTTACTTGGAGGACCCGGGAACTGTTTTCAGAAATCTCGAAGTTGAATAAGCAATAGAACAACATCCGTTGTTGGGAAGCGTCCATAAACTGTTTTCAAAAGTTGCCTCTGAACAAGTCGATAGATTAACATCCGTTGTTGGGAAGAATCTATAAACTGTTTTCAGAAGTCTTAAAGTTGAATCAGCAATAGAGCCGCATCCGTTGTTGGGAAGCGTCCGTAAACTAATTCAAAGGTTTGAGAAGAGTCTGAACAAGTTGGTAGATTGACTTCCGTTGTTGGGAAGAATCCGTAAACTGTTTCAGAAGTCTTGAAGTTGAATAAGCAATAGAGCAGCATCCGTTGTTGGGAAGCGTCCGTAAACTGTTTTCAACGGTTGAGAAGAGTCTGAACAAGTTGGTAGATTGGCATCCGTTGTTGGGAAGAATCCGTAAACTTGTTTCAGAAGTCTTGAAGAGGAACCGGTGTAGGGCTTCCTGAAGATGAGCTTGTGTAAAAACTGCATCGGGTTTTGAACACTTTTGACATTCGAATGCCCCAAGTGGTGATGTAGATAAATTCCTGGCTTGTTACAGGTGCTGGTCTACAATCAGTCGTTCACAGATATTTCCTGGGTTGTTACAGGTATTGATCTGGAATTCTTCAGACATGCCCTGGCTAGATACAGGAGTCGAATCTGGAAAGGTGATAGTTGATAGATATGCCCTGGCAGGATACAGGAATTGAATCTTCAAACTCTTCAGACGTGCCCTGGCTAGATACAGGAATCGAGTCCGAAAATGTGGTCAACAGATATGCCCTGGCTGGATACAGGAGTCGAATCTGGAAATAGTCGTCAACAGATATGCCCTGGCTGGATACAGGAATCGAATCTTCGAACTCTTCAGACGTGCCCTGGCTAGATACAGGAATCGAGTCCGGAAATGGTAATAGTTGATAGATATGCCCTGGCTGGATACAGGAATCGAATCTTCAAACTCTTCAGACGTGTCCTGGCTAGATACAGGAGTCGAGTCTGGAAAGGTGATAGTTGATAGATATGCCCTGGCTGGATACAGGAATCGAATCTTCGAACTCTTTAGACGTGCCCTGGCTAGATACAGGAGTCGAGTCTGGAAATGATGTAGTTGATTTGTTGAACACTTTTGACATTCGAATGCCCCAAGTGGTGATGAAGGAATCTTGAATCGGATTACTCTGCATATTGAGAGATTTCTTGAAATCTTGACTGGACTGCCCCAGGTTTATTGAACTTTGAAAGATCTGTTGGACCTTGACTGGACTGCCCCAGGTTAATTGGATTGTGACATGTCATGCCCCTTTGTTGATAAGGGATTTGATGGAAGTGTTATCCTCTTGAAGTGATTTTGACTTACCGAGAGAGTTTTCGTTCCTCCGAACATTCGCTGTATGAATTTCTTCGCTGTCAAACAAAAGGGTCAAATGCAGACAGTGATATTCGAATAATGCAAAGTTTATGTTTGTCTCGAAGTTTTGAAAAATGCGTTTTTTAGCAGAAAACTTTTCACAAGACAAGTTAACACAAGATTTAGAGCAAAGCCCTACAGGAGTCAGGATACCTTTTGTAACAGTATGCTTTCGAACTAACCCATGCTTCAATTAGGACTTTTGGAGGGTTGTAACGTGGCCTGGTTCACGGTTTAAGAAACAAAGGATAAAGGCTCAAAGTATATTTGTACCCACCCGCTCTTCATGATGTTCTTCAACCTAAGCTCAGTTAACTGTGCGTCGCACTCTGTTTTGAGTTTGGAACGACTTTTGGGCGATGGTTCACCAGTTGAATTTTGGGGAGACAGTCATCATCTCCTTTTTCTTTTTCAACATTTTCATGTTGTTTAGGGTTTTGTAATGACCTCACTATTTTGATTTTGATTTGTTATCCCTAACTTTTGCCTGACCGTTACCGTTTTCGGGATTACTGTCAGCGGGATGCCCCAGCTTTCCTAAGCCTCCTTTATAGGTTCTGGCTCAGTGGGCTTTTCTCTTTTGAGAGATTGACTATCTATGTGATAGGGAACCACCCTTGTCTTTTGATTCCAAAGGAATGCTTTCTTTTCTTTTCTTTTTTTGACATCGTTCGTTGTATTACGAACTGAGAGTTTGCGACTTCAATGTGCATTTTTTGAATTAACTGAGATACTACCCTGCCCCAGGTTTATGTCAAAGGTTTCGATTGTTTAGAACAGGAAACTCCTACTTCTTTGGCTCGAAGGGGTTGACTAGGGATTAACTTCCTTATAACTCCAGTGTTTGGGAATTGAAAGAAATGCTTGTACATCATCAGCAAGATCTGTTCAAAAGCATACTGTATAAGATTATGGTATTGTTTCGTCATCCTCCCTCTAAAGGCTTGCAGCTTTTTATCAAGAGTCAAATATCATAAAGAAAAGCATAAGAGTAGTGAAACGAATGGATGAATTCAAGACAAACATATGCAATGCATTAATGAAAACAGAGTTTAACATCAACAGATAATTGTTTGACAGCAAAAGGAATTACAACTTTGAAAAATTCAAAAAGAAGCAAAAGTCTTTCAGCTTCGAGCTTCGACACTTCAAGCGGAGAACCCTTTAACGGAAGATTTTCATCTCGCCGTCTGGCATGAATTCCAGCACCCCAATGTCGATCAGATCTTGAATCTTGTTCTTCAAGGCCCAACAGTCGTTGGTACTGTGTCCCGGGCTGTAGGAGTGGTAAACACAGAATGCGTCGGGATTAAAGTGAGGAGAGGAGATATTGAGCTTCTGAGGAGGGTCCTTTACAGTGAGCAAATTGACCTCCAACAGGCGCTTCAGTATGAAGAATGATGGTATTTCAGTCTCTGTAAACTGTCTTCCCGACTTTTCTCGTTTACGCCGATTGTCCCGTTGACGCTGGCGAGGTTGTTGATGGGTTTGTGACCCTGAAGCTAGCAAAGGAGCTTTCCCCTTGTCTTCTTGAGTTGATGGAGGCTGAGCGGTGACTTGCTCTTCGACCTCAGATGTTTGCCCCAGTTGGTTGTTTGGAAGCAGTTGGCGGACAAGAACTCTGAGTTCCTCTTGTCTTTGGGATAGGTCTTGGATGAGAGCCATCTGGCCCACCAACTGTCCCATCATTTGAGTCCTCAGTGTTGTCAGATCAAACTGCAGCTCCGCAATCTGATCACTCCTGGCATTGTTGGAACTCCCCAAGCCCTTGGTGAGGAGAGCTTTCATCTCTTCTTGCCCCAGAGACAAGTTCAGGAACATCTCCTGCAGCTGAGCAGTCTGGTCTTGGATGTCTTTGACATACCGCTCTAGAGCCATCTCTTGCTGAAATAAACAGCAGGAGAGTAAGGAAACCTGAAAAAGAAAGATTGTCAAAATGCAATGCATGATATGTGGATGCATGCTTTCAAGGATCTCTTGGGGTAAACACAAGAAAATGTTAGAGGTTGAACTTTGCTCTTGGATTGGAGATCTCTGCACCGGTGGACGTCCTTCCACGAGAATCAAGCTCACCATGTCGAGTGGGTCATAGCCACTGATTCAAGTTGTTGCACTTGAACTTTGACTAGATTAACTTTGTGTCGGTGGATGTCCTTCCACGAGAATTAAGCTCACCATGTCGAGTGGGTCATAGCCACTGATTCAAGTTGTTGTTCTCGAACTTTTGATCGGAGAGCTTTGTGTCGGTGGATGTCTTTCCACGAGAATCGAGCTCACCATGTCGAGTGGGTCATAGCCACTGATTCAAGTTGTTGTTCTTGAACTTTTGATCGGAGAGCTTTGTGTCGGTGGATGTCTTTCCACGAGAATCGAGCTCACCATGTCGAGTGGGTCATAGCCACTGATTCAAGTTGTTGCACTTGAACTTTGACTGGACTGGTTAGAGGAGAAACCTCTTGCCCCTTGACAGACGTCTGGTTCAACGTAACCCTGCATCAACAGGACCCTCGAGATCCTTGAAATGGTTATTGAAAATGCTAAAATGCTATGGTATGATGCCATGATGTCATGTTCATGTATGCACAAGCAAGTAAGTGTATATACAGGCAAATATATTCACACAAAGCACACAAGGCCTTAGGTTTAGGCTTGCATGAGGTTCAGGTACTACCCTCTTTCAGTTTGTTGGTTAAAACCTGTCTTATCAAAAGTAACCGGGTTCTAGAGGATCTCATATCATTGGCTACCCTCAATCGGTCATAACTCCAGCATCGCAACCTTTTCTCGCGGCCGGAACCATCTCGAGAGTTTAGCCTCAATGAGTGTAGCATACTGCTACTGTTCTAATGGCCAAGTTGGTCAATTAGGGTTCTAAGGTCGGTTGGTGCTTAATGACTCCTTGGAAGACCCATATTCTCCCCGTCTGAACACGAGGGATATCGGTACAGACCAAGACGCCACACCAACGTAGCCACTGCTTCACCCATGTCGGTATACGCCGGACAGGTCCCTCACAGATTATGCTACCTAAAAGGGTTTCCCCAGATCCGGGTTAGGATCTATAAAACTCCGATACAAAGCCCACAAATGTAAAGCAAACAAAGCAATCAATTGAAAGTAAAGGTGATCTAAACCCTAAGGTAACCCCACTTAAAAAATACTCCCCAGCAGAGTCGCCAGTTCTGTGATGCGGTGGGAGAACTGACTAGTGTTTTGCATTCGTATTCGCACTTATGCGGTTGAGCAAGAGTCGCCACCGACTTTTTATTTTATCCTAAAGGAAAGGTTAAAAAAGCACAGCAAAAACCTTTTGAGATATTTCGTGGGTTCGGGGGGTAGATTATGAAAAGGGAAGGTGTTAGCACCCTTTTCATCCATGGTTATCCATGGGCTCTTAGTTACTTGGTTTTTTTAGATCACTTGCCTTGTTTTTCGATTGCTTTGAAAATTGTGTGTGTGTGGGTGCTTTTTGAAAATGTTTTGGAAAAAGATGCCTTGTCTTAGGCAACTAATGTATTTGACTCGTGTTTGAGTGTTTTACAAAAGTGTGAATCTTCTCGAAAAGATGTTTTCAAATGTTTTTGAGAGTTTGTTTGAAAGTGTTGCGGATTGTGGTTTTTGAAAAGAAGGCAAGTGTTTTTTTGCAAGTTTGATCTCAAGTAACTAAGAGTTTTGTCTACCCTATTGTACTCAAAGGTTTTTTGTCATGTTTTAACCCCTTTTAACAATTTTGTTCTACCATTGAAATTGGTAGGCGATCTTGCATTTAGGAAGTTTGTTCGGGACGGGCGCGGGTCATCGTATGGACCATGAATGCAATGATGCCAAGTGTCTTTGGCAATTTGTTTTGAAGGGACTATGATCATTCCGTTTAGGCAACATTTTTGAGACTTGTGATCATTTGATTTTGTTTTGCCAAAGATACTCGACGTGCAAGCATGGCCCATTTTGGAAGGCAACATGTGAGATTACCCTAGGGGGGTGCAAGTGTGATTGTGTATTGATTGCATGTATTTGTCTTGTATTAGGTTATCTAGCGTTTGATTTTATGTACATACAAACCTAGGTCTAACCATGGTATAATTGGAAAGCTGTAAATTGCGGAATGTAAAATCTACGCTATTACAAAATAGTGTCCGGGAGTGGGGGTATAAATGTACAAGGGGATGAGACTTACAGTATCCAATAAGTTACAACCAAATCGAATGTGCGATCAAAATGTAAATATCGAATAAACAAATGTGTATAGGGCAATGTATTGTGTAAGTGTAAATGTGAGATGTATATGAGTATGTGTAATCATGTACAAGCGCGATATGTGAAATTGAAACGTATTAGGGTTTGACCTAGAGAAATGCGTCTTAATGAATCTTTGATTTATATGTTTTTGATATGTATAAAAGAAAAAGAAAGTGTTAATTAAGAATGGTATGTTCAAATTTTAATTGAATTGTATTATATATGAAAATACACTAAAATGTCAAAAAATTGAATTATGGATAAAAAGGAAGTATATTCTTAATTGTTATGTACAAATGTATTTTAACGTGTATTAAAAATGTATTCAAGTTAATTATGTATAAAAAGAGTATTTTATTATTTTTATGTACAAATATATATTTAAAAAGGATATTTTAACTATATGATAAAAAATGCATAATATTATAAAATTAATGTTTTTTAAAATGTATGTATAAATATATTTTAAATGAAAGAGTAAATAAATAAAAGGAAATAATTATTTTCAATTTTAATATATGAGGTAAAAATGTATTTTAATTAAGTTAGTATTTTACAAAAAAAAGTAAATATTGTTTATAAAATAAAAAGAGGGTTAGTGTTTAATAAAGAAAAAAGAAGTAAATATTGTTGATGAAATAAAAAAGGGTTAGTGTTTAATGGGCTTTGGGGAAGTGAGGACGGGTCAGGCCCAAGTTTGGACATTGAACGAAATTTAGGGTTAGTGAGGAGTGTTCAGTTTGGTCATGAAAGTTTTAGGGTTAGCGAGGCAGCGGCGGCGCGTATTCGTTCAACGTTCTCTTCCTCCTTGCAAGCTTTCTGAGCAACTCACTCCGGCCACCAGCGTCGCTCCTGAAGCCTTTCTTCCCTCCATTGACATGAGCCCAGCGTCCTTGATTTAAGGTTTGATTTCCATACTTTATGTTCTTTCGTGAATGATACGCATTTTTTGATTTGAGTCTTAACTATTTCTTTTCATTATGAGATGAAGGAGAAGAGAAGTGGGAAAAGATTGGCTACCTTCATTTTGGGAGATGGAGGAGAGGCGGAGTGACGCTTTAGGAGGCCGGAACGGCGATTCGGTGACGAAGCTGGATGCTTTCCTGGTATTTTCGTTCTTACCTCTTGCTGTATGAGGGTTTTATGATGATGTATACTGAGAACCCTTTCCCTTCTTTCTTCTTCTTCTATGTCACTGATGCTTATGTATTGTTGCCTGAGTATGTCGTTGGATACGTCTTTCTGATTTGCCTATGATGAAGCCCCCCCCTTCTGAGGCCTAAGGTGGGTTGGGAAATTTGGCTTGCTTTGAGATGCTCAGTGACGATCTCAGAGGTCTGAGGGCCTAGGTTGCCTTTGATACCTTTTGTTGAATTGGATGTTGTGTGTTATCTTGAACTGTGATGCTTTCTGAAATGCCTCTTCTTCTGGAATGTTGTATATTTGTTTGGATGCTATGTATTGCCTATGATGAGGAAAGAAAAGCTCTGAGGCTTAGTGTTGGTTTTGACTGCTTGACAGTAGGTTGAGGGATTTGGATTTGGAAAGCTAGGCTATGTTTGTTTTGCAAGCTATGCTGTGGTTTTGGGTAGCTTTTGAACAGGGTGCTGGTAGTTTTTGTTTATGTGTTTGTAGTAGGCTTGGCATTAGCAGGTTTTGAAGTTAAGACAGGGTGTTGGTCATTCTGGTATGAAGTTTTAGATGATGCAGGCAGCAGGTTATATTGTTGGACTTGGTTGATCAGCTTGGATGAGTTTTTTGGTTCCGTCTCTTTTCTTGACAGTAGGCCGGTTAAAGCATTTTCAGGTTATGGTTTTTGGTGATTCTGGTTATGGTTTTGAGATGTGTTATGTTGTTTTTTCTTAACAAGGTTTGAGATTGTGTTTTTTTTAACAGGGTTGTAGGCTTTTGAGGTGAAGGCAGGGTGCATATTTCTCTCTTCTCTATCCTTACCTGCTGAACTGAGTTTCCTCCTTTGTGTTATATCTTTGTTGTCTTGTTATACTGCCTCTAGCCTAAAACCTGCCTTGCTGCCTTTATCTCTCTTCTTTTGATTTCTCTTAGTACAGTTTTTAATATTAAACTATGTTTTCCCTGTACTTTTCTGAAGGGGCCTATGGGAAATGATGAAAAAGGATCCAAGTTGCTTGCATAACACATTTTCCTCTGCATTTTTATCTCTTTTGACAGCTTTGGTGGTTGACTTTTCCTTGATATCTTGGCAAAAATCCCTTTTTGACAGCTTTGACAGTTTTGATAGCAACTTGTACTACTTTGATTTCTTTGATATCTTTGGCATTTTGACAGTAACTTCCCTTTTGCTTTGGATAGAAAGTTGAAATTGGATTTTTTCAGTTTAGTTTGAATTGGGAGTTTGCAGTTTGAATTTTTAGAAATTATGCATTTGACATTCATGAATAAAAAAAAAGAATTCTTCCCTCTTCGTGAACCGGGAGAAATCCCGTGATTTGCAGAGAGGGTCAACTGATCCCAGTCAGTGGCCCCTAATGATGAGCAAATTAACTGTCTCCTTTAATTAACTGCTTTCTGACTTTTCTTGCTTCTTTTTGCAGATAAAAATGGAGCACCGGAGCGGAGTGAAGAATGAAGAATATTAGAAATAGGATAGTTTTTATTTTATGTAATATTCTAAATTAATGTATATTATTGTTCATAATTTAAATCATAAACAATAATTTGTACAAATAATTCAAATATCAATAAAATCTAAATTATCCAATTAATTCTAATTTTCTTTATTGTTTATTTATTTATTTAAAATTCTTTGAACTAAAACAATTGAAAAATGAATTTCAATCATTCAATTTCAGAATAATAAATAACTTAAATAAAACAACATTGATCAATTAAACCTGTCTTATTCAACATCCAAAGCAAAGCAGCAGTCAATCCAAACAAACTGATCAAACGCAATCCTTCTTCACTGATTTGCCATAAACACTGTGAACCCAATACTGCATACTGTATCTGACTGGCCCAATCAAAACGTACTGAATTCAAACCACTGTCTCTTTTTACTGATTAAATTATGAACAATGCAACTTCAACCCGAATCTCGGAATAAACCGCGAAGTACTGTGGAGTTTCAATTCTTCTGAGAATATGCCCATAAAACCTTAACTCCTGATTAAATGCCAAATAACGCTCGCCTGATCAAAATTGAATCAAAAATCATCCAAACCCTAAGCCAACTGTATGAAACAACCCAAAGCTCTGAAAATCAGTAAAACCCTAGTTTTGCTTGACTGTCAAGAAAAGTCCGTTTGTCCGATTCTTGAGCCAGTTTGAAAAGTCAGGAACTGTCTGAAGCTGAGATTTCTTGTGGAAAAGTGCGAGGGCAAATTTTGGGGTACAACATCGAGCAAACAGTGAAAGATCTCCAAGTTCAGAATATGCAGTTTCAATAGTTGCTCATGACCCTAGCCAAGGGGCAAGAAGAGTTGAAGACTCTGTTGGCTGAAGAGAGGAAGAAGAAAACAAAGAAGGTAACCAGAGTCTTAAACATGGGAAGAAGATTTCATGGGCAGACAAGAAGGACTTTGGATTTTGCAACAACATCCGGTGAAGGAGAAGGGAAAGGCAAGGAAACAGTTGTCCCGTCAGAATCGGAAGAGGAGGAAGAAGAAGAGGACTACTCTGAGGAACAGTATCCTCCAGCTGATGACAAGTACAAACATCTCGAAAGCGGTTGAGCGCGATGGAAATCCAAAAGGTGCCAGGCTTGGACTTTGAGGAATTGGGACTAGTGTCGGGGATTGTGATTCCTCCGAAATTCAAAGTGCCTACATTTTCCAAATATGACAGAGTGTCATGCCCTAAAATGCACCTCCCGTCATACGTAAGGAAAATTCAACCCAACACTGCTGATAAAGACTTATGGGTACATTTCTTCCAAGACAGTCTGTCTGGGACTCAACTTGACTGGTTCTACCAACTAGAAAGGGCTAATATTCACAATTGGAAAGATCTTGTTGCAGCTTTCTACAAGCAATATCAATACAATGCTGATTTGATGCCTACCCATACTCAACTCCAGAGTATGGCCATGGTTTCCAATGAAATTATCAAGGACTATGCACAAAAATGGAGAGATTTGGCTGGAAGAGTTCAACCCCCTCTGTCTGAGAGAGAATTGGTAGACATGTTCTTAGGCACCTTATCTGGTCCTTTCTTCAATCATTTAATCGGAAGTTCATCTGCAGGGTTTACTGAACTAATATTGGCAGAGAGAGGATAGAAGTCGGTATAAAGAATGGAAAGATTTAGAAAGACACATCTTCCTCTACAGTTGTAAGGAAGCCCTTTATCAGAAAGAAAGAGGTGGTTGCCGTATATCCGCAAAGAAACCAAGATAGGGCCGAACGCCGACGAATGGTGGGGGTTGTTATGATCCCAAAGCCTACATCTGATCAACAAAGAAGTAATCAACCAAGGGTAGAAAGGCCAGTCAGGCAGTTTACCAGAATCAACATGACTTTGTCTCAAGTATTATCGCATCTTCTGAAATCCAATTTGGTAACCTTGAAAGAATCTCCGAAAAACCCCAATATAACATCTCCTTGAAGAACAAAATACAAGACCTCATTGAAGCAAAAGAAATTGAGTTTGATGCAGCCGAAAAGCCAAATGTCATTTCTGCTCCTATGCCCAGACATGGCCATAATACTAATGCCATTGAAGAAGATTTGTTTGTTACCTCAGTTGATGAACTCATGACCCCACTTCTGACCATTAAAATGAACTTGTTGAAAGCCGGTGTGTTCCCGGGATGTAATGAATTTTGCCATCTCTACTTATCCTCACCAACAGGTTGTCCTTTGTTGAAAGTAGGCGTTCAGTGCCTGGTAGATAACAAAGAGATTTTGTTTGAAAAGACTCTTGTTACACCAGTTCCTTTTGAAGATGTTTCTATCATTACCATTTCCGCCAATTCTTCCAGGGTCTCCACCAAAAGACCTGTTAGAATTACATCAGTTCCGAAAGCAGCTCCCTTAATAATCACAATGCCTGGGCCAGTCCCATATACATCAGACAAAACCATACCATGGAATTATGGAGGGGATGTCTATTACCATGGTATTAAGCAAGACTGGTCGGCCGCCGAAGAGATAAATTCCGAGAATGAAGACTCTGACATCAATAATATTGCCGAAACTAGCAAAATTACCCAAAGTGGTAGGCTCTTTTCTCCAAAAATTGCTCCCCTAAAAGCAGTTTCTGGACCCGTAATTATCCCTGTGGCTACTCCAAAGTTTGCTCCTACACCCATAATCATCTCTACAAATACTCCAATTGACAAAGCCGTTACAACCCCTGTAATTATTCCGACTGACACTCCTGCTACCGAATTAACCGAGACTCAAGAAAAAGGTGTTATGATTGAGCCTGTCCGGACGAAGGCTCAGTCATTAACTATCCATGAGACCTCCAAGAAAGAAATGGGGGAGATCCTAAAAATTATAAAGAGAAGAGACTATGATGTAGTTGAACAATTGGGGCAAACTCCCTGTAAGATCTCCATGCTGGCATTACTACTGTGTTCTAATGCACATGCAAAAGCCTTGGTGAAGTTCCTAAAAACAGCCCATGTACCTCAAGAGACATCGGTTGATCAATTTCAAGACTGCGTGGCCAGCCTAACTGCGGACAATGGTTTAGGCTTTTCAGATGTTGATCTAACACCGGGGGTAAGGAAGCACAATGAGGCATTGCATGTCTCGGTGGAATGTATGGGCACCACTCTGGCGCATGTTTTGGTGGACACTGGCTCATCTTTGAATGTATTACCCAAAAGGCTCTTGACAGACTTGACTGTGAGGGGTTGACTTTGAAGCCAAGCAACATAGTAGTAAGGGCTTTTGACGGCTCGAAGAGGATGGTACATGGGGAGGTGGACATTCCCATAAAGGTTGGAACCCAAACCTTCAATTCAACTTTTTATGTGATGGACATCCGCCCTTTATACTCCTACTTGCTAGGCCGACCATGGATCCATAATGCTGGCGTTGTTACCTCTACGTTGCATCAAATGCTGAAGTATCCAGTTCAAGAGAAGATTATCACCATCCATGGAGAGGAGGAATACATGATCAGCCATCTCAATTCCTTCAGATATATGGAATTATATGGTGAATTCATTGAAACTCCATTTCAACACTTTGAAGAGGTCCCTCAAGAGGTGGAAGTGACCAAGGCTACTCCCAAGATTACAAGGCCTCTACTCTGGATGTCGTCGCTGAAGGATGCCAAAGAAGTAGTAGAAGAAGGAGGGTGCACTATCTGGGGACAACTCCCAGATATCCCATATAAGTCTGACAAGTTTGGCCTAGGTTTCACTTCAAGTGCTCAAAAGGCTGTACGTCGTGCTCATGCTGGAGGGCCACCCTTGAAGATCAGCAACCGTGAAGTCAACGCAGTAGAAGATGGTGAAGATGGCTGCAACCTGGAGGAATGGATCTTCCCGACTGTCAATGGAGGGCTCAAAAATTGGGAGGCTAGAGACTTCATCCAAATCACTTTCATCCCTCAGTAATTTATCTTTACATTTTGTTGGATCTGTAATATTCAAAATAATTCGCACTCTTAAAACCTTGTGTCTTACCCGAGGCACAATGGTCCATTTGTAAGGGTTAATTATCTCATTTTTCATATGACATCAATGAATCATGGACGTTTTCGCATTCAAACTTTTGTGCTCGTTGTTTTTTCTTTTACACTTTACTTTCTTTCAAAGATAGCTATACCCTTACACACACCCACACTCACAATGCAGGTATACATCCATTCTGGATCCCATGTGTAACGATACTGCTATGGCCTTTTGTGACTCTGAGAATCTGATCTACCAAGCCGAAGACAAAGGTGAGGAAGATTGTGAAGTACCAGGGGAACTTTCTAGATTGCTACAACAAGAAGAGAGAACCATTCAGCCTCACGAGGAACCCGTGGATACGATCAACCTAGGTACCGAAGAAGATAAAAAGGAGGTTAAAGTGGGTGCCAATCTGAAACCCAGTATCAAGAAGCGTCTGATTCAGTTGTTGCATGACTATGTCGAAGTCTTTGCCTGGTCATATGAAGACATGCCAGGACTTGATGAAGATATTGTGGTACATGTTTGCCTACAAGAGAGGATTGTCCGCCAGTCAAGCAAAAAGTTCGCCGCATGAGGCCTGATATGTCAGAAAAGATTAAAGTAGAGGTCATGAAGAAATTCAACGCTGGATTCTTGGATGTCACCTCTTACCCCCAATGGGTTGCCAATGTTGTTCCCGCGCCCAAAAAGGACGACAAAGTGCAAATGTGTGTGGACTACAGAGATTTTAATAAGGCAAGCCCTAAGGATGATTTTCCACTCCCCCACATTGATATCCCAGTTGACAATACGGCATAACACAAAGTATTTTCCTTCATGGACGGATTCTCAGCTTACAACCAAATCAAAATGGTGCCTGAGGACAAGGAGAAAACAACATTTGTCACACAGTGGGGCACATTCTGCTACAAGGTGATGCCATTCGGACTGAAGAGCATTGGGGAAACCTATCAGTGTGCCATGGTAGCTTTATTTCATGACATGATACATCATGAAATAGAGATCTACATAGACAATATGATAGCCAGATCTCAAACAGAAGAAGAGCATCTTGATTACTTACAAAAATTGTTTGAGAGACTAAAGAAGTACAAACTGAGGTTGAATCCAAACAAATGCACCTTTGGGGTACGGTCTGGTAAACTCCTAGGCTATATTATCAACAACAAAGGTATCGAGGTCGATCCTGCCAAAGTTAAAGCAATACAAGAGATGCCTGCTCCTCGTACTAAGAAGGAAGTTAGAGGATTCTTGGGACGTTTGAACTATATTTCCATATTCATTTCTCACCTAACAGCTACTTGTGAGCCAATCTTCAAGCTATTGAAGAAAGATCAAGTAGTCAAATGGAATGATGAATGCCAATTTGCTTTTGACAAAATCAAAGAATACTTACAAGAGCCTCTTGTGTTGATACCACCAGTCGAGGGAAGACCGTTTCTCATGTATCTGACTGTTTTAGAAAACTCAATGGGGTGTGTATTGGGGCAGCATGACGAGTCTGGCCGAAAAGAGCATGTTATTTACTACCTGACCAAAAAGTTTACCGACTGTGAAACCAGATATTCACTGCTCGAGAAAACTTGCTGCGCTCTGGCATGGGCTTCTTGCCGGCTAAGACAGTATATGCTGACTCATACTACCTTGTTGATATCTAAGATGGATCCGATAAAATACATCTTCGAGAAGCCTGCCTTTTTTGGGAGAATAGCGAGATGGCAGATGATCCTGACATAATATGACATACAATATACTACTCAGAAAGCTATAAAGGGCAACGTACTAGCCGGTCACCTTGCTCACCAAGCTGTAGAAGACTACCAGTCCATGAAGTTCGAATTTCCGGATGAAGACATCATGACATTATACAACTGTGAAGAATTCAGGCCGTATGACGGACTTGAACAGGGATCCCGATGGACCTTGTTCTTTGATGGAGCATCCAATGCCCTTGGCAATAGTATCGGTGTTGTACTCATATCTCTGGAAGGGTGTAATACCCCCTTTACTTCTAGACTTTGCTTCAATTGTACAAACAACACGGCAGAATACGAAGCGTGCATCTTCGGTCTCAGAGCTGCCATAGACATGGGAATCAAATCCTTAGATATGTTTGGAGATTCAGCTTTGGTCATCAGTCAGATCAAAGGGGAATGGGACACCAAACACCCAAACCTTATCCCTTACAAAGAACATGTTTTGACATTGCTACCACATTTTGAGAAGATTACCTTCGAGCATTTCCCGCGAGAAGAAAATCAGCTAGCACACGCTCTAGCCACAATGTCATCTATGTTTAAACTTAATTGGGATAATGAAGCTCCCCAGATCACCATTGAACGAATGAATGAACCAGCACACTGTCACGAGATTAATACTGAAGAAGTAGTGGACCAGCCTTGGTTTCACGAAGTCAAGAGGTATCTCGAGGCTCAAGAATATCCAGAAGGAGCTTCAATCAATGATAAGAAGTTCTTAAGGAGATTCTCTGCTAAATTCTTCCTTAGTAATGGCATCCTGTATAAACGCAATCATGACTCTATGTTACTTCGGTGCATAGATAAGGTTGAAGCTGAAAAGATCATGGCTGAATTGCATGAAGGCACTTTTGGTACCCATTCCAGTGGGCATACGATGGAAAATAAAATCCTACGGGCAGGCTATTATTGGTCTACCATGGAAGTAGATTACTATCAACACTCTCGAACCTACCATAAGTGTCAAATTTATGTCGACAAAGTGCATGTACCCCCGGTTCCTCTGAATGTCTTGACAGCTCCTTGGCCCTTTGCTATGTGGGGGATCGATATGATTGGGTAAATCAAGCTGATAGCCTCCAATGGACACCGCTTCATCCTAGTGGCCATTGACTACTTTACAAAGTGGGTGGAGGAAGCTTCCTTCGCCTTCGTTACCAATAATGTTGTTACCCGTTTCATCAAGCAAAATCTCATTTGCCGGTACGGTATCCCCGAAAGGATCATCAATGACAACGGTACAAATCTCAACAACACTATGATCACCGCCTTGTGAGAGCAATTCAAGATTCAACATCACAATTCTTCTCCCTAACGGCCAAAGATGAATGGTGTTGTCGAAGCTGCAAATAAGAAGATTAAAAAGATCATACAGAAAATGACAGTCACATACAAAGACTAGCATGAGATGTTACCATTCGCTCTCCACGGATATCGTACCATGGCTCGCACATCAACCGGGGCAACACCTTATTCTTTGGTTTACGGCATGGAGGTTGTCTTGCCTATTGAGGTTCAGATCCCCTCTCTGAGGATTATGAAGGATGCAGGATTGAACAAAGACGATTGGATCCAAACTCGACTTGATCAATTGAACTTGATCAATAAGAAGAGACTTGTTATTTTTTGCCATGGTCAAATGTATCAAAAGCGGATGATGAAGGCCTTCAACAAGAAAGTCATACGCCAAGTGTATCAAGTTGGGGATCTAGTGATCAAACATATCATCTTGCCACAAGGTGATCCCAGGGGCAAATGGACTCCTACCTATGAAGGACCATTTGTAATAAAAAGCATATTCTCCGGTGGGGCAATGATCTTGACCACCATGGATGGTGACGACCTGCCACACCCTGCAAACATAGACATAGTCAAAAGATACTACGCATAAGAGACCCGTTAGGTTGACATACCTAGGCAAAACAAGGGCATCCCGGTGAACCAAAAGGTTCGGGCAAAAATTAGGGTTAAAATTAAAAAAATCTGTACACCCGACAAGTCGAAAACCCGAAAGGGGGATTGGGCAAAAAAGGGTTTCCCGGTGGACTGAAAACCTGAAAGGATTGTCCAGGCAAAAGTTAGGGAATTAAGGCGTACGACTATGTCCCGTCGGATCACTTTACAAACAACCTTTGGCTTACACTAACAAACTCAGAGGTTCTAATCAATTCAGTGATCTTCGGACGAGGAAACAAATAGACAAGACGCTCGGAGATACGAAGGCTATAGCAGAATGAAAACCCCATGGGATTTTTGTACACATAGCTATCTTTTCTTTGTATCAAAATTTTCATTTTTTACGACAACATTCTCTTACTAGAATGTTTGTCTCCTTGTACAAAAATAATTACTCAAAGTCAATACAAAGATATCTCTTTGAAAGTGCAAAAACTATTTGTCTTTTCTTTACGCTTGTTTTGTTTACAAAAATGTCTAATGATTCATTGTTGAGCATATGCATTTGAACATAACTACTATTTACAAATAAACGAAATGAAAAGAGACAATTACTGATAGGTTGAAAGGATAGGAAAATATCTCTAAGCTATTCCATAAGTAAACCCCTACAGTATGTCATTTAAATCCCCAGCTGAATGAAGTTTCAAATTGTGAATCCCCAGTAGAAGTCGTCAAAATTCTCAGGATTCCCCAGTAGGGTTTTACAAGCAGTATACGACATTTCCCTTACAACAGAGTTTATTTCTCTAAACATAAATTCATCAACACTTAGACTTCACAACATGAAGACTTATACGCCATATCCTCAGCAGCAGTCCGAGATTTATTTTCCCCAGTCCAACAGCAGTGCATCAAACTAGCTCATATACGCATGCATTGCATCCATATATCATAAACATTGATAACACAAATGCATTATACTGTGCATTTAATACAACATAAACATTATGTTTTAGCTAACATTTTACGCGTTTTCAGGATAAGGTTAATAGCTACCATTAGCAAATATTCAACCTTCAGATATAGTTCAGATGCGCTCCAGACACGGATGCCATTCTGATACTCATTCAGATTCAACCTTCAGATACAGTTCAGATACACTCCAGACACAGATTCCATTCTAATACTCATTTAGATTCAACCTTCAGATACGCTCCAGACACAGATGGCATTCTGATACTCATTCAGATTCAACCTTTAAATACAGTTCAGATACGTTCCAGACACGGATGCCATTCTGATACTCATTCAGATTCAACCTTCAGATACAGTTCAGATACGCTCCAGACACGGATGCCATTCTGATACTCATTCAGATTCAACCTTCAGATACAGTTCAGATACGCTCCAGACATGGACGCCATTCTGATACTCATTCAAAGTCAATTCTCAGATACAGTTCAGACACGCTCCAGACACGGACGCCATTCTGATACTCATCATTTCAGCTTACAAATTAAAATTCAACAATCACCTTTGATGGCATCTTTAAGCCCATCTCCTACAGCTTTCTATCACCTCTCTAAATGGCATCTATAAGCCCATTCCTTCTATCATCGCATTGCCGAGTGCAAATTTCTGGGCACTCTAGTGTCCAATCATCTTCCACCTTCGAGTCACGAATGGCAAAACTTGCCAATCTAACTCTTCATGTTTAAGAAGATTGAACAGGGGCAGTTGTTGTACCCCAAAATTTTCCCTCTCACTTATCAAAATTTTCCTCACAAGATCTCTTTGACTCAAGACTGCATTAGGGTTTGACCAGCTCAAGACATCTCCTCATGCATTGATGGCCAAAATTAGGGTTTGAGTTTGCACAAGGATTTTTGGACTATCAATGCTTTATATGACTTTCAAGGATCATTATGAACCCCTAAGTTTACTCATGTCAAGTTTTAAGCCTTGAATCACATTTTTGATCAGTCAATTGGACATTTGACCTAAAAATCAGATGTATTGGGGAAAAAGTCAACCATGGCCAATTTAAAGTCAAACTTCATAATTTTTTATCCACATCAACATCTTAGACTCATATGTATTATTTGATCAAATTTGGACCCCAATTCCTCAAGAAATTTGATCAAATCATCAAAAGGGCAAAATGGTCAAAATTAGGGTTTTGACTGAGAAAGGGCAATTTATGATTTTTGACCTAGCAAATGATCAAACTGTTTGAAGCATGATTTCAAGAGTTCAATTGCATCATATTGACCTAATGACATGGTTCAAAATATTGCAAATCCATTGGATTGACAGATGAATTTTTCAGTCAACTGATCAAAAGTCAACTGTATACTAAAAGGTCAAACTTTGACTTTTTGGTCAAAATCAAATGCCAAAGATCATAATTCATAAAAACATGTCAAAATGTGAAACTTGTTCATCAATAAATCAAGGGTTTAAGTTTTTGTTTTGAAAAGTTGAAAATTTTAACTTAGAAAATTTTCTAAGTATAGAAAATTTCTTATTTTTTCTCAACTTTGAGCCAAATTTTCACCATGATGCAAGATGATTCAAAGGAAAATTCCAACATGAAAGTTATAGATCTCCATGAAATATACAACTTTTCTTCACACAATTTCTCATAAAAATTCTTGGATCTCAAGATATAATTTTGTGAATACATGCTCATGAACCAAAATAACTTAGTGAAATTTTGCCCTAGTTAGGCAGATTTTTGACCTAACTTCATGCCAATTTTTCACATAGTTCCAAGGGGAATATTCAAAAGAAATTCAAATATGGGTTGTATATAACATTGCAAGCTTTCCAAAATGTCCAAGAACTCCTTGAGATCATTCTTGAGTAGGGAGAATCGAAGAGATGAAGTTGGTGATTTATCACTTTGATTTCAAGCCATTTCAAGAAGAACAAAAATTCAAATCCTCAAGCATGCTGAACAAATATTACTTTGCAGGATCCTAACTTGACTTTCACTCCATAATTATATTTTTTCACATATGTTGGAAGCTTTAAGCCAAACATTAAATGCATTGTACAAGAACAATTCCATTTTTGGCACAAAGGTGCCATTTCCATTTTGATAAAGCACTACTTTTGCAATTTTCCACTCCTTGAGCCTTGCACTTGTTTTCTATGCACACAAGCAAAGCCAAAACAAAAAGCAACTTGCCTGAAGCCTCTACCAAACCAGACCACGCTTGTACAAACTTAAAGACTTGTCTCCTCACTTTTCTTCAAAAGCAAGTAATAGAGCCAAAAGGCTATAACTCAAAAATCTTGAGAAAGTTTGAAGTCTAATCTCTTCCATACTAATACACAAGTGTATTGTAACCTAACACACGAATGCAAAACACTTTGCCTTTGAAAATCTGCCATAGCTTGACAGTTTTGTATTTTACACAGCCATCTCCAAAACCACTCGTGCGTTTTGAGTTTTAATCATCTAAACACTTAATATACTTCATATCTAAGTGATCCAGGCCCCTGTTCCCTCACTGTAACTCCTCCTCCTCCATCCACCATTTTCAAATATCAAGCTTGCAGGTTGACTTGAGTAGGGAGATTCAGAGACTTTCAAGACAAGGTAAGGATTGGAATACACTCAGGGAGGTCCAGGCAAGCTAAACAGATCCTGAGGCCTTCTCAAAACATGCCCAAACTCCATTCACGATCTTAACTGAAAGTGGTAAAAACTCAAACTTCTATCTCTTCATACAAGCATCCTTTGGTCCTGATTTGTGAAAGAAAAATGTAGATATCCTTGCACTAAAGCTAACCATGTTCATAGATTTCATTTATATTAACTGTGCATAGAGAATTTTGGATTTGAAATTTCTGTAAAAATTAGGTTTCAAATTAGGGCAAGTAAAATTAGCTTTTATCTTTGATTATTAGTTTACATAAATTATATGGTTGAACTCGTGGGAAGAAACACCATAATTTTCATTTTGGACTTTCCATTTTCATGGAGAAATGAGAGAGATACAGGTGGTCCGGCCATGGCTCAAGGTTGAAGATGAAGTTGCCTTCAGAGGGCGTTTTCTAATATATATTTATCTTTGTGTTTCTATAAACGGATATACAGCCACCCTAGTGGTAAGGCAGTGCGCAAAAATGCTATAGGTCACGGGTTCGAGCCTTAGCGCCTGCCTTTTTTCATTTTTGACACTTTTGTTCATTTTTTGATTTCTGGCAGCGCTGGGCCTCTCATTCTTGGGGCTTTTTGTTTTTACTAATATGTTACTTCCTGTTTTCTTGCAACACCCCTGGCCCGTATAATTTTATTTATTTATTCTATTTTCATTTTATTTTCTTAAAGATATTTCTCTTAATATTAAAATTCATAAAAAATATAAAAATGATAGATTTATATTTTAGCTTATTTTATTTTTTTTCTCACAAAAAATATTTTATTTAGTTATATATATTATCCATTTTTATTAATTAACTTTGTAAATTAAATTAGGACTAATTTAATATTTATTTTTCTTTATACTCATTAAATTTTTATTTTAATATAAAAGGACCAAAAATATCATATAATGCCATATATTATTTTCAAGACAAAAATACAAAAATACTTATTTTTTCTTAAAGAAATTTATTTTCTTTTAATCAATTAGTATTAGGGTTTATTCAAAAATCTTTTCTAAAAAATAATTTCTTTTCTTAATTGATTTAAATTAGTTTTGATTTATTTATTAGGTTTAGGTTAAAACTTTTTTACATAAAAAAACCAAACAAAAGTCTTCTTTGCATTTACATACCTTTGCATATTTAATTCATTTTGTATATTATTTATTCCATTTATTTGTACATATTCAATTTGGTTGTAATAGATTAATTAGGTTTATATTATTGCAATCCCCATTCATAAATTGTATACCCCCCTCCCACAAGTGTTGTAATAGCGTAGTAATCTTTAAATTTCGCAATTTATTGCTTTTATATAACATGCTAGTAATTAGGGTTTGTATGGCAAGATAAAACCAATCAAATAGAAAACCCTAAATCAAGAAAAAATCAAGCATGAAAATGACACACTTGCACATAAACACCCCTAGGGTTATCCCACTTGGTTGCCTTACAAAAATGGCCATATTACGCATGTGAGGTGTCTTAGCAAAAACAAACAAATACGAGATCATAGTCCCTCGATGACGCTATTCAAAGTTGCCTTACATAAATGATCTTAGTCCCTAAAAAATGATAAGATACCTTGCAACATTACTAATCATGGTTATACAATGACCCGCGTCCGTCCCGTTTACATCCAAAGATAGGGTTGCTTACCAAATCAATGGTAAGACAACAATGTCAAAGGAAAAGAAAATGAACAAGAAAGACATTTGAGTAGGTAGATTGCTTTTAGTTACTTGCTCCATTTCAAAAAACAAACATCCTTTCGATTTTCAAAACAAACACACACATTTCCAAACATCTTACAAACATCGAAAATATTTTCAAAAAGATCAACATCTTTGAATACATTCTTATGAACGAGAATCATTACAAAGATTGCCTAAATAATGGCCTCTTTTACAAAATACTTTCAAAAACCCACACAAAACACAATTTCAAACAAAAGCAAGTGATCTAACAAGTAACTAAGAGCCCATGGAAAACCATGGATGAAAAGGGTGCTAATACCTTCCCTTTTCATAATCTACCCCCCGAACTCAAGAAACAATCTCAAAGGTCTTTCCTGTGCTTTTTCACCTTTCCTTTTTGAATGAAAGAAAAGTCGGTGGCGACTCTTGCTAACCGCAACATTTGCGATCAAATGCAAAAACCTCAAGTCAGTTTTCCTACCGTATCACACTAAGAGTGGGACATTAAGGAATTCCCCACAACGGTCAATGATAGTGGTATCTTCCAAGGATCGAGAACACCAATAAATGTCAGAGTGTGTGAGGGACATCATCCTTTGAGACCATGTCAATCCTTGCTCGTTCTTCAACATTGATCGAGGTAGGTGCGAAATAAACCACTTGGCGAGTATGGGAATGCAATACAAGAGAGTACCTCTTTTCTTCATTGTACGAGTGTGGAAATAATGTAAAATGTCTCCAAGCAAAGTAGGTATAGGATTACGGGAGAGGAAAACCTTGATGGCATTCACATCTATGAATTGGTCCGGATTGTGAAGTAGAACCAAACCACAGATTAGAAGGGCCAAGACATCTTCAAAGGCTTGAAAATCCATATCTTCCCAGAATGAACGAGCCTTCTCCAACAAAAACTTTGATAGGAAACCCTTAACTCCGCTTCTTGTTTCCCAATTTGCTATAATGTCGGCTCTCTTCAGATGCAGGGCTTCGTCAATGACTTCAGGATTTGGAGTCCCTTCTAAACCAGTGAATGGTATTTGATCAAGCACAGGATCTCCCAAAAGTTGAGAGAGCTCTTCTAGTGTAGGGACCAACTGATAGTCAGGAAAGGTGAAGCAATGATGCATGGGATCAAAGAATTGGAAGAGCACACATATCATTTCTTTTGGGAATTTGGAGGTAGCCAAGCTGAGAAGTCGACCATATTTCTCGGTGAAGGGAGAATCTCCAAGCACCCTTGGTTCTAATTCTTGGAGTTTAGGGTGTGCTTTCATGAAGCTGGTTCGGATGGTATTCCTTCGGATGGGATTCATGGCCTACAAAACAAAGCAAAGATAAATTCCTAAATCCTTGAAATGGTTAGTGAGAATTCTTATGATGTTATGATGTTTATGATGTTATGTACAAGTATGCAAAGCAAGCAAGTTGTTATGTACAAATAGTCATATACATACAAAGCAGACAAGTCCTTAGGTTTTGGCTTGCATGGAGTTTGTAGGTAAGTACCCTCTTGAAGTTTAGTTGGCTCAACCTGTCCTAGTAATAATAACCGGGTTTTAGGGGATCTCAATATCACTCATATTTCTTCACCGTTCATTGTTTCAGCGCAAGCCTCTTTAGTGGCGACCGAAATATCCCGAAAGTCTGATCTCAATGAGCGTAGCATCGAGTATCAACCAATATTAGGTCGGAACCAAAGCCGGCTATCTCACTACTTCCTAATGTCCAAGTTGTTCAATTAATGTTCTAAAGTCAGTTACTGCTTCATGACGCCGCTCAGCGGCCCCATATTCTCCTCGATTCAACACAAGGGATATCGATACCAACAAATGTGTCACACTAACGTAGCCATTGCTTCAACCGTGTCAGTCTACGCCATACAGTTTCCACAATCTATTTCTACTTACCTAAAAGGTTCCCCAGATCCGGGTGTAGGATCTTAAACAATAATCCAAACAAGGACCCAGAGATGTAAAGCAAGCAAGTCAAACAAAGAAATCAAGTAAAGGTGATCTAGCCCTAAGGTAACCTCACTTTTAAGTTAAAGTCCCCAGCAGAGTCGCCAGTTCTGTAACACGGTGGGAGAACTGACTTGGTGTTTGCTTTTGATCGCAATTATTGCGGATAGCAAGAGTCGCCACCGGCTTTTCTTTTATCCAATAAGGAAAGGTTGAAAAGAACAGGAAAGACCTTTCGAGATTATTTCTTGAGTTCGGGGGGTAGGTTATGAAAAAGGGAGGTATTATCATCATTTTCATTTGTAGTTATCTATGGGCTCTTAGTTTCTTGCTAGATCACTTGCTTTTGTTAAAAATGTGCTTGTGGTGTGGGTTTTGAAAGTATTTTGAAAACGTCTTTGTAATGGATCTCGTTTCTATAAGAACGCGTACAAAGTGTTGTTTTGAAAATAGTTCAAAGAGGTGTTTGTGGAATATGTTTTTGAAAGTGATTTTGAAAAGTGTCTTTGTAATGGTTCTCGTTTCTATAAGAACGCGTACAAAGTGTTTTGTCTTTTGAAAATGTTTCAAAATGAAAGTGTTGGTGTATAAAATGTTTTTGTCGTGAGCAAGCGAGCAACTAGGAGCATCCTACCTACTCAAAAGGTCTTAACGTTCTTTTCCTCCTCCTTTAGACATTGATATCTTACCATTGTTTTGATAAGAAGCCCCATCATTGGATGTGAAGGGACGGGCATGGAACATTTTTATAGTCATATAAGGTAACCTATGGGACGTTTTAGCAATGTCGTTTAGGAACTAGATCGTTTACCAAAGGCAACATTAAGGGTCATCGAGGGACTACGATCTTTTATCGAGGGTCTTTGCTAAAATGTCCATAATCGAGGGACATGACTATTTTTCCGAGGCAACAAGTGAGATTACCCTAAGGGTGCATGTGTGAATAGTGTGTTTGATTTGTAGGCATTTTGACTTTGATTTTTTGGTTGTCTACTTGTTGTTTTTATCTTGCCATACATCCTAATTACTAGCATTTATACAAAAGTAATAAAATTGCAGAGAATAAATCCTACGTTATTACAACCATATTGAATAGCATGAAAATGTAAAGGCAAAATAAAATAAAGGAAAGAAAAAAAGGGCTCTTTCGATTTAGGCAGAAGCATCCTTCGATTTGAACTTCTTGGCTTCCTTCGACTTGGTCCTGGAGTCAGTGAGGTCATGCCTTTTGATTTGGGCTTATCCTTAGGCATGAGATGCAGCCTTCGATTCTTCCTTCCTGTCTCCTTCGACTGGGGCCTGGAATCAGCACGACCATCCTTCTGGCTGCCTCTTTTCTTCAGCATGGAGTTCCCTCTTCACTTTAAATCCTTTACTGCCTCCTTCGATTGGGGCTAGGAAGTCAGTGTGGGTGTGCCTCTGGCTACCTCTTTCGTTTTGAACTGGAAGTTAGTGTGGAAGCCTAAGGCTTCGTTTCATAATTCCTTTCCCTTGTTTCTTTCGTTTGAGACTTTAAATAGCAACATGGCCTGAGGCCATGGCAACATTGCCTTATGGCCAAGTTAGTTCTTAAAGCATGTTTAATAAAACAAGAAGCAAAACTAAAAGGGTTAGCAAAGAAAACAACTTAAGAGGGTGGAAATGAAAAGGAAACAAATACTATGTACATATTTGAAACGAAAAGGAAGTTTATTCACATGTCATGCTAGAAACGAAAGGTTCAAGGTTAAGAGTGACTTACCTTTCTTGAGGTTGGGACGTGTGTGCTGGACTTTGAGTGTCTACCTAGACACTTCTGGATTCGAAGGGAGGAAACAGGGGTTATGCCTTTAGTACTGAATTCAAAGGAGAAGAACAAGTGTGGTTTTCTTTCTACTGGATTCGAAGGAAGACAAAGTATAAGGGATTGCTTTAGATTCGAAAGAGGCAAGTGTTTAGATTCTGGTTTGTGTTTTGAAAATGTGTTTAAGTGTTTGAGAGTGTTTGAGTTTGATGATTTTTTCCACCACCCACAAGTCTCTGGATGTGTTGTCTAGCCCCTTATACATGTTGTGGAGCCTCTTATTTATAGACAAAGCTTGGCTGAAGTTTTGGAGGGAAAATAAAACCATTTGAATAATTTGAGTAAACTGTTTTTTGTAGCTTTCGAGGCACAACGTTTGTATGCCATTTTGGTGTAAGAATGGGGCAGTGTTTCAAGACTGTTGTGCAGCAGTTTTGGCCAGTGTATCAGGCCTGAACTTGGCAGCAAGTGTTTAGATGCTGTAAGATTATAGGGCTATTATGGGTGATGAATTGACATGATTATATTAAGTTATAGGGCTTTATTTATGGAATCATAGTGAGATGCAGTGATAGAAAACGTTGAATATAGCAGTAATAAAAACGCAGAACCGTACATGGAGGATATCAGAAGTTATTGTCTAGAATAATGAATCAATTAGGGATGGTGTTAGGCGTATTGTTCTTAATTAGGTTGATAACAGGAAAGATTCAAATAGTAGGATGAAATAAAAAGTAGCAGTTCTGACATTAGAAGTATGTTGATAAGAGTTGCGTCAGATTAGTGCAAGATAGAAGTTCTGATGTTATACGTGTGTTAGTTAGAAGTTGTGTTGCACTATTAAAGAATAGAGGTCCTGGTAGTAGAGGTTGTATTAATCAGAAGATGTGGTTAGTCAGAAGTTGTATTGGTCAGAAGATGTGGCTAGTCATAAGTTGTATTAATCAGAAGATGTGGTTAGTCAGAAGTTGTATTAGTCAGAAGATGTGGTTAGTCAAAAGTTGTATTAGTCAGAAGATGTGGTTAGTCAGAAGTTGTATTAACCAGAAGATATGGCTAGTCATAAGTTGTATTAGTCGGAAGATGGGGTTAGTCAGAAGTTGCATTAGTCAGAAGATTGTGTCATCCAGAAGTTGCGTTATTAGAAGTTGTATTATTAGAAGTTGGGTTGGTTAGAAGCTGTGTTGTTAGAAGTGTTCTGGTCAGAAGTTGCGTTTGACGTTAAGATTGGCTTTGTACAAAACGGTGAATGTAGATGCTTAGAAGCTGTTGTTTGAGCTATAACAGTAGGAAAGTGACGGTCTTGACGTTAGAATTACAGAATGACAATGTTGATTTACTGTGGAAATTAAAATACTGCTGAGTTGTTAATGAGAAGTTATTAATAATATTGTTTTGATGATTTGTAATAAATAAATGATGTTTGATAAATTATTTTGACGATCTGAGATGTTGATTATTTGAGATGTTTTGAGATGATTATTTGAGATGTTTTTGAGATGATTATTTGAGATGTTTTTGAGATGATTATTTCAAATGTTTTTGAGATGTTAATTTGAGACGTCTTGAGATGATTTGAGATGTTGTTAACTTGGGTGTTATTATTACATTCATGGTTGTGTCGCATACATTGCATTTTTGAGATGGAGCTTATGCTCGTTGAGATGGCCTGGATTGGCAAATTTTGAGATGAAGGCTATGCCTTGTTGATGCCTCTATTAATTGGCAAATTTTTGAGATGGGAGTTCTGCTCCAATGGTACCACATGCATTTGCATAGTATTGAGTCGCATTATATGATGGTATAAAGAAGTGTATTTTGATGTTGATGAATGTGTATATGCATTGTAATTATTGTTGATTATGAGATGAGAAGTGGTGATGTTATTGATCTAATTTAATATATTAATTATCATGCGCTTTATTATATTGTTAGATATCTCACCCATTTTGTTTGAATGCTTCCCTTACGTTGGTAACGTGCAGGTAATCAAGAGTGAAGGTTGTATTCCTTCAATAGTTCGAGTCGGTGTCATTGCTCTGATATGTAACACTTGGGGGGATGAACGCTTGCTGTTTTTGATTGTTGATTTTCAGTTGTTGAACTTTAAATTGATTATTATTAAATATGTGATGTTTCGAAGTTGTTGTTTTGTTGTTAGAGATGTTATTAAGAATTACGCTACGTAGATGTTGATTTATTTGATTAAAGATGTTATGTTGATGGTTCATCCGATGTTTGAAAAAATGTTATATATCTATGATGAATGCAATGAATTTGTTAGAAGAATTTGTGACGTCCCGATTCATTTGTATGATTGAAATTTTATAACTCTGATTTATCTTGCATAATTGCTTGGGGTAGAATTGGAGTGTTACATATTTCGTTCTCTTTAATGTGTTTTTATTTCTTTTTGATTCATGACAAAAGGGGGGAGAATGTAAGATATTTTGAATATAACAGTGTCGGGACTTAGTCTCAAACATTTTGAATATCATAACCTTTGTTTCACCTTTTGAAAGCAAAACAGGAAAAACAGGAAAAGTCTCTTGAAAGTAACTTCTGTCAAATGGACTTATCAGAACTTCCATCACAAGCTCTGATCAAACATGTTCAGGGAAGTGTGTAGTTTTTCTTTATCTGAGTACTCAACTCACGGGGGAGACCCCATTTTTTATGTTCTTACATGATGTATCAAAATATACAAGTTTTTGTCATCATAAAAAAGGGGGAGATTGTTAGAACATAGTTTGGCTCTACATCTTAGCAAATAGTTTTGATGATAACAAATACATGATATATATATATATATATATATATATATATATATATATATATATATATATATATATATATAAGAACGATTATGCTCTCTAAATAATTTATTTTAACATGCAGAGAAGTTCTGATAAAGAATCATGGAAGTTGATGAACAAAATTATGCTAAGAAGATGTGATAAGAATTTTTGTACCACTATTGAAATATCACGCTCAAAGAAGTTCTAAATGCTAAAACTTCTGAAGCACCAAAGTTGCACACTAAAACTCTGATGAAGTAAATACTCTGATGATCTAAAGTCTCAATGTTAACATTCTTATTCTGACCAGTGGTTAAAGAAGCAAGTTCTAATTTGTTACAATTCAATCATTACAAATCAAAAAGTAACGGCTAGTACCAGACAAAATCTTCATTTTTTGGAAAGAACATTAACAACTTTTTATTAACCTTCCAAAATCATATTCTCATGTCTTATATGCTTCTCTTATATAAAGGAGTCTTGAAGAAGTGATAAAACACACTTGTGTATACAAAGATATACCTTCACAAGCTCTCTCTTGTCTATTCATTGTGCTTTAACCTTGTGTATAAATCACAGTTGTGATATAGTTTTTTTAAAAACACCATTGTACACATTTTTAATTCATATTTTGTAATACCTTGAGAAACCAAGTTGTCATTTAGTCTCAAGAAGACATTAACGGCAGTCATTGTGATTGTGTAATCAAAGTTTTTTATTAGTGGATTAAGACTTTGTTTGAGAAAGGAAAAATCACCTTAGCAGGTAGACTGAAGTAGTTTGAGTTCAAATGAACCAGGATAACGTAACGTGTCATACTGTTTTAATTATTGAAAACCCCAATTCAAACCCCCTTTCTTGTGTTTTTCTATCCTTCAACAACTATATTTATGATTACCTTTCTACCCTTTCAACAGATCTCTTTTGCAAGCTATAAAAGGAAGACTTGGAAGCTAAAAAAGTAAGAATAAATATGACACAAAATATATCAAATTAAATCAAGCTCAAGCAAAATTACACCAAAGCGTTGTGCAAACTCTTTAGAGAAAATATTCTGTGTATATTTTTGTAAATAAGCAAGGAGTTGTTGCTCGTATCTTGCAGTAGAACACTTAGGTGTTTTTCTTTGTACAGAAAAGTGTGTGTGATATGCTTAAAAAAGTAAATCTATAATACACTAAAAGAACTCAATTGTTGTTGAATTATACCTTGAGAGACCAAGTGAAGGTAAGATCTCAAGAAGACTCTAATTGTGGTTTGAGTGGATTTGCAATAAGGATTGACAAACTTATTTGGGGTGCAAATAAGGTTGATCAGACTTATTGTGGGTTGTCTATAATCAGTTTGGTTATAGTGGATTAAGTCATTGTTGAAGGTGAAATCATCTTTGAGGGGGTGGAATGGAGTAGCTTAGTTAACAACGAACCAAGATAAAAATAGTCGTGTTCATTTACTATTATGTTCTAAGCTAACTTGTTATGTCACCAATGAAAAGATTTAATTTGGTGAAACCGAATTCAACCCCCCCCCCCCCCCTCTTTCTTGTCTTTCTCACACCTTCAGATATTGGCAAAGAAGACCATATCTAAGTCCAAACAACGTTGTTGTTCTTAAGAGAAAATATTTACAATGATAAAGAGATAAAATGGAAAGAAAGGAGTTGTTGCTCATATCTTGCTTACAGAAGAAAGAAGATGAAGAATAAGAATTCTACAAGATGATACTCAAACTTCCATCATATACATCTTGGCAGAATTATGAAGAAGCGAGGAGTTGTTGTTCATAGCTTGCTCAACAAAGAAAGTGAATACAAGAAGACTACAAGATGCTACACTCAATTTAGATTATATACATCTTTGTAGAAATAATGTAAAATACAAGAGTTATTGCTCAAATTGTGTTATTTCTTCAGAATCTTCATGTAAATTGTTTGTACACAAGAGTTGTTGCTTATAATTGGGTAAAATAATATGTACTTAAATTAGGAGTAATATTCTTGATAAGAAGCACTCATGTAATCTCCATAAAACAATTTTGTTTATAATTGGTGATTCCTCAAGTGATCGAGTGAAGATCAAAAGACTTGAGAAGATGAGCGAATGCGATCATCATGGAAGAAATCCTTTCTAGAAGACTGGGTAGGTCAGATTCTAGGTGGGTCAATGATCATTATATCTCGTGGAGATCACTGAACTTATCATTGTGATGTTCCTTGAGAGACTTAGTTGACTCAGGATTCTCAAGAAGGCTTAGACTGTGGTCTTAGCAGAAATGGCAATAAGGATCACCTGAACTTGTTAAGGGTGTCAGCAAGGTTGATCAGACTTATTATGGATTGTAATCATGATTTGGTTATAGTGGATTAAGTCTTTGTTGAAGGAAAAATCACCTCAAGAGGGTGGAAAAGAGTAGCCTAGTTGACGGTGAACCTGGATAACTGAATGTGTCTCTTTATATTTTATTGCATTCTATATTCTTTCATAGTTCAATCAAATAATCTTCTAAAGGGGAATATTTTCTTAAAACTCAATTCAACCCCCCTTTTTTGTTTTTCTTTACCTTCACCATGTGCCATAAAGTTTAACCTTAGCCTCCATTATGTTCTGGTTTTTATATAGTATATGTGAATCTATCTAACCCACAAATTGTCTTTCTTACTGCACAAATTCCAAAACAACTTCAAAAGAGAAATCATATTCCAAACAAATAGATCAATGACCCCCAAGCCACCCTGCTTTTTTGGCTTACAAACTTGCTTCCAAGAGACATGGCTATTCCTACTAGTTGTTTCTTTGCCAGTTCAAAGAAAAGAACGACAAATAGCCTCAATTTTCTTAACAATAATTTTTGGCAATGGAAAACAAGCCAGTCAGTAGTTAGAGATAGAAAAGGAAATACTTTTAATAAGTTGTAGTCTAGCTGTAAAACCCAGTAAGTGGGAAGACCAATGTTTAGTTCTACTGATAATTTTTTCAATGAGCATCATGTAATGGTGCACAGGTAACTTTTTACAGGTGAGAGGAACCCCTAAATATCTAAAGGGTAGGTTACCTTCAATAAAGGAAGTTAAAGTAAGAAGGTGCTTTTTAGTATCTTTATCCACTACTCCAAAATAAATCCTACTTTTATTAGGATTAATACACACACCAGTATAATTAGCAAACCTGTTGAAATCTTGCATCATAAGGTCAAGTGAGCCCGAGTCTCCTCTAGAAAATAAAAGAATATCATCAGCAAACACCAAGTTGGTTAGGAGCATATTCTCACACTTAGCATAGTGGTTAAAGTTGGGATTCAACTGCGTTTAATGCAGACATATTTGCAAGTATTCAATGATAATGGTAAAAAGGTAAGGGGAAAATGGGGTCCCCTTGCCTAATACCTCTTTTAGCCTGTAAACTCTTAGAAAGAGAACCATTAATGCTGAACTTGTAGGCCAGAGAGGTGAAGAAACCATAATCCATTTAATAAATTTATTAGGGATACCAACTTGTTGCAATATTATCTCCAGAGCTGTCCAGTCCACCATATCATAAGCTTTATGCATATCCAGTTGAATCATGCACCTAAGGGTTCCTCCATGTCTATAGTAGCCTTTAATTAACTCATAAGCAAGGAGGACATGGTTGTGGGTTTGCTGGCCAGGAATAAAGGCAACTTGATTAGGACTCACAATACTCCCAATAACCTTACCAAGATTTTTAGTCATTATCTTAGAGATAATTTTATACACAGTAGAACACACAGCAATAGGCCTGAAGTCCGTAATGTTCTTAGCAGCTATACTTTTGGGAATGAGGGAGATAGCAGTACAATTGAAGGATTTCAGCAAGCTAGATCTATTGAAAAAGTCATGGACCGCGACAGTTAAATCAATTTTAATAATATCCCAAGTACATTTAAAAAATAAGGAGTTGTAACCATCACAGCCAGGGGCAGACAGGTTATTGATATCCTTCAAGGCCTCAAAAATCTATTTATCACCGATAGGACTCACCAATAAAGTTATTTTGGAATTATTTAATTGGTTTCCTCTTTATAATACTTCAAAATTTCCTCTTCAATCTCGGTAGGTGAGCTAATAAAGATTCGTCCTCTTTTACCAACACTTTCATACTATTAGAGTTGTGATTGGCTTTAACTGATGCATGAAAATGCATTATTCTCATCCCTTAACTTCAGCCAGTTTATTTTGGATCTTTGATTCATGATTTCTTCATCTATTTCATTCCAGTGAAAGAGCTCATCTGTACAAATTTTAACCTTGTCAATTAAAGTATTGTTCATTTTGTCACATTGCAAAGCAGATTGAGCCTTATCATGGTTATCTTTGGAAGTGATTATAATAGGTTGAAGCCTTTTCATCTTCTTCCTGAGAACAAACACGGGTCTACCCTCAATTTGAGAGTCCTAACTATTCTTAACTTCCTCAAGGAACCTTGTCACTTTAGACACAAAGTTTATAAACTTAAACCTGTAGGGCTTTCTGGTACCAGAGTTTTGATTAGAAACAAAGAGAAAAGCATCATCAGAATTGTGGGGGGATGTTAAGAGGGTTATTCAAGTGGTTTTGGAACCACTCTGCATTCCCCATAAACCTATAAATTCTAGAATATATAGTGCCAATTTGATGCTTGTTAGACCAAGGGAAAAATCACCTACGCTATCCATTTCATAAAGCTGCTTTATATCCATCATCTCTTACAAGTTAATGTACTCCGACCCAGTAAACATGTTCCCTCCCAATCCTATCTTGGGACTTGAGGACATTATTGAAATCACCAAGAATGCACCAAGGACCCTGAACTTGTAAGTTAGTGAGATCTTTCCAAATAATTTTCCTCTGCTCAAGTTTATTCAAAGCATACATAACAATCATCCAAAACTTGAAATTTCCATTTATATCATTCACAGCACAATGCACCATATGACTAGTACACTTGATAACCTTGATATCAATACTCTTATTATTTCATTGGACCCATATTCTAACATTTTCATGATAGGGATAATTATCTGCATAGCTTCCAGCCAAATTAAACTTATTTCTAACATTGATAGCTTTACTGGATTTAACTCTAGTCTCTATCAAAATGTTAATATTAGATCTAAGAGAATGGAGACGGGAGCTAATCTCCTTAATCTTAGTAGATTTATTTAACCCTTTAATATTCCAAGCTACAACCATTGACTAGTATTTTGAAGCTCTAGGAGATCATTCAAAATCCCTAGAGCATCAAATTCATTTCCACAAACAAGATTACATGTGTTATTGTCTTGGAAAATAGCCTTATCACGGTCTTTTCCACTTGTGTGCACCTCAATCCAAATCTCCTTCTCCTTTTCAGGGGTATTTACAGTCTGAGGTTTAATTATGACTTTTTCAAGTTGTTTTACCATATGAGTCTGGTTTGTTTCCTGAGCCTTGCTACTACCTGCTTCAGTTTGAGGTTTTGGAATCCATTGTTTCTCTTTTTGCTTAGTTTTATCACAGTTATGACCTAGCTTTTGACATTTTCGACAAAACAAAGGTTTCCAATCACATTCCACCACCTGCACCATATTTTCACCATCATTGTCCCTGATAACAATCTCTTTTGGAAGCTCTTTGGTTATGTCTATCTACACCAATATTCTAGCATAAGAAAAACAATATTTATTAGCCGTGCATTCATCAATCACCGCAGAGGTTCCTAGCGCACTCCCTATCTTATTCAAACTTGTTATTCCCCAAAGGTAAAGAGGAAGTTGAGGCAACTTCACCCGAATTGGAAGTGTTCTTAGAAGGTCATTCTTCATATTAAAATCAGGCCATCATTCTCGAAGCAACATATTTCTTATCATGTAGGGATCTTTCATCAGAACATCGTCCCTATCTCTGAATGACTTAAATCTTAGTATGAAATAACCCTCCTTATTGTAATACATATTCGGTAACTTGACAAAATTCCATGTTTTGATCATGAATTGTTTGACCATGTTCATACTGATATCTCCCCCTAACAAATAAATAATCAACAAAGATTCCCAGAATTTGACTACAGAGATGGTGTCCTCCACAACAATTTCAACCTCAATTTCACCATTGATGATTGACAGAGCAGTGTATTCCATAGCCAGACCCTTTGTAGGGTTTCTGTTCTCATTGAAAATGTCCACCCACAACTTTCTTTGTTCTTCCTGTTCATCATAACTCTGTTGATTTAGGACTACCTCTTCAATAGAGACAAAAGTAACCAAAGAAGATTTCGTAGTGTTACTAGAACTTGCTTGACTCGTGGAATTATCAGTTACCTCCAGATTCTTCACCGGAGTTATTATTGGTTTGCTAAAGGTTTTCGATGACGGCGACACCAGTTTCTTCAGACGCCCTAGCCCATCACAAAATATTAGTATCAAACACTTTTATATATATTATTTTTAATTTAATAATTTTTTTATTTTAAATTCTAATTTTATATTCGTCTAAATCAATTTACATTCTCATGGAATTGGGAGAATTCCAAAGGTTGAATCAACTGCAAATTAGTAAAAATTAATTTTAAATGAATATGTTTTCCCAATCTTAACGAAAAAGAATGTTCTAATCATTAATTTTTTTTATAAATAAAATGCACTTTTGAAGAATATTGTTTTTGTTTCCATGCGTCTTAGATCACTTGTGATATCATTAATTCTTCACTATTTTAATATGATATGCAACTATTTCGTCTTTTTATTTATTTATTTATTTAGCAACAAACAAACCCTTAAATATATAAATGTAAAATTAATTTAATCCTTAAAAAAAATGTATATTTTTTTCAAGCCATGATTTTTATTTTTATTTCTAAAATGAAAAATAAAGTAAATGTTTACGATTTTACATGTCAAAACCACCGTTTTGGTTATAAAAAAAATCATCAAACCATGTACAACTATTGATCAAAAAAATAAATTATATAAAATAAACAAACCAAAATAATTTATTTACGTCTCAATAAAAAAAGTATTTAAATACATTTTAATCAAATTCGTACACCCGTTTATTATCTGGTATCATTGTAATCAAACCTTTAACATCCCATAGCATTTGAACCTTATGATAGATCATTGTATTTAAACCTCTAACCATCCATATAAGTTGAATCTTATGATAAATCATTATATTTAAACCTTTAACAATCCATACCATTTCAACGGACTCAGTTAATTTTTGCCTTTATGAAATTTGATTCTTTATCAAATACTTCTATTATTTATAGACTAATAATATTAACAATTCTTCTAACTCTTCTTCTTCAAAACAAAGTTTTTCAAAACTAAAATTAATAAATTTTATCAAGAATGTCTCAATAAAAATTAAATAACTTTATTATTGATTGAAAAAAATTGTTAAAAGAAATTGGTTATGATAATTTAACAATGATTTTTTATCTTAAAAAGCTTGAAAAATATTTTTAAATAAATATTTTAACATATTATTTTATTTCTTTAGGTTTGCGTTGAGTCGTTCCCAATTGTTTCCTCCCTTAACCATCTCTCTAATAATAATATCAACGTGAGCATGATCGATCCAACCCATCTTAATGTCAAAGGTGAATTTTAAATAGAGGTTTCTTAAAAAAATAACTAGATTTATTATGTTTTTATTTAAATTTAGTGTTTAGATTTTTTTGCACAAAAAAGTCATTAATATATTATATTATAATTTATTTATTTTTGATTCATAATAATGTGAAATGATTTATTCTTTGTTGAGGTATATAATGTAGAATTAAAAGCTTTAACTATTTTCTTTTTTTCAATTTTAATTACAACTGTTTTAATTCAAAAAACTTTAGTTGATATACTTTAGAAAATAAGTAATAAAAATGATTTAGATTTTTTTTCAAAAAACAAATAAAAATATACATTAAGAATAAATCAGAAAAAACTAAAACAAAAAACTTAATTATCAATATATTTTATAATAATTTCTTTGAAATATACATCCCACCGAAAATAATAATATATAGAAAACTAAAATTTAATTATTATAATTAGTAATAAAAAAGAAAATTTAATTTATTGTGCTCCATGTTCATTCTCAAAATTAAATATGTTTTCAAGAGAAAAATGACCAAAAATGTTATACATTTTATCTTATCTTAAATATATTTTTTAATTTGTTATCATTTATTAATGATAGACACTCAGAAATTACATGTATATTAAATATAAAATATATGATTATATTAGATATTTAACATTTCATAAAATAAATTTACTATATGTCATGTTAGCTATTTCAAGACTATGTCCCAATGACAGGATAGATATGGGGCCATGACTTTTAATATGCTTATCGCAGTCACACATTACTATATATATATATATATATATATATATATATATATATATATATATATATATATATATATATATATATATATATATATATATATATATATATATATATATATATATATATGAAAATGGCAACACATGAACTCCTCTTTTAAGAATTCATTCAATGTAAATTAGACTTTAACTATTCAAAATCATTTTGTGCATGTAAGTAGAAATGTATAAATATATATTTAAGAGAATCCATATTTCTTTCACTTTATTTTATTCAAATGACCATGTCTTCTTTCACTTTATTTTACAAGATTTACTTTCCAAAATTGTTTGTACGAAGAATTTTTTATTTATTTATTATTTTTATATAAAAAATACTTTTCTAGACTTTTTTATATTAAAAATATTATTAATAAAAAAATCTATAAATGTATTTTAAAAATATATATTTAACTTAAATATAGATTTAAATTATATTATATTATATTATATTGTAAGTTATAATTATCTCTCAAAAAGTTAGTTTTTTTATTTTTATTTATAAGAGTAACACAACATTTCAATTTCAATTATATTTTATATTTTTTATCACAATCATAATTTCATTTTTTACACATTATTTTGAATTCTCTATAAATCATTAAATTGAATAAAACAGAAGGAATTTTAGAGAAAATTTTCCATATGTCGTTTTTATAAAACCTAAATTATTATTTTTAAAATTTTTTACATAAATTTTTTTCCATAATTAACCCATACTTATCATATTATTTCATTATTAATTTTTTATTATTATTTATATTTAAAATATGTCAATGATGATATACTGTCAATTATTATTGATCACACAGTTTTGTTTGTAATTTTGGTCATGCTAAAATCTCAAATTCAACCAATGACACTGAGAAATAGAAAATTATTTGTATTTTTTATTCAAATTAGGTGTGTTTAAATTTAAATCAATCCAAATTAAAAATTAATCTAAAATATTGAAAACTGAAAAAAAAATTAAAATTTATCGAATATGTTTGAATAATATTTTGTGAAAACCGATCAGTTTAGATCGGATTTCAAATTAATTTTTTAAAACCGATCCAAATCAAATCGAATTATATATATATTTTTATATTTATTTACTTTTTATTAGTATAATATATTACATAAATTTATTATTAAATGATAATAATTTTTTTAATAATATTTATTAGCTTGATATAATCTATCTATTTATTTTTATTATTTCAATTATATCAATCACTCTTAATATGTAATATTATGTTATATATTATATCAAATTTATAATTTATTAATAATTTTATAATATTAATAAAATATAATGTATAATTTAGATATTCAAAAACCGATCCAAATTAAATCGTATAAATATAAATTAAATTAGATTAAATTTTTTTAATATATAATTCAAAACTGAATCGCAAGTAAATTTATCTTTAAATATAATAAATTTTTATCTTAAAACAGATCTAAACCGAACCATAAACTTCAAAAATTTCAGAAACATCACTTCCAATTTCAAATCCCGAACTTCTCCAAACCTATATTTTTGGGATGGCTTTATCGAATGTTCGTCAATATCCTTGCACAACTGCGAACGACACTGCACCTCACAGGTCTCTTCACGCGGATTTATGACACTTAGATGGGCCACAAAGAAAAATATGATGAAAAAGTTTCCGATGAAATAATCGTTCATATAAGAAATAAGAAGGAATTCTGAAACTCAATCTACATTTGTTGAAGAAAAGAGAATGGCACGAGATTTTTATGAAGTTTTTAGGTCAAAGAAACATGGGAAGAGATGGATTGTGTTTTAGAATATGAGGAGAAGGAGGTTGAGAGATTGAAGGAGAAAAAAATGAGTTTTCTTGTTTTGTTTTTGGGAGTGAATGAATGAGAGAATACAATGAATAATTTTAACGTTTATGTATTTTTTTTTTTTTTTTTTTTTTTTTTTTTTTTTTATATTATTAATGTTATGTTTGTGATTTATGATGAGGTGTTCTTGATGGTGATTTCTCACTTTGCCAGTAAAGTTGAAATTACTCTGCTTTATTACTTATAAACCTGAAAGCACAAATATTTTGTTTAATAAAAGTGTTATTAATAATTTATTTTTTTCATTCTAAAATTCAAATTATTATCATTAAATAGAATAAATCAAAAGTAATTCTAGAAAAAGTTTGCCACAAATTTATACGTGAAAATACAAATTCGTTAAGGATAACACAAATTTATTAATTATAAAAAATTATTATAATAAAAAATTATTTATCTTATATAATTACATTAAATATTAAATTGTATCAAATTATAACATTATTTTTTTTATATAATCAGACAAATTTAAACAAATTTCATTCTCATCTACAACGGTGATTAGTTTAGAAAATTTTCAATATTCTTAATTTGTCTTTTAAATTTTTTTTAAAGTGGTATTGTATTTTTATTTATGATTTCTTTTAAATATTTTATTCCGTATCACATAGATATACACATTAGAATAAAATGTTGTTGTATTTTTATTATTTAATTTTATTATTAGAAGTTAATGTAAAACTTTTTTAATATTATTTTCAATTAACAAAAATATTAAATTATTTAATTAATTTTAATGCTACTATAATTTTATTTATAAACGATAAATAATTATAAAAAAATTTAATTTAAGAATTTTGTTATGTGATTCACACGGATATGTACTCTAGTTCATTTAAATTTATTAGAATTATAGTTTTATTCAATCAATAGCTTAAAATTTACCTTTAGTGAGAATAATATTTAATTAAATCAGACAAATTTTAATTCTACAAAATTTTTTATAGCAATTCTCATTTTTAATTAAGATCATATTTTCATGTTCTTAACTTAAATTTTAATAAAAATAGTTTAAAAAATAAAATGCATACAAATTAAAAATAAGAAAAATAATCGTAATAAAAAATGAGAATTGTTACCAAAAAGTCAAAAAAAGTTTTTGTCTTATTTAATGAAATATTATTGTTATTGAAGTTAAACTTTAATCTACAATTTTGATAAAGTTAAATTAATATTTCAAGAATGCAAGAGGATGTGTAATAAATGAAATTACAATTTTGAGAAAAAATATAATATATAATTTAAATTGAAACCTTGTCTTACTCTTTAAATAAAAAAACATTATTTCGAATATAATTGTGATTCACAATGTAATATAATATAATTAATCTAAAATTTGTGTTGACATTAGAAATATAAATTAAGAAATTGTTTTTATATAAAAATAATAAAAAATGAAAAATATTCGTATGATCTATTTAAGGAAGTGAATTCCATGAAAATCAAATCAAATACAATATCAATCCTCTTAAATATATTTAATTATAACTTATAACTGTTAGATTAAATTAATATTAAAGAATAAGATTTGAAGTAAATTTTTAGACTTATTGTTAGAGTAAATATATCACTCCTTTTATATATATATATATATATATATATATATATATATATATATATATATATATATATATATATATATATATATATATATATATATATATAAATGATGACTCAAGTGAGAAAATTAAATTATTATGAAAAATAAAAATAATTAATGATCATAATTATGTAGTTTATGTCAAAATTTAATTTTTAATATATATTTATTGCATTTTAAGAATTATGATAACAAATTAAGCTATTTTTATAAAAAATTTAACATAAAATAATTTTTATTATAGTGATTTTATTATTAAGTTAATATACAAATATATATATTATTATTTTATTTAAAAAATAGCAATTAATACAGAAATTAGAACCTATAAAAATATTTTTTGAATTAATATATAACTGCCAGAGATAAAGGTTTCTAGGGTGTTGTCAAAGACGCTTTGCACATTCGACTACATCAATCAATTCAATACTCTTCGGTGTCGAGCATGCTTACAGATTTCAGGAGTGTTGTCGAAGACACTTTGTATCCGACTACATCAATCAATTCCCCATAGCACCTAGCGCACCTATAGACTTAAGGGGATCTGTCGGAGATGCTTTGCACATTTAACTACGATAACCAATTCCTCTTGGAGTGCTAGCAGCGACGCTTTGCACGTCCGAATACAACATTCAAATACTCCTTATCAAAGAACTACACACATTTTTATGTAGTTGGCGCATCCCTTCGGATCTAGCCAATCTAAGGGACGTGAGTTGTGGAGATTGGAGACGTCCATCTCGAACCAAGATTTACCTCGATGGTAGGGACATGGATCCTCTATCCTTGATCGGGGAATGATCCTCTATGACACATGCGTAGTTCAAAGCATGACTGCATCTAGCTGGTTTCATGCCCCCCTTTAATTGTAAACGCAGGTTCAAAGCATGGCTGCATTTGGCTGATCTCATGCCTCACAATCGCAAATCAGACAAATGGACGCCTCAAGTCGGACCGACATCTTATTAACAAAATGCGTACATATTAACACGACATGCTCGTGAATGAAACATCCAAACATGGCTTCGCTAGGGACTTAAGTTTGTTTTCACTTTAATAAAATAATTTTTATTACTCTTTGTAGCAAACAAATTCCATATACTACGGGGCCCAAAATCGAATCCTGACGCTCTTTGGCTACCATACAGCTGAAAATTATGTTTAACATAAGCACAATACAAAACCAAAAACACAAGCATGCAAAAGGTAATAATATAAATAAATATTTCTTACAAGCCAAGAAATGAAGCCTCGACAAAATCTTATAGGAACGAAATAAAATAAAATATAAAAGGGACAAAAAGATCTTCAAACATCTCTTGACGAATCTGACACACTAGGATCACCCATGTCATTATCTCTAGGAACAACTCGGAAAGGATCTAGTTGGTCGGCAATGATGGAAATTCCAAGACAGAATCCTCACGCATGCAACAGTGTCTGATCTCGGCCCTGGTATATGGACTTCGTAGTTCACTGAAGGGTCTCTCGAGATTTCTACCATGAAGCAGCCACGTTTTCCTCAAGGCATTTTAAAAAATTTCCCCGTTCATCCTTCTTCTACTAAAGAGCTTCTCGATCTACTTCAAACTCAGGCACCCGTTTACGACAGCTTTAGAAGCCTTTTTCCAACAATCATCTCCCTCGATAAGAGAAGCCTTCAACTTTGCTACATGAGCAGCCAAAGTAGGCGGAGAGCCATATCGATCCACCTTCTCTTGAAGAGAATCGACAAGCTTGGCCTTTATGCATAGCTCAACCAATTCCTTCTCAGTAGTAGAATTTTCTCGCTCAAGAGTCTCACACTTCTCCTTATGCTCATCCTGCTCCCTGACAAGGTCACCTGAATCCAATACATTATCCTGGCCGGTGACCACCATTGAAACCATGGATCCTGGCTAAAACAAGGTGTTCAAGAGTTGCTTTATGATTCCCTTCATCCTGCTCCCATGAGCTGCTTCTTCAATAGATGGTGCTGAACTATTTTCTCTATGAATGTCAAGAGCCAAGTTTCACTAACTGTTAGATCTGTCTCTCCCAAAATCTCCCTTGGACTTCAAACCCAGCAATGTAGCACTTAATTGAATTCTCAAGTTGGGCCCAACATAGAATATGTGTCTCCCAGTTGCATGTGACCAGAAAATTTAGCAAGAGCATGTTGTTGACTTTCCCCACTATTAGGAATTTCAATTGATCGCTCAAGAATCAGAATTGCCTCACTATGTTGACCCAAGCTGCAATAAATTGCTCCTGTAACATGTAAGCATACGACCATTTTCAAATTCGATTTCCCATTACCGAACTTCTCAAAAAGCTTTATTGCTTGAAGAGCTAGTTCAAGAGCTTTATGTGGATTATCTCCTGATGAAATAAAATCCCATTCTTGCTTTAGTAATATCGGTGGTGCCTGCCTTGGTCTATCTAATTTTGATTCAGCCGAATTCTCAACACGACTCTGTAGCATTAACTTTCTCAAAGGAGAACTCTTCAAACTCTTCACGCCATTAACTCCCCTAGTTTGTTTCTTCAAAGGCTTATCATTCTTCATCTCCATAGGAGATTTCGTAGAAGGATTTTTTTTCCTTTGGGTTTAGAGTTTGGTGAAGTATCAGAACCCGACAATGAACTCAATACTTTAACAAATTTTTCTAAGGAAACCAGACTTTTTCTCCTAGTCCGAATCTCAGACACCTTATCCAACTTCTTATCATTGGATAAACTACCAATCCCAGAAGATATTTCACAACTAGAACTCTTTCCATGTCTTCTTTCAACCTCCACCTCCTCTTCCATTATCTCCAAATCCCTCATCCGTCCTCCAACCAAATGATGCAGTTCCTAATCAATCCTAGACTCATCCCTATCAGATCCAAAACTATGCTTCGAGGGAGACTGATCAAAACTCTGCATATCATACACATTTTCATAAATCCGCTCAATCGATGGCTCAACCACCCCATCGTCAACTGGGAAATTGCGACGTGTCTTCGGACTCATTGATCCCCTGGGAGACTTAATCAGATTTACAGTTTCCTTAGCCGGAGAATGATTCTTTAACAGGATCCAAAATTCCCGTGACACTGGATATAATTGTTTAGAGTGATAGATGGTTACTGAGAGAGCAACTTTTGTACCAAGGATATGATAACCATTGCAATAAAATAGAAATCTTAGTAATGAGTTGGTTGTGCAGTAGCAAAAGAAAGTAATGTATGAAAAGTTCAGCCTATTCTAGTTGGCCCTCATAAATTATAAAAGTCAGGTGAAACTATATATATTTAAGGTTTTCATATGATCCAGTTAAGCAGTTTCACTAACCTTTGCACATAAATTGCGAGCCTGATTCCAGTCTATATCATGGTATGGAACGGTAAAAAGCTCTTTTCTCAAAGATAATACTGTTGGTGGGATTGGACCAACAAACCTCTTGCCATACAAGTAAGACATTGGCAAATAGACCATCCAGCAGTGACACAATATCCTTCCTGTAATGGATAAAATGTATATATTTAGAGTTTGTTTGCCCGAAGTATTTTAATGTGGGAAAGTAATCTTTTGAAGGAATTTAAAATGATTTGATCAAAATTTATTGCTTGGATAAAATATATGGAGAATTGTTAAAATGATATAAATTTATGAAGTATTTTATTCAAGTCAGATTTAAGGAATTTCAAATGACACCAAAAAGTAAAGAATTTGAGATTGCTCCATAATTTGAATATTAAATTGTTTATTAATAATTTTTTAAAATTTGCAAAATGGTCCTTATATTTTATAAAAATTACAAATTTATCCTAAAAAATTATAAATAAGTTCCTAAATAATTTTCAAATTTTACAAATAGGTCTTGAAATTTTCAAAAATTGCAAATTATTCTCTATTTTTCGTATTTTAAATTTGGTTCAAAAGAATAATTTTTTTGAAAATGACCCTAAAAATTAAACATTGAATCATTTTAATACTCTATTCAAACAAAAAAATTTAAAATTAAATAAATTTCAATTGAATCATTTAAATTGTTTGAAATTTTAAATTTTTTAAAAATTCATAATTACCTTATTCAAACACACTCTTAAGTTTTAATATTCTAGGTGAAACTATATATATTTAAAGTTTTCATATGACCCAGTTAAGTAGTTTCACTAACCATTATTTAATATTCTAGGTGAAACTATATATATTTAAAGTTTTCATATGACCCAGTTAAGTAGTTTCACTAACCATTATTTAATATTCTAGGTGAAACTATATATATTTAAAGTTTTCATATGACCCAGTTAAGTAGTTTCACTAACCATTATGTTTGAAACTTGACAACACATAACAACATAACAATGACATTATAATAAGATAATTTGGACAATAAGTGTGTTGCGCTTCGGCGTAATTACAATGAATTACTGTATATGGAATTCCACTTGCTATCAATGCTAGGGATGCTCGTGGTAAGATTATTAACGTAATCAATTCATATCTAATTTATAATTTATAATTATTTATTATAATCAAATAATTGAATATCATAATTAATCCATATAAATAATTATATTTTTACATAATCGATTATAAAACCGATTATATGTATAACCAAAATTTATAACCAGTTACGAAATTTATAATCAGTTTTAAAGTTCAAAACCAATTTTAAATTTAAAACCGATTTTAAACTTGAATATCTAATTTTTAAAATTGAATATTATTTTTTACAAATTTTGTATACCTCAATATTAATTTTGGGGTTAAGTCTAGGGTGGGGTTCAATTAAGTCCCTCACCGGTGAAACTCCAAAAAATAATCACTAGATTAAATGAATGATTCAGATTTAGTATAATAAAAAAGAGAGCATATAAAATCAACTACAAGTAATTATTTTTACACAGTGTCACAATATTTTTATTTGTCGTAAGAATTTTGTTTCCGTTAAATTTCTGTTTTGTCGCTTTCTCAATCGGTAGAGCAACCACTATAATCTTCTCTTTTTTCACTATAGCTTGCCATTTTTATCTTCAACCTTCACAACACTATCAAATATTTTACAAACCCTATTCATCTTTTATTCATTCACCATCCATTTTCATCGGCGTCCGCAGACAGACACACATCCATTTTCATCGAGTTTGACAATCGTCGTAGACAGAAAACATGTTGGACATCACCCAATTCAGAGAGGAAAAGAATGGCATTAGCAACCCTAAACTCATCTTCCAATCCTAACGCCATTGATTCACTAGGAGTTATCAGTATCGACAAACAATGGCGAATGCATACTTATCTCTCTATCTCTAAAGCGATAACAATTGCATCAACCTAATCTTGCTTTGTTGCAGGTCAATTTGATTTAGAGAATATCCAAAAAGATTTCAACAAGTACAATAGGGAAATCTATAAACTTAGGCATGTAAGCATCACTACATTCAGTTCTTACTTATACACATTACAATTGCAAATCATTATGTTGTTGTTTGTTAGGCTGGTGAAGATACAACTAATCCCATTGCTGAAGGGACTAAGAAATCTATATGATCTTACCAGTTGATCAGAACCTGAAAGTGGTCCAAAAGATGACGTCGGCTACGCTGGAAATTTGAGAAGAGGGGGTGTACCTGCAAGACACTCTGACAATCAAGTAAGAATGGGTGCAAAGAGATACAAGAAAGATATTAGGATTTTTAGAGTGAATATTGGATACCTGGCCTTCACAAGTGTGAAGGTTTATATAATACCCCCGACACTTGGCCATTGGTTTCTATTTTTGGGCCTAGATACTAGGTTCCTCAAAAATAGGTAATTGTCAGGACTTGGTCAAAATGGACAGTCATGCTCGTAACTAGTTGTTGCTCTGAGCAAGGAAGAGAGTATGGGAAGATATGTTGTGAGCGCTTTCCTGGTTGTCTGCTCCACGTGTGTCGAGCAGACTGGGAGATGGCTGCTAGTATAGGCAGGTGTACGTCTTAGGTATCGCTGGTTTTGTTGCCCATGGGGAATGGTCAACCAGGTATACCCGACAGGAATGCCAGAGCTAATAGGCCAATGTTGTTGGGCCATGCAGAAAGTAAAAGCGGATTAGGACAATTTTATCCATTGGGCCAGTCCAGAACAGGAGCCTCCCAAGTTGTTTCTCCTAGGCATAAGAGTGATAACTTAGAGTCATCCCGTGTATCGAAGTGGAAATGCTTTTGGTGTTCATCGTAAGATACGAGGACGCTCCAGGACGCGTTTGGGGACGGTCGTATCAAGGGGCCTGAACATGGTCTCTTGTGTTCGGCGCGTGGGGAGCTGAATGGTTGATCAGATCTGAGAGATGACATGCCATGCTTGCATCGAGCCACGGGCTATCCTAAATGTGCAATGATGGAAGTCAAGGGACTAGGGCATAATGATGACGACCCCTAGGCTTCCCTAGGCACATGCCCGCTCACGTGTTAGAAAAGCTTCCTATAAATGGGAGAGAGGAAGCTTCATTTTCACTTTTCGCTTGCTTTCTCCTGCTCGTTTCTTCTTGTTTTGCAAAGCGCCATCGTTCATCGCCGAAGTTTCTATTTGTTCTGCCATTCACCGCTGAAGTTTCAGCTCGTTCCATCATCAATCCTCCCAAACCAAGTAAGTTCCTTGATTTTTTTCTATTTCTGTGAAATTCATCTCTGTTCTAGGTTAGATTTTCTAAATTTGCTCCTAGAGATGCATGCGGTTAGGATTAAAATAGATTTAGTGAGTAAATTTTCAGTGGTTTGTCAGCGTCTGACGGTGGTTCTACCACATGAGGATGTCAGTTCCGCCGTGAATCCTTTGGGAATGTATGATGTTAGGGATGACAACAACGAGTTACATCGAGCTTTTGTGTCGTTTATGGGTTTCTACGATGATCTTCATGTGTTTCTGATGAACTCTTAATTGAGGTTTAAGAGCCAGTTGTCGGAGAGATTATCCCCTGTACGGGCTAGGGTTTATCCTGGCGGACATGCGCCTAACACGTTAGAGTGAATCATCCTCGTGTCATTTTTTGTTATTTAAGTGAGGGCTCTGGTCGTATACAGGGTCCTTGTTCCTTTGTTCACCCTTTCACTTGATTAGCGGTGGAAGGGTGTATTTAATTTGATGTTGAATTCACTTTCGTCCTCTGATTTTCAGGTAAAATGGCCAACATTACTGAAGACGAAGTTATGAGTGAGCAAAGCGATTCTGCATAGGGTTCCTCCGAGCATACCTCGGCCGAAGAGATCATGTTGCAGCAATATGATTTAGCGCCAAGCAGATTTGGGAAAAATTCTACCGAGCAGAATGTGTAGAGGCACCTGCGGCTTCTACAGACTAGATTACGTTGGGTCCTCGAGAGATCGCCCCATGCTTCACCGAGCACCCAGATGAGGTGTTTATAGTTGTGTTCGCAGGGATGAAGCGAGAGGGTGCTGAGGAGGAATGGGTTGTCTACATCCCCGACAAGCACCACCGCATATGCTCGAAGTTCGATGTAAATCATCTTCCTATGTATGAGATCCTTTTCAGAGACATGGGTTTTCGACTTCTCTTTACCGACCTACATGTGGCCATTTTTAATTATCTTTGCCTTGCTCCCTCGTAGCTTCACCCCAACTCGACCGCCTTTATGTGGGATTTTGAGATTGTGTGTGATTATCTAAAGACTGACGCCATTGTCCCTTTGTTTTTTACTACTTTCATATTCAGAGAGGCACCACTGGTAAACAGTTCAGATGGGTCTCCTTGAAGCAAGCTAATGGGAAGATGTTTAAGGCTTACCTTGAATCTATTCAACATTTCAAGGACATGTTCTTGTTGGTCTAGCCTGTGTCAGAAAGGGCGTTCTTGAATGTTTTTATGAGCATCCCCACGCGTGGTGAGGACGGGGAACCCGTGCTGAACGTGGAAGGGAGCTGAGGGTGGAGCTGGTGCAGATATTCCATTTCCACTGGGGCAAGGATCACTTTGGTCGTGGGATTGATCATTACATCATAAAGGTGGACCAGCTAAACCCTAGAGATCGGGCTAGTTACGGCCAACTGTTGGCCTTCGTCGTGAGCATACCCCCAATTCAACGATCGAGGAAAGGGGAAAGGTCCTCGTTGACGAGGAGGGTTATTAACGTCAAGTAGGTCCTCGAATGCGATGACCTTTGAAATATTTAGGTAGTCGTTTTATTTTTTGACTTTCCCTTACTCTGATATGCATGTTTTTCTAATCCCTGTTTGTTTTATTGTAGAGAAAATGTCCACTCCTCAGGAGCGTCTGATCAAGAATGATGCGATCAAGGTTAAGAAAGAGCAGAAAAGGATTTCCAAGAGCATTTTGGGTGCTGATGGGCTAGGTGTGCCTCCGACAGGGTCGGGGACCTCTTCGTTAGGCCCAGTTGTTGGGCAGGCTTCTCCTCTTTCGGTGAACTCGAGGTCCAAGACACCCCATTCAAATGACCTGATATATCTAGCCAGGGAGAAAGATCTTGGGAAATCCAAGGCGCCCTTCTACTTCCACAATAAAACTCTCTTTAAAAGAGGTTCCTTGGAGGTCCACCGGAAAGAGTCCTTATTATATGGGCAAATGGATCATTCGAGCAAAAGGGCCCTGCTGACTCAGGATACTGCTTCCTTAATGCAGATCTTAGGTGCAACGGTGATTCATACCGAGGAGGGGAGCACCGACGAGCTGGAGTTGAGGAAGGTTCATGAGGTGAACAAGGCTCTTGACAGGAAGTTGAAGAAGTTGAGGGTTGAACTTGAGGACGTGGCGAAGGTGAAGAAGGTCCTGGCCGAGGAGAAGGACGCTTGGGTGGCCAAGAAGAAAACCCTTGAGGAAAAGGTGAAGGGGCTCCAGCCCGCCATGGTTCCTAATAAGGAGGAGCCATAGGATGTAAAGGAGATAACGACCAAGGCTAAGATGGTTGCTCGCATCCAGTAGGCCGATGATGATGCTCTCGTGGCTGCTGAGGATGGCTTCAAGAATGCAGTGGCCCAAATTCTCCTGGTGAACTCGAGGATCGACTTTAATTTGAAGGGAACTTTCTTCCTCCACCGTATTTGAGACGTTTTGTTCTGATGAAGAGTTTTTGGGGGATTTGCTCGTTAGTATTCGGGTTCGCCAGCCAAGGTAGTTTCCAGGCATGGGCCAAAACTCAGGCCTTGTTTTGGCCCGAGCTCGGCGGCATGAACATCCCATCACGAGCTGGGTGTTCTTCCATTGTGGTACGATGACGGTGAAGCTCCTTTGAGTTTTCCCTGTCGAGCTAAGAATCTGATCGTTAAAAGAGTGGAAACTTGCCTCTTCATTTAATTTGAAGTGTTATGCTTGTACCTGGGCATGCACATATGGTCGAGCAAACTATGTTCGTCATTTCGACAAAGTACGCCGACTGTATCAGTGTCTTAACCGTAATATTGCCTTAGTTTTTCAGTGTTCCGAGATCGAGAAATTTGTTTCCCGTGTAGGTTTTCTAAGTAGTATGCCACGTTCCCTATTTTAGTGTGGACGTGATAAGGGTCTTCCTAGTTTACAACGAGCTTTCCTTCGCGAGACTCCTTCTAATTTCTCTTTAAGACTAGGCTCCTGACTTTGAATTCACGTCGTATGACCTTAGCGTCATACTGTATGGCGATTTTTTGTTTGAGAGAGGCTTCTCGTAAGGCCGCTGAAACAACCGGCTGAAAATCATCAAACAATGAAGTCGCCATCGAACGTCTTTTATCCCACACGTAGGGAAAGGTAAACATCGAGAAAACCTGAGAAGGGAGAAGTCACGGTCTTGCGACCGAGATATCGGGTAAGGGAGTCTGTTACGCGAGGGGAAGGTATTAGCACCCCACACGCCCGTAGTACTCTACGATATCCACTCTTGTTATCTATCTTATGGGTGTGTTCAATCTATGCTTACTGTCTATTATACTACTGGAAGAATGCATGCAAAAGAAAGGGGAAAAGAATGTAGGGAAAATAAAATTGTGCTCGCCTGGGCCCTACCCCAATGCCTACGTATCCTTTTTAAGGAATCAGAGCTACCGTAGTTCGGCTCACATTTTTTGTTTGTTTGTGTTTTTTATGGACGAAGTTAATCCCGCCTTCTGCCGCAGCTCGACCTTTGGAGACTTATGCGTTGGCACAGAAGTAAATTAATCGTGTCCTTACCTGAAAAGGTTTTTTTAGAAAAGTGCTCGAGCGCACAAAAGATTTGAATTTGTTTTGTATTTTTTGTTGTAGATGATGACTGATTGACCTCAAGAGAGAGATATTAGCCATTTTTCTACTTAGTTATGAAAAGAGTCTTTGAGAATTGAACCACACCTATGCTTGAGATGAAGAACAATAAGATCGAGAAGAGACTCGCTTATCATTTCCCGTACTAAGCAAAAGCATGATTCTCATCAATAGTTTTGAAGTGTTTTGAATTTTGAAAGAAAGAGAAAGTTTTAGTTTTAGGTGCGAATGCAAAAGGGAAAGAAAAGTTAAAGGGGAATTAGCCTATTTCTAAACCTAATGTTATTGTGCGTTAGTAGCCATAGGACTTAGGTTAAAGGGGAAATTTCTACCTGATATTAGTATGCATGAGTTTGAAAGCCTAATGTCTACTTTTAGTTCAATTAAATCGAAGATTAAATTTGAACCAAAATCTCCTAAAGAATCATGAAATAATATACGAATAAGTAAAATTAGGCCGCAAGTATCAGGATATCGCATACAATCCATAAAAATTGCGAGCGAAACACATGACATAAAAATGAGTAAAACTAATGATTAAAATTGAAAAGGAAAAGTGAGAGAATTGAAAAGAAATCTCTTTTATTTACCAATATTGCCAAAGAAAATAAATCGCCCAAAATTAACCGCAATCGAAATGAGTATGGGAAATAAGATCTCAGGAGGTGCGAACTAAATTCACTATGTGCTGCAAAAAAAAGCAACGACATTAGGCCCCATAAAAAATGGACACAATCAGCAAGAAAATAAAAATAATCATGATCCAAGAATTGACTAGTTTGGCCCATTCCGTCACTAATTCCTCTTACAACAAAAACCCATATTTTTTTTATATTATTTTCAGCATATTATTATTATTATTATAGAAAATATCAAATAATAAAACAATTATATTGTTTCAGCATATTATTATTATTATTAAATAAAAGATATAAAATAATAAAACAATTATATTTCAGTATATTATTATTATAAAATAAAAAAAATATAAGATAATAATACAATTATATAAAAATGAAAAAAAAGGATATGAAATTTGGAAAGGGTTAGGTTTAGAGAAAAATGTCTCTTCTTCTCTTGCGGACGGAACAGCGCCGCCGGTATCCTCACCACTTCGCTTACGTTTCTTCATCCATCAACGGTGCCCGATCCTTGCGTTGCTCCGTCTCTTCTGCTCCGGCGATTCCCGCCGCTCACCATCATTAAAACGAAGACCGTTGGCCACCGTCTTAGTGCGTTGCTCCGTCTCCTACTCTCGTCGATCCAGTGCCTCCGTGTGCTTCCGTTCATCCATCTCCTTGTTGTTCACCGTGTTCGCGCTTATTTTCCGTATCCTCTACAACAGGTTCGTCTTCCTCTCTTCTTTCTTCTTTTCCGTTTCTTCTTCCTCAATTCTACGTTTATGTTATGGCGGTTTGCGATGCGAGAATGATGGAGTCTTTGTTGCGTAGAATTATTGACATGCGACTTTGCTGCGCTTTGTTGTTGATGTTACATTATTACTGAGTTATGAAGCAGTGATACGTTGGTGTTGTGATATTCAGATAGTAGAGAGAACGATGCAGATTGAGGTGTTGATGATGAAGGCTTGGTATAGAGAGTGCAGATTGAGAATGAAGGATGTGGAAGAAGGTGATGAATGGTACGTATGATAATGGTTGAAAGGTGGAGATTCAAGGAGAACGCAATGAATCCAAGGTTTTTGAGAAGATGGAGGTTGAAATGCAGAAACAATGGAGATTATGTAGAGACCTCAAGATTGAGAGAGTCTTCAGATTTTATGGTGAGTTTTTTGTGAATGATCCCCTGTGAATTTTTCTTTCCCTCCTTATTCTGTCCTTCTGGTTGTATGCTGTGAGCTCTCTTTATATATGCTGGAAGTTTGTTATGGTTGAACTGAATCTGAACTGTTGAATTGAATGAGTTAGTTATGGAATAGATGGTGAGATTTGAATCAGCTAGAGGTTGTTTATGGACTTTGTAATTCTGTTAGGATTAGTTGAGATATGGTTTTGGGTTAAGTTAGAAAAATGTTAGAAATTAGTTAGGAGTTTGTTACAGTTAGGAATGAGGGAAAAGTTAGTTATGTTAGTTGGTTAGAATTTGGTTAGGAAGCTGTTAGAATAATTACTGAATATGGTTTTGGATATTTGTTAGTTATGCTGTAACTATTCTGTTTTGCAGTTAGAAGTGGTTGTTGTGAAATGGTTAAGAGGTGGGAAAAAAGGAAAGTTGGTTATAGTTTGGGAAATAGAAAGTTAGTTTTAAGCACATAATACTTGGTGTAATTGTTGATTTTTTGTATTTCAAATTAAATTAACTTGATTACGTATTGGTACTGAACCGGCTTGAAAAATGGTTGTTTATGCAGGTTTTCTTTTGGTATGAAACATGGACCGAGGCTTGGACATAACCAGGTTGGAATGGGGCAATCTTGGAAGATAGTGGCTTGAAGATAAATAACTTTAGAAATGAGGGAAACCTTGATTTAGAATTCTTTAGCTTTAGGCTACTTGAATATTTAATGTAAATTCTTGTTTTTTTGATTTAGTAATTTTGGATGTAAACGCCTTTTTGAAATCTTCTCTTGTAATGTTCTAATGATACCGCTTGTAAATTGCATGGTTATGACCTCGAATGAACGAGAATGATTTTGGATAACCCTCTGACAAATCACGAGTAATGCTTTAGAACTTGTAAAGATTATATCATTGTATGAATGTGAACTCTTGAACTTTAATGATGGAGCCCAAATATTCCAAGTAGTCTTCTCCTCCAAATTGCCTTTTGTATCTCCAAGATTTTTTTAATTTTATATTGCATATAACTCCATGGTTGTGATATGAATTTAATAAGAGTCTTTTCCAAAGACAAACTTGTAACGTCGAGTTTCTTTGCTTTTGAATGAAAATATGCCTAAACACCTTCAAATGAACGAGCCTTGCATCTTTCTTATTCCTCACTTCAAAACCATAATTGAAGAAGCTTAATATTTTGATTTTAATGTATTTTGAAATGAAGTCCCCAAAGCATATTATATCACAAGTAAGCGAATAGACCCGACAAAGAGCTTTGCCTCATAAAGTGTACAAATTTCAATTTGGCAAATAGTATCCCGTTGAATCTTCTTCTCTTGCCTAGAGCTCGTGAACATATGCCTTGAGGTTCAAGGAATAGCTAAGCCTCATTTGATGAAGAAAAGACCATTTGAAATATTAACTCGTAAAAGATACGATTTTCTTATATGATAACCCTTTTTATGACATATTGAAGCATCATTGAACAAGATCTTAATGGCCATGGATATATCAAAATCTTCAACCATTTGCACTTTAAGTAATTATAGAACCCCTTTGAAATTTATATGATCATGGACATAAATCATCATTTATGTGGAGGTGATAAGTATAAGACGATGTTCCTCACTGCTTAAGCTTGCAGCCTTTCGAGATATCCTTGGGATGACTCACAATTGAAGCGACAAGTATTTGACGAGAACCAAAAATTGTATCACTAAAAGAAGTCCACAGTGTTAGAGAAAAAGCCACACACCAACCCTTATTCCTCGAAATCCATTATTTTATGCCAATTTATTGATTAATGATGCATGATGTGTTGGATGACCTAATGTGAGGGAAAAAATGCAAAAATGCGTAAGCCAGATAGGAAGTAGAAGGGTAGGACAAATTTGGGGTATTACAGTTGCCCCTATTTAATCGTCTTAAACCTGAAAGTACGATTGGCACATGCCTTTCGGAAGTTCAAGGTTGAAGATGATTAAATATCAATGCCAAAAATTTGTCCTGAGAGAGGTAGTAAGTGTTTTCTTTATTTATTTATTTTGTGTTATCTGCTGGTGAAAAGAAAATTTGTTTTTTTCAATGAAGAGACAGAGACTGGACTTATAACGTGGCCTGATGCCAATACAAGCCAAATGGTTGGTATGAAAAGACAGCGGACGAGGTCTACGGGTGACCTACGATCCCAAGGTGATACATGAGAGTGATTTGACAGAGAACCTAACCAAAGGGCGATCTCAGGTTCGACGAAGGTTTGAAGGAAGAACCTAGCCAAGAGGTGATCTCAGGTCCGACGATGATTGAGGGAAGAACCTAGCCAAGAGGCAATCTCAGGTTCGACAAAGGTTTGAAGGAAGAACCTAGCCAAGAGGCGATCTCAGGTTCGACAATGATTTGAAGGAAGAACCTAGCCAAGAGGCGATCTCAGGTTCGACGAAGGTTTAAAGTAAGAACCTAGCCAAGAGGCGATCTCAGGTTCGACAAAGGTTTGAAGGAAGAACCTAGCCAAGAGGCAATCTCAGGTTCGACAATGATTTGAAGGAAGAACCTAGCCAAGAGGCGATCTCAGGTTCGACAAAGGTTTGAAGGAAGAACCTAGCCAAGAGGCGATCTCAGGTTCGACAATGATTTGAAGGAAGAACCTAGCCAAGAGGCGATCTCAGGTTCGACAAAGGTTTGAAGGAAGAACCTAGCCAAGAGGCGATCTCAGGTTCGACAAAGGTTTGAAGGAAGAACCTAGCCAAGAGGCGATCTCAGGTTCGACGATGATTTGAAGGAAGAACCTAGCCAAGAGGCGATCTCAGGTTCGACAAAGGTTTGAAGGAAGAACCTAGCCAAGAGGCGATCTCAGGTTCGACAAAGGTTTGAAGGAAGAACCTAGCCAAGAGGCGATCTCAGGTTCGACGATGATTTGAAGGAAGAACCTAGCCAAGAGGCGATCTCAGGTTCGACAAAGGTTTGAAGGAAGAACCTAGCCAAGAGGCGATCTCAGGTTCGACGATGATTTGAAGGAAGAACCTAGCCAAGAGGCGATCTCAGGTTCGACAAAGGTTTGAAGGAAGAACCTAGCCAAGAGGCGATCTCAGGTTCGACAAAGGTTTGAAGGAAGAACCTAGCCAAGAGGCGATCTCAGGTTCGACGATGATTTGAAGGAAGAACCTAGCCAAGAGGCGATCTCAGGTTCGACGATGATTTGAAGGAAGAACCTAGCCAAGAGGCGATCTCAGGTTCGAAGATGATTTGAGGGAAGAACCTAGCCAAGAGGCGATCTCAGGTTCGACAAAGGTTTGAAGGAAGAACCTAGCCAAGAGGCGATCTCAGGTTCGACAAAGGTTTGAGGGAAGAACCTAGCCAAGAGGCGATCTCAGGTTTGACGGTGATTTGAAGGAAGAACCTAGCCAAGAGGCGATCTCAGGTTCGAAAAAGGTTTGAAGGAAGAACCTAGCCAAGAGGCGATCTCAGGTTCGAAGATGATTTGAGGGAAGAACCTAGCCAAGAGGCGATCTCAGGTTCGACAAAGGTTTGAAGGAAGAACCTAGCCAAGAGGCGATCTCAGGTTCGACAAAGGTTTGAGGGAAGAACCTAGCCAAGAGGCGATCTCAGGTTTGACGGTGATTTGAAGGAAGAACCTAGCCAAGAGGCGATCTCAGGTTCGAAAAAGGTTTGAAGTAAGAACCTAGCCAAGAGGCGATCTCAGGTTCGACGATGATTTGAAGGAAGAACCTAGCCAAGAGGCGATCTCAGGTTCGACGATGATTTGAGAGAAGAACCTAGCCAAGAGGCGATCTCAGGTTCGACGAAGGGAACATGAGTTATGACATGATGATTGTTTTGGATAAGCGACGCGGATGAGCATCAATAAAGTTTAAACTCGGACGAGTGTTTGAATAACTGACCCGGGTGGGTGTTTAGGAAACTTGACACATACGAGTGCTTAGAAATGGATACTGACGAGTGTTTAGGGAACCGACTACCAGACAGGAACTACGTTTAGAACAGCAAAGTGTATTGATTTTGTTTGGCATTGAAAAGGTGAAGGTCACCGACTGGGAACTTTGAGCATGATACCCTCCTGTAGGGATGTATTGTTGTCCTTGAATAATTCAGGTCTTTCGTGTAAGGTACCTGGTCTGGCTTATGCTTTGTATGCATGTTTGAATTTCTTTTTACGCAAAGATCCACTCTGATGGATCAGCTACGCGCTTTTGAGGATGCAATGTTATGTAATGATAACTATATGCAATGCGAAGAAATAAACTTCAAGGGGATAAGAATAGGCTTGCTGGGAACCATTGTTCATCACTGGGGATGTCAATGCATATCGACACTGGAAGTCCGTAGTACCAAAGATTGTTGGGGATACTGATAAAGATCTGCACTGGGGAGCCCATGATATCGAAGATTGTTGATGACTCCGCTGAAGACTGAATTGCTGACGAAAAGAGTCTTTAGGTACACTGCTGAATCCTGAATCGTACCATTGGGGAAGAGGTAATTTGGCCAGACTCCCATACATCCTGAACCGTTGAGAGGATGATAGAACTGAATATGTCGAAGAATGGATACTGAACATCATGTGGATCCCTCTGAATACATGTCCCAAGTTTACGCACACTGGGGAATTATCTCTTGAATCACTTGGGGATAAGAGATGGGCATGAACACCTACGAGTGACCCGGTTGAACCCTGCGAATGCCCCGGTCTGGCTCTGCGAATGCCCCAGTTTAGCTTAGCGAGTGCCCCGGTTTAGCTTTACTGGGGATGCTCTTGATTAATTCCCCTGAGGATGCCCTTGCGCGTGCTGAGTTAAAAGACGATTCTATACTTTCTGAATTCACTTGGGGAATCGGACCTGAAGTTGTTTGTGGTAGATGGAGGCAGCTTTGTGCGTTGGCGGGGTTAGGGTGACTGTCGTAAATTGCTACCTACAAGAAAAAACAACACTCGGAGTGCATATGACATCCCCACACGGTTATAAATTGACGTGACGTCAAGTTTTATCTTGGCTTGAGAATTTTTCATTCCCCATGTTTCTAATGCCATGTTCAATTATCAAATAAAACATATTCTGCATACAAAACATTTTATGATAATAAGAGGCGACTTTGATGAAAACAGATTTTATTGATTGGCCTGTGAATAGGCATTCGTACAAGGAAGCAACTCCTATATGAGGTAGCTGCAAAATAGAAACGAAAAAGTACAACGGGCGTAAATGGCAATGAGAGATGCTCGAATTTCCATTAAAACCGGTATTGCTACAGTTCCCATATCCTAAGTTGTCTCAATGCCTTGTCTCCGAAGATTAGTAGTTGGATCGGTCAATTCGCTGCCAAGGTGCTATAGATGTGCGCGTGTCATTTGTGAAGAGCATTCAGACTGCAGCCTCTCGCTTAAAATCCCTAATTTTTGCTTGGATCGCCCTTTCAGGTTTTCGACCCAACGGGATACCCATTTTTGCCTAAGTCGCCCTTTCGGGTTTTCGACCTAGCGGGTTGTTATTTTTTTTCATTTTATCCCTAACTTTTGCCTGGGCTTTTGTGCCCACCGGGATGCCCATTTTTTGCCTAAGTCGCCCTTTCGGGTTTTCGACCTAGCGGGTCTTTTTATGCGTAGAATTTTTTGACTGAGTCTGAATTGACTGGGAGCGGAACGTCTCCCCCATCCATATCTGTCAGGATTAAGGCACCTCCTGAAAAAGCTCTCTTCACGATGTATGGTCCCTCGTAATTGGGAGTCCATTTGCCCCTTGGATCGGAATGGCTTTGTATGATGACCCTTCTTAGGACCATATCACCAGGATAAAACTTTCGAGGACGAATCTTTTTGTCAAATGCTCTTTTCATTCTTTGTTGGTACAACTGGCCATGACAGATGGCTGCCAGCCGCTTTTCATCAATCAGATTGAGTTGGTCGTACCTCGTCTGAACCCACTCTGCATCATCAAGCTTGGTCTCCATCAGCACTCTTAACGAAGGAATTTCTACTTCGACAGGGAGCACAGCATCAGTGCCGTAGACAAGTGAAAATGGGGTTGCCCCTGTCGAAGTGCGCACAGATGTCCTGTAGCCATGTAGAGCAAAAGGCAACATTTCATGCCAATCTTTATACGTTCTGACCATCTTCTGGACGATCTTCTTTATATTCTTATTAGCAGCCTCAACTGCACCATTCATTTTTGGTCGATAAGGTGATGAATTGTGATGTTCGATCTTGAATTCTCCACACAATTCTTTCATCATGTTGTTGTTAAGATTAGAACCATTATCAGTAATGATTCTATGAGGGACTCCGTAACGGCATATGATTTCCTTCTTGATGAAATTGGTGATGACCTGTTTGGTTACATTCTTGTAAGAAGCTGCTTCTACCCATTTGGTGAAATAGTCGATAGCCACTAGGATGAATCTATGACCGTTCGAAGCACTTGGTTCAATCCTTCCAATCATATCAATTCCCCACATTGCGAACGGCCACGGGGAGGTCATAACATTCAGCGGGGTTGGAGGAACATGAATTCTGTCTGCATATACTTGGCATTTGTGGCATGATTTCGTGTATACACAACAGTCGCTCTCCATCGTCGTCCAGAAGTACCCTGCTCGTAGGATTTTCTTTGCCATAGAATGCCCGCTTGAATGAGTCCCGAAAGAACCCTCATGGATTTCCTTTATGATCGACTCTGCTTCGTGTCTATCCACGCATCTGAGCAGAACCGAGTCATAATTTCTCTTATACAGGACGTCTCCTGATAAGAAGAACTTGGATGCTAACCTTCTAAGCATACGCTTATCACAAATCGTAGCATTTTCGGGATACTCTTGCTTCTCGAGGTACCTTTTAACGTCGTAATACCACGGTTTCTCATCAGTCATATCCTCGGTTGAGAGACAATGGGCAGGAAAGACATGTGCCGACTCTTTGTACCTGAGGATGCGTATATTAGGCGCCTGATTTGGAAAGCCCACTGAAAACATGGATGCTAGTGTGGCTAAAGCATCAGCCAGCTGGTTTTCATCTCTGGGAATATGCTCAAAGGTGATTTCTTCAAAAGCGGGTATTAGCTGCAAGATGTAATCTTTGTATGGAATCAAACTGGGGTGCTTCGTTTCCCAATCACCTCGTACCTGATGTATGACCAGAGCAGAGTCTCCAAAGACCTCCAGGATCTTGATTTTAAGGTCGATAGCTGCCTCAAGACCCATTACACATGCCTCATACTCTGCCACGTTATTTGTACAATCAAAACATAACCGGGCCGTAAATGGTGTATGAATATTATGTGGAGAAGTCAGTACTGCCCCAATGCCATGCCCTGCAGCGTTCTAAGCACCATCAAACGTAAGAGTCCATCGTTCTTTTGGATAGACCCCATCATAATCATCGAACTTCATAACATCCTCATCAGGGAAGTCAAATTTCATTGATTGGTATTCCTCTAACGGCTGATGAGCAAGATGATCCGCAAGAATGCTACCTTTGATAGCCTTTTGTGTAACATATTGAATGTCATATTCAGATAGAAGCATCTGCCATCGAGCAAGTCTGCCTGTGAGTGCTGGCTTCTCAAAGATATACTTTATCGGGTCCATTTTCGATATTAGAAGGGTCGTGTATGTCAGCATATACTGCCTCAAACGTCGAGCAGCCCAAGCAAGCGCACAACAAGTTTTTTCAAGTAAAGAGTATCTAGATTCGCAATCAGTAAACTTTTTACTTAGATAATAGATGGCGTGCTCTTTACGTCCCGTTTCATCCTGCTGCCCGAGCACACAACCCATGGATCCTTCCAGCACCGTCAAGTACATAATGAGTGGCCTCCCAGGTACTGGGGGGATAAGGATTGGTGGCTCTTGGAGATACTGTCTAATCTTTTCAAAGGCTTCTTGGCAATTAGCATCCCATCGGACATCTTGATTCTTGCGCAGCAATTTAAAGATGGGTTCACAAATAGCCGTGAGATGAGAAATGAACCTGGCTATATAGTTCAATCTTCCGAGGAACCCCCTTACTTCTTTTTCATTTTTTGGTGCTGGCATATTCTGTATAGCTTTTACTTTGTCGGGATCTACCTCGATGCCTCGTTGACTTACGATAAAACCGAGTAGCTTGCCGGATCGCACTCCAAAGGTGCATTTATTCGGGTTAAGCCTTAGTCTAAACTTTTGCAGACGCGCAAATAACTTTCGTAGATGGACCAAGTGTTCTTCCTCGTTTTGTGATTTTGCAATCATATCGTCAACATACACTTCGACTTCCTTATGAATCATATCATGGAAAAGCGTCACCATGGCACGTTGATATGTTGCACCAGCATTTTTGAGGCCGAAAGGCATGACCTTATAACAGTAAGTACCCCATGGAGTAGTGAATGTCGTTTTTGTCATGTCTTTTGGGGCCATCTTTATCTGATTGTATCCCGAAAAACCATCCATAAAGGAGAAAACCGAGGACTGAGTCGTGTTATCAACCAACACGTCGATGTGCGACAATGGGAAGTCGTCTTTTGGGCTTGCTTTATTCAGATCTCGATAATCCACACACATGCGCACCTTCCCATCTTTCTTAGGGACAGGTACGATGTTGGCAATCCAATCTGAGTATTCACATACCAACAAAAAGCCTGCATTCAACTGCTTTTCAACTTCTTCTTTGATTTTGAGAGACATATCTGGACGAGTTCTCCTTGGCTTCTGCTTTATTGGAGGACATTCTGGCTTGAGTGGCAAGTGGTGCATGACTATATCCGTATCTAGACCAGGCATATCTTCATATGACCAAGCAAAGATGTCGGAATATTCTCTGAGAAGCTCAATCAACCCTTTCTTTATGTTATCTTGCAAAGCGGCCCCTATCTTGACCTCCTTTTTTATTGTGTCAGTGCTGAGATTGATGACTTCAATGGCTTCTTGATGAGGCAATATCACTTTTTCTTCTTGTTTCAATAGTCTCGCCAATTCCTCCGGAATTTCACAATCTTCTCCACTACCCTCATCGGCTTGGTCATTCGGATTCCCAAGGATATTGGTGCAAGGAACTGTAACATCACCGTTTTTTATGGAATTTGAGGCGGACCTGCATGATTTGATGAATCATGCCTTATTTTAGAATATGGATGCGAATTTGGGAAATGGTTAAAGAGTCAGAAAAACATTGCCATTTTATTTTACGAAAATAAGAAAAGACAGAGAGAAAAATTGTATGCAGAAATGACATTTTATTCAATTTTTAAACAATCATAGAAACATGAGGGGCCCTCTTCACAAGCCGTCAACATGCTTTGTGCAAAAGCATATGACTTATTTAAAACAAGAACATTACATGTCAAAGAAAACCACTTCGGGGATATCAGTGGCAGTCCAATTGTCGAGTTCCTGATCAGGCGCAATCTGGTAGATGTACTGAGCCATATCTGCTTCGTCTTCACCATTAATTGCATGGATTTGTCCTTGAGCCTCCGGACCAGCCTTAACCAATACCTTTGAAAGCGGAGGAACTTATTTTCCCCTGAGCATAATTGGACTTGTACCAACATGGTCTGAATACGGCAACCTGAACCCAAGTCCAGACTTGTCTTGCTTTTCGCGCACCTCTATCACTTTGCCCCAGTCTCCATTAGAGACTCTAGATTCTACAATAGCCTTGGCATCTTTCAAGGAAACCAACGGAACTCCAGACTTCTGTGTATTTTCCAGCATGGTGGGGACTCTGTCAACAGAAACGATTTCCAAGGCCTGAAAAGGGGTCTCATGAACTTCTCCGTCTACTTCGACATAACGGAAGGAAGTAAGATTGTTAATCACGACATCTTCTTCTCCGCCAATAATGACGACCTTGTCTTGGATAATGAACTTCAAACGTTGGTGCAGGGTTGAAGTAACGGCCCCTGCCACATGGATCCACGGGCGTCCCAGCAAGCAAGTGTAAGATGGACGAATGTCCATGACATAGAATGACAGGTAAAACACGTGGGGGCCGATTTTGATGGGTAGGTCAACTTCTCCTTCTACAGATCTCCTCGACCCATCAAAGGCTTTGACTGTTAGCATACTGGGTTTCATCATCACCCCGTCCATGTTTAGTTTGAGAAGAGTATGCTTAGGCATCACATTCAGGGAAGATCCAGTGTCTACTAAGACCCGAGACATTACAGTATCTAAGCACCTGATGGAAATATGCAGCGCCTTATTATGAGCCCGACCCTCAGGAGGGAGCTCGTCATCATTGAAGCCTAGACAATTTCCTGCGGAGATATTTGTAACAACCCCTTCAAATTGGGCCACAGAGATCTCAGGATTTACATGGGAACCATGTAGAATTTTCATCAAGGCGGTTCAATGAGCTTCAGAATACAGGAGGAGGGATAAGATTGAGATCTTTGCGGGTGTCTGGTTCAGCTGGTCGACCACCTTGAAATCGCTCTTCTTGATTACTCTGATTAACTGCTCCACTTGTTGTTCAAAAGACGTACCAGGAGAATCATTAATTGCCTGTTTCCCTTTATCTCTTACAGGAATCTCTTCGATAACTTCCTCAGGAGGTGGTGGAGTAGGAGCGAAGACTCTCCCACTTCGAGTTATTCTACTAGTCCCGGCAATGTTGGTTACATCCTTATTTTCGATCGGTGGACAAACAACTTTCTTTCCCCGAATGTAAACGGCGTTGTATTCCCACGGCACTGCCCTGTTGTCAGTTAACGAGTTAGGAACAAAACTTGGAAGTGTTGACGCTTGGGTTGGCAGGGGAGCAACCGGATTCAGGTTTGGTGCAGGGAGCGTTGGAACCTGTATAACCAATGGAACTCTTGAAGCATTTCTCTGGACATTGGCCGGATAATACAGAATTTCCAAAATAGCGACATCACCTTCGGGAACGACTTTCTTAACTCTGACAATCCCTTTGTCCATCAGTTTTTGAATGGAATTTTTCAAATCGTCACATTCGTCTGGATTGGACGAGCACTTCAAACAAAAACTATGAAGCTCTTGTAGAACTTTCTGCTGTAAAAGATGCTCTCTTAGGGCTGCCATTGACATCTGAACCTCTTCAACTTGAGTCACTAAGTCATGGTCATTGTCAAACCCAATAGCGTTGGCAGCAGCCCCATGGTGGGGAGGCATAGGATTATTCTGAACATTGGGGCCTATAGGAGCAAAGCTTAACTCCTTGGCATCTAAAAGAGATTGCACCTTGTATTTTAAAGCTTTGCAATTTTTGATCGAGTGACCTGGAGCACCTGAATGGAATTCACAACGTGCGTTAACATCATAACCCCTTGGGAGTTCCGCTGGCGGAGGAGCTAACTCTCGAAGTTGTACTAACTGACCGGCTAGCAATTGTGGAAGCAATTGAGCATACGGCATCGGGATTGGATCGATCCTCCTTTCGGGGTACCTTTGCTGCCTTTGTTGACCTCTCTGCCCCTGAGGCCTTTGGTTCTGTTGATAGTTTCGTGGCGGTGCGTATTGTTGTTGTGGAGCAGCCGCGGGGGTCTGGTAATATGGAACTTGTATAGTAGCCTTCCCCTTATCATCGGAGACATTGCTCACCTCTCCTTCCTTTTTCTTGACGAAACCGCTAGAGTATGGTTTCTTCCCACCACCTGAGTTGTTGTTATTATTCGTGCCAGATGCACCTGAAATAGTCCCCACTTTAACACATATTTCAACCCGTTCCCCGATGATGACCATATCTGAAAACGAGTCAGAAGTACTACTGAGCATATGTTGCAAATACGGGCCTCGAAGGGTACTCATGAACAAATCCACTAGTTCTCGATCTAGGAGAGGAGGTTGAACTCTTGCGGCCAAACTGCGCCATCTCTGGGCGTACTCTTTGAAGGACTCACCAGTCTTTTGAGACATACCCTGCAGCTGCGCACGGCTAGGTGCCATGGCGGTGTTGTAGTGATAATGTTTTAAGAAAGCATCAACAAGCTCACTCCAATTACTAACATGAGTTTGTTCCAATTGCATGTACCATTCTAATGGAGCTTCAGCAAGACTGTCCTGAAAGAAATGCATAAGCAGCGGCTCATTGCTAGCATAAGCAGCCATCTTTCTGCAGTAAGATCGGAGATGAGTCTCTGGGCATGTAACTCCCTTATACTTGTCGAAATCGGGTACCTTAAACTTCGGCGGAATCACAACCCCCGGAACTAAACACATAGCAGCGACACTGAATCCTGGTTTCTTAGAAGTCTCCATAGCCTTTAAGCGCTCTTCCAGAGCCTTGTATATCTTAGCAGTTTCAGACAGATCAGCCGTAGAACCCTTTGGAGGGTCATCGAGATCAATGACATCATGGTGGTCATCCATAATCATCTGTGGGTTCTCCTTAGGAATTCCCCCATGATTATTCTTGGGTCCGCCATTCTCGGAGGTGGAGGCAATGTCCACCAGTTTTGTGACGCTTATTCTGAGCTCTTCCTGCCCTTGGATGACGGCATGAAGAGTTTCCATGAGTTGGTTCATCCGGTCACCCATGGTGTCCATGTCTTTGCGGAGAGAGGCCTGGTTCTGCTCAATCTGTTCCATGATCCTCAACTTGTTGGCTCGAGTGCGATAAGGATGTATGGAAGTCGTCTTGTAGATTCTATAATAAAAGGCAAAATCATCAGATAAGAACTCCTGCCAGCAAACCTGCAATTTATGAAATGCATGATATGTATGATGCATGAAATGATTGTCCACTCTGGTTCTCCATGGTTCAACTACCGTCAATAGTAATCGAGCAACATGATGATAAGAATGACCACATGAAGAAGACATCCAAAGATAAGAGAAATTCCCACAGAACTGAATATAAGAAGGTTATGGGAGTGTGAGCAATTGGTAACAATAATGATTAGTTCGGGGGTGGGTTATTTTTCATGTCGCTTAGGCTCAAATAAAGTGCCTTAGCGACCATTTCAAAATTGTGCCTATCCGGACTTGGCGACAGGTAGGTGTTCAGCAGAGAGGATTGTCCTTCCGGAATTGGAACAATTTGGTAGTCCTAGAATGTGTAACTTGTAGCTGTAAGACTGAAATAGGGTCAAAATGACGAAAATGGTCCTCTAGATTCTTCAAAGAAGGCCAAGAACTTGAGCATAAAACTTTGAATAGTGCAAATAAGTATGATTGTCTCCTTTGGTTTTCTTGAGAACATCACCGTTGCCAAATGTTATTGGCGAAAATTATGCCAGTGAGGTATCCAAAGTGGACATGCATATGCAAGGTTGATAATTTCATCTTTCTGACATTTTTTTTTGTTGAGAAATAAACATGTTAGATGTAAATGCAAAATGATCATGGTGTTACTACTTCCATGATACCAATATCTGCTGTATTGTCTCTGCGTAGCTTGTAAGTACCAGGATCATAGGTCCTGAACATAAATCATACAATCTTATGAACAGATTCGGGACTCAGAAAATAAATCTGAGAACCTCCTAACCATTGACAGAGTTTCAGAGCATATCCAATAGAACCGATGGTCACTGTTTGAGCATAGTCATCATTTGAATACGAGTAATCATCTGAATATGAGTCACCATCTGTACCTGAGATAGAAATTCCCTCCCCACTCACGGGTGAAACTAGGTCAGGGTAAGATAATGGTAACTCGAAAATCACGGGTCCGCCTGAAAGTGCTATGGGCTTACCCACAGACGTGGGTGCCGATAGTAATTCATTTGAACCTCATTCGAGCGTGGTATGTGACATGACTGCACTAATCGGACCACGTCCTGTAGCCGTCATGCCCCCACTCTATTCCTAGGTGTCCTAGTGCACTCTGGCCTGGGTACTGGGCCTTTTACCTCAAAAGTAACATCCCAACCCAATAAGAAGTAGATCCTGTACAACAGTAGTAAATGGAAGACAATAAATACAATGCGTATGTATGCTTGAGTATATACAAAATGAATGAATAAACCGAAAGCGTGAAGATAAACACCCAAAGAAAAGAAAAGAAGAGCTAGGAGCGACTCCGGGATGGACCAGCACTTGGTCGACCTATTCCCCAGTGAAGTCGCCAGCTGAAACAACCGGCTGAAAATCATCAAACAATGAAGTCGCCATCGAACGTCTTTTATCCCACACGTAGGGAAAGGTAAACATCGAGAAAACCTGAGAAGGGAGAATTCACGGTCTTGCGACCGAGATATCGGGTAACGGAGTCTGTTACGCGAGGGGAAGGTATTAGCACCCCACACGCCCGTAGTACTCTACGATATCCACTCTTGTTATCTATCTTATGGGTGTGTTCAATCTATGCTTACTGTCTATTATACTACTGGAAGAATGCATGCAAAAGAAAGGGGAAAAGAATGTAGGGAAAATAAAATTGTGCTCGCCTGGGCCCTACCCCAATGCCTACGTATCCTTTTTAAGGAATCAGAGCTACCGTAGTTCGGCTCACATTTTTTGTTTGTTTGTGTTTTTTATGGACGAAGTTAATCCCGCCTTCTGCCGTAGCTCGACCTTTGGAGACTTATGCGTTGGCACAGAAGTAAATTAATCGTGTCCTTACCTGAAAAGGTTTTTTTAGAAAAGTGCTCGAGCGCACAAAAGATTTGAATTTGTTTTGTATTTTTTGTTGTAGATGATGACTGATTGACCTCAAGAGAGAGATATTAGCCATTTTTCTACTTAGTTATGAAAAGAGTCTTTGAGAATTGAACCACACCTATGCTTGAGATGAAGAACAATAAGATCGAGAAGAGACTCGCTTATCATTTCCCGTACTAAGCAAAAGCATGATTCTCATCAATAGTTTTGAAGTGTTTTGAATTTTGAAAGAAAGAGAAAGTTTTAGTTTTAGGTGCGAATGCAAAAGGGAAAGAAAAGTTAAAGGGGAATTAACCTATTTCTAAACCTAATGTTATTGTGCGTTAGTAGCCATAGGACTTAGGTTAAAGGGGAAATTTCTACCTGATATTAGTATGCATGAGTTTGAAAGCCTAATGTCTACTTTTAGTTCAATTAAATCGAAGATTAAATTTGAACCAAAATCTCATAAAGAATCATGAAATAATATACGAATAAGTAAAATTAGGCCGCAAGTATCAGGATATCGCATACAATCCATAAAAATTGCGAGCGAAACACATGACATAAAAATGAGTAAAACTAATGATTAAAATTGAAAAGGAAAAGTGAGAGAATTGAAAAGAAATCTCTTTTATTTACCAATATTGCCAAAGAAAATAAATCGCCCAAAATTAACCGCAATCGAAATGAGTATGGGAAATAAGATCTCAGGAGGTGCGAACTAAATTCACTATGTGCTGCAAAAAAAAGCAACGACATTAGGCCCCATCAAAAATAGACACAATCAGCAAGAAAATAAAAATAATCATGATCCAAGAATTGACTAGTTTGGCCCATTCCGTCACTAATTCCTCTTACAACAAAAACCCATATTTTTTTTATATTATTTTCAGCATATTATTATTATTATTATAGAAAATATCAAATAATAAAACAATTATATTGTTTCAGCATATTATTATTATTATTAAATAAAAGATATAAAATAATAAAACAATTATATTTCAGTATATTATTATTATAAAATAAAAAAATATAAGATAATAATACAATTATATAAAAATGAAAAAAAAGGATATGAAATTTGGAAAGGGTTAGGTTTAGAGAAAAATGTCTCTTCTTCTCTCGCGGACGGAACAGCGCCGCCGGTATCCTCACCACTTCGCTTACGTTTCTTCATCCATCAACGGTGCCCGATCCTTGCGTTGCTCCGTCTCTTCTGCTCCGGCGATTCCCGCCGCTCACCATCATTAAAACGAAGACCGTTGGCCGCCGTCTTAGTGCGTTGCTCCGTCTCCTACTCTCGTCGATCCAGTGCCTCCGTGTGCTTCCGTTCATCCATCTCCTTGTTGTTCACCGTGTTCGCGCTTATTTTCCGTATCCTCTACAACAGGTTCGTCTTCCTCTCTTCTTTCTTCTTTTCCGTTTCTTCTTCCTCAATTCTACGTTTATGTTATGGCGGTTTGCGATGCGAGAATGATGGAGTCTTTGTTGCGTAGAATTATTGACATGCGACTTTGCTGCGCTTTGTTGTTGATGTTACATTATTACTGAGTTATGAAGCAGTGATACGTTGGTGTTGTGATATTCAGATAGTAGAGAGAACGATGCAGATTGAGGTGTTGATGATGAAGGCTTGGTATAGAGAGTGCAGATTGAGAATGAAGGATGTGGAAGAAGGTGATGAATGGTACGTATGATAATGGTTGAAAGGTGGAGATTCAAGGAGAACGCAATGAATCCAAGGTTTTTGAGAAGATGGAGGTTGAAATGCAGAAACAATGGAGATTATGTAGAGACCTCAAGATTGAGAGAGTCTTCAGATTTTATGGTGAGTTTTTTGTGAATGATCCCCTGTGAATTTTTCTTTCCCTCCTTATTCTGTCCTTCTGGTTGTATGCTGTGAGCTCTCTTTATATATGCTGGAAGTTTGTTATGGTTGAACTGAATCTGAACTGTTGAATTGAATGAGTTAGTTATGGAATAGATGGTGAGATTTGAATCAGTTAGAGGTTGTTTATGGACTTTGTAATTCTGTTAGGATTAGTTGAGATATGGTTTTGGGTTAAGTTAGAAAAATGTTAGAAATTAGTTAGGAGTTTGTTACAGTTAGGAATGAGGGAAAAGTTAGTTATGTTAGTTGGTTAGAATTTGGTTAGGAAGCTGTTAGAATAATTACTGAATATGGTTTTGGATATTTGTTAGTTATGCTGTAACTATTCTGTTTTGCAGTTAGAAGTGGTTGTTGTGAAATGGTTAAGAGGTGGGAAAAAAGGAAAGTTGGTTATAGTTTGGGAAATAGAAAGTTAGTTTTAAGCACATAATACTTGGTGTAATTGTTGATTTTTTGTATTTCAAATTAAATTAACTTGATTACGTATTGGTACTGAACCGGCTTGAAAAATGGTTGTTTATGCAGGTTTTCTTTTGGTATGAAACATGGACCGAGGCTTGGACATAACCAGGTTGGAATGGGGCAATCTTGGAAGATAGTGGCTTGAAGATAAATAACTTTAGAAATGAGGGAAACCTTGATTTAGAATTCTTTAGCTTTAGGCTACTTGAATATTTAATGTAAATTCTTGTTTTTTTGATTTAGTAATTTTGGATGTAAACGCCTTTTTGAAATCTTCTCTTGTAATGTTCTAATGATACCGCTTGTAAATTGCATGGTTATGACCTCGAATGAACGAGAATGATTTTGGATAACCCTCTGACAAATCACGAGTAATGCTTTAGAACTTGTAAAGATTATATCATTGTATGAATGTGAACTCTTGAACTTTAATGATGGAGCCCAAATATTCCAAGTAGTCTTCTCCTCCAAATTGCCTTTTGTATCTCCAAGATTTTTTTAATTTTATATTGCATATAACTCCATGGTTGTGATATGAATTTAATAAGAGTCTTTTCCAAAGACAAACTTGTAACGTCGAGTTTCTTTGCTTTTGAATGAAAATATGCCTAAACACCTTCAAATGAACGAGCCTTGCATCTTTCTTATTCCTCACTTCAAAACCATAATTGAAGAAGCTTAATATTTTGATTTTAATGTATTTTGAAATGAAGTCCCCAAAGCATATTATATCACAAGTAAGCGAATAGACCCGACAAAGAGCTTTGCCTCATAAAGTGTACAAATTTCAATTTGGCAAATAGTATCCCGTTGAATCTTCTTCTCTTGCCTAGAGCTCGTGAACATATGCCTTGAGGTTCAAGGAATAGCTAAGCCTCATTTGATGAAGAAAAGACCATTTGAAATATTAACTCGTAAAAGATACGATTTTCTTATATGATAACCCTTTTTATGACATATTGAAGCATCATTGAACAAGATCTTAATGGCCATGGATATATCAAAATCTTCAACCATTTGCACTTTAAGTAATTATAGAACCCCTTTGAAATTTATATGATCATGGACATAAATCATCATTTATGTGGAGGTGATAAGTATAAGACGATGTTCCTCACTGCTTAAGCTTGCAGCCTTTCGAGATATCCTTGGGATGACTCACAATTGAAGCGACAAGTATTTGACGAGAACCAAAAATTGTATCACTAAAAGAAGTCCACAGTGTTAGAGAAAAAGCCACACACCAACCCTTATTCCTCGAAATCCATTATTTTATGCCAATTTATTGATTAATGATGCATGATGTGTTAGATGACCTAATGTGAGGAAAAAAAATGCAAAAATGCGTAAGCCAGATAGGAAGTAGAAGGGTAGGACAAATTTGGGGTATTACAGCCGCTCCTGTTCAGATTTCCTCGACAGGGTCGAGCTCCCCCCTTAATTCTACACCGTTCATCTCTTCGTCGAGAGGGGCTTTAGTCCATCTAGAGGGCTCTATGATCTCGACCGGGATGACGACCTCGATTTCATATGCTAGTCAAAAGGGAGTCTCCCCGGTGGATGAGTGAGTTGTTGTTCGATAGGCCCAAAGTACAATGTGTAGCTCCTCGACCCATTTATTTTTGGTTTTGTCCAAACTTCGCCTCAGGCCTCGTAGGATCACCATGTTTGCAGACTCGGCTTGCCGTTTGTCTGTGGGTGCTCAACAGACGCGAAGTGTTGGATGGTGCCCAACTTGGTAATAAATTCCTAGAAATTTTTGTTTGTGAATTGTGTCCCGTTGTCGGTGACAATTGCTTGGGGAATTCCAATCCGAGAAAGAATGTTTCTTTTGTAGAAACGAAGAATGTTTTGTGCGGTGATTCTGGCCAGCGCTTCTTCTTCTATCCATTTTGTGAAGTAATCCACAACTACTATTAGGTATTTATTTTGGTTTGATCCTACCACGAATGGCCTAAGGATGTTCATGCCCCACCATGCGAAGGGCCAGGGGGAGAGATATACTTGAACACCTTTGGAGGCTCCAAGTGCATGTTCCAGTGGCATTGGTATTTATCACACATTTTCACGTGCTCTTTAACGTCGTGCAACATGGAAGGCCAGTAGTATCATGCCCATATTTCTTTTCTGGCAAGGGATCTTCTGCTCAGGTGTTGGCCATTGATTCCATCATGGATTTCACACAGGATGTGGGCTACTTTGTTTTTTTCAATTCATTTGAGGAGGGGGATGGAGAATCCTCTTCTGTACAATCAGCATTCGACTAGAATGTAGGAGCGAGATCTTTGCCTAACTATGTTGGCCTATTTCTAATCAGTTGGTAGTTCTCCTTTTGTAAGGTAGTTGTATACTGGGGTCATCTAGCATTTAATGTCCCCTATGGCGTATACGTCTATAATCGACGAGGGTTTTTCAATGTTCTATCGAGGAAGCATTTCATGTATTACCGATTTGTTTCCTCTTTTCTTCTTTGTGCTTGTCAATTTTGATAGGATATCTGCCCGAGTGTTGTGTTCACGGGGAATGTTTTGTACGTCTACAAACTTGAATTTCTTCATTCTTTCTTGGACCAAAGTCCAGTATTCAGAGAGATGGACATTTTTGACCTGATATTCTCCACGTACCTCGCAACGAGCTGGGAATATGTGAATATTTTCACTTCTTCGGTCCCTAAATCTTCGACAGGGCGTAGCTCTGCCAGGAATTCTTCGTACTCGACTTAGTTGTTTGAGGTCGGGAAAGATAGCGTGACAGATACTTCGATCAAGATTCTTTCTTTGTTTTCCAATATAATACCTTCTCCACTTCCTGTTAAACTGGAAGCCCCATCGACGAAGATGGTCCATCTGCACGCTCCGCTCGGGGAGGCTGGCGAGGTCATCTCCGGCATGAAGTCGGCTATTACTTGAGCTTTGAGGGCTTTTATGCTTTTGTATCTGACGTCAAACTCAGAGAGTTATAACGACCATTTGAGCATTCTGCCCGCCATGTTCGGCCGATCGTGTATTTGCTTTATTGGTTTCTCCATTCGGACTACAATCGTGTGTCCCAGGAAATATTGTCTCAGCCTCCTCGTTACGTTAGTAAGCGTTAAAGCTACTTTTTCGATCTTCTGATACCTTACTTTAGGGCCTTATAAGTCCTTTCTCATGAAGTGGATAGATTTCTGCCATTCGGGGGTTTCTCGAATAAGGGCAGCGCTCACGGCCTCAGATGCTACGGCCAGATAGAGATAAATAATTTCTTCCTTATCTGGTCGAGAAAGGACAAGTGGTTGAGATAGTGCATGTTTGAGGTGAACAAGGGCGCGTTCACACTCTTCGGTCCACTCGAAGGCTCCCTCTTTGCAGAGAAGTTTGAAAAGAGGAAGTGCGTGTTGGGCAGATTTTTCCACGAAGTGGAATAACAAGGTGAGAATTTTGTTCAAGATTTGAATCGATTTCTTCGATTTTGGCATTGGAAACTCAGAAAATGCCCGACATTTTCCAGGGTTGGCATCGATTCCTCGTTCTGTTAGGTTAAAACTGAGGAACTTGCATGCCCGCACACCGAAGGTGCATTTTTGTGGGTTGAATCGCATTATACATTTCCTTGCTTGGTTGAAGACTTTCTTTAGGTAGAGAGCATGGTCGGTTTCTTCTTTGGACTTGACAATCATGTCGTCCATGTAGACCTCGAGCATGTCTCCTATTTATCCTTGGAAGACTTTATTCATCATCTATTGGTATGTAGCGCTGACGTTCTTCATACCGAACAAAATTATGTTGTAGTAATAGTTGCCCGAATCGGTCATGAAGGCCGTGTACTTCTTATCCATTTTTTCCACGGGGATCTGGTTGTATCCAGAATACGCATCCATGAATGACAGTAATTTAAAACCTACAGTATTATCAACTAATTTATCAATATTGGGCAGGGGATAAGCATATTTAGGGCAAGCCCTATTGAAATAGGTATAGTCAAAACACATGCACCATTTCCATTACTATTTTTTACAATAACTACATTGGAAAGCCAGGTGGTGTACTGGGCTTCAGAAATAAAATTTGCCTCTAAGAGGTCTTTCACAGTCTTCTTAGCGGCCTCCGTTTTCTCTAGGGACTGTCGGCGCCTACGCTGAGTAACTCTCTTAATGGAAGGATATATCCTCAGATGATGGCACACTATCTCCGGATCCAAGCCAGGCATTTCTGTTGTGCTCCAGGCGAATAAGTCCGCATTCTCTCTGAGGCACGCCTTCAGTTGTCTTTTTTCCAAGTCAGGGAGGTCAACACCGATTTTGACTCCTCTAGAGGGATTATCGCCAAGGTGAATGATTTCGATTTCCCCGTCCGAGATTGGGTGCATAGGGTGCGCAGGCTCCTTGCTGCTCGTTGACGAGGAAGAGCTTTTTGTATCCAGTAGAGGCTCTTTTCCCTTCCTCTTCTTCTCTCAGAGATCTTCTTTTGTGAACCAGTCGTCGAGGTCAATTGTGTCGACGTGCGACAAGAGTTGTGGTTCTTTGGAACTACTGAGCAGGGAAAATCTACTAGATGTTTTAGGATACATGTTGATGGAGCTAAAGCCTTTAGCAGCCGCTTCAAAGCATCTTCTTGCTGCTTAAATGTTCCCGTGACGAGTGGCGACAAGTCCCTGCTCAGTGTAGTATTTCATCTTTAGGTGCACAGTGGAGGGCACCGCTATTAGTTCGGCTAGGGTAAGCCTCCCGAAAATGCACTGGTATAATAAAGGGAAGTCCACCATGAGGAACTGTGTCTTGATCGACCTGGATGTTTCTGTCGCTCCGATAGTGACAATAAGCTCGACATATCCCCAAGGCTTGGTGACAGAACCGTTGAATCCCTGGAGGTCGGAGCCTACATAAGGGGTCAGGTGGGTCTCGTTTAGCTGTAAAATGGTGAATAGTTAGGAGTACATTATGTCCATCGAGCTGCCTTGGTCGACCAAGATTCGCCTGACGTCGAAATTGGCCATATGTGCCCTTACGAACAAAGGAATACTAGAGTTAGGGGCCATACCGGGAAGTTCTTCCCTGTAAAATTCAATGGGAACAGAGCTCTCTCTGATCTTATCAAGTGTGGCATTCTTCTCGAAGCTAGCGTCTATAAGTTACTCGAACCTTCTCTTGATCGAGCCTACCTTACACTTGTTGAAGTACCCACCAGATATAACCATTGCTGCTGGAAATGTATTCCAAGGGCTATGGGTTACGAAGTATAGTGGGACTTCATCCAGGTTGGGGAAGTAGAAGTCTTCCGGCCAGGTGATGCTCAAGGTGACGGGCATGAGGCTCTGGTCGGGGGAAGGCTTATCCTGTTCCACTTTCTTTGACTCATGGGCGTCTTCGCGGGATCCTTCCTTCTTTTTATATTATTTGAGATTCCCATATCAGATGAGTATCTCGATGGCATCCTTCAAGTGGATGCAATCTTCTGTATTGTGCCCGTGACTTTTATGAAACCAACATTACTTGTTTTTGTCTATCTTTGGCTTGGTTAGTGTTTGACAGGGAAAGCATACCCTAACTTTTCGAAACTTCGAGTTGGCATATTTTGTCAAAATAAACTAGCCCGAAGCGTTGAGGGGGGTGTAGTAGTGAAAATGACCAGATGGCCCCTTGTAGTCTCTTGAATCACATGAATTTTCTTCCCTTTTCTTTTCTCCTCCCTAACGGGTGTCGAGGGCTCATCATTCTTTGAAACTTTTTCATTTTCACAATAATGAGAGTATCGCACGCTGTTAGCAGCCTCTTTCTCCTAGTACCGGATGTATGCTTATCCTCTGAGCAGGAGGGAATCCAGCGTTGTAGGAGTCTCAATGCCAACTGTAACACGGTGGGAGAACTGACTTGGTTGTTTTGCGTTTGATCGCAAATGTTTCGGTTAGCAAGAGTCGCCACCGACTTTTCATTTATCCAAAAGGAAAGGCTGAAAAGAACAGGAAAGACCTTTGAGATTAATTCTTGAGTTCGAGGGGTAGATTATGAAAAAGGAAGGTATTAGCACCCTTTTTATCCATGGTTTTCCATGGGCTCTTAGTTACTTGCTAGATCACTTGCTTCTGTTTGAAAATGTGCTTGTGGTGTGGGTTTTGAAAGTATTTTGAAAATGTCTTTGTAATGATTCTCGTTTCTATAAGAACGCGTACAAAGTGTTGTTTCAAAAATAGTTCAAAGAGGTGTTTGTGTTTTTTAAAGTGATTTTGAAAAGGGGTTTCTTTGTAATGGCTCTCGTTTCTATAAGAACACGTACAAAGTGTTGTCTTTTGAAAATGTTTCAAAATGAGAGTGTTTGGTGTATAAAATGTTTTTGTTGTGAGCAAGCGAGCAACTAGGAGATAATCTACCTACTTAAAAGGTCTTAAACGTTATTTTCCTCCTCCTTTAGATGTTGCTATCTTACCATTGTTTTGGTAAGAAGCCCCACGTTGGATGTGAAGGGACGGGTGTGGGACATTTGTATAGTCATAGAAGGCAACCTATGGAACATTTTAGCAATTTCGTTTTAGGGACTAGATCGTTTACCGAAGGCAACATTGAGGGTCATCGAGGGACTACGATCTTTTATCGAGGCTCTTTGCTAAAATGCCCATATTCGAGGGACATGACTATTTTCTGATAGACAACAAGTGAGATTACCTTAAGGGTGCATGTGTGAATAGTGTGTTTGATTGCATGCATTTTAGTCTTTGATTTTTAGGTTGTCTATTTGTTGTTTTTATCTTGCCATACACACCTAATTACTAGAAATATATGAAAGCAATAAAAACACGAAAAGTAAAGATTATACTCTATTACAAACATTAGGGGGATGGGGTGTACAAATTTACAAATGGAGATTGCAAGAAATTAAATTCCTAATTATCTATTACAACCATATTGAAATAATGTACAAGAATTGAAATGGACTTGTTTTGTTTTTGCAAAAGAAGTTAGTTTACTTAAGAAAATATTTTTGATCTTTTTGTTCTAAAAGAAATAAAATAAAACATGTGAATATGAAATATTTTTGGTATTTTTGGTTATTTAAAAGCTAAAATGAAATAAATGAGGGAAAAGGGAGTCAGAATCAGCACGTTGCTGAAATGAGAAGGAACAAAAGTTCTGACTCTGATATGCTGCAAAAGAGAAAGTGTTAGTGAGAAAGTGGAGGGTAAGAAGTTTTGGGCCTGGGTACACCAAATTCTGAGGTTGATGGGTTCAGAAGCTATAGCATAGCTGAGAACCTATAAGTTCATGTATCTCTAGCAAGTCAGAGGTTCTGACTATTTGAGATAGTGAGGTGATAATGATGTTGGGTAAGGTTGTCTAGAAGTTCTGATCTAGGAGTATTGTCTGACAGATAAATGGGTGAAAATATCAATAAATAAACCTAAAAAATGACGCTTCTGGGGTTAGAACCCAGGACCGCTAGCACTAATATCTTATGCGCACACACTGTCCACCACTAGGGTGGCTGTGTGTGATACGGTGGCAGAACCGACTGTTTAATACTGGTTTGCATTTTGCGTTTGCAAAATGTCGCGGTAAGCAAGAGTCGCCACCGACTTTTATTTCATCCAATCATGGAAAAGGAAAAAGAACAGAAAAAACCTTTTTTCGAGATATTCTGAGTACGGGGGGTAGATTATAGAAAGGGAAGGTGTTAGCACCCTTTCTATCCATGGTTTTCCATGGGCTCTTAGGTACTTGCTCATTTTTCAAATTGCTTGTGTGTGTGCTTGCTTTGAAAATATTTTACTTCGTGATAACCCTTGTATCAGTCCTCAAGGGTGTGACGAAGTTGTTTTGAAAACTGTTTTTGAAAAGTGTTTGTCTGAAAAGTTTTATTTTGAGCAAGTACCTACTAGCATCTACCTACTCGAAAAAAAAGGTCATTTTTGTTTTATTTCCTTTAGACAGCGCTATCCCACTATTAAGGAGTAGGTAGCACTGACGTTGGAGTTTGTAAGGGACGTTCGAAAGGGACAAATACAATCACTAAAGCAATAGTTAGAAAACCTTAGTAGTAACCCTAGAGTCTTAAGATCTTTTCGAGGCAACATTTTCGAGGCAACATTTCTAAGGCAATATTCGAATGGGATATTTGATGTTTTAGACAGGAGGGCCACCACTAAAATTTCCTATGCTTAATGATTGTATACCGAAGGCAACCAGATTGAGGTAAACCCTAGGAATGAACATGTGCGAGTGATTTGTTTCAGTTATTTTAATCTTTGCACATTAGGGTTTTCTAACTGTTTTAATTTTCATGAATTCTTGCCATACAATCCTATTAGCCATACATCTAGACAGTTAATGATTTGCTGAAAGTAAACGCAGAAATAAACCTAGCTATTACATGGCTTTGACAGTTACACAATTGCCTTGATGTAAAATAAAAAAATGCGGAATTTAAAATCCTAATTAAACTATTACAACCTTGAAACAATTACAATAATTTGAATTAAAAGAAAGTCAAGGCGCGCGCGACGAATTACGTACGAGAATAAAGTCTGAGTCCTAAAAAATCTAATCAATTAAAGAGGAAATATTTTTTTGTATTTTATTGTTGCGAAAAATATTTGAAATTTTAACCTAATTTGTCTAATTAATTTTAATTATAAAAAAAGAATTTGAATTAATCTAATTAAGCTAATTAATTAATTACAATTAAATATTTTTATGAAAAAAAAACTAAAATCTATTTTTGTGAGCGTCGGTAGGCCTCTCCATGCCACCACTCAATATCTGAAAAAAGTGACAAAACATAACAATAACATTGTAATAAGGTAATTTGGACAATAAGTGCGTTGCGCTTCAGCGTGATTACAATGAATTACTGTATATGGAATTCCAGTTGCTATCAATGTTAGGGATGCTCGTGGTCAAATAATTAACGTAATCAATCCATATCCAATTTATAATTATTTATTATAATCGAATAACATAATCAATCCATATAAATGATTATATTTTTATATAATCGATTATAAAATCGGTTATATGTATAACCAAATTTTCTAATCAATTATGAAAATCTTATCCGGTTTTAAAGTTCAAAACCAATTTTAAATTTAAAACTGATTTTAAACTTGAATATCCAATTTTTAAAATTGTATATTATTTATTAAAATTTTTTTATACCTCAATATTAATTTTGGGGTTAAGTTTATGGTGGGGGTTCAATTAAATCCCTCACCGGTGATACTCCAAAAAATAATCACTAGATTAAAGGAATGATTCAGATTTAGTATAATAAAAAAGAGAACATATAAAATCAACTACAAGTAATTATTTTTACACAGTGTCAATATTCTTATTTGTCGTAAGAATTTTGTTTCCGTTAAATTTCTGTTTTGTCGCATTCTCAATCGGTAGATCAACCACTATAATATTCTCTTTTTTCACTATAGCTTGCCATTTTTATCTTCAACCTTCACAACACTATCAAATATTTTACAAACCCTATTCATCTTTTATTCATTCACCATCCATTTTCATCGGCGTCCGCAGACAGACACACATCCATTTTCATTGAGTTTGACAATCGTCGTAGACAGAAAACATGTTGGACATCACCCAATTCAGAGAGGAAAAGAATGGCATTAGCAACCCTAAACTCATCTTCCAATCCCAACGCCATTGATTCACTAGGAGTTATCAGTATCGACAAACAATGGCGAATGTATACTTATCTCTCTATTTTTAAAGCGATAACAATTGCATCAACCTAATCTTGCTTTTTTGCAGGTCAATTAGATTTAGAGAATATCCAAAAAGATTTCAACAAGTACAATAGGGAAATCTATAAACTCGGGCGTGTAAGCATCACTACATTCAGTTCTTACTTATACACATTACAATTGCAAATCATTACGTTGTTGTTTGTTAGGCTGGTGAAGATACAACTAACCTCATTGCTGAAGGGACTAAGAAATCTATATGATCTTACCAGTTGATCAGAACCTGAAAGTGGTCCAAAAGATGACATCTGCTACGCTGGAAATTTGAGGAGAGGAGGGGGTGTACCTGCAAGGCACTCCGACAATCAAGTAAGAATGGGTGCAAAGAGATACAAGAAAGATAGGATTTTTAGAGTGAATATTGGATAGCTAGCCTTCACAAGTGTGAGGGTTTATATAATACCCCCGACGCTTGTCCATTGGTTCCTATTTTTGGGCCTAGATACTAGTTTCCTCAAAAATAGGTAATTGCCAGGACTTGGTCAAAATGGACAGTCATGCTCGTAACTAGTTGTTGCTCCAAGCAAGGAAGAGATTATGCGAAGATATGTTATGAGTGCTTTCCTGGTTGTCTGCTCCACGTGTATCGAGCAAACTGGGAGATGAATGCTAGTACATGCAGGTCTACATCTTAGGTATCGCTGGTCTTGATGCCCACGGGGCGTGGTCGACCAGGTATACCCGACAGGAATGCTAGAGCTAATGGGCCAATGTTGTTGGGCCATGCATAAAGTAGAAGCGGATTGGACCAATTTTAGCCATTGGGCCAGTCCAGAATAGAAGCCCCCAAGTTGTTTCTCCTAGGCATAAGAGTGATAACTTAGAGTCATCCTGTGTGTCGAGGAGGAAATGCTTTTGGTGTTCATTGTAAGAGACGAGAATGCTCTAGGACGCGTTCGGGGACAATCGTATCGAGGGGCCTGAACATGGTCTCTTATGTTCGGCGCATGGGGAGCTGAATGGTTGATCGGTTATGAAAGATAGCATGCCATGCTTGCATCGAGCCACGGGCTATCCTAAATGCGCAATGATGGAAGTCTAGGGACTAGGTGTAGCGGTAGAAATGTTTAAGACTAAGCCATTGGATTGACTAGACTTTATACAAATCAAAATAAAAATCGCCACCGCGCTTTATTGTTTCCAAAGGAATGGGAAAAGAGAGAATAACCCAAAAAGAGGGGGAAAGATTCAAGGTAAGGGGGTTGGTTATCCAAAGGGAAGGTATTAGCACCCTAAACATCTACGGTACTCCGCAGGAACCTCTTTGTAAAATCTGTGTATTTTGGCTATGAAAAATATTGTATATAAAATGGATGGTGGAGGTGAGAAAAGAAATATATTTTTTATAATTTTTGCACCCGCCGCGGTTGCGAACCTTTAGTGCCTACGTACCACCTTTCGTGCAATAGGGGATCAGGGTACATGTAGTTCCTCTTTTAAAATTTAAAACATAAGTGTGTTGGTTAATTTTATGAGATAAGACATCATCGTCATTGTCCGTGTGGAAAACATACTTACTATCCACAATCACGAGAAAGGAGAATTTACATCATCTCAAAGTGGAGGATATGGCTTGGATTTTAAAATCAATAATGCCTCACTCAACACCCAAGTGGAAAATATCGCTCTTCACTACATATTGTAGAAGTATAGTTGTTTGCATCACTACAAGGATTGACAAGAGTCTAATGTTTTGAGAAAAAGTTTCAAAATAAAAGCCAAAGTGGCAAAAGGGTTTGAAATGAGATTGATTGACTTTTAGTCTTCTCACGAAAAATGTCAAGGTATTATTAAATTGATTGAAGTTTATTTATGAAAATATTTTGAAAATGCATGGACCTAAGTCCAAGTTTATTATGAAAATGGTTCAAGTTTCAAAACAAGAAGAGTTTTCAAAAGGAGGGAGAATATTTTTGAAATTAAAGAAGATGGGAGGAGATGAAGAGACTATCCTAAAGCAAAAGGTAAAAGCTAGGGATAAGAAACATCTAGCCCACAAGAAGCCAATACTTGACATTATGAGTCAATATAGAATTCCCATTCTTTGGATTGAAACCAAGCAAGTGAAGATACTAGACCTCTTGAGAGAACCAAACTTCAAGTGTATTAAGTCTTCGCAAAAATTGGGCAGAGAAACGGCTGTATACGGGTGAATTCCATATTACAAACAAAGTTTGTAATCACAATAACTTGCACACAAAACAAACAAAAAACCAAATGTCTTGAGGTAAACCCCAAGAACTCCAGACAAAATATCAATTAAGGTCACAAGGTCTCCAACATAGGCCAAGCTCTCTAATCCTAAGTCCAAGAAGTCCAATGCTTCATAATGCCAAGGATAATAACCAAATAGTCCAAGTATCATTAAAGTTTTTTATGGTTCATGTTGATTATTAAGTGTCTTCAAAAGAAAAAAGAAAAGCTCAAGTGAGCAAAATAAAAATGACATAAAAGTAAATGCTCAAGTGAGCAAAGATGAAAATAGCATGAAATGTAAATGCTAAAAGTAAACGGTACATAAAGTAAAGAGCATAAAATAAAAGCATAAAATAAAGTCAATTTTTAGAAATTAGTGGTTAGTTGGATGATCATCTTGAAACTTGCATTTGGAACTCATTAGAGGATTGGTAGAACCAAATCCTCCACACAACAAGTTGAATTTGATTTTTTTCAAGTATATCATCCATTTTGGAATCCTCAAAAAATAACATTTAATGATTAACGATGTTTAAGTGATTCGTGTTGACCAAAATTGATGAAGATCCATTAGAGGATTGGTAAAACCAAATCCTCCACACAATGTATCTCAAGGTTATTGGATCAAAGAGATCAAATTAACATACTTGGGCTTGCAAACATAGGTTTGGGCCACGAATGATCATTTATTCGAATCAGGATAAAATTTAGCGCTATGTTAAGCAATCGTAAGTGGACTTATGTAGAAGTCGCACCTATTTTTAGGCCGGTCAATAGAAATCTATGTACTTCATGTTTGGATAAATGATATAGAGATCACCATCCTTTAAAATGTAGAACAATTAAAAAAAAGAAAGGGATAAAATGAAGAGGGAGGGGAATGATAAGCTAATTTGGATTACCACCTCAAAATTCTTTCATCTTTAAATTCAACCACTCCTCTAGATGGATTAAAGCACCAAACATATCATTAATCCAAAGTACCAAAAATGAATTAAATAATTCACTCTTAGGTAGATTTGAATTGATGAACATTATTCCAACTTCATCTACATCATAAAGTCCATTGAGTTTAAAGAGAAATTGGACATTTAAAATTGCAATCCAAACCAACAATCAAAAGGAGTGAGTAGAAAAAGCATTTTTGATCAAAGCTGCCCCAAAACAAGGCAAAAAATGCATTTTGTCCCTGTGTAAATCAATTGCACTACTTTGTAAATCTATTTACACATTACAATTTTCAAAAATCTGCACAAAATTGCTTCTGTGCAATTGATTGCACTGTTACTGTAATCGATTGCACGCTGTTACAGACAGCAAAACAACATTTTAAAAGGCCCAATTTTTGTTCAAACTTTCCATCAAATTCCTTATGATCATGGATCCAATTGAGCACGGAAATTCCATCAAATTATGAGAAAATAACACCATTGGAATCACAAAATAATGCTCAATGAATCAAACCCAAAGATCAACAAGAGATCACATTGTGAAAGATGAATTATCCAACTTACCAAAGGTAGATCTAGAGAATTATCAAAACAACTTCAAGAATTTGCTTCAATTCAACCACAAGAATCAATTACCCAAGCTTAGATATAGAGAATTAATAAAGAAAAAGTGTTTTGATGAAGGTTTATCTCAAACATTAGTAAGCTTCAATGCAAAGCTTACTACCTTTTTGAAAATGGAGCTTTGAGTGAATTTGGTAGATGAAGAGAATTGAGAGATTTTTTAGCAAGGTGGATTTGGATATCAAAAGCTTGAAATTTGAATGAAATGAGGGCTCTTTTTATAGAGTTTTAGGATTGGGATTATTGGTAATTTGGTAATTGATTCTTGGAGCCAAAATTTGAATTAATGATGATTCTTTCAAATATTAGAGCGAAAATTTGAATTAATGATAATTCCTCTTAAAAATGAAAGATTGGCATTAAAGTTTGAATTAATGATACATCTTTCAAAAACATGAATAAAAATTGGAGCAAAAATTTGACAATCTTAAAATTGCTAATTTTTTTTTCAAATTTTCACGCTGTGCAATCGATTGCACTATAGTGCAAATCGATTTGCACAATATATTTTTTCAAAAATGGCGCAAAATGCACTATGTGCAATCGATTGCACTCTAAGAGCAATCAATTGCATCAGTGAAAAAATGAATTTTTGTTAATTTTTCCTTTGCAAATAGAGATTTTAGGAAAATAATACCAGAAATCCTTATTTGTCAGATGCTTCGACTTGGTACCTACAAATAAAAAATATACAAAGACAAAGACAAATATTTTTTGCATTTTGATTAGAAGTTAGTCAACAACACATATACAAAATACACAACTAAGGTGCTTGGAGATTCCTCAAGAGAAAACTTAAAGATAAGAGATAGAAAAAGAGGAAGAACCAACCCTAATGTGATCTTGTTATGATCGAGTTGATATGATATGATAGAGGAATCTTAGGGGCAAAAATTGGGATACGACAGCTTCCCTTATTTAAGTGTCTTCTATCCGGAGATATGAAGGTTAAAAATCTTCGTGTCGACGCGATTGAAGATACTTAAATATAAAACAAGCCCTATTTTTGTCCCTAAGATGCCATGCAATGCTTATGATTATGAATGCAAATGGACAAATTTAAAGAGATGCAAGACACCACTGTGGATGCAATAATGATAAAGAAACAAAGGAGCAACCCCACCAGGAAAATAAATCACTGGTGGACCAAAAGAACTGAATCAGAGAGGATAGTAGGATGGTCAAAGGACACACCAACTTCTACTGAAGGTGAAGCTACCAATGTTCACTGAAGGCAGAGAGAAAGATAACAAATATCGAAGTTCACTGCCGATGGTCTACCAACTTTCACTGAAGGTAGAAAGAGAAAATATCATATCACCGCCGTTCACTGACGATGAACTACCAACGTTCACTGAAGGTAGAAAGAGAAAGTACATCATAACACCGCCATTCACTGATGATGAACTACCAACGTTCACTAAAGGTAGCAAAAAGATAACAAACACCAACGTCCACTGCCGATGTCCTACCAACTTTCATTGAAGGTAGAAATAGAATATATCATGTCAGTGCCGTTCATTGACGATGATCTACCAACATTCACTGAAGGTAGCAAAAAGATAACAAACACTGACGTTCACTGCCGATGTCCTACCAACTTTCACTAAAGATAGAAAGAGAATATATCATGTCACCGCCGTTCATTGATGATGAACTACCAATGTTCACTGAAGGTAGCAAAAAGATAACAAACACCGATGTTCATTACCGATGTCCTACCAACTTTCACTGAAGGTAGAGAGAAAATATATCATAGCACCACCGTTCACTGACGATGAACTACCAACATTCACTGAAGGTAGAAAAAAGATAACAAACACCGACGTTCACTGCCGATGTCCTACCAACTTTCACTGAAGGTAGAGAGAAAATATATCATAGCACTATCGTTCACTGACGATGAACTACCAACGTTCACTGAGGGTAGAAAAAAGATAACAAACACCAACGTTCACTGTCGATGTCCTACCAACTTTCACTGAAGGTAGAGAGAAAATATATCATAGCACCGCCGTCCACTGACGATGAACTACCAACGTTCACTAAAGGTAGCAAAAAGATAACAAACACTGACGTTCACTGTCGATGTCCTACCAACTTTCACTGAAGGTAGAGAGAAAATATATCATAGCACCGCCGTTCACTAACGATCAACTACCAACGTTCACTGAGGGTAGTAAAAAGATAATAAACACCGACGTTCACTGCCGATGTCCTACCAACTTTCACTGAAGGTAGAGAGAAAATATATCAAGTTTTCCCCAAAATTCTGGCATTGCACCTAGAACGGGTCTCAACTTCTTCTTTAACCAAGGCATTCTGCCTGGAAAGGGTAATATGTAAGCTATCTCAAATAAAGAGACTTCCACTTGCAAAGATTTCACAACGAGCAGTTTCTGTGAATTTGAAAGTCTTGCCATCCACTGGCATAAACTGACGACAAACTACAAACTAACCACTCATAGAGGAAATAGCAAAAAAAGTTACGTCGACTTGTACAGGGAAGCACAAGTTGGTCAAATAAAGAGACCTGTTACTTGTTATCATGGAGGATTTCAAAAAGAAACGACTTTCTGGGGATAGAAATATGGCTTCCTGGGGAAAGAGGTATGACTTCCTAGGGAAATGCCACGATATTCCTGCTGAGGAGATAGAGTCTTCTCGTGAAAAATAAATGCACCAACCAAAACTTGAAGTTTTCAGAAATCCAAAGTTAATAGCAATGCCGGGGAGCCACAGATCCAAACCAGAAATAAACTGGAATGAAACAGTCAACCTGAATTCATCCTTTGAGAAATAAACTCAAGAGGGAAAACCAAATTTATCTAAACAAAAAGCTGTACCGGAAGGCTTAAAGCAAAAATCTTCTATGGGGGACAACTCAGTAGGGAAATTGAAAGAATATACGCTTTCTGCTTAAGACCAACACTCTTATTGAAAAGAGGGCAATGTAACTCTGCAAAATAGGGTAATATGTCAACAAAAATATTAACAAATGTTAATGAACAATGATTTGTAAATTTTAGCTATGAATGATGCATGTATGAATGTATGATTGTTATCGTGCGTATGCTGACAAAATAGATACACAATCCTTGGAAATAAACAAAACTGCCTCGGGCACTTAACAACATTCGGCTAAGCTTCGACCAAGATGATCATCCAAGAAAGGTAAAGGTCAGCTGCGGAAACCAAGCCTACTTCCTGCCTTAACTTTACTGAGGAGAAACATAATCCGGAGGTAAACAAATCAAACAGATACCAGGGTAGAACATCCTTCTTCAGCCTTCATCGGATAAACCAGTTTTTTTCCCGAAAGTAACATGCCTACTGGAGATTGCAAGACCAGTCTCAAATAAAGTAGACTGATGCCGAAACAATCAAACTTAACTGGGGAATTCAAACCTACTTCATTGGTGAGGTTAACATCACATCCACAAAGGGAAAACCATAATACACCCTTCACTTAGAGAAACCAGGGACCTGCGTTCTTCAAGAGTGATTATGGTACCAACTTCTCGGGAAAAAGAACTTCTATCCGACCGAATAAAAACATCATTGGAGAAAATGCGGAATGAAACTTCACATCATGCAAACTTATTCCAACAAAATATGCCATGGGATAGCCTTCTTGGGGAATTAAGAAGTCAACATTATAGAAAGAGGTCAAACCCATGGGAATTTTAAATCAAACCCAACACTTGGTGGGTGAAAACCCAAAGGGTTGACAACTGTCTCAACACTTCTTAGAAAATATACCGCCCTGGTCTAGTGGCCTGGGAAATAAATACTAAAAATAATGCCAATACTGCAGAAAGAGCGACATCTCAGCACACCAAGGGAATAAGACCTTTAGTCACATGAGGGAAGACTTCGCTGGGGAATCTGGGATAGAAGCTTCTGACCATGGAAACCCAAAATAAAAAATGAACCAAGACTTGACTGGGGACAATGGGATCACAAATCCAATACTACACCTTACACCAATTGGTATCGTTTTTAACTACCTGAGAAACATACAAAGATCATGCACATACCAGCAAAACAACCCGAGAGAACCTTCATGGGGAATCAAGAAGTTAAGATCATAGAAAGAAGTCAAAATTATGGGGATTTTAAATCAAACCCAGCACTTGGCGGGAGAAAACCCAAAAAGTTGATAACCATTTCAACACTTCTTAGAAAAGATATTGCCCTTGTCTAGCTACTTAGGGAGCACATAACAACAACAATGTCGTAACTGGAGGGAGAAATGCTCTACAAGATATTTCATATCAATTCTAAATACACAAAGGGAAAAAGAACTCCATCAAATGAGAAAAGGCTTCATAGCTCTTTTTAACCTCTGATTGATCACCACATGGCTGAGTAAAGAATCACACTCAGCTAAAGAAGTCGGCAGCAAGACTGGAAAATGGGATTATAAACCTAACACCACAACACAACCGTGCTGATCAAGGTAACTTTCATAACTTGCCTTTGGCTGCATGCTTTTAATATAACCTTTCTAATCAAATGGCTTCTAGAGATTTGTCGAATCTCGACGTAACTGCCCTAGATTGGATGAGTGTTGCATCCTTTTTTCTCTGCAACTCTTCTCCGCAACATGCCTTTTTCTGATACTCAAATGTAAACTTCCATGATATCAAGCAGTTTTTTTACAAGCAGAAAAATGTTTATTCTAAGAATGAAAATTCTAATGCAACAATTATGTAAGTCTTGAAGATTTTATTTGAAAAGACGTCGCAAAACATTGTGAACGAATCACTAGCTAGGATGCGACATGGATTCTTTGTATGAAAGATAACAAAAGCATATGATACCAATCACAATAATTTAGAAAAATTAATAGGAGTCAAGAAACACTATCTCATTGGAGTATGCTTTCAAAATAAACCTTGTTTCAATTAGGACATTTGAGGGTTGTAACATGGCCTGGTTCACGGTTTTAGAAAAATGGATTTTAAGGCTCAAAATTATTTGGTGCCCACCCCCTTCTTGATGTTCTTCAATCCTAAGTTCAGTTAACTTGACACGAACATTCATCTTTCAAAAGAAATTTCAAGATGGTTGAGGAATCAAACGAGGTTTTCTTTGGACATACAAGTCACTCATTCTTGCTTATTTTGGGTTTCTTGTCACACGACTTTGTTCTTCACTGAGGATTTCACACTGTAATCCTTTATCGCATTTCATGCTTTCAATTTCTTCCTAGCTTTCTGGACATATTCCTTTTGACTTTGACTCTGAAGTGCAACAGGATGCCCTGACATTTTCCTAAGCGACTTGTTTTTTCAAGTTCTGACTTATCAGGGCTTTTTGTCTCTTTTTTTTCATCATCATTTTTTATTCGTATCATTTTTTTCTTTTTCTTTTTGAACATGTCGCGTAACTTTGAGTCATTTATGACTTGTCAGAAGAATTGTGACTGCCCTATTTCTAGGTAGATGAAAGATAATCATTGTTGTATCGTCATCTGCTGATCTCCTGGTGTGCGAGAGATAGCCATTAAGATATCATCAATTGACGCACCCTCCTGATAAGTGATGATTAACCATTGCGGTTTTGACTTTCCTCAAACTCTTGGAGGATAACCATTATTATATCCTTAGACATGCACTCTTGATGAGATTTGAATACTCAATCAGATTAACTGAACACTACCCTGCCCCGGGTTAAAAATGAGGGTTTTTTTTAATAGAAAAAGAAACTCCTACTTCAAGGCTCAAAGGGGTTAACGAGGGTTTCACTCCCTTATATCTCCTGTGTTTGAGGATTTGAAACAATGTCTGTACATCGTCAACAGGGTTTTATCCAAAAGCATACAGACAGAAAATTTGTGTTTTAATATCATAATCCTCCTCCCAATATCTTCCTAGGCAAGAGAATGGGTAACAAGTTGGTATCATAAAGCAATTTAAAATTGAAAAAAAATATGATTGAAATGAATGAATATCTTCAAGACAAACATACTCATTGTATTAAGATCAAACTTTCAAATGCAAACAAGTTCTTACATGAAAACAGTGCAATGATAAACAAGAAAAATTAAAAATGAGAAAGCAGTAAAAATGCTAATAAACTGAGAAGGCTAATCATCCTTAAACTCCAGGGCATTCTTCAATCACGTTTATTCTTCGGCAAAGATTTGACTTGAACCTCAAGACAAATATCCTTAAATGACAAGATACCACTTCGGACCAACCTCTGAACTTCAACCTTCAAATCAAATCAATCTTCCAAATCGTGCCCAGGAGCATCCTGATGAAAGGCACATGAAGCGTCAGCCTTATATCCTCTTGGCAGTTTTTTAGGAACAATTGGCCAAGCTCGAGTTTGAACCAGGTTATTCTTCAACAAAGAAGGATACACCTCTGTGTATGTCAGTGGAATTGGATCAAAGCTCATTTTCCTCTGATGACCTTGCCCTTGATTTCCTTATTGAGGTGCCCTCTGATACGTAACAGCAATCAGAGCTTCAGAAGTAACTATTGTCTGTTGAGGCTGAGAAATTGGTGGCTGATTCTGAGCAACCACCAAAGATTCCACCAGAGCAGTGAAATTGGCCATAACGGCCTTCAGAGAAGAAACTTCCTCGCACAGCTCGCGATTCTCTTGTTCTAAGTTATCCATCTTCCTTCTGAAATTAGCTCGAGTGTCGTAGTGGTGAGTCAGCTTGCTGAACAAAGTAAAGAAGCTTGGTGAGACACCTGGATATGCATAACAAATGCAAGAAATATGTGAAATATGATGCATGATGTGATCGGTGGATCTGGAACTGACTGTTTAACGCTGGTTCGCGAAATGTCGCAGAAGCAAGAGTCGCCACCGTCTTTTATTTTCTCCAAATGGAAAGGACAAAAGCACAGAAAAATTCCTTTTAAGAGATTGCTCTCGGTTCGGGAGGTAGGTTATAGAAAGGGAAGGTGTTAGCACCCTTTCTATCCATGGTTATCCATGGGCTCTTAGATACTTGCTCAATGTGTTTTCAAATTGTTTGTTTGCTTTTCAATGTGGGTTTAAAAAAGTTTCTTTTGAAAAATTTCAGATCGACTCGTACGTCAGAGTGTTTGAAAAGTTTTGCTTTGAAAGCTTTTGAAAAGTGTTGGTGTGAAAAGATTTCAGTTTGTTTTGAAGAGAGCAAGTATCCTTGAGAACCTACCTACCCTAAGGAATTCGTCTGTGTAAATGTCCTTAAAAGTAGTGCCATCCCACCATTGAGAGGTAGGTAGCACCACCGTTGGAGGTGTTCGGGTCAATTCGAGTTTAGGGACGTGGTGATCACCAGAGCAATGGGAAGACACCTTAGAAGCTACCCTCATGCCAGGTTCCCGGATCATGAGGACTTACTAAGACGTCCTCTACTCGACGACCACCTTTCGAAAGGCAACAGTGAGGCGTACCCTAGGGGTGGTGTGTGCGAATTGTGTGTCATGTTTCAGTTATTTGTCTTGTCATGTTTGTCGTGTTCTACGCTTGATTTTAATTTGTCCATTCATTCTTGCATGCATATTTAACAGTTATAAAATTGCGGAAAACAGAAATCTACGACTATTACAAAGGCGCGGGTCCACATCGCCAAAATTAAACCGGACCCGATTTAGCGGAAAATAAATAAAGCGGTAAAAGTGCGATAAATAAATGTACATGGCCTTGGGAGAGATACAGAATTATAATAAGCAATAAATGCGCAAAAGAAAATAATTAAAACAAAACTAGGGCGTTGGACCCTTTTGCAAAAATAATTAAATTAATGAATTAAAATTAAAAATTAAAAATTAAATGCTTTGGTATTTTTGTGTTTTTTAGGTTTAATGAGAAAAGGGAGTTAATAGAAATTAAATTAAAAGGCAAACCCTAATTTATTTATGTACAAATTTTAACCATAAAAATAAATAAATAAATAAGTATTATTATTGTGGAAAAAAGGGAGAAATTAAAAAGAAAATAAAAAGTTATTACACCTAAATTCTATTTTTTGGATTTTTTATTAAAAAGATTAAAATTATAACCTAATTAAACTAAATATTTACATATATTAACTTATTGATGAAAATAATTACAATAAAATAAATATTATATTTTCTGGCATTTTTTTGATCTTTATGATGTTTTTATATTTTGATTAAAATTTAAACAAACAATAAACATGATAATTAAAATCAAAATTAAAAAAGATATAAGGAAAAATAAAATTAGATTGGCAAACCATGGTGGGGTGTTGCCCCAAATAAGGAGGTTCAGGCCCAGCAATTCAGGTCCAACAAGCCTTGAATTCGTTGACTTTTCCAGTTAGGTATGATGCATTGACTGGCGTATGTGGTACACCTTTGATCTACGCCCTTGATTTGTTCTCCAGGACGCGTGGCTAGATGGTTTTTGAGGGTGCATAGCATGTATCATCACGGGCGCTGCATAGGATTTTAGTTTGAAAAACAATATGGAATTTTTGCCAGACCTGGGACTTGAACCCAGGTCATGAGGGTTACAAGCGCGTCCCCTGGCCAGCTGAGCTATTCAATTTCATTTAATATATAATATAACATAAATAATATAAAAGAAAAATAAAGTTAGTGGACGATCTGGCGCGAATTTTCAAACCAGCCTATCACGTGGTGACAACGAGGTTGTCTTCTTCGTTTTTTCTGAAACACACACGTATGGCCACGGTTTTTATAGCGTTGCTGAAGGGGACCTATTGGAAAATAGCGATTAGAACCATGGGCCTCATAAATTGTTCGCGAGATAGGTCTCTTGTTCGTTGGAGCACGCTGAATTCAACCATGGTGGTTTCAAAGGCCAATTTTACTGTATTGACAAAGCCCCAATTTTTTCTTCTGAAAACCCTAAAGAACAAACATGGTAACTTGGCCAAAAACGCACGAAACTTCAATCAAAAGTTATGGTTAGCTTGCAAATTTCATATTGAACAAGAATTCATGAATAAAAATATACAATGATGCGTAAATTATGATATGCGATTTGGAAATTTTTGCTTCACAGTTTGAGGTCGTGATACCGTTTCAGGGCGTTTCAATGGATGTTCTTGGTTGGAATTTGATCAGGAGTGCCTGAGGATGCTAATGGAATGAGAGTTGATGCTTGAATCGACCTAAAACCTTGATTTCAGTTTTTTTGTTTTAAGGCAATTTTCTCAAGTTTGTATATTGGGTTTTTGCGCAGCTTTTTGTCTAGATCATTAGGGTTATGTTCTAGTATATGTAAGGAATGATTTAGGTCAAAAAGATTGAACAAAATCCATGGCCATAATGGTTTTTGAAGATTTGATTTCAATGATCTTTTCATATCTTTTTTTCATGGTTTTTGTGTCAATTAGGTCTCAATCAAGCCAAAACCTTCTATATTAGCATGTGCACGAAATCTCAAGTTCAAATCATGCATAAAAAGATTTGTTTAGGTCAAATTTATATTTTTCACATATTAAAATAATTTAAATGAATTAATATTGATATAAATTCAAATAAATAATTAAAAAATATGAAAATACTTCCCTTTGGGCCTAATGGTCGTGCATAGGCTTGGCATGAAGAAACTTGGAAGAAAAATGGGCCCATTTGCATTTTTAGGCCTTTTGCATCAATGTTGACTTTTCAAAATTCCTAAAAATTTCCCAACTTCCACAAGGCATAACTTGGTCATTTTTTAAGCTTTTCACATGTTCTTGGACATTTTGGAAAGGTCTTTGAGTCCTTTAACCAATGCCTTTGGTCCCATGTCATTTTGATTTACCAATCTCAAGTTATGGCCTTTGACTTAAAGTCACTTTTTGTTGACTTTTGAAAATGACCTATAATGTTGAAATTGATAACTTTTTGTGAGAGCATTTCTTGGACTTGAAGTATGAAGATGAGTTGTAGGAAATGTCTTTCTCTTCAAAATGAGCTTTGGATGGAATTTTTCTGATAATCCATGTGAAAGTTATGCCCTGGTCAATTTCAGTTGACTTTTTTAGCTGTCCAAATATAGCAACTTTTGCATCTTTGATGATTTCTGAGCCAAATTTTGAGAATCATGACCAAGCATTGATCAAATGATGTTTGTGGCTTCAAAATGATATGTTGACCAAAAATTTGAACTTTTGACTGTCAAATGACCATTTTGCCCCTACAGTTGACTGTAGTGCAATCTAGGGTTTTGACTGTGCAATTTTGAGCTGAATGCTTTGAAACTTGACATGAGGATGTTTGACCCTCTTTGTAGGCATATGAGACTTGGTTGGGCCTTTGAAAAGTTCATTTGCTTGACCAGAACTCAAACCCTAGTTTTGACTGTATAGGAGACAGTTGAGCTGCACAACCCTGGGGGAATTTTGTGACCTTGACTTGGCAATTTCTTGATGAATATGGGAGGGCAAATTTTGGGGTACAACAGTTGCCCCTGTTCAATTTTCTTAGACCTGAGGATGCAGATTGGCTGACGTGCCTTTCGTAATCCGAGGGTAAAAGATGATTGAACACCAGAGTGCCCAGAAATTTGCGCTCACATAGTAGCCATGATGATGAGGGAATGGGCTTATAGATGCCATTTGGATGTTGCTTGGATAGGATGATGGGCTTATAGATGCCATCTGGACGTTGATCGCGTAGAAGATTCCTTAGCGAGAACCTGCATACCTGCAAAACAGAAAAATGAGTACCTGACACGTCGCAGGAGCTGATTTTAGATGCTTGATATAGATATGTCCTGATTGGTTACAGGAGCTGAGTCTGGAGCTTCAAACGCTGATGAATGAACCAGGGATGGTTACTGCCTTAGCATGAATGGTAAGAGAATCCTGAATGATTTCAACCTCAACAACACTCGTTGAGAAAATCTTGGTGAGAATTACCATCTTCGTAGTGTCAGGAAGAGAACCAAAGGACATTATAATCTCAAAGGGAGTCACCTCACTCACCGTTGGAGAGGGAACTATAGGAAATTATAATCTGAAAGGAAATATCACCTCACGCTCATGCTGGAGAGGGAAACATCTTGAAAGGGAATTACCACCTCACTCGCCGTTGGAGAGGGGACCATAAGAGAATATCACCTCACGCTCATGCCGGAGAGGGAAACATCTGAAGAAGGAATTACCACCTCACACGCCGCTGGAGAGGGGACCATAAGAGAATATCACCTCACGCTCATGCCGGAGAGGGGAACATCTGAAGAAGGAATTACCACCTCACACGCCGTTGGAGAGGGGACCATAAGAGAATATCACCTCACGCTCATGCCGGAGAGGGGAACATCTGAAGAAGGAATTACCACCTCACACGCCGTTGGAGAGGGGACCATAAGAGAATATCACCTCACGCTCATGCCGGAGAGGAGAATATCTGAAGAAGGAATTACCACCTCACACGCCGCTGGAGAGGGGACCATAAGAGAACTTCTACTGAGTCTTTATCAGAAAAATCTGTTTGGAGTCGATTTAACTGGACTAGAGAAGTCCTTGAAATATGTTTGAGAATTTCACCTGCGTCTTTCCTGCAAGGTAAAGGTCAGTTATATGCAATGCATGATATGGACCAAGCAATGATGTTCTCAACATGGATGCGATTTATATGATATGACGCGTACATGCGTGCTATAATGATATATGTGATGATTCATGTATGTTTTTGTCTAGGAAAATAAATCCTTGACGGGTGCCGGGAAGTCATATCCTGGGCTGATGTTGAGGAAGAGATTTTGCTTCCGCTGTGGATGATTGTTGCAAGAATACCGGTAGGAGAAGATAACTCCGTTGAGGAATAAACTTGGCAAATGAAATAATTCTGCGGGAGAAAAGATACTCTAGCGATCATGCTGGGGAGTGCTACTCTGTGGGGATAGCGATGCTTTGCTGAGTTGATGAAGATAACTCCGCTGGGGATATCCTTGTTGTCGGAAGTGTTGATAGACTTCGCTGGGGGTAGGAAGATACTTTGCCGAGGACGCTCTTTCCGTGGCTTTTGGCTGAGGATAGTTATATCCTGTTACGGAAATAACTCTTTAAATCAAGCCGGGACGACGCGTTCGTGCTCTGCGAGGGGATAAGCTTCCAGAATCTACTGGGGATAAGCTTACTGCTTGAGGGATATGACTTCCAACTTAGTTGGGGAAACTGGATCAGACTCTCCTGGGGGAAGTTTTAGACTGCGGGGAAGTGATTCCTTTGAATGGTGGTATACCGCCGGGGAACAATCTTTAGACCAAGACTACCGGGGATGCTTGTTAAGAATATAGGTATTGCTGCTGAGGAATGTTTGAGATCGGCTGGAGGATACTCAATTCCCTTGATATTTGACAATTTGCTTGGAGAGACATGTGTTGTTTTACTGAACTACTCTCTGGGGAATTAAGATACACTTGGCCGTGTTCTTTAGCTGAACCTACCTTGGTACCTTAAAGGATAGAACAATTGGACTGCTCAGACAACTCTTTATTGCCCCTGTTTCTAGTGTCACCTGCAATTAATTCCTTTGTTTCATATGCAAATATTTATGAGTTAGCAAATTATTGTCAATGCATACATCACAAATTGAACCTTGGACGTTCTTCGCAAAACAAAACAGAAAAAAGAAAAACACTTGGGCACGTTTAACTGGAAATATATTTTTATTGACTTTGAATGGCCCATGAATAGGCATTTTGTGTACAAGAGGCTGACGTCCTAGTAAGAGGTACGCCGCCGATCAAAAGAGTTTATACAAGTTTTGTACAAAATAAAACAGCTGTGTGAAAGATGAATGATCCACTGGGTTTCAACTCTGCTATTGCCTTTATAACTCCGAGCGTCTCATCACTTGATGACCTTGGTTGAAGGTGAAGCTGACTGATCGATGCCGTTTGAGCTTGATGTAGATACCGGATTCTGGATGCAAAGTGATCAATGAGACATAGTTTTACGCTTTATCCCTAATTTTTGCCTGGACCGCCCTTTCGGGTTTTCAGTCCACCGGGATACCCCTTTTTGCCCAAGCCGCCTTTTCAGGTTTTCGACTTGCCGGGTGCACAGATTTTTTCGTTTTCATCCCTACATTTTGCCCGAACCCTTTTGGTTCGACGGGAAGCCCTAATTTTTGCCTAGGCATGTCAGCCTAGCGGGTCTTTTTTCATGCGTAGTATTTTTTAACTATGTCTGCATTGGCGGGGTGAGGAAGGTCGTCACCATCCATGTTAGTTAAGATCATTGCTCCTCTTGAGAACACATGCTTAACCACAAATGGCCCTTCATATGTAGGGGTCCATTTGCCCCTTGGATCACTCTGAGGAAGGATGATTCTCTTGATAACCAGATCCCCGACTTGGTATTCCTGTGGTCTGACTTTCTTGTTAAATGCCCTGATCATCCGTTTCTGATACGTCTGACCATGGCAGATAGCAGCAAGTCTCTTTTCGTCAATGAGATTGAGTTGGTCAAGTTGTGTCTGGATCCAATCATCTTCGTTCAGATTTGCATCCTTCATTATCCGGAGAGAGGGAATTTGCACTTCGATCGGCAAGACTGCCTCCATGCCATAAACCAGAGAGAAAGGAGTTGCCCCGGTTGACGTCCTAGCTGAAGTACGGTACCCATGCAGAGCGAACGGTAACATCTCGTGCCAATCTTTGTACGTCACTGTCATCTTCTGCACGATCTTCTTGATGTTCTTATTCGCTGCTTCTACAGCCCCATTCATCTTCGGTCTGTAAGGAGAAGAATTGTGGTGCTGTATCTTGAACTGTTCGCAAAGCTCAGCAATCATCTTATTGTTCAGATTGGTACCGTTGTCCGTAATAATCCGTTCAGGGACGCCGTATCGACAAATCAGGTTGTGCCGAATGAACCGTGCCACAACAGTCTTGGTTACCGTAGCATAGGATGCTGCCTCAACCCACTTTGTAAAATAGTCGATCGCCACTAGGATGAAGCGATGTCCATTGGATGCCGTAGGTTTTATCTCGCCGATCATATCTATGCCCCACATTGCAAATGGCCAAGGCGCAGTCAGAACATTCAGGGGAACCGGAGGAACATGCACTTTATCCGCATAGATCTGGCACTTGTGGCATGTCCTGGAGTGTTGGTAACAGTCAGCTTCCATTGTGGACCAGTAATATCCTGCCCGTAGGATCTTCTTAGCCATGGTATGTCCACTGGAATGCGTACCAAAGGTCCCTTCATGTAGCTCTTTCATGATTCGTTCTGCTTCAGTCTTATCCACACAACGCAGTAGGGTTGAATCATGGTTTCGCTTGTACAAGATGCCGTTGCTTAGGAAGAACTTGGCTGCGAACCTCCTCAGGAATTTCTTATCATTAATAGAGGCACCTTCAGGGTATTCCTGAGCTTCCAGATATCTCTTCACTTCGTGGTACCAAGGCTTCTCAGTTACCAATTCAGCTTCGAGATCACAACAGTATGCCGGTTCGTCCAGTTTCCAGATGATGATCCGGGGAGCTTCATTATCCCATTTAACCTTGAACATTGAAGACATTGTAGCTAACGCGTCCGCTAACTGATTCTCTTTTCTTGGAAAGTGCTCAAAGGTTATCTCTGTGAAGTGGGGAATCATGGTCAACACACATTCTCTGTAAGGAATCAAGTTTGGATGTTTCGTATCCCACTCTCCATTGATCTGATTGATCACTAGAGCGGAATCTCCGAAGACGCTGAGGAACTTGATCCGTAAGTCGATCGCAGCTTGAAGACCCATGATACATGCCTCATACTCCGCCATGTTGTTGGTACAGTTGAAACACAGCCGGGCGGTGAGTGGAGTATGAGTACCTTGAGGGGATATGATGATGGCGCCGATACCATTTCCCAAAGCATTGGAAGCTCCGTCAAAGTGCATAGACCATCGGGATCCTGGTTCAGGTCCTTCATCCGGTCCAGGTACTTCACAGTCAGTTACTATCATGATGCTTTCATCCGGAAACTCGAAGTTCATTGATTGGTAGTCATCTACAGCTTGATGAGCTAAGTGGTCTGCCAATACACTCCCTTTGATGGCTTTCTGGGTTGTGTACTGAATGTCGTATTCCGTCAAGATCATTTGCCATCTTGCAATTCTCCCAGACAGAGCAGGCTTTTCGAATATGTACTTTATCGGATCCATCTTTGAGATCAACAAGGTAGTGTGAGTCAGCATATACTGTCTCAGCCGGCGAGCAACCCATACCAAAGCGCAGCAAGTTTTCTCAAGCAGTGAGTATCGGGTCTCACAGTCGGTAAACTTTTTGCTAAGGTAATAAATGGCATGCTCTTTTCGGCCAGACTCGTCATGCTGCCCCAGCACACACCCCATTGAGTTGTCAAGTACTGTCAGATATAGGATCAGAGGTCTCCCTTCAACCGGTGGCATAAGGATGGGTGGTTCTTGGAGATACTCTTTGATTTTGTCGAAGGCAGCCTGACATTCATCGTTCCAACGTACTACCTGATCTTTCTTCAGCAGCTTGAAGATTGGCTCACAGGTAGCAGTCAGATGAGAGATGAATCGAGCGATGTAATTCAGGCGTCCTAAAAAGCCTCTGACTTCCTTCTCCGTCTTAGGAACTGGCATCTCTTGAATAGCTTTGACCTTAGCAGGGTCCACTTGAATACCTTTATCACTGACCACGAAGCCTAGCAACTTCCCAGATCTTACCCCGAAGGTGCACTTGTTAGGGTTCAATCTTAACTTGTACAGTTTCAACCGGTCAAACAACTTCTGCAGATGATCTAGGTGCTCTTCCTCAGTCTGGGACCTAGCGATCATGTCGTCCACATACACTTCTATCTCGTGATGTATCATGTCATGAAATAAGGCAACCATGGCACGTTGGTAGGTTGCCCCAGCATTCTTTAATCCGAACGGCATGACCTTGTAACAGAAGGTGCCCCACTGAGTAACAAACGTAGTCTTCTCCATGTCTTCAGGTGCCATCTTGATCTGATTGTAGCCTGAAAAGCCATCCATGAAAGAGAATACCTTGTGCTGAGCCGTATTATCAACAAGGACATCAATGTGAGGTAAGGGGAAGTCATCCTTGGGGCTGGCCCTGTTCAGATCCCTGTAATCGACACACATTCTGACCTTACCGTCCTTTTTAGGTACCGGCACCACATTAGCAACCCACTGAGGGTAAGACGTTACTGCAAGAAATCCGGCATCAAACTGTTTCATGACCTCGGCTTTAATCTTCTCTGACATCTCTGGACGCATCCGACGGACCTTTTGTTTAACTGGAGGGCAGTCTTCCCTAGTCGGCAAATGATGGACAACAATATCGGTATCCAACCCTGGCATGTCTTCGTAGGACCAGGCAAAGATCTCCATATAGTCATGTAACATCTTGGTTAACCGTTGCTTCACGCTGAGCTCTAGGTTGGCACCAATCTTTACCTCTTTTCTGTCTGCCTCAGTACCCAGGTTTATAGTTTCCACTGGCTCTTCATGGGGTTGAATTGCCCTCTCTTCCTGAAGTAACAGTCTTGCAAGCTCGCCAGGCACTTCGCAATCGTCTTCACCTTCGTCTTCGGCTAAGTTGATCGGATTTTCGAAGTCATAATTGGCATTAGCAGAGCTGTTATCAGTGAGATCCAGAGTGGATTGGAACCTGTATGAGTGAGTGTGTGTGTAAATACAGCTGTTTTGAAAATTATGTAAAGGAAAGGAAAGATAGAAAAGGAACACAATATTTGTAATGCGAAAAGTCCAAGATTTTCATTCATGATGTATAAAATGACAGTTTGTATGCCCTCACAAATAGAACCACGGTGCCTCGGGTAAGACACCGGGCCATAGAGTTTATCATTGTTTATTACAAAATAACAAAACATGGGAATTCATTACTGTGTCACAAAGGTAACAGGGGTATGATCCTTTGCACTCCAATTGTTCAATCCTTCTTCGGCCGTCGGATAAATCCAGCTGTTGAATTCGGCTTCGTCCACTTCAAGGTCTTCCCCGACAGCATTCGCTTCTGAACCTTTAATAAATACCGGAGGCCTTCCGATCTTCTCTTTCCTCATAGCTCTCTGCCCTTCTGAGGTGAAACCCAGCCCAAGTTTATCAGTCTTCTGGGTGAAGTCTGGAAGTCTGCCCCAGTTGGCACCTTCACCCTTCTGTACCACAGCCCTGGCATCCTTTAGGGAAGCCATCTTCAGAGGACCACCTGCTTCTGCTGTTTCTGCTGCGATTGGAAACACCTCCTCGAAATGCTGAAAGGGGGTCTCAATGAACTCCCCATCCATCTCAATGTATCTGAACGAGTTCAGGTGGCTCACCATGTATTCTTCCTCTCCTTGCACGGTGACAATCTTCCCTCTGACGGGGTATTTTAGCTTCTGATGCAAGGTAGAGGTCACTGCCCCAGCCTTATGTATCCAGGGTCGACCCAGCAGACAAGAGTAAGATGGACGGATATCCATCACATAAAAAGTGGAGTCGAACACCTGAGAACCCACACGAATCGGAATGTCAACCTCCCCATGGACCATCCTCTTCGAACCGTCAAAGGCCCTGACAATGATGTTGCTGGGTTTCAAATTCAGGCCTTCACAATCTAGACGATCCAGAGCCTTCTTGGGTAGCACATTCAAAGATGACCCAGTATCAACCAACACATGTGCCAAGGTGGTGCCCCTGCATTCGATTGAGACATGCAGCGCATCATTATGATCTTTCCCCTTTGAGGTCAAATCAGCATCTGAGAAGCCCAAGCCATTATCTGCCGTCAGATTTGCCACGCAATCAGTGAACTGGACTGCAGAGGTTTCGTGTGGCACGTGGGCTGTCTTGAGGAATGAGATGAGGGCCTTTGCATGGGCCTCAGAGCATAGCAGTAAAGAGAGCATGGAGATCTTGGAGGGTGTATGCCCCAGCTGTTCCACAACATTAAAATCGCTCTTCTTTATAATCTTCAAAATCTCCTCCATCTCTTGTGGGGAGGCTTCAGCAGCTATGGGTATGGGCGCCTCCGTCTGGGCAGGCTCAGCTTCAACTCCCTTGCCCCGAGCATTGGATGACTCGGCAGCAGGAGAAACAATCGGATCAGCAGCAGGAACAACAACTTGGTCAGCAACGGGAGTAGGTGTACTTGCAGGAATTATCAGGAGCGGTCTTCGGGCAGCAGGTGGTGCAATGTCAGGCGAGAAGAGCCTGCCACTGCGGGTAACTTTGGCCGGACCAGTGATGTCACAGATGCTGGCGCCAGCGTTGAGCTCTTGTTTAATTCTGTTTATATATACATCTGCCCCATAGTGCCAAGGGACAGCTTTATTGGATACATAGGGCAGGGGCCCAGGAACAGTGATAGTGACAGGTGCAACGGTCAGAATTTGGATGGGCTTCTTCTGGAGAGCCGGGATCGGATTGTTGAAGATAGTCACCACAGAGACTTCTTCCATTGGAACCATACGAACAGCAGACTTCTTGAATAGGATCTCCTTACTATCCATTAAGCTTTGGATGCCTAACTTTAGCAAGGGACAACCGGATGGGGACACAACACAGAACAGGCAATCCTCACTACAACCCGGAAATAAACCGGCCTGTAGTAGGTTCTTCTTAATGATCTTTAAAGGAGTGGCTAGATCATCCACAGAAACAGCATAAACATCTTCATCAATAGCATTTACCCCGTGCTGAGGCATAGGGGCAGTAACTACATTCGGTTTCGCGGGCGCTTCGAATTGTATCTCTTTAGCATCGATAAGGTCTTGCACCTTGTTCTTTAACGCCCAACAGTCATCAGTGGCATGCCCCGGGCTGTCTGAATGGTAAGCACAACGGGCATTCGGGTTGTACTTAGGAGAGGTAGTGTTTGAGAACTTTGGCGCCTCCTTGACAGTCACCAAATTGGTGGCTAGTAACTGTGGCAGGATTTGCGATAGGGTCATGCTTAACCGGGTAAACTCTCTCCGGGGTCTATCAGCCCTTTGAGGATTGTTTGGCCGAGGAGCGGCAGCAGGCTTAGCGATCATTACCGCGCTGACAGATTGGCGGTGATCAGGTCTTTCGGATTTCCTGGAGCCATACACAGCACTAGACTCCTTTTTAAATGGTTTCTTTTCTGAACTAGAGGATGATGCCCCCTTTGCAATCTTCCCAGATTTCAGCCCAGCTTCGATTCTCTCTCCAGTCAAGATTAAATCAGTGAAACCAGCAGAAGAATTCCCAATGAGATGGTTAAAAAACGGCCCAGATAGGGTCCCCAAGAACATGTCCACTAACTCTCGATCAGTCAAAGGTGGCTGCACCCTGCCAGCCAGATCTCTCCACTTCTGCGCGTACTCTTTAAAACCTTCACTTGCACCTAACGACATACCCTGGAGTTGGGTACGTGTGGGGGCAAGGTCGGCATTATACTGATACTGCTTGTAGAAAGCAGTAGCCAGCTCCTCCCAGTTACGAACTTTGGTCCCATCCAGCTGATAGAACCATTCGAGATGAGTCCCTGAAAGACTCTCCTGGAAGAAGTGGATCCATAAATTCTTGTCCGCAGAGTACGGCTGAATCTTTCGAACATAGGACCTCAAATGCAGCTTGGGACAGGATGCCCCGTCATACTTAGAAAAGGTTGGAGCTTTGAACTTGTGCGGGATAATTATACCAGTCGACAAACCCAGATCTCCGAAGTCCAGCCCAGGTGCCTGTTGAACTTCCATAGCCTTCAACCTGTCCTCCAGCTGTTTGTATCTGTTGTCTTCAGGAGGGTACTGCTCTTCATCAAAATCCGTCTCGTTGTCGGAGACCACTGGAGTAGGAACCTTGACTTCTGCCTGAGAAGGACTCCTGCCAACAGAAGAACCAGCCTCTTCATGTTGCAGAGTATTACCCAACCTTCGGCCCGAGTTGAACAGAACAGTTCTTCTCTTCTTCTTCTTTTTCAGGAGCATAGTCTTTAATTCCTCTTGGCCCTTAGCTAGACCCATGATTAGTTCTTGAAACTGCGCATTCTGCGCCTGGAGAGCCTTGATTGAAGTCTCAGTTGATTCAGATCCAGGATTCATGATGCTGAAATAGACAGCGAAGAACTGTAAGCAACCTGAAAAGGGAAAAAACCTGCTATGCACATGATGTATGAAATGCGTATGCAATGCATTCAAGGGTTCGAAAGTTCAAATTTGTTGTAGACAAGAAAAGAACACACGTTATTATTAATGAAATCATTGTTTAATACATCAAAGCCTCATGGGCAAAAGATACAAAAAATCAAGTCAATCCCAAAATACACTGCGCATCCTCTTCGGAGCTATGTAGGTGTTGAGATTCCTCTCCTCATGCAACAGACGGGTGAGCTCCAAGACCTTCTTTTCACTGGCATGCAGATTAGTCTCAAGAGAATTCCGTTCTTCTTTAAGCTGGATCCAGCTCTTCTGCATCTCTTCCCAGGATGTGGGCATATCAGGGTGCTGAATAACATGAGACACTTCCCCTTCCAAGACAGGTTCTTTGATTACTGGAAGCATGTGAGGATAAGGCATCACTAACTTCTGAGAGCGGGCGCGTACCCATCTGAGATAAGGCTCCAAAGGGATGGAGTTCCTGTGCCCCAGTGTCTTGCTGTCTATCCTACTAGGCATCCTCCAGGCTCTGATAAATCTCTGACGAAGTCCTTGAGTATCACTGTCGAAGTTAAAAACTATGTCAGGAATCAACATGTCATGAGGACCGTCCCTCCGAGCATAACCAAACTGTCTCCAAGCCAGGCATGGGCTATAAGTAATACCTCCTCTGATTCCAAGTAAAGGAACATTAGGGTACTCCCCACAACGATCAATGATAGTGACATCTCCTCTGGATCTAGGACACCAATGTATATCTGCATGTGTAAGAGTCATCAGTCGTTGTGACCATCTCAAACCCCGCTCATTCTTCAGGACTGATTGGGGAAGGTGCGAAATAAACCACCTTCCCAGGAGAGGAGTGCAACACATAAGGACACCTCTTTTTCTCATGGTTCGAGTGTAACATGAGTGAAGGATGTCCCCCAGCAATGTAGGTATAGGATTCCTGGACATAAAGATCTGAACGGCACTGATATCAATGAGCTGATCTGGGTTAGGGAACAACACCAAACCATAAACAAGGAGGGCCACAACCTCTTCAAAAGCTTGCAAGTCAAGAGAGTTCCAACATTCAAGGGCTTTCTCAAACAGAAACCTGGCTAAGAACCCTTTGATACCACTTCTGACTTCCCAATGTCCCTTGAGGTCAGATGACTGTAGGTGCAAGGCTTTAGCAATCTCTTCAAGCTTAGGTTCCCTTTCTGTACCGCTGAAGGGTAGCTGATCAAGGATAGGGATCTTCAGGAGCTGGGAGAACTCCTCCAATGTAGGTACCAACTGATAGTCCAAGAAGGTAAAACAGTGATGCAGGGGATCAAAGAACTGGAACAAGACCTTTATCATATCTTCCTCAATGTTGGTGTTGACCAAGCTAATGAGGCTTCCATGCCTTTCACTGAATGAAGAGTTCTCGGGAATCCTGGATATAAGCTCCTTAAGCTGAGGAGGGATCCTTACAAGATTGACCTGAATTGTCTTTCTACGAGCAGTTTCCATGTCCTACAAAACAAGAACAAAGATGAAAATCCGAACCCCTGAAATGGTTAGTCAATGCATATGATGCTGGATGATGTCATGATGCTATGATTAAACACACCACAGATATTTACAAAGACAAACATGTAAGGCACACAAGGCACACAAGACAAGCCCTTAAGGTTTAAGGCCAGCATGGGGTCTGGGTAGTACCCTCTTGAAGTTGGTGGGTTCAACCTGTCCTAATCAAAGTAACCGGGTTCTAAGGTTCCCAATATCACGGGATTGCTTTCATTGTTCATCGTTTCGATTTAGCCACTGAACTGGCGACCGAAATATTCCAGGAGAGCAACCCTCAATTGAGTGTAGTATCGAGTATCAACCAACCTCGGACTGCACCAAAGTCAGTTATCTCACTACCCTAAAGAGGCCAAGATAGTTCAATTAAGGTTCCTAAGGTCTGTTGATGCTTCATGACACCACGCGGAGGCCCCGTACTCTCCTTGACTGAACTCAAGGGTTACCGGTACACACCAAAGTGCCACATCAACGTAGTAGACTGTTTCAACCGTGTCGGTATACCCCGCACAGTTCCCTCACAGCCTTGTTGCTACTTTCTAAGAAAGGTATCCCCCAGATCCGGGTGTAGGATCTATAGAACTCCCAAGCAACCCACAATTTAAAGCACACAAGGAAAACAATTGAAAACATGGTTATAAGCTAGCCCTAAGGTACACCTCACTTTATAAAGGTATCCCCAGCAGAGTCGCCAGTTCTGTGATCGGTGGATCTGGAACTGACTGTTTAACGCTGGTTCGCGAAATGTCGCGGAAGCAAGAGTCGCCACCGTCTTTTATTTTCTCCAAATGGAAAGGACAAAAGCACAGAAAAATTCCTTTTAAGAGATTGCTCTCGGTTCGGGAGGTAGGTTATAGAAAGGGAAGGTGTTAGCACCCTTTCTATCCATGGTTATCCATGGGCTCTTAGATACTTGCTCAATGTGTTTTCAAATTGTTTGTTTGCTTTTCAATGTGGGTTTAAAAAAGTTTCTTTTGAAAAATTTCAGATCGACTCGTACGTCAGAGTGTTTGAAAAGTTTTGCTTTGAAAGCTTTTGAAAAGTGTTGGTGTGAAAAGATTTCAGTTTGTTTTGAAGAGAGCAAGTATCCTTGAGAACCTACCTACCCTAAGGAATTCGTCTGTGTAAATGTCCTTAAAAGTAGTGCCATCCCACCATTGAGAGGTAGGTAGCACCACCGTTGGAGGTGTTCGGGTCAATTCGAGTTTAGGGACGTGGTGATCACCAGAGCAATGGGAAGACACCTTAGAAGCTACCCTCATGCCAGGTTCCCGGATCATGAGGACTTACTAAGACGTCCTCTACTCGACGACCACCTTTCGAAAGGCAACAGTGAGGCGTACCCTAGGGGTGGTGTGTGCGAATTGTGTGTCATGTTTCAGTTATTTGTCTTGTCATGTTTGTCGTGTTCTACGCTTGATTTTAATTTGTCCATTCATTCTTGCATGCATATTTAACAGTTATAAAATTGCGGAAAACAGAAATCTACGACTATTACAAAGGCGCGGGTCCACATCGCCAAAATTAAACCGGACCCGATTTAGCGGAAAATAAATAAAGCGGTAAAAGTGCGATAAATAAATGTACATGGCCTTGGGAGAGATACAGAATTATAATAAGCAATAAATGCGCAAAAGAAAATAATTAAAACAAAACTAGGGCGTTGGACCCTTTTGCAAAAATAATTAAATTAATGAATTAAAATTAAAAATTAAAAATTAAATGCTTTGGTATTTTTGTGTTTTTTAGGTTTAATGAGAAAAGGGAGTTAATAGAAATTAAATTAAAAGGCAAACCCTAATTTATTTATGTACAAATTTTAACCATAAAAATAAATAAATAAATAAGTATTATTATTGTGGAAAAAAGGGAGAAATTAAAAAGAAAATAAAAAGTTATTACACCTAAATTCTATTTTTTGGATTTTTTATTAAAAAGATTAAAATTATAACCTAATTAAACTAAATATTTACATATATTAACTTATTGATGAAAATAATTACAATAAAATAAATATTATATTTTCTGGCATTTTTTTGATCTTTATGATGTTTTTATATTTTGATTAAAATTTAAACAAACAATAAACATGATAATTAAAATCAAAATTAAAAAAGATATAAGGAAAAATAAAATTAGATTGGCAAACCATGGTGGGGTGTTGCCCCAAATAAGGAGGTTCAGGCCCAGCAATTCAGGTCCAACAAGCCTTGAATTCGTTGACTTTTCCAGTTAGGTATGATGCATTGACTGGCGTATGTGGTACACCTTTGATCTACGCCCTTGATTTGTTCTCCAGGACGCGTGGCTAGATGGTTTTTGAGGGTGCATAGCATGTATCATCACGGGCGCTGCATAGGATTTTAGTTTGAAAAACAATATGGAATTTTTGCCAGACCTGGGACTTGAACCCAGGTCATGAGGGTTACAAGCGCGTCCCCTGGCCAGCTGAGCTATTCAATTTCATTTAATATATAATATAACATAAATAATATAAAAGAAAAATAAAGTTAGTGGACGATCTGGCGCGAATTTTCAAACCAGCCTATCACGTGGTGACAACGAGGTTGTCTTCTTCGTTTTTTCTGAAACACACACGTATGGCCACGGTTTTTATAGCGTTGCTGAAGGGGACCTATTGGAAAATAGCGATTAGAACCATGGGCCTCATAAATTGTTCGCGAGATAGGTCTCTTGTTCGTTGGAGCACGCTGAATTCAACCATGGTGGTTTCAAAGGACAATTTTACTGTATTGACAAAGCCCCAATTTTTTCTTCTGAAAACCCTAAAGAACAAACATGGTAACTTGGCCAAAAACGCACGAAACTTCAATCAAAAGTTATGGTTAGCTTGCAAATTTCATATTGAACAAGAATTCATGAATAAAAATATACAATGATGCGTAAATTATGATATGCGATTTGGAAATTTTTGCTTCACAGTTTGAGGTCGTGATACCGTTTCAGGGCGTTTCAATGGATGTTCTTGGTTGGAATTTGATCAGGAGTGCCTGAGGATGCTAATGGAATGAGAGTTGATGCTTGAATCGACCTAAAACCTTGATTTCAGTTTTTTTGTTTTAAGGCAATTTTCTCAAGTTTGTATATTGGGTTTTTGTGCAGCTTTTTGTCTAGATCATTAGGGTTATGTTCTAGTATATGTAAGGAATGATTTAGGTCAAAAAGATTGAACAAAATCCATGGCCATAATGGTTTTTGAAGATTTGATTTCAATGATCTTTTCATATCTTTTTTTCATGGTTTTTGTGTCAATTAGGTCTCAATCAAGCCAAAACCTTCTATATTAGCATGTGCACGAAATCTCAAGTTCAAATCATGCATAAAAAGATTTGTTTAGGTCAAATTTATATTTTTCACATATTAAAATAATTTAAATGAATTAATATTGATATAAATTCAAATAAATAATTAAAAAATATGAAAATACTTCCCTTTGGGCCTAATGGTCGTGCATAGGCTTGGCATGAAGAAACTTGGAAGAAAAATGGGCCCATTTGCATTTTTAGGCCTTTTGCATCAATGTTGACTTTTCAAAATTCCTAAAAATTTCCCAACTTCCACAAGGCATAACTTGGTCATTTTTTAAGCTTTTCACATGTTCTTGGACATTTTGGAAAGGTCTTTGAGTCCTTTAACCAATGCCTTTGGTCCCATGTCATTTTGATTTACCAATCTCAAGTTATGGCCTTTGACTTAAAGTCACTTTTTGTTGACTTTTGAAAATGACCTATAATGTTGAAATTGATAACTTTTTGTGAGAGCATTTCTTGGACTTGAAGTATGAAGATGAGTTGTAGGAAATGTCTTTCTCTTCAAAATGAGCTTTGGATGGAATTTTTCTGATAATCCATGTGAAAGTTATGCCCTGGTCAATTTCAGTTGACTTTTTCAGCTGTCCAAATATAGCAACTTTTGCATCTTTGATGATTTCTGAGCCAAATTTTGAGAATCATGACCAAGCATTGATCAAATGATGTTTGTGGCTTCAAAATGATATGTTGACCAAAAATTTGAACTTTTGACTGTCAAATGACCATTTTGCCCCTACAGTTGACTGTAGTGCAATCTAGGGTTTTGACTGTGCAATTTTGAGCTGAATGCTTTGAAACTTGACATGAGGATGTTTGACCCTCTTTGTAGGCATATGAGACTTGGTTGGGCCTTTGAAAAGTTCATTTGCTTGACCAGAACTCAAACCCTAGTTTTGACTGTATAGGAGACAGTTGAGCTGCACAACCCTGGGGGAATTTTGTGACCTTGACTTGGCAATTTCTTGATGAATATGGGAGGGCAAATTTTGGGGTACAACACATGATATGTAATGCACATTGTTGCACTCCAAAATTTTCCCTCTCATTTCATAAGGGATCACCCTGGATCCCATGTTTACTTCTATCAAGTTTCCAAGCCTTGAACTACAAAATTTCCAAGAAAATCACTCATAAGGGCAAAATGGTCATTTGCACATGGAAAAGCCAAATTTCTAAATACTTGGGATTTTTTCTAAGTATTTAAGAAAAATGACACTTCAGAACTTCTGAGTCAGCCTCCAAGCAGAAGCAGTCAGAAGTTGTAAACATGATTCAGCATATAATCTTTAGTCAGAACATGGCTCTTCAGCATCTACGCAAGTTCAGTCAGATTTTGTTAGGATTAGGCAAAGAAGGTAATAAAGCATAATACAAATTCTGAAAGCTCCTTCAGAACATGCTGGAGCCAGAAGATAAGAGGATCAGAAGATGGGATGCCACGCTGAAGCATAAATTCTGATCCAGAACTAAGCCTTGGTGTAGAGTTTCACGTTGCAGGATTTCTAGTTGTGATAAGTCTCATCATCATTTAATGCTCACAACCACCTAATGAGTCTTCATCCAAAGGATTTTCACCACGTGTACCTCTACTGTCTTGGGATAGTAACTTTGCTACTAAGCCCATGATTTGCTTTTGCTTTTCCTTAAATCCCACTGACAGCCACCATACTTACTTCAAAGACAAGGCAGCACTTCAGCACATGAAGGCTATATATCAACGCTTTGGTTAGAACATGACCAAATCCAAAAACCTTGTTTATACAACTTGCTGCAAACCTATGACCAACAGCTGGCTCAGCCTACGCCTGCATCTCATGATTACACCAAACTAGCATACGAAAACTGTGATGAAAAAGCAAAGGAACAGGATGCCAAAACAGGTTCAAATCCTATTTGTTTTTTCCCCCAAAGTCACAGCGAATTCATCTATAAATACTTGGCTCCATCACACGTTCAAGGGGATGGCTTTTGAAGAGAGAGATTCTCCAAAAGAGAGAAAAAGAATTTGTGAAACCTTCATAAAAATCCAGATTTCTCATACACAAAAACAAACCTTTGTTCTTCCCTTTGAACCCAAGAACATAACCACTCTTCCGTCTCTCTTGCTGACTCAGAATATCCAAAGGCAGCCACTCAAAACTCCAAGCACGCCCCAGGTAAGTCTTTCTGACTTTACTTGCTTTTCATTATGAACATCATTAACATGTAAATATCATAGCATTAGTGATGTACATATCATTGCTTAAGTAGAAAAAAACTATGGTCAGAACTTCTAGAATAATGCTAGGCTCAGACTTAGGATTGGAATTTCTAAAAACTGTTATGTTACTATCCTTCTGATTTTGCTGTTTGAATTACTGGTGTGCTGATTAAGAGTTGAAATATGGCATAGAACTTCAGAGGTTCATTCACAGCTTTAGCACAACACTGAACTTCTGATGTTCACTCACTATTTAACACTTAGAACTTCTGATGTTCACTCACTGTTTTAATACTTAGAACTTCTGATGACTCACTCACTGTTCTAACACAACACAAAACTTCTGAGTTCTCCTTACATGACAAATACACTGAACTTCTGATTTTCATGCACTGATAACATGCCGAACTGCTGACTGTTCGTTCATTATCTTAGCACCATACAGAACTTTTGAGTTCTTCCTACTGTTTTGATACGCACAGAGTTTCTAAGGTTTTCTCACTGTTCTAACATTCAGAAGTTCAACACATAGCAATCCAGAACTTCTGTGTTTTTCCTCTAACATGTCTTGTAGGACCTCAGAGTTTACCAGTCCAGAACTTTTGATCCCACAGATGTCTCCTGCTGAGTCACAACGCTCTTGGCTTCATAACTTCTGATCCTAGTTGTTCTGCTTACAGCAACACGTTGTTTCCACCTTGCATTTATTTTCCTTTTCATTTTTTTATATTAACACAAAAAGACATAAAAAACATAAAATATTTTCCTTTTAATTTATTTCTTTAAAGACAAAAACATTTCTTAAACAAGTCCATTTCTTTCTTATATTATATACTTCAATATGGTTGTAATAGTAATTTAGGACTTATTTTTACTTGCAACCCCATTCATAAATTTGTACCCCCACCCGCTAAATATTGTAATAGCGTAGGACTTTACGTTTCTGCAATTTATTGCTTTCAAATGTAAATGCAAGATAAAACCAATAAATAGACCACCAAAAAAATCAAAGACAAAAGCATGCAATCAAACACACTTGCACACAAACACCCTTAGGGTTTCTCCACTTGGTTTCTTTATACAAAAATAGCCATGTTACGCATACAAAGTATCTTGGTAAAACAAACAAAATCAAAAAGATCATAGTCCCTCGATGACGCTATTCAAAGTTGTCTTACAAAAATGATCTTAGTCCCTCGAAAATACTAAGATACTTTGCAACATTGCTAATCATGGTTATACGATGACCCACGCCCGTCCCATTTACATCCAAAGACAGGGTTGCTTACCAAACCAATGGTAAGACAACAATGTCAAAGGAATAGAAAATGAACAAGAAAGACATTTGAGTAGTTAGATTGCTTCTAGTTACTTGCTCTATTTTCAAACAACTATCCTTGCTATTTTTCATAACAAACACACACATTTCCAAACATTTTTCAAACATTGAAAACATTTTCAAAAAAGACAAACATCTTTGTATACATTCTTACGAACGAGAATCATTACAAAGATCACCTAAACGAATGGCCTATTTTTACAAAATACTTTCAAAACCACACCAAACACATTTTCAAGTAACAAAAGCAAGTGATCAAGCAAGTAACTAAGAGCCCATGGAAAGCCATGGATGAAAAGGGTGCTAATACCTTCCCTTTTCATAATCTACCCCCCGAACTCAAGAAACAATCTTAAAGGTCTTTCCTGTGATTTTTCACCTTTCCTTTTGGATAAAAGAAAAGTCGGTGGCGACTCTTGCTAACCACAACATTTGCAAAAACAAATGCAAACCCTCAAGTTAGTTCTATCATTGTATCACAGAACTGGCGACTCTGTTGGGGAATAATTTTTTTTTAAAGTGGGGTTACCTTAGGGCTAGATCATATTTATTTTCTTACATTGTTTGACTTGTTTGCTTTACATTATGGTTCTTTGTTTGGGTTTGAATCCTCCACCCATATTTGGGAAACACTATAGGTAAATAGAAATACGTTGTGGAAACTGTGTGGGGTATACCGACATGGTCTAAGCAATAACTATGTTAGTGTGACATATTTGTGGGTACCGGTAGCCTTTGAGTCAATCAAAGAGAATACGGGGCCGCTGAGTGATGTCATGAAGCACTAATGAACTTCTAGAACCCTTTACTTGACCAACTTGGCCTTTAGGATGTAGTGAGATGACCGGCTTTGGTGCAGTCCGAAGTTGGTAGATACTCGATACTACACTCATTGAGGGTTGGTTTCTTGGGATATTTCGGTCGCCATTAAAGAGGCTTGAGCTGAAACAATGACCAAGGAAACAATCCGGTGATATTGAGCTCCTTAGAACCCAGTTACTATTACTAGGACAGGTTTAAGCCAACTAAACTTCAAGAGGGTACTTACCTATAAAATCCCATGCAATCCTAAACTAAGAAATTATTTGTTTTGCTTGTATATGCATACTTGTGCATAATATCATGGGCATCATGAACATCATATGCATCCACTAACCATTTCAAGGATTTTGGAGATTCATCTTTGTTCTTGTTTTGTAGGATATGGATTCACTCCGCAGGAAAACTATCCAAATCAATCTTGTAAGAATTCCTCCACAACTCAAGGAGCTAGCTTCAAGGATCCCTGAGAGCTCTCCTTTCACCGAGAGACATGGTATCCTACTCAACTTGGTCACCTCCAACACAGAGGAGGACATGATGAAGGTGCTCTTCAAGTTCTTTGATCCTTTGCATCATTGCTTCACATTTCCCGACTATCAGCTTGTGCCCACTTTGGAAGAATTCTCTTAACTCTTGAGGATTCCCATTCTCAATCAACTACCTTTCAGCGGTATGGAAAGAGACCCAAAGCCAGAAGAGATTTCTCAAGCTCTGCACTTGAACTCATTTGATGTCACAACCCATTGGGAAACTAGGAGTGGTGTCAAAGGCTTCTTAGCAAAGTTTCTGTTTGAGAAAGCCCAAAGCTGTTGGAATTCCCTAGACTTGAAAGCTTTTGAGGAGATTGTAGCTCTTCTTATCTATGGGATGGTCTTGTTTCCCAATCCTGACCAACTCATAGATGTAAGTGCTGTCAAAATCTTCATATCACGTGATCCGGTGCCTACATTACTAGGGGATATCCTGCACTCTTTTCACACTCGCACAATGAGGAAGAGAGGTGTCCTTATGTGTTGCACCCCTCTCCTGGAAAGATGGTTTATTTCTCATCTTCCCCAATCAGTCTTAAAGAATGAGCAAAGATTAAGGTGGTCACGAAGGTTAATGACGCTCAAATATTCATATATTCATTGGTGCTCTCGATCCAAAGAGAATGTTATCATTGTTGATCGTTGTGGGGAATTACCTAATGTCCCTCTACTTGGCATTAGGGGAGGCATCACCTACAAACCATGCTTATCTTTAAGACAGTTTGGTTATGCCCGAAGGGATGGCCTACATGAGATGCTGATTCAAGGCTTGGTATTTGACTACGACAACGACAATCAAGGTCTTCGCCAGAGATTCATCCGAGCTTGGAGGATGCTATACAAGGTGGATAGCAAGACTTTGGGGCACAAGAATTCCATTCCTCTTGAGCCTTACCTCAAGTGGGTACGAATACGCACTCAAAGTCTTACGATGCCTTATCCTTCCATTCTCCCGGTGACTTTTGAGCCTGTTAAGGAAGGAGAAGTTCCATACACTATCCTACATCCTGACATACCCACATCTCTTGAAGACTTACAAAGGGATTGGATACAGCTCAAGGGAGAGCGAGATACTTTCGAAGCCCAATTCTACGCAAGCGAGAAGAAGGTTTTGGAACTCACTAGGCTACTCCGTGAGGAGCAGACTCTAAATGCCTATATAGCACCAAAGAGGATGCACACTACCTTTTTATCTTAGAGTTTTGTATTATTGATATATTCAAACTCTATCTTATTAATATGACATGCGTTTCTTTTTGTCTAAAACGAACTTGAATCTTTTAAAATCCTTGAAAACATTGCATATGTAGATATCATTCATCATAACACAAACATGTCTTTTGCAACGAGTCTCCTCATCTCTCTACTGTTTATTTCAGTAAGATGGATCTCGAACAGACAATCAAAGATCTTCAAGCTCAAAACACGCAGTTTCAACAGTTACTCACAACCCTGGCCAAAGGACAAGAGGAGTTGAAGACTCTGTTGGCCAAAGAGAAGAAGAAGAAAGAGAAGAAACCAACGGGTGTTGTAATCATGGGGAGAAGGTTTCAAGGACAAACTAGAAGAACCTTGAATTTCGCAGCAACATCTAATGAAGGAGAAGGGAAAGGAAAAGAAACAATAGTTCCGTTAGAATCTGAAGAGGAGGAAGAAGAGGAAGACTACTATGAGGAACAGTACCCTCCAACTGATAATAAGTACAGACATCTTGAAGAGCGTCTGAGCGCTATGGAAATACAAAGGGTACCAGGTCTAGACTTTGAAGAATTGGGGCTAGTGTTGGGAATTGTGATCCCACCAAAGTTCAAAGTGTCGTTGTTTGCAAAATATGATGGGGTGTCATGTCCTAAAATGCACCTCCGATCATACGTGAGAAAGATTCAGCCGCACTCTGCTGATAAAGACCTGTTGGTGCATTTTTCCCAGGATAGTTTATCTGGAACACAACTCGATTGGTTTTACCAATTAGAAAGGGCCGACATCCACAACTGGGAAGATCTTGCCGCAACTTTCTATAAGCAATACCAGTATAATGCAGATTTGGCGCCTACCCGTACTCAACTTCAGAGTATGGCTATGGCTTCAAATGAGGATTTCAAAGATTACGCGCAGAAATGGAGAGATCTAGCTGGGAGAGTGCAACCCTCTCTGTCTGAAAGGGAGTTGGTGGATATGTTCTTATGCACTCTATCGGGCCCTTTCTTCAACCATTTGATTGGGAGCTCATCTTCCGGATTTACTGAGTTAATACTAACCGGAGAAAGGGTGGAGGCTGGTATAAAAAGTGGAAAGATTTAGAAGGATTCATATGCCTCTACAGCTGTGAGAAAGCCTTTCATTAGGAAGAAGGAGGTATTTGTTGTTTATCCACAAAGGAACCAAGGGAGAGTTGAACGCCGACCAATGGTAGGGGCCGTTATGATCCCAAAGCCTACATTTGATCAACCAAGAAGTAACCAACCGAGAGTGGAAAGGCCAGTCCGGCAATTCACCAGAATCAATATGACTCTAGCCTAGGTTTTACCACATCTTCTAAAATCCAATTTGACAACTCTGAAGGAAGCTCCAAAGAATCCCAACACGGCGTCCCCTCATTATCACCCAAATGCCAGATGCGCATATCATTCTGAAAGTCCGGGTCACGACACTAACAATCGTTGGGCCCTGAAAAACAAAATTCAATACCTTATAGATGCAAAAGAGATTGAGTTTGATGCACCCGAAAAGCCAAACGTCATTTCCGCTCCTATGCCTAGGCATGGTCACAACACCAATGCTATCGAAGAAGATTTGTTTGTTACCACAGTTGATGAACTCTTGACTCCACTCCCAATCATTAAGATAAACTTGTTGAAAGCTGGTGTATTCCTGGGTTGCAATGAAGACTGCCATCTTTGCTCATCCTCACCAACTGATTGCCTTTTGTTGAAAACAGGCATTCAACGCTTGATAGACAACCAAGAGATTCTGTTTGAAAGTACTCTTGTTTCACCTATTCCTGTCGAAGAAGTTTCAATCATAACCATCTCCGCCAATCCTTCCAGGGTCCCCAAAAGACCCGTTAGGATTACATCGGTTCCAAAAACTACTCCTCTTATAATCATAATGCACGGGCCGGTCCCGTATGAATCAGACAAAATAGTACCGTGGAATTACGGTGGAGATATCTACTACCATGGTATCAAACAAGATGGGCTGGCCCCCAAAGAAATGAGCTCCGAAGAAGAAGACTCCGACATTAGCAATATTGCTGGAACCAGTAAGATTACCCGTAGCGGTAGAATCTTCTCTCCAAAAATTGCCCCTCCAAAGGCAGTTTTTGGACCCGTGGCTGTTCCAAAGGTTACCTCCATACCAATGACGATATCTGCAAGTGCTCCTAATGACAAAGACGATACAACCCCTGCTGTTATCCCTGCCAACACTTCCACTGCTGAAATTCGAGGAAAAAGTATTCAAGAAGAGCCTGTCCGGACGAAGGCTCAACCACTGACTATCCCCAAAACCTCCAAGAAGGAAATGGAGGAGATCCCGAGAATAATAAAGAAGAGTGACTATGACGTGGTTGAACAGTTGGGGCAAACTCCCTCCAAGATCTCCATGCTAGCATTGTTGCTGTGTTCTGAGGCACATGGGAAAGCTCTGGTGAAGTTTCTGAAGACAGCCCATATGCCACAAGAGATGTCTGCTGACCAATTCCAAGATTGTGTGGCCAGTTTGACAGCTGATAATGGCCTAGACTTCTCTGATGTTGATTTGACACCAAGAGGGAGAAAACACAACGAGGCATTACATGTCTCTGTGGAGTGTAGAGGAACAACTCTGGCCCATGTCTTGGTGGACACTGGCTCATCTTTGAACGTTTTACCGAAAAAAGCTCTCGACATATTGGATTGCGAAAGACTGACGTAGAAACCCAGTAACATAGTCGTGAGAGCGTTTGATGGATCTAAAAGGATGGTCCATGGAGAGGTGGACATCCCCATAAAGGTTGGGACTCAGACTTTTAACTCAACCTTCTATGTAATGGACATCCTCCCCTCTTACTCCTGTCTACTAGGATGACCGTGGATCCATAATGTTGGTGCTGTCACCTCTACACTATACCAGATGCTAAAATATCCGGTCCAGGGAAAGATTATCACTGTCCACGGAGAGGAAGAGTACATGATTAGCCACCTAAATTCTTTCCGGTATGTGGAGTTGGATGGCGAGTTCATTGAAACTCCTTTTCAACATTTCGAAGAAGTCTCTCAAGAAGTAGCGGTAACCAAGACGGTATCCCAGATCCCCAAGATCACAAGACATCCTCTTCAGATGTCATCTCTAAAGGACGCTAAGGCAGTAGTAGAGGAGGGTGGATGCACCATCTGTGGGGAACTTCCAGACATTCCGTATAAATCTAACAAGTTTAGCTTAGGGTTTACTTCAAATTCTTAGAAGGCTGTGCGCCATGCCCGTGCTGGAGGGCCACCTCTGAAGATTAGCAACCAAGAGGTCAATGCAGTGGAAGATGGTGAAGAGGATTGCAGCTGGGAGGATTGGATATTTCCTACTGTCAATGGAGGACTTCGCAATTGGGAAGCCAAAGACTTTGTCCCAATAACTTTCATCTCTCAGTAATTTATCTTTTACATTTCTGTTGAACTTGTAATATTCACAAACAATTCACACATTAAAAACCTTGTGTCTTACCCGAGGCACAATGATTTATTTGTAAGGGTTTTTAATTCATCTTCATATGACATTCAATGAATCATGGACATTTTTTTCACATACAAATATTTTGTGTTCATTGTCTTTCTTTTACATTTTTATTGTTTAAGGATGGCTATACCCTTACACACACCCACACTCACAAATGCAGGTACCCTTCCATTCCGGATCCCGTGGGTAACGATACTGCTATGGCCTTTAGTGACTCTGAAGATCTAATCTACCAATCCGAAGATGAAGGTGAGGAAGATTGTGAAGTACCAGGGGAATTGGCCAAACTACTACAACAAGAGGAAAGAGCTATTCAGCCTCATGAGGAACCGGTGGATACAATCAACTTGGGTACCGAGGAGGACAAAAAGGAAATCAAGATGGGTGCCAATCTAGAGCCGAGTGTCAAGGAGCATCTAATTCAGCTATTGCATGATTATGTTGAGATCTTTGCCTGGTCATACGAAGACATGCCAGGACTTGATACAGACATCGTGGTACATCGTCTACCCACAAGAGAAGACTGTCCACCAGTAAAACAAAAAGCCCGCCGCATGAGACCTGGCATGTCAGAAAAGATCAAAGCAGAAGTCATGAAACAATTCAATGCTGGATTCTTGGCCGTCACTTCCTATCCTCAATGGGTTGCCAACATTGTTCTCGTGCCTAAAAATGATGACAAAGTATGAATGTGTGTGGATTATAGATATTTAAATAGGGCCAGCCCTAAAGATGATTTTCCACTTCCCCACATCGATATCCTGGTTGACAATACAGCCCAACACAAAGTATTTTCCTTCATGGACGGATTCTCAGGTTATAACCAAATCAAAATGGCACCTGAGGACATGGAGAAAACCACATTTGTCATACAGTGGGGAACATTATGCTATAAAGTGATGCCATTCGGACTGAAGAATGCTGGGGCAACCTATCAACGCGCCATGGTAGCTTTGTTTCATGATATGATACATCATGAGATAGAGGTCTATGTAGATGAAATGATAGACCGATCAAAAACTGAAGAGGAGCACCTTGATCATTTGCAAAAGTTGTTTGAGAGATTGAAGGAGTACAAACTAAGGTTGAATCCAAACAAGTGCACATTTGGAGTGCGGCCGGGTAAACTTTTAGGTTTTGTCGTCAGTAGAAAAGGCATCGAGGTTGATCCTGCCAAGGTTAAAGCGATACAAGTAATGCCTGCTCCTCATACTGAGAAGGAAGTCAGAGGATTCTTGGGACGCCTGAACTATATTTCCAGATTCATTTCTCACCTAACAGCTACTTGTGAGCCAATCTTCAAGCTATTGAAGAAAGATCAAGTAGTCAGATGGAACAAAGAATGCCAGGTTGCTTTTGACAAAATCAAAGAGTACTTACAAGAGCCTCCTGTTTTGATGCCACCAGTAGAGGGAAGACCATTGATCATGTATCTGACCGTTTTAGAAAACTCAATGGGGTGTATATTGCAGCAACATGACGAGTCTGGCCGAAAAGATCACGCTATTTACTACCTGAGCAAAAAGTTTACCGACTGTGAAACCAGATATTCACTGCTCGAGAAAACTTGTTGCGCTCTGGCATGGGCTGCTCGCCGGCTAAGATAGTATATGCTGACTCATATTACCTTGTTGATATCTAAGATGGATCCGATAAAATACATCTTCGAAAAGCCTGCTCTGTCTGGGAGGATAGCTAGATGGCAGATGATCCTAACAGAATATGACATACAATATACTACCCAGAAAGCTATAAAGGGCAGTGTGCTAGCTGATCATCTTGCTCATCAAGCTGTAGAAGATTATCAATCCATGAAGTTTGATTTCCCGGATGAAGACATCATGACATTAGACAACTGTGAAGAAATCAGGCCATATGACGGACCTGAACAAGGATCCCGATGGACCCTATTCTTTGATGGGCATCCAATTCACTTGGTAATGGTATCAGCACTATACTCATATCTCCAGAAGGGTGTCATACTCCCTTTACTGCCAGAATTTGCTTCAAATGTACGAGCAACATGGCAGAATACGAAGCATGCATCTTTGGTCTCAAGGCTGCCATAGACTTGGGAATCAAATATTTAGATGTGTTTGGAGATTCATCTTTGGTCGTCAGTCAGATCAAAGGAGAATGGGATACTAAGCACCCAAACCTTATCCCTTACAAAGAACATGTTTTGACATTGCTACCACATTTTGAGCAGATTACCTTCGAGCATTTCCCGCGAGAAGAAAATCAGCTAGCAGATGCCCTAGCCACAATTTCATCTATGTTTAAACTTAATTGGGATAATGAGGCTCCCCAGATCACCATTGAACGAATGGATGAACCAGCACACTGTCACGAGATTAATACTGAAGAAGTAGTGGACCAGCCTTGGTTTCATGAAGTCAAGAGGTATCTCGAGGCTCAAGAATATCTAGAAGGAGCTTCAATCAATGATAAAAAGTTCCTAAGGAGATTCTCTGCTAAGTTCTTCTTGAGTAATGGCATCCTATACAAACGCAATCATGACTCCATTCTGCTCCGATGTGTGGATAAGATTGAGGCTGAAAAGATCATGGCTGAATTACATGAAGGTAATTTTGGCCCTCACTACAGTGGGCATACGGTGGCGAAGAAAATCCTACGGGCAGGATATTATTGGTCTACCATGGAAGCAGACTGCTATCAACACTCTCGGACCTGTCATAAGTGTCAAATTTATGCGGACAAGGTGCACGTACCTCCGGTTCCTCTGAATGTCTTGACGGCTCCTTGGCCCTTTGCTATGTGGGGAATCAATATGATTGGGGAGATTAAGCCTACAGCCTCCAATGGACACCGCTTCATTCTAGTGGCCATTGACTATTTTACAAAGTGGGTCGAAGCAGCTTCCTTCGCGTTTGTTACTAAGAATGTTGTTGCCCGCTTCATCAAGAAAAATCTCATTTGCCGATACGGTACCCCAGAAAGGATCATCACTGATAACGGTACAAACCTTAACAATACTATGATCACTGCCTTGTGCGAGCAGTTCAAGATTCAGCGTCACAATTCATCCCCCTATTGGCCAAAGATGAATGGTGCCATCGAAGCTGCAAATAAAAACATTAAAAAGATCATACAGAAGATGACAGTCACCTACAAGGACTGGCACGAGATGCCACCATTTGCTCTCCACGGGTATCGTACCACTGCTCGTACATCAACTGGGGCAACACCCTATTCTTTGGTATATGGCATGGAAGCTGTCTTGCCTATTGAAGTTCAAATCCCCTCTCTGAGGATTATGGAGGATGCAGGTTTGAGTAAGGATGATTAGATCCAGACTCGACTTGATCAATTGAACTTAATTGATGAAAAGAGACTTACTGCTGTTTGCCATGGTCAGATGTATAAAAAACGGATGATCAAGGCTTTCAACAAGAAAGTCAGACGCCAAGTATATCAAGTTGGGGATCTAGTGATCAAACGCATTATCTTAACACAAAGTGATCCCAGGGGCAAATGGACTCCTACCTACGAAGGACCATTTGTAATCAAGAATATATTCTCCGGTGGGGCAATGATCTTAACCACCATAGACAGTGACGACCTGCCACACCCTGCGAACACAGACACAGTTAAAAGATACTATGCATAAGAGACCCGCTAGGTTGACACACCTAGGCAAAACAAGGGAATCCCGGCAAACCAAAAAGGGTTTGGGCAAAAATTAGGGATAAAATATAAAAAAATCTATATACCCGGCAAGTTGAAAACCCGAAAGGGCGACTTGGGCAAAAAAGGGTTTCCCGATGGACTGAAAACCCGAAAGGGCGGCCCAGGAAAAAGTTAGGGAATTAAAGCGTATGACTATGTCCCATCGGATCACTTTGCAGACAACACCTGACTTCCCCTAACAAAGTTTGGAGTATCTGATCAATTCAATCATCTTTGAATGAAGCAACAAATAGACAAGATATTCGGAGATACGAAGGCTATAGCAGAATGGGAACCCCGTGGGATTATCACACATAGCAATCTTTCTTTGTACAAATTTTTCTTACTTTTATGGCACCATCCTCTTACTAGGATGTATGTCTCCTTTGTACAAAATACTTATTCAAAATCAAATACAAAGATATCTCTTTGAAAGTACAGAAAACTATTTGTCTTTTTTGTTTACACTTGTGCTTTATTTGCAAAAACGTCCAATGATTCATTAATGAACATATGCATTTGAACATAATTACTATTTACAAATAAACAAAATGAGAAAGACAATTACTGATAGGTTGAAAGGATAGAGAAACGTCTTTAGGCTATTCTGTAAGTAATCCCCGCAGTACGCCATTTGAATCCCCAGCGGAACAAATTTCAAATTATAAATCCCCAGTAGAAATCGTCAAAATTCTCTGGATTCCCCAAGCAGATGTTACAAGCAGTACATGACATTTCCCTCAAAATAGAATTTACTTTTCTCAACTAGAGTTCATCCATACTTCAACTTCAAGACATGAAAATTCACATATCCCCAACAAAAAGCAGGATTCCCCAGCTTGAGTTTGCCTCTCCGACTACTATAAATCAAAAGACCATAACTCTTCTTCCCCAGTAGACTACTCTACAATCCCTAGAAAGTTACTGAGAAACCTGTATCCGACCAGATAGCAGCTAATTTTTATTCTTTCCAACCAAGGATAACTCCTCAGTAGAGCGGCAGACAACCGAGACTCCTGAACTTTTTCAAACAAGGTTCAATTTATTTCCCCATAGAGTTTTCAATACTCCCCAACAGAATAAAAACTCCCATTTGGGTAATCCCCAGTAGAAGTCGTCAAGATTCTCTGGTTTCCTCAAGCAGATCTTACGAGCAATACATGGCATTTCCCTTACAACTAGAGTTTATTCCTCTCAGCAGAAATTCATCAATGCTTCAACTTCAAGACTTGAGGACTTACATATCCTCAACAGCAGTCAAGGATTTATTTTCCTCAATCAAATAGCAATATAGCAAATCAGCTTACATGCACGTACATTGCATCCATATATGATAAACATTGATAAAGCAAATACATTGCATCATACATTTCATGCAACATAACTTTTGTTTCAGCTAACATTTTACCCTTTTCAGGATAAGATTAACAGCTACCATTAACAATATGCTTTCAGATACAGTACAGATACGCTCCAGACACGGATGCCATTCTGATACTCATTCAGATATCAACTTTTGATACAGTCCAAATATTCTCCAGACACAGAAGCCACTCTGATACTTATTCAGATTTTCAACTTTTGATACAGTTCAGATACGCTCCAGACACGGAAGACATTCTGATACGCTCCAGACACGGAAGCCATTCTGATACGCTCCAGACACAGAAGCCATTCTGATACTCATTCAGTTTTCAACCTCCTGATACAGTCCAGATACACTCCAGAACCGGATGCCATTCTGTTACTCATTCAGATTCAACCTTCAGATACAGTCCAGATACGCTCCAGACATGGAAGCCATTCTGATACTCATTTAGTTTTCAACCTCTTGATACAGTCCAGATACGCTCTAGACCCGGATGGCATTATGTTACTCATTCAGTTTTCAACCTCCTGATACAGTTCAGATACGCTCCAGACCCGGATGCCATTCTGTTACTCATTCAGATTCAACCTTCAGATACAATCCAGATACACTCCAGACACGGAAGCCATTCTGATACTCATCCAGATTCAACTTTTGATACAGTTCAGTCCAGATACGCTCCAGACCCAGAAGCCATTCTGATACTCATTCATACTCAATACGGATAAGCTCTAGACACGGACGCCATTCTAATGATCAAACTTATAGATACAGTCCAACAATCACCTTCTGATGGCATCCTTAAGCCCATCTCCAACAATAATCCATTATCTCTCCAAATGGCATCTTTAAGCCTATTCCCTACATTTATCAACTAACACATCTTCGAGTGCAAATTTCTGGGCACTCTATTGTTCAATCATCTTCCACCTTCAAGTCACGAATGGCAAAATTACCAATCTAACTCTTCAGGTGTAAGAAGATTGAGCAGGGGCAGTTGTTGCACCCCAAAATTTGCCCTCTCATTTCATAAGGGATCACCCTGGATCCCAGGTTTGCTTCTATCAAGTTTCCAAGCCTTGAACTACAAATTTTCCAAGAAAATCACTCATAAGGGCAAAATGGTCATTTGCACATTGAAAAATCAAACTTTGACTTTTGGATCAAAACCAAGTTTCAAGAATCATATTTCATCAAGACATGTTGGAATATGAAGTTTGTATCGTCAAAAAGTTCAAAAGTCAAATTTACTATGGAAAAGCCAAATTTCTAAATACTTGGGATTTTTTCTAAGTATTTAAGAAAAATGACACTTCAGAACTTCTGAGTCAGCCTCCAGGCAGAAGCAGTCAGAAGTTGTAAACATGATTCAGCATATAATCTTTAGTCAGAACATGGCTATTCAGCATTTACGCAAGTTCAGTCAGAGTTTTTTAGGATAAGGCAAAGAAGGTAATAAAGCATAATACAAAGTCTGAAAGCTCCTTCAGAACATGCTGGAGCCAGAAGATAAGAGGATCAGAAGATGGGATGCCGCGCTGAAGCAAAACTTCTAATCCAGAACTAAGCCTTGGTGTAGAGTTTCACGTTGCAGGATTTCTGGTTGTGATAAGTCTCATCATCATTTAATTCTCACAACCACCTTCTGAGTCTTCATGCAAAGTATTTTCACCACGTGTACCTCTACTATCTTGGGATAGCAACTTTGCTACTAAGCCCATGATTTGCTTTTGCTTTTCCTTAAATCCCGCTGACAGCCACCATGCTTACTTCAAAGACAAGGCAACGCTTCAGCATATGAAGGCTATATATCAATGCTTTGGTCAGAACATGACCAAATCCCAAAACCTCGTTTATAGAACTTGCTGCAGACCTATGACCAACAGCTGGCTCAGCCTACGCCTGCATCTCATGATTACACAAAACTAGCATACGAAAACTGTGATGAAAAAGAAAAGGAACAAGATGCCAAAACAGGTTCAAATCCTATTTGTTTTTTCCCCCAAAGTCACAGCGAATTCATCTATAAATACTTGGCTCCATCACACATTCAAGGGGCTGGCTTTTGAAGAGAGAGATTGGCCAAAAGAGAGAAAAGGAATTTGTGAAACCTTCATAAAAATCCAGATTTCTCATACACAAAAACAAACCTTTGTTCTTCCCTTTGAACCCAAGAACACAACCACTCTTCCGTCTCTCTTGCTGACTCAGAATATCCGAAGGCAGCCACTCAAAACTCCAAGCACGCCCTAGGTAAGTCTTTCTGACTTTACTTTCTTTTCATTCTGAACATCATTAACATGTAAATATCATAGCATTAATGTTGTACATATCATTGTTTAAGTAGAAAAAACTATGGTCAGAACTTCTAGAATAATGCTAGGCTCAGACTTAGGATTGGAATTTCTATAAACTGTTATGTTACTATCCTTCTAATTTTGCTGTTTGAATTACTGGTGTGCTGATTAAGAGTAGAAACATGGCATAGAACTTCTGAGGTTCATTCACAGCTTTAGCACAACACTGAACTTCTGATATTCGCTCACTGTTTAACACTTAGAACTTCTGATGTTCACTCATTGTTTTAATACTTAGAACTTCTGATGACTCACTCACTGTTCTAACACATCACAAAACTTATGAGTTCTCCTTACATGACAAATACACTGAACTTCTGATTTTCATGCACCGATAACATGCCGAACTACTGATTGTTTGTTCACTATCTTAGCACCATACAGAACTTCTGAGTTCTTCCTACTATTTTGGTATGCACAGAGTTTCTAAAGTTTTCTCACTGTTCTGACATTCAGAAGTTCAACACATAGCAATACAGAACTTCTGTGTTTTTCCTCTAACATGTCTTGCAGGACCTTAGAGTTTACTAGTCCAGAACTTCTGATCCCACAGATGTCTCCTGCTGAGTCACAAAGCTCTTGGCTTCAGAACTTCTGATCCTAGTTGTTCTGCTTACAGCAACACGCTATTTCCACCTTGCATTTATTTTCCTTTTCATTTTTTTATATTAACACAAAAAGACATAAAAAACATAAAATATTTTCCTTTTAATTTATTTCTTTAAAGACAAAAACATTTCTTAAACAAGTCCATTTATTTCTTATATTATATACTTCAATATGGTTGTAATAGTAATTTAGGACTTATTTTTACTTGCAACCCCATTCATAAATTTGTACCCCCACCCCCTAAATATTGTAATAGCGTAGGACTTTACGTTTCTGCAATTTATTGCTTTCAAATGTAAATGCAAGATAAAATCAATAAATAGACCACCAAAAAAATCAAAGACAAAAACATGCAATCAAACACACTTGCACACAAATACCCTTAGGGTTTCTCCACTTGGTTGCTTTATATAAAAATAGCCATGTTACGCATGCAAAGTATCTTGGTAAAACAAACAAAATCAAAAAGATCATAGTCCCTCGATGACGCTATTCAAAGTTGCCTTACAAAAATGATCTTAGTCCCTCGAAAATACTAAGATACTTTGCAACATTGCTAATCATGGTTATACGATGACCCACGCCCGCCCCGTTTACATCCAAAGACAGGGTTGCTTACCAAATCAATGGTAAGACAACAATGTCAAAGGAATAGAAAATGAACAAGAAAGACATTTGAGTAGTTAGATTGCTTCTAGTTATTTGCTCTATTTTCAAACAACTATCCTTGCTATTTTTCAAAACAAACACACACATTTCCAAACATTTTTCAAACATTGAAAACATTTTCAAAAAAGACAAACATCTTTGTATACATTCTTATAAACGAAAATCATTACAAAGATTGCCTAAACGAATGGCCTCTTTTTACAAAATACTTTCAAAACCACACCAAACACATTTTCAAGAAACAAAAGCAAGTGATCAAGCAAGTAACTAAGAGCCCATGGAAAGCCATGGATGAAAAGGGTGCTAATACCATCTCTTTTCATAATCTACCCCCCGAACTCAAGAAACAATCTCAAAGGTCTTTCCTGTGCTTTTTCACCTTTCCTTTTGAATAAAAGAAAAGTCGGTGGCGACTCTTGCTAACCACAACATTTGCAAACACAAACGCAAACCCTCAAGTTAGTTCTCCCACCGTATCACACACATGATTATTTTATTTTGTTATTTCAAGGGACTTAAAGATTTATAGACACATCGCAAATATCAAAGTAATAACGCATTTGAAAATACTGAAAATTTTATTATAACAACTTCAAAATGGATTACAAGTTTTAATGATCCCAAGTACAAGATGAAAATAAAATCTAAAACCCTGCAAAGTAAAGCTGTTGGAGATCACTCTATACACTGGCGCTTCCCTGTAAGCTTGGCAATCTGAGCCTTCAACCTCTGGTTTTCTTCTGCATACCTGGTGGAAACCTCCTTCCAATCACCTGAATTAGGAAGTGAGTAATCAGCATCTGATTGAGGCTTAGGAGAAAATAAATCCCCTTGCCTCTCCATAGTCTCTACCGCTCGACTCTCAAGAATCTCAATCAAGTCGTCTTTCTCCTTCAAGTCTGATCTATAGGACCTCTCTAAAGTTTGGAACTTGTTCTTCCTAACACCCCTTTACTGTTGCATCCTAACCAAAGCAAGCTGCAGCTCTTCCAGATCATCTAATAAGGGAGGAGTGGTCTTCATAAATAGATCAGGCATGGGTTTCTCCCGAGTATACAACATCTTTAACTGAATAACACTCAATCGAATCCATTGGAGATATGGCTCCAAAGAAACAACACCCCTAGGTCCCAAACCTTCCTACTCTTCTTATGAATGTGACGCCAAGCCTTCGCAATCTGCTCCCTAGCTTCCCTATGGTCTTCTCCTTCCTTCAGAAAGAAACTACTCAAATGAATACTATTCGGTTTATCCCTCATCGGATAACCAAGTTGTTGCTGTGCAAGAACAAGGTTATAGTTAATTCCTCCCTTTGTACCAAGAAGAGGTACATTAGGGAAACTACCACAACTGTCAATAATCTCCACATCTTGGTAAGCTCGATGATACCAATCAATATCCGAGTGAGTAAGTGCCATGATCTTAGGAGCCCAACGGGGTTCCTTCTTGACATCCCAAAAATCATCAGATTGAGGCATATAAGAAATGAACCACCGGTACAACAAAGGCGTGCAACAGATAATCATTCCCCCATGATAAGAATTTTGAAGATGAACAGAGTAATAAGCATCACCCAACAGTGTAGGAACTGGGTTTCCAATCATTAAAATCCTGATAGTGTTAATGTCGACAAACTTATCCATATTAGGAAATAAGAACAACCCGTAAGCAAGTAGGGCAAAGATGGCCTCAAAAGCAACTGTACTCTTCATTCTGGCAAAGTAACGAGCTTTCTCCAATAAGAACTGAGCTGGTAATCCTCTAATCCCTCCTTTAGTAGTCATACGGGCTTCCACCTCATACTTCCTCAGATGAATCAAAGCAGCAATCGCATGTGGTTTTAGCTCACCCTCCAAACCAGTAAAAGGAACACGATTGGTAACGGGTAAATCCAATAGATAAGAATACTCCTCCAGTGTAGGCATCAACTGATAATCGGGAAAATTAAAGCAGTGATACATCGGATCATAGAACTGGACCAAGGTCAAGAGAATACCCTCCTTCATCTTCAGCTTCATGAGAGGAATAATGAATCCATACTTCTTTCGAAAATCTGTAGAACACTCGATCTCGGAAATTAGACTGATCAACTCATCTATCTTGGGATCCTTGAAACTGTATTTTCCGGTCTTTTTTTCCAGAATCCATGGTAAAAGGTACCTGAGATATTCACAAATAGTCAACCTTTAAATCCCTTGAAATATGGTTTCTTCAAAAGATGCTTATGAGTGCATGGATGCATGATGCAACAATCACACACAAGATCACACATATAGGGTCTGTTGTACCCCAAAATTTGCCCTCCCATTTTCTTCAAGATTTGCTAAGAGCATCCTTCAAAATCTCCCAAAGGTTGCACAGTCCAATGGCCTCCTAACAGTCAAAAATTAGGGTTTTGGTTCTGGCAAAGAAATTGAAGTTTCCAAGGGTCCAATCAAGTCCCACATGCCTACAAAAATTGTCAAGCATCCTCATGCCAAGTTTCAAGACTCACAGCACCAGATTGCACAATCAGAAACCCTAATTGCTTCACAGTCAACTGCAGGGGCAAAATGGTCATTTGACAGTCAAAAGTCAAAACTTTTGGTCAACATCTTATTTTGAAGCCAAAAACATCATTTGATCAATTCTTGATCATGATTCTCAAAGCATGGCTCAAAAAGTCTCAAGATGCAAAAGTTTCTATTTTTGGACAGTTGGAAAAGTCAACTGCAAATTGACCAAGGCATAACTTCCACATGGCTTATCAGAAAAATCCCATACAAAGCTCATTTAGAAGAGAATGACATTTCCTACAACTCATCTTCACGCTTCAAATCCAAGAAATGCTCTCACAAAAAGTTATCAATCTCAACATTATAGGTCATTTTCAAAAGTCAACAAAAAGGGACTTTAAGTCAAAGACCATAACTTGAGAGTGGTAACTCAAAATGGCATGGGACCAAAGACATTGGTTAGAGGACTTCAAGATCTTTCCAAAATGTCCAAGAACATGATCAAAGCTTAAAAATTGAGCAAGATATGCCTTGTGAAAGTTGGGAAAATTTTGGGAATTTTGAAAAGTCAACTTTGCTTCAAATGCCCCAAAATTGCTAATGGGCCTTAATTTCTTCCATGAATCATCACCCAAAAGCTATGCACGACCCATTAAGCTAAAAGGGAGTTATTTTCTTATTTTTAATTAATTAATTGAGTTTTTAATCCTATTAATTCATTTAATTAAAATTAATTATAAAAAAAATACTAAAATAAAGGTTTTGAATCTTTTTGTGCAGCATATTCTCCCATTAAGAGCTCAATATTTCGTGCATCCTTCAAAAGGAAAGAATCTCTCATGATTGGCAATGATTGGTATGGAAAAGTTTGAAGAAAAGATATGCAAAATCAAAAATTCAAAAGCATTGAAACAATGGATCATGGGCTTATTTTTCTAACCTAATTCATTCACACATATATGCACAATTGAACCCTAATGAAAGGAACAGAAGAGCTGCGCTGCAAGATCAAGAACACATTTCACTTTTTTCACAAAATATCAAAAACTGTTTTCATACTTAGAAGGCAATTCAAGGCTTGAAAAGTATTCCAAACGATTGCTGGGACCTTCCTGAACGTGTCTCAATACGTTTCCACTCTCCACGCACAAGGAATTGGTAGAATGATGCCTCCCTGTTCATAAATATTTTCATATTCGTGTTTGAATTTGCATACATTTTTCATACGTTTTAAGCATTGATTTATACTAACATGAGTGTTCTGAAGCTATTGGCATTCTTTGATTGAATTATTAAGCCCTGTACACGAATCCACCATGAAAGCTGCTTAGGGTTTCAGAGCTCCATTTTTGGGGTTTCATTCGTCTGGAAAAATTGGGCAACAAGACCAGCACCATTAAAATCGTGACATTCTGACGAATAGATCTCACACCTCGCGCCCTTTTTCTTTTTAACCATGCTCTAATCGCTATTTTGCAGGTTTGAGTTTAGTGGGGGTTTAAAACCCCCGCTATCCATTTGTATTTTCAGGCAAAAAATGAAGAAACAATGGAGAAGACGCTGAGTTGTTGGATTATGGTTGGCCAATTTGAAAGATTGGAGCGTTTTTGATTTATCCAGCATAGTATTTCTTTTCCCATTATATTAATTGTGTCCCATTTAACTAACAAATAAACGCGCTAGTCCAACTGGTTGGTGCGTTGTGATGCAGGCAATGGGACCTGGGTTCGATTCCCAGGTCCCCCATATTCTCTATAATTTTGCTTGTAACGTGATCAGGTGTAATTCCTACCCAGTGACCCACCATACATGCATATGCCTGTGCTTGCCACCTATGCATAAGGATCAATCCAAAGGCCAAGATGTGGAGACTATCATGCATGCTCAGTCAACCACAAGCACGTGATCACTGGAAAGTCAAAAAAAGGCCAGATTTCTTGGGCCAAACTGCTTCAACAACACCTCCAAATTGGGCAGAAACCCCTCATTGTTTGTATATTCTTTCTCTCTCTCTCTCTCTCTTTTTTTTTTTGTAATTATTTTAATTGCTTTTATTTAATTCACAAAATAATTTTTCATAACACAAAAAAATCAGAAATCATAAAAATAAAAATATGTTTATTTAATATTATTTTCATTAATATTTTTTGTAAATAAATTCTTAATAATTAATTTAGTAAAATTAGGTTTTATTTTAATGTTTTTTTTCTTAAATAACTAAAAAATATAGAAATTAGGTTTTTAGCATTTTTATTATCTTTTCTTAATAAATAACTTTTTATTCTTATCATTATTAATTATTAATTATTTTATAAATAAACTTGTAATTAATTAATTAGGGTAAATTAGGTTAAACTTAAACATTTTCTTTAATAATTAAAAACAATTTAGAATTAGGGTTTTATTTAATTTCTAATTTTAATTAATTTTCTTTATTTACTTTCCTTAAATACCAAAAAAACATAAAAAACAATTTCTTTTCTTATTAAATAATTAATTGCCTCTTAAATTTAATTTCTTTAAAGGGACCAACGCCCTCGCACTCGATTCTAATTTCTTTTCGCACGTTTATTTTTATTTCCTTTTTAAATATAATGTATTTGCCCCAAAGCTTTGTAATAGTAATTAGGACCTTTATTTTCCGCATTTTTATTCAAATCGGGTCTTTGTTAATTTGGCGATGTATAGACCCGCGCCTTGTAATATCGTAAGACCTTTATTTTCCGCATTTTAATTTCCGCACCTTTTAACTGCTAATCACATGAAAGAATGAATGGCCCAAATAAAATCAAAACGTAGCTCACCCAATGCATGACAAGATAAAATATAACATGAAAATAACACACAAATTCACACACCACTCTTAGGGTACGCCTCACTGTTGCCTTGCCCCTCGAAACGTGGTCGTCGAGTATAGGACGTCTTAGTGAGTCCTTATGTCCATTGATCTAGTTGCCTCGAACAAGTTGCCTCGAAATAGTTGCCTCGAAATGGTTGCCTCGGAATAAAAAGATCAATGGCATAAGCGTAGCTTCTAAGGTGTCTTACTGTTGCTCGGTGACCACACTGTCCCTACAAACGAATTGACCTGAACACCTCCAACGGTGGTGCTACCTATCTCTCAATGGTGGGATGGCACTATCTTAAGGACGTTTACACAGCCTAATTCCTTAGGGTAGGTAGATGACTCATAGATACTTGCTCTATTTCAAAAAAAACAAATCAAAAATTCTTTTCACTCCGACACTTTCAAAAAGCTTTCAAAATAATTTTTCAAACACTCTTGAGGACTGATACAAGAGTCGATCTGAAATCTTTAAACGGAACTTTTTCAAACCCACTCACAATTGAAAAGCAAACACTTTGGAAAACACAAATGAGCAAGTATCTAAGAGCCCGTGGATAACCACAGATAGAAAGGGTGCTAACACCTTCCCTTTCTATAAATCTACCTCCCGAACCGAGAAACATCTCGAAAAGGAATTTTGCTGTGCTTTTGTCCTTTCCATGTTGGAGAACATAAAAGACGGTGGCGACTCTTGCTTCTGTGATATTTCACGAACCAGCGTTAAACAGTCAGTTCCAGATCCACCGATTATAGGGTCCATAGGTTCAACGTCACGGGCATGAGGTCGAAGGTACTAACTATAAGGTGTTAGTCTAAGAGTTATCACCTACCAAACAAGGTTCTAGAGGTTCCCAGAGTCTACATCCTTCCTTCGGAAATTACCAACTTCCCAATTAACTCGGTAATTAGTAATATTCTAAAGAAAGACTTGTCCGCACGTAGTATCACGCGACAACTATTTCTGGATTACTCCGTCATAGCTTCCACACTACACCTAAAAGGCCAAAATGGGTTAGGTATTCTACGGTCCTCAGCTTCAGCAGGCTCCCAGGTTGAAAGCAGCACGTCTTCCCGATTACTCGGTAAACAACACTACAGTCAAAGGGGCCTCCACTGAGTGGGGGATCTCATGCCTCATTTTTTGGAATTACTCCCTCAAAGTTAACATGACTATACTGCCCGTCCTATCTTAAAGTTTGCCCAAGTCCGGGTATAGGACTTATGAGTAATCACCAAGCACCCTGAAAACCAGGAAAATCCAGGCAAACATATATACAACAAATAATATAACACATAACCAGTAATAACACATATACAAATATAAACAAAGATAGGCTTAACCCACTTAGGGATGGACCAGCAAGAGGTCAATCTTTCCCTAGTGAAGTCGCCATTTTTCTGTAGCGGTAGAAATGTTTAAAACTAAGCCATTGGATTGACTAGACTTTATACAAATCAAAATAAAAATCACCACTGCGCTTTATTGTTTCCAAAGGAATGGAAAAAGAGCGAATAACCCAAAAAGAGGGGGAAAGATTCAAGGTAAGGGGGTTGGTTATGCAAAGGGAAGGTATTAGCACCCTAAACATCTATGGTACTCCGCATGAACCTCTTTGTAAAATCTATATATTTTGGCTATGAAAAATGTTGTATATAAAATGGATGGTGGAGGTGAGAAAAGAAATATATTTTTTATAATTTCTGCACCCGCCGCGGTTGTGAACCTTTAATGCCTACGTACCACCTTTCGTGCAATAGGGGATCAGGGTACACGTAGTTCCTCTTTTAAAATTTAAAACACAAGTGTGTTGGTTAATTTTAGGAGATAAGACATCATCGTCATTGTCCGTGTGGAAAACATACTTACTACCCACAATTACGAGAAAGGAGAATTTGCATCATCTCAAAGTGGAGGATATGGCTTGGATTTTAAAATCAACAATGCCTCACTCAACACCCAAATGGAAAATATCTCTCTTCACTATATATTGTAGAAGTATAGTTGTTTGCATCACTACAAGGATTGAAAAGAGTCTAATCTTTTGAGAAAAAGTTTTAAAATAAAAGCCAAAGTGGCAAAATGGTTTGAAATGAGATTGATTGACTTTTAGTCTTCTCACAAAAATGTCAAGGTATTATTAAAATGATTGAAGTTTATTTATGAAAATATTTTGAAAATGCATGGACCTAAGTCCAAGTTTATTATGAAAATGGTTCATGTTTCAAAACAAGAAGAGTTTTCAAAAGGAGGGAGAAGATTTTTGAAATTAAAGAAGATGGGAGGAGATGAAGAGACTATTCTAAAGCATAAGGTAAAATCTAGGGATAAGAACCATCTAACCGACAAGAAGCCAATACTTGACATTATGAGTCAATATAGAATTCCCATTCTTCGGATTGAAACCAAGCAAGCGAAGATACTAGACCTCTTGAGAGAATCAAACTTCAAGTGTATTAAGTCTTCGCAAAAATTGGGCAGAGTAACGACTGTATACATGTGAATTCCAGATTACAAACAAAGTATGTAATCACAATAACATGCACACAAAACAAACAAATAACCCAATGTCTTAAGGTAAACCCTAAGAACTCCAGACAAAATATCAATTAAGGTCACAAGGTCTCAAACATAGGCCAAGGTCTCTAATCCTAAGTCCAAAAAGTCCAATGCTCCATAATGGCAAGGATAATAACCAAATAGTCCAAGTATCATTAAAGTTTTTTATGGTTCATGTTGATTATTAAGTTTCTTCAAAAGAAAAAAGAAAAGCTCAAGTGAGCAAAATTAAAATGACATAAAAGTAAATGCTCAAGTGAGCAAAGATGAAAATAGCATGAAATGTAAATGCTAAAAGTAAATGGTACATAAAGTAAAGAGCATAAAATAAAAGCATAAAATAAAGTCAATTATTAGAAATTAGTGGTTAGTTAGATGACCATCTTGAAACTTGTATTTGGAACTCATTAGAGGATTGGTAGAACCAAAGCCTCCACACAACAAGTTGCATTTTCTTTTTGTCAAGTATATCACCCATTTTGGAATCCTCAAAAAATAACATTTAATGATCAACGATATTTAAGTGATCCGTGTTGACCAAAATTGATGAAGATCCATTAGAGGATTGGTAGAACCAAAGCCTCCACACAATGAATCTCAAGGTTATTGGATCAAAGAGATCAAATTGACATACTTGGGCTTGCAAACATAGGTTTGGGCCACGAATAATCATTTATTCTAATCGGGACAAAATTTAGCGCTATGTTAAGCAATCGTAAGTGGACTTATGTAGAAGTCGCACCTATTTTGAGGCCGGTCAATAGCAATCTATGTACTTCATGTTTGGATAAATGATATAGAGATCACCATCCTTTAAAATGTAGCACAATTAAAAAAAAGAAAGGGATAAGATGAAGAGGGACGAGAATGATAAGCTAATTTGGATTACCACCTCAAAATTCTTTAATCTTTAAATTCAACCACTCCTCTAGATGAATTAAAGCACTAAACATATCATTAATCCAAAGCACCAAAAATGAATTAAATAATCCACTCTTAGGTAGATTTAAATTGATGAACATTATTCCAACTTCATCTACATCACAAAGTCCATTGAGTTTAAAGAGAAATTGGACATTTAAAATTGCAATCCAAACCAACAATCAAAAGGAGTGAGTAGAAAAAGCATTTTGGATCAAAGTTGCCCCAAAACAAGGCAAAAAAATGAATTATGTCCCTGTGTAAATCGATTGCACTACTGTGTAAATCGATTTACACAGTACAATTTTCAAAAATTTGCACGAAATTGCTTATGTGAAATCGATTGCACTGTTACTGCAATCGATTGTACGCTGTTACAGACAACAAAACAACATTTTAAAAGGCCAAATTCTTGTTCAAACTTTCCATCAAATACCTTATGATCATGGATCCAATTGAGCACGAAAATTCCATCAAATTATGAGAAAATAACACCATTGGAATAACAAAATAATGCTCAATGAATCAAACCCAAAGATCAACAAGAGATCACATTGTAAAATATGAATTATCCAACTTACCAAAGGTAGATATAGAGAATTATCAAAACAACTTCAAGAATTTGCTTCAATTCAACCACAAGAATCAATTGCCTAAGCTTAGATGTAGAGAATTGATAAAGAAAAAGTGTTTGGATGAAGGTTTAGCTCAAATATTAGTAAGCTTCAATGCAAAGCTTACTACCTTTTTGAAAATGGATCTTTGAGTGAATTTGGTAGATGAAGAGTGTTGTACCCAAAAATTTGCCCTCCCATTTTTCATAGAAGACACAACCCTAGGGTTTCTCAGATATTCAAGTTGGCTCAGGAATCGATCAGACAAATTCTCTTCTGTGGCAGTAAATCAGTAATTAGGGTTTTTCTTGCATTCCTCAGAAGAAATTGTGTTCTCAAAAATTCAATTGGTTTTCACAAGTCTTCATGCTTTCTCAAGTTTACTGAAAGGATAGTGTTGGTTCTCAAAGTATGGTTTGTTTGGGACAAGAGATTAAGACTTTCATGTGGGACGCTCATGATTGTTTGATCCAGGTTAACCAGATGTTTCGCGTCTCTTAAAACAATTGCTTGGTTAGGAAATGGAATATACAGTGCGTGTTTGTTTGGAGTGCAGTTGCAAGATTACATAATTATTGGAATTTAAGTTATCAGATTGGAGCATTATGTTTCAATTATCTTGATTGGGAATCTTTAAGAATCAGTTAGGATGCGAAGAGAAAATTACAAGTTATTGACAGTAAAGGGTTTCAATGGAAACCAGAATATCTCATAAAACTTTCTCCATTTTTTTCAAACATTGTTACAAAATAATTTGTTCTTTTAAATACTCTATGTTTTACAACTTATGGTATTTAAAAAAATAAATGAGTACAATTGTTAAATGTTTCTCTCTAAACTACAAAGAAAATCTAAATGGATCTATGCCTAAGGTTGACTGAAGTTCCTTTGCTTCCATGCTTGCCACAGAGTTTCTTGCCTTCCATGCTTTGTCCTCTCCAATTGTGCTCACATGAAAACAAAAGAAAGAAAAATAGTTAGTACAATTTATTTGGGCATAAGCAAGAATTTTCAAAAAGAAAAAAGTGCTATTCATCATTAAAGTTTGCAAATTGGAATCAGAAGGCCATTTTTAATTCATCACAATTTATTTTTTCTATTTGCAAATCACAAGAAGATTACTCTTCTTGGTTCACAAAAAGAAAGAGCAAAAGAAATGTAAGCAAAGTGTCCAAAATGCAAGCAAACTGTCCAAAATGCAAGCAAGGCTATCCAAACAAACATAAGGCGCAAACTGAGCCAAACAAATCGCCCAAACAGCAAAAACAAACAGCAATATGGAAAACAACAAACAACAGCGCAAACTGGGAAGCAGTATAAGCAACGAACAACATCAACAAAAGCAGGCAACAAAAAGCAGAAGTATAACATATAATAGCTAAGTCAAACAAGCAGAAACTTGTTCAATAAGCAATTCATCATTTTCCATTTTATTGCAAACTTTTCAGAAAAAGGCAAAAGAGAAATTGACTTTCTTAGTGTCATTGAGAGAAAAGAGAGGAAATAAGTCACCTAGGGATGCACAACCCTGCTGCCTTGACTGTCACAATTGCATAGAAGTTGCTAGAAAACAAAACTACAACAAAAAGGGCATAAGAACAATATGCCAAAATATTCAAATTCTTCGTTTTCCCACCATGTTGAATATGAATTCAACAGAAGCAACACCAATATAACAGTGGACAACCCTAAAGCCAGGAGGAGAAGTCTAAAAAAACTCAGAAAAATCACCAAATACAAAAAACGGTCAAAAAGTCTTAAAACTGCCATCAACCAAACCTGATCTCAAGCCAAGCAGAAACAACACCCAACCTCAAAACAAGTCACAAACCTGTAGCAAACCCAAAAAACCAGAAGAAAAAACTCTCAAGTTAAAAAATACTGTCAAGCAAAACCAAACTGTCAAACCATTTCAACACCATCAACCAAACCTGCAACTTGTTCATCAACAAAACAGTAACAAATCCACAAAACCAAATTCCAAAAGCCAAAATCTCAAACACAGTTATCATTTCCAAACTCACGAAACAGTAATAAACCATTCAAACTGATACACAAATATCCAACAAACTCATCAAACCTGTCAAACATTTTCAAGCCCAAAAAAACCTCAAGGTCTCAAACAAACCAAAACAGTAAATCATCAACAAACTCAAAACACAGTAACACCATCCCAAAAGCCTAGAGTTATTTTCAAAACAGTAGCAAACTCATAAAAATCCCAAAATCCATCAAACAACACCCTTATCATTCAACAAAAACAACAAGAAAACTGTTACCTATCAAAAGGAACTCAAGCCAGAAAATCAAGGTCCCCATCCTCATCTCCTCCCTCGCAAGCTCCGGCCACCAAGGAACGCGATCATCATCTCGCCGCCCGCTTTCAATTTCGCAGAAAGTACTTCAACAGGTAGGTTTTTTCTCTCATTCCAAATCTTCTGTAATCATGCTTTTCATGCATTTAAAAGGAAGAACTTCAACAATTAACAGAATATCCAAAGATCAATTAAAACGAAATTCATAAAATTGAGAAAGAACAGAACTTCACCTTTTCAAGAAAAACCATTAGAGCTTGGTTAGGAGGCGAGAGAGAGCGTTTCGGCAACTGAGAGCTGGGGAGGAAGGATTAGATAAACAAATTTTGAACCCATTAGACATAATTTCATTTCAAACTTAGGGTTTTCAAAAAAGAACGCAAATCAGGATGAGTTAGAGAGGCCAAGAGTGATTTCATTCGCAAAGAGGAATAGGGACGTTTAGTGAGAAGGATGAACAAGAGAGGAGCGAAAGAGACGATGAGAGCGACACTATGAGCAAAGGGTCTCAAACCCTAATTCCATTTTTCTCTCTTAATCCAAACAACTAATACAGTTTAAAGGTTGGGCCTGTTTTGTTCCCATTTTCTTTAGGCCCATTCGCATTGCCTGGTCATACCCCCCCTTGGCCTGTTTCTTTTGTTTCAGCAATAACAACTATGTTTCTTTGGGCGTAACACCCTTAAATCCACTTAAGCCCATTTGCTTTTGTTATTTGTTTCTCTTCTTATTTTCTTTTTATTATACAATATACTAATTTAACTTAAAACATTTTCATTAATTTGATTTAAGTTTTTATGATTAATTTTTATCATTTTCTCTTTTATATAAACTTGTTTTGATTAATTTTTTACATTTAATAAAACATCAAAAAATCAACTTAGCTTGTTTTATTTCTTTAAATTTATTTACATAATTAATAAGAATACAAAAAAATAATAATAAAGATTTTAATTTAATCAATTTTTTAGAATAGGTTTTATTTTTCTCTTTTCAAGTAAATATTTGGCATTTCATATTTTGTTAATATTATTTTCATAAATTGTCATAGCTTTAATTAAATCGCACAAACATTCGATTTGGTTGTATTGTTTGATATTTGGACATTTCTATTTTCATTTGATTCATCCCCATTTGTAACAATTGTACCCCCATTCCCGAACACTTTATAATAGCGTAGAATTTCAATTCCCACAATTTACTGTTTTCCATATACTGTATAGTAACTAGGCATGTATGGAAAGATTCAAAAATCAATCGCTAGATGACCTAATCAAATAATAAAATAACTTGAAACCAACACACTTTCTCACACGCGCACCTCTAGGGTAACCTCGCTCGTTGCCTCGGAAATACAATCATGTCCCTCGAATATGGGACGCTCTAGCAATGACCCTTCGATAAAAAAGATCGTAGTCCCTCAACGACCCTCGATGTTGCCTTCGTTTAAAACGATCTCGTCCCTTACGAAAATTGCTAAAGCGTCTCACAAGTTGCCTTCAATGATTATGAAATTGACCTGCGCCTGTCCCTTTACATCCAATGGTGGGGCTTCTTACCAAATCAATAGTAAGATAGCACCATTAAAAGGAAGAAGAAAAGAACAATTTAAGACCTTTCAAGTAGATAGATTCGCTCTTAGTTACTCGCTTGCTTACGACAAAAACTTTTCACACCTACACTCTCATTTCAAAACATTTTCAAAAAGATAAAACATTTTGTATACATTTTTATAGAGACGAGAACCATTGCAAAACCTCTTTTCAAAACACTTTTCGAAACACGATTCACAAACACATCTTTGAACCACTTTTTGAAACAAAACTTTGTATACGTTCTTATAGAGACGAGAACCATTACAAAGAGATTTTCCAAAAAAACTTTCAAAGCCCACACCACAAGCACACAATCAAATGAAAGCAAGTGATCTAAATGAGTAACTAAGAGCCCATGGAAAACCATGGATGAAAAGGGTGCTAATACCTCCCCTTTTCATAATCTACCCCCCGAACCCGAGAAATAATCTCGAAAGGTCTTTCCTGTGCTTTTTTACCTTTCCTTTTAGATAAAAGAAAAGTCAGTGGCGACTCTTGCTAACCGCACAAGTGCGAACGAAACGCAAAACATCAAGTCAGTTCTACCACCGTATCACAAAGAGAATTGAGAGATTTTTAGCAAGGTGGATTTGGCTATCAAAAGCTTGAAATTTCAATAAAATGAGGGCTCTATTTATAGAGTTTTAGGATTGGGATTAGTGGTAATTTGGTAATTGATTCTTGGAGCCAAAATTTGAATTAATGATAATTCTTTCAAATATTAGAGCCAAAATTTGAATTAATGATAATTCCTCTTAAAAATGAAAGATTAGCACTAAAATTTAAATTAATTATACATCTTTCAAAAACATGAATAAAAATTGGAGCCAAAAATTGACAATCATAAAATTGCTGATTTTTTTTCAAATTTTAACGGTGTGCAATCGATTTCACTATAGTGCAAATCGATTTGCACAGTGTATTTTTTTCAAAAATGGCGCAAAATGCACTATGTGCAATCGATTGCACTCTAAGAGAAATCGATTGCATTAGTGAAAAAATGAATTTTTGTTAATTTTTCCTTTGCAAATAGAGATTTTAGGAAAATAATACTAGAAATCCTTATTTGTCGGATGCTTCGACTTGGTACCTACTGTGATACGGTGGTAGAACCGACTGTTTAATACTGGTTTGCATTTTGCGTTTTGTGTTTGCAAAATGTCGCGGTAAGCAAGAGTCGCCACCGACTTTTATTTCATCCAATCAGAAAGGAAAAAAGTACAGAAAAAATCCTTTTTCGATATTTTGAGTACGGGGGATAGATTATAGAAAGGGAAGGTGTTAGCACCTTTTCTATCCATGGTTTTCCATGGGCTCTTAGGTACTTTCTCATCTTTTTAAATTTCTTGTGTGTGTGTGCTTTGTTTTTGAAAATGTTTTACTTCGTGATAACCCTTGTATCAGTCCTCAAGAGTGTGACGAAGTTGTTTTGAAAATTTGTTTGAAAAGTGTAAGTGTGAAAAGGTTTTGACTTGAGCAAGTACCTACTAGCATCTACTTACTCGAAAAAAGATCGTTTCTATTCTTGTTTCCTTTAGACAGGGCTATCCTACTATTGAGAAATAAGTAGCACCATCGTTGGAGTTTGAAGGGTCAATTCGAAAGGGACGTACGATCACTAAAGCAATATTAGGACACCTTATTAATAACCCTAATGTCTTAAGATCGTTCGAGGCAACATTTCCGAGGCAACATTAGAATGGGACATTTGATCTTTTAGACAGGAGGGCAACCACTAAGGCACCCTATGCTTGATGATCGTTTACCGAAGGCAACCGAAGTGAAAGTATACCCTAAGAGTGATATGTGCGAGTGAACTGTTTTCAGTTATTTATCTTTGCACATTAGGGTATTCTAACTATATTAATTTTTCATACATTCTTATCATACAATCCTATTAGCATACATCTAGATAGTTAAGTATTTGCAGGAATTAAAAATGCGAGAAAATAAATCTACGCTATTACAAGGCTTCGGGGAGGGGGATTAATTACATAGCGGAAAAAACCCGGGGATTTAACAGTAAAATAAAGACCCTAAATTAACTATTACAAACCATGCATAGTTACAAAAATATTGTCAAAATAAATAATAAGCGTGCGATGAATCAAATATGAAACGACTAGGGTTTTGACCCTTGACTAAACCTACTTGCGATTGATTAAAAAAACGTTTTGTTATTTGAGAAAATAGTGAATAATTGAAAAAAAGAAAGTCCTAAGTTATAATTAATTTTAAATTAAGATAAATAAATAAATAAATTCTAAAAACCTATTTTTGTATTTATTTTATTTTATTTGAGAAAGAAAGAAAAATTAAATCAAGAATTAACCTAATTTTCTAATTGAATTTTAATTGTGAAAGAAATTAAAGTTACCCTAAATTAATTAAACTAATTAATTAAAAAAACATTTATTAAGAAAATAAAACTTTTTTGTGATTTTTTTGATTGTTTAATTTAATAAAATAATTTTTGTGTTGATGTAAAAAAACAAAATAATTAAAGAAAAGAAATTAAAGAAAAATAATGGAAATAACCAAATGGGCCTGCTGTCAACAGATCTGGCTGAAGGTGGATCCAGAAGATGATAGCCCTCAGAAGATGAGATGCGCTGGATTTGGTTCTGGCTGATGGACCCATAAGTTGACGACCCTCAGAAGGTGTAGCCATTGGATCTGGTTCTGGCTGATGGATCCAGAAGGTGATGGTCCTCAGAAGGTGCACGTGCGCTAGATCTGATTCTGGCTGATGGATCCAGAAGATGATGGGCTTCAGAAGATAGACATGCTGGATCTGGTGAAAACAAAGGGGAAAAATGCCAAAAGCTCACGCCTGGGATTGAACCCAGAACAATGAGCTTCTGACTTCCTTCTTCTGACCAACTGCGCTGGATGTTAACTTGTTAATATAATAAAAATAAATAATATATCAGAAAAATAAGTTTCTGGCCAGAATAACGTGCCAGAATTTAAACCAGCCATTCAGGTTATGACACGCTGTTGTCTTCTTCCTTGGAACCGTCGTTTTAGGCTCTGAACCTTTACCTACAGACACAGGTCTGTTGCTGAAACCTGTGTCATTCAAGAATCAAGCATATGCAATATAAATTCAATTGGGGACCATGGATTAAATGGGTTTGAAATTATGATCGTTATGATACCCATTATCAGGCCTAATTTTTCTTGAAAACCAAAACCCCAAATTCTGATATGCCAGCCTTATGAGCTTGTGATTCTGTCCAAAAATCCAATCAAAACAAATCTTTGCTATTATTTACCAATTATTTGATTTAATTCAATTTTTAATAAATAAAAAATAAAAATAAAATAAATAATGAAGAAAATAACATGTGGGTGAGAATTTGGGTCGTGGACCATGTTATAAGTGAAGTGCAAGCATAAAAAGTTGGGCCCATTTAGCAAAAAATGCAAATTTGAGCATATTTGACTTTTGGCAATTTTGCAAAAATGGTCAACTTGGATAATGCATAACTCTCTCAATTTTGACCTTAGATAGGTGTTCTTGGACTTTTTAGAAATATTAGGATGTCCTCTAAGCAACCCTTTTTGTTTCATCTCAATTGAGTCCTCCATGTTCATGTATTAAGCTTTGACCCAAAAGGTGTTTTTTGTTGACTTTCAAAATGACCTGTAATGTCAAAATTCATAACTTTTTGTGAGTGCATATTCTGAACTTGTGAGCTGAAGATGAATTGTAGGGAATTGAATCCTATTCAAAATGAGATTTGGATGGGTCATTTCTGATAAAGTATGAGAAAGTTATGCTTGGTCAAAGTTGAGTTGACTTTTCCTACAAAACCCTAATTTAGCAACTTTTGGGTTTTGATGAATTGTGAGAAATCCTTGATAAATCATGATCCACCATTGATCAAATGATGTATAATTGTTCAAAATGAGGATGTTGACCAAAAATCTTGAAGTTTGACTGTATGTGGGCCACAATTGACTTTTGACCTAGTACAATTGATTTTCAGGCATTTGAGCAATTGACTGAGCAAACTTCTTCTGCAAGGCTTGAAACTTGACATGGATGATCTTGAGAACATATTAGGACAATGGTGAGCATTTGAGTCCTTTGTAGTTCACACATCTTGATGAAAATAGAATTCCTAATTTGAGGTAGGCTGCTTAGTAGAGAGTTTGTCTGGTCAACTATTGAACTCCCTTGAGAAATTTGGAGACCTCACTTGACATTTGTTGAGAAATATGGGAGGAAATTTTTGGGGTACAACACCTACAAAACAAAAATATACAAAGACAAATACAAATATTTTTTGTATTTTGATTAGAAGTTAATCAACAACACATATACAAAATACACAACCAAGGTGCTTGGAGATTCCTCAAGAGCAAACTTAAATGTAGGAGATAGAAAAAGAGGAAGAACTAACTCTAATGTGATCTTGTTATGATTGAGTTGATATGATATGATAGAGGAATCTTAGGGGAAAAAATTGGGGTACAACACTAGGGCATAATGATGACAACCCCTAGGCTTCCCTAGGCACATGCTCGCTCACGTGCTAGAAAAATAGCCTATAAATGAGAGAGAGGAAGATTCATTTTCAATTTTCGCTTGCTTTCTCCTGCTCGTTTCTTCTTGTTTTGCAAAGCGCCATCATTCATCGCCGAAGTTTCTATTTGTTTCGCCGTTCACCGCTGAAGTTTCTGCTCGTTCCATCGTCAATCCTCCCAAACCAAGTAAGTTCCTTGATTTTTTTCTATTTTTGTGAAGTTCATCTCAGTTCTAGGTTAGACTTTCTAATTTTTCTCCTAGAGATGCATGTGGTTAGGATTAAAATAGATTTAGTGAGGAAATCTTCGGTGGTTTATCAGCATCTGACAGTGGTTCTACCGCATGAGGATGTCGGTTCCACCGTGAATCCTTTGGGAATGTCTGATGTTAGGGGCGACAAAGGCGAGTTACATCGAGCTTTTGGGTCGTTTCTGAGTTTCTGCGATGATCTTCATGTGTTTCTGATGAACTCTTAATTGAGGTTTAAGAGCCAGTTGTCGGAGAGATTATCCCCTGCACGGGCTAGGGTTTATCTTGGCGGACATGCGCCTAACACGTTAGAGTGAATCATCCTCGTGTCGTTTTTTGATGTTTAAGTGAGGGCTCTGGTCAGATACGGGGTCCTTGTTCCTTTGTGCATCCTTTCACTTGATTAGCAGTGGAAAGGTGGATTTGATTTGATGTTGAATTTACTTTCATCCTCTGCTTTTCAGGTAAAATGGCTAGTAGTACTGAAGATGAATTTATGAGAAAGCAAAGTGATTATGCATAGGTTTACTCTGAGCATACCTTGGCCGAAGAGATCATGTTGCGGAAATATGATTTAGCTCCAAGCAGATCTGGGAAAAATTCTACCGAGCAGAATGTACCCGAGGCACCTGCGGCTTCTACAGACTGGATTGTGCCGGGTCCTCGAGAGATCGTCTCATGCTTCGCCGAGCACTTGGATGAGGTGTTTATAGGTATTGCAACAGGGATGAATTGAGAGGGTGCTGAGGAGGAATGTTTTTTCTACATCCCTGACAAGCGCCACCGCATCTTCTCGAAGTTCTATGTAAATCATCTTCCTATGTACGAGATCCTTTTCAGAGACATGGCTTTTCGGCTTCTCTTCACCGACCTACCGGTGGCCATTTTTAACTATCTTTTCCTTGCTCCCTCGTAGCTTCACCCCAACTTGATTTCCTTTATGTGGGCTTTTGAGATTGTGTGTGATTATCTGAAGACTGGCACCACTGTCCCTTTGTTTTTTTTACTACTTTCATCTTCAGAGGGGCACCGCTGGTAAACAGTTCAGATGGGTCTCCTTGAAGCAAGATAATGGGAAGATGTTTAAGGCTTACCTTGAATCTATTCGACATTTCAAGGACATGTTCTTGTTGGTCCAGCCTATGTCAGAAAGGATGCTCTTTAATGTTTTTATGAGCGTCCCCACGCGTGGTGAGGACGGGGAACCCGTGCTGAACGAGGAAGAGGAGCCGAGGATGGAGCTGGTGCAGAGATTCCATTTCCACTGGGGAAAGGAGCACTTTGGTCATGGGATCGATCATTACATCATGAAGGTGGACCAGCTGAACCCTGAAGAACGGTCTAGTTACGGTCGATTGTTGGCCTTCGTTGTGAGCATACCTCCAATTCAGTGACTGGGCAGAGGGGGAAAGGTCCTCGTTGACGAGGAGGGGAAAGTTTTAACTGAGACCGAGCTTATTAGAATCAAGGAGGTCCTCGAATGCAACGACCTTTGAAATATTTAGGTAGTCATTTTATTTTTTTGACTTGGCCTTACTCTGATATACATGTTTTGCTAATCCCTGTTTGCTTTGTTGTAGAGAAAATGTCCACTCCTCGGGAGCGTCTGATCAAGAATGATGCGATCAAGTTTAAGAAAGGGCGGAAAGGGATTGCCAAGAGCATTTTGGGTGCTGATGGGCCAGGTGCGCCTCCGACAGGGTCGGGGACCTCTTCGTCAGGCCTAGTTGCTGGGCAGGATTCTCCTCTTTCGATGAACTCGAGGTCCAAGAGACCCCATTCAAATGACATGATATATATAACTGGGGAGAAAGGTATTGGTAAATTCAAGGTTCCCCTCTGCTTCCACAATAAAACTCTCTTTGAAAGAGATTCCTTGGAGGTCCACCAGAAAGAGTCCTTGTTATATGGGCAAATGGATCCTTCAAGGAAAAGGGCCCTGCTGACTCTGAACATTGCTTCCCTAATGCGGATCCTGGGTGCAATGGTAATCAATATCGAGGAGGGGAGCACCGAGGAGCTGGAGTTGAGGAAGGTCCATAAGGTGAACAAGGCTCTTGACAAGAAGTTAAGGGCTGAACTTGAGGATGTGGCGAAGGCGAAGAAGGTCCTGGCCGAGGAGAAGGATGCTTGGGTGTACAAGAAGAAAATCCTTGAGTAAAAGGTGAAGGGGCTCCAGCCCGCCATGGTTCCTAATGAGGAGAAGCCAGAGGATGTAAAGGAGATGACGACCAAGGATGAAATGGTTGCCCGCATCTAGTAGGCCGACAATGATGCTCCCGTGGCTGCTGAGGATGGCTTCAAGAATGCAGTGGCCCAAATTCACCTGGTGAACTCGAGGATCGACTTTAATTTGAAGGGAACTTGCTTCCTCTACCGTATTTGAGACGTTTTCTTCTGGTGAAGAGTTTTTCGGGGATTTACTCATTAGTATTCGGGTTCGCTAGTATGGGGAGACTGGTCGAACAACCAAGGTAGTTTCCAGGCATGGGCCAAAACTCATACCTGGTTTGGGCCCGATCTCGGCGGTGTGAACTTCCCATCACGAGCTGGGTGTTCTTCCATCGTGGTACGATGACGATGAAGCTCCTTTGAGTTTTCCCTATCGGGCTAAGAATCTACTCGTTAAAAGAGTGGAAACTTGCCTCTTCGTTTAATTTGAAGTGTTATGCTTGTACCTGGGCATTCACATATAGTCGGGAAAACTATGTTCGTCATTTCGACAAAGTACGCCGATTGTATCAGTGTCTTAACCGTAATATTGCCTTAGTTTTTCAGTTTTATGAGATCGAGAAAGTTGTTCCCCGTGTAGGTTTTCTAAGTAGTATGCCATGTTCCCTGTTTTATTGTGGACGTGATAAGGGTCTTCCTAGTTTGCAGCGAGCTTGCCTTCACGAGACTCCTTCTAGTTTCTATTTAAGACTAGGCTCCCGACTTTGAATTCACGTCGTATGACCTTAGGGTCATACTGTATGGCGATTTTTTGTTTGAGAGAGGCTTCTCGTAAGGCCGCTCCTGTTCGGATTTCCTCGAGAAGGTCGAGCTCCCCCCTTAATTCTAAATCGTTCATCTCTTTGTTAAGAGGGGCTTTAGTCCATCTGGAGGGCTCTATGATATCGACCGGGATGACGACCTCGATTTTATATGCTAGTCAAAAGGGAGTCTCCCTGGTGGATGAGTGAGTTGTTGTTAGATAGGCCCAAAGTACAATGTGTAGCTCCCCGACCCATCTCTTTTTGGTTTTGTCCAACCTTTGCCTCAAGCCTCGTAGGATCACCATGTTTGTAGACTCGGCTTTCTCGTTTGTCTGTGGGTGCTCGATAGACGCGAAGTGTTGGGTGGTGCCCAACTTGGTAATAAATTCCTAGAAATTTTTGTCTATGAATTATGTCCCGTTGTCGGTGACAATTGCTTGGGGAATGCCAATCCGGGAAAGAATATTTATTTTTTAGAAATGGAGAATGTTTTGTGTGGTGATTCTAGCCAGTGCTTCTGCTTCTATCCATTTTGTGAAGTAATCCACGGCTATTATTAGGTATTTATTTTGGTTTGATCCTACCATGAATGGCCCAAGGATGTTCATGCCCCACCATGCGAAGGGCCAGGGAGAAGAGATATACTTGAGCACCTTTGGAGGCGCCAAGTGCATGTTCCCGTGGCATTGGCATTTATCACACATTTTCATGTGCTCTTTAGTGTCGTGCTACATGGAAGGCCAGTAATATCATGCCTGTATTTATTTTCTGGAAATGGATCTTCTGCCCAGGTGTTGGCCATTGATTCCATCATGGACTTCACAAAGGATGTGGGCTACTTTGTTTTTTTAATACATTTGAGGAGGGGGATGGAGAATCTCTTCTGTACAATCAGCCTTCTACCAAAACGTAGGAGCAAGGTCTTTGCCTAACTATGTTGGCCTCTTTCTAATCAGTTGGTAGTTCTCTTTTTGTGAGGTAGTTGTATACTGGGGTCATCTAGCATTTAATGTCCCCTATAACGCACACATCTATAATCGATGAGGGTTTTTCAATGCTCTGTCGAGGAAGTATTTCATGTATTACCGATTTGTTTCCTCTTTTCTTCTTTGTGCTTGCCAATTTTGATAGGATATCTGCCCGAGTGTTGTGTTCACAGGGAACGTGTTGCACGTCTACAAACTTGAATTTCTTCATTCTTTCTTGGACCAAAGTCCAGTATTCCGAGAGATGGACATTTTTGACCTGATATTCTCCACGTACCTGAGACGCAACGAGTTGGGAATATGTGAATATTTTCACTTCTTCGGTCCCTAAATCTTCGACAGGGCGTAGCTCTGCCAATAATTCTTCGTACTCGGCTTAGTTGTTTGAGGTCGGGAAAGATAGCGTGACAGATGCTTCGACAAGATTCCTTCTTTGTTTTCCAATACAATACCTTCTCCACTTCCTGTCAAACTGGAAGCTCCATCAACGAAGATGGTCCATCTGTACGCTCCGCTCGAGGAGGCTGGCGAGGTCATCTCCTCCATGAAGTTGTCTATTACTTGAGCTTTGAGGGATTTTATGCTTTCATATCTGACGTCAAACTCAGAGAGTTCTAAGGAGCATTTGAGCATCCTGCCCGCCATGTTCGGCCGATCGAGTAGTTGCTTTATTGGTTGCTCCATTCGGACTACAATCGTGTATCCCGAGAAATATTGTCTCAGCCTTCTCGTTATGCTAGTAAGCGCTAAAGCTAATTTTTCAATCTTCTGATACCTTACTTCAGGGCCTTGTAAGTCCTTGCTCATGAAGTGGATGGATTTCTGCCATTCGGGGGTTTCTTGGATGAGGGCAGCGCTCACGGCCTCAGATGCTATGACCAGATAGAGATAGATAATTTCTTCCTTATCTGGTCGAGAAAGGACAAGTGCTTGAGATAGTGCCTGTTTGAGGTGAACAAGGGCGCGTTCACACTCCTTGGTCCACTCGAGGGCTCCCTCTTTGCGGAGAAGTTTGAAAAGAGGAAGTGCGTGTTGGGCAGATTTTGCCGTGAAGCGGGATAACAAGGTGAGAATTATGTTCAAGATTTGAATCGATTTCTTCGAGTTTGGAATTGGAAACTCAGAAAATTCCCGAAATTTTCCGGGGTTGGCTTCGATTCCTTATCCTGTTAGGTAAAAATCGAGGAACTTGCATGCCCGCACACCGGAGGTGCATTTTTCTGGGTTGAATCGCATTATACATTTCCTTTCTTGGTCGAAGACTTTCTTTAGGTGGAAAGCATGGTCGGTTTCTTCGTTGGACTTGACAATCATGTCGTCCATGTAGACCTTAAGCATGTCTCCTATTTCTCCTTGGAATACTTTGTTCATCATCTGTTGGTATGTAGCGATGACATTCTTCATATCGAAGGGAATTATGTTGTAGTAATAGTTGCCTGAATCGTTCATGAAGGCCATGTACTTCTTATCCATTTTTACCATAGGGGTCTGGTTGTATCCAGAATACGCATCCATGAACGACAATAATTTAAAACTTGCAGTATTATCAACTAATTTATCAATATTGGGCAGGGGATAAGCAGCTTTAGGGAAAGCCCTATTGAAATCGGTATAATCAAAACACATGCACCATTTCCATTACTATTTTTTACAATAACTACATTGGAAATCCAGGTTGTGTACCGGGATTCGGAAATAAAATTTGCCTCTAAGAGGTCTTTCACATCCTGCTTAATAGCCTCCGTTTTCTCTAGGGACTGTCGGCGCCCACACTGAGCAACTCCCTTAATGGAAGGATATATCCTCAGATGATGGCACACTATCTCCGGATCTAAGCCAGGCATTTCTGCTGCGCTCCAGGCGAATAAGTCCACATTCTCTCTGAGGAACTCCTTCAGCTGTATTTTTGCCAACTCAGGGAGGTCAACACCGATTTTGACTCCTCTGGATGGATTATCGCCAAGGGGAATGATTTCAATTTCCCCGTCCGAGATTGGGTGCATAGGGTGCGCAGGCTCCTTGCTGCTCGTTGACGAGGAAGAGCTTTCTGCATCCATTAGAGGCTCTTTTTCCTTCCTATTCTTCTCTCGGAGATCTTCTTTTGTGAACCAGCCATCAAGGTCAATTGTGTCGACGTGCGGAAAGGGTTGTGGTTCTTCGGAACTATTGAGCAGGGCAGATCTACTGGATGTTTTGGGCTGCATGCTGATGGAGATGAAGCCTTTAGCAGCCACTTTAAAGCATCTTCTTGCTACCTAAATGTTCCCGTGAAGAGTGGCGAGAAGTCCATGCTCAGTGTAGCATTTCATCTTTAGGTGCACAATGGAGGGCACCGCTATTAGTTCGGCTAGGGTAGGCCTCCTGAAAATTCCTTGGTATAATAAAGGGCAGTCCACCACAAAGAACTGCGTCTTGAACGACCTGGATGTTTCTGCCACCCCGATAGTGATGATCAGCTCGACATATCCCCAAGGCTTGGTGATAGAACTGTTGAATCCCTGGAGGTCGGAGCCTACATAAGGGGTTATGTGTGTGTCATTTAGCTATAAAATGGTGAACAATTGGGAGTACATTATGTCCATCGAGCTTCCTTAATCGACCAAGATTCCCCTGACGTCGAAATTGGCCATATGTGCCCTTACGAACAAAGGAATACTAGAGTTAGAGGCCCTGCCAGGAAGTTCTTCCCTGTAAAATGCAATGGGAACAGAGCTCTCTGATCTTATCAAGTGTGGAGTTCTTGTCGAAGCTGGCGTCCATAAGTTGCTCGAATCTTCTCTTGATCGAGCCTACCTTACACTTGTTGAAGTCCCCACCAGATTAAATCATTGCCGCTGGAAATGTCTTCCAAGGGCTATGGGTTATGAAGTATAGAGGGACTTCATCCAAGTTGGGGAAGTAGAAGTCTTCCGGCCATGTGATGCTCAAGGTGACGGGCATGAGGCTCTCGTCGGGGGAAGGCTTCTCCTGTTCCACTTTCTTGGACTCATCGGCGTCTTCGCGGGAACCTTCCTTCTTTTTATATTGTTTGAGATGCCCATATCGGATTAGTATCTCGATGGCATCCTTCAAGTGGATGCAGTCTTCTGTATTATGCTCGTGACTTTTATGAAACCGACATTACTTGTTTTTGTCTATCTCTGGCTTGGTTGGTGTTTGATGGGGAAAGCATACCCCAGCTTTTCGGAACTCCGAGTTGGCACATTTTGTCAAAATACGCTAGCCTGAAGTGTTGAGGGGGGTGTAGTAGTGAAAATGACCAGATGGCCCCTTGTAGTCTCTTGAGTCATGGTATTTTTCCTCCCTTTTCTTTTCTCCTCCCTAATGGATATCGAGGGCTCATCATTCTTTGAAAAATTTTCATTTTCAAAATAATGAGAGTCTCTCACGCTGTTAGCAGCCTCTTTCTCCTTGTACCGGATGTATGCCTGTTCTCCGAGCAGGAGGGAATCCAACGTTGTAAGAGTCTTAATGCCAACTGCTTTGGCAAAGTCACTACAAGAGCGTAACCCTCGCTCGAGGAGGTATTTATTCATCCCATCTGTCGTGGAGTCCTGGACGGCTTCCTAGTTGAACCTTTAAATGTACGCTCGGAGGGACTCATCCTTCCCCTGGATGATGGCCTCTAGTGTAAATTCTAATTTGGAGTGTCAGCACGATGTCGTAAAATGCCTGCAGAATTATCTCCCCAAGCCCTTCCAAGAAGTAATAGACCCATTAGGGAGGATCTTATACCAAGCCATGGCTCCCTTTCTGAGCGTTGTCAGGAAGAGTCAACATTTGATTGCTCCTCGGCATCCTCTATAGTTGAGCAAGACATCGATGTTCTCGATGTGCTCATTCGGGTCTGTTGTCCAATCATATGTCCCCATGTGCAGGGGTTTCTCCAGGCCGACATGAAGGGGGTCTCCATGATCTCTCTAGATAACGAGCCACGGGGCTTGTCATCATTATTGTGATCATGAGATCTTGGCAGGGAGTAGTTGTTTCTTCCTCGTTGGGGGCTGCTGTCTTGACAGGGAGAGATGCTCCTCTGGTGGCGCTTCGGCTTCGATGAGGGTGACTGATCGTCATCTGGTTGTAGAATACCCCTCTTCTTCTTGGAGGTCGGGGAGAGTCGATCTTTCCAGGGAGGGGTGCGATCTCGTTTCTTGATAAACGATACTTCTTTCTTTTCTTGCGTGGGGCGGTGGCCACGCCTTGCTGTTGAAGTACTGCAGGAGTCGTGTCATTGGTATCTCTGAGGAGGAGATTTTGACTGACGCCACAGATCTTACTGGTAGATCAGAACTTGAAAGTAGGTCGAAGGATGACGTCTGCTAGGCTGGAAATTTGAGGAGAGGAGGGGGTTTTTAGAGTTAATATTGGATACCTAGACCTCACCAGTGTGAGGGTTTATATAATGCCCCCGACGCTTGGTCATTGGTTCCTATTTTTGGGCCTAGATACTAGGTTCCTCAAAAATAGGTAACTATCAAGACTTGGTCAAAACGGGAAGTCGTGCTCATAAGTAGTCATTGCTCCAAGCAAGGAAGATATTACAGGAAGACACGTTGTTGTTGTACCCCAATTTCCCCCCCTAAGATTCCTCTATCATCTTATATCAACTAAATCACAACAAGATCACACTAGGGTTTGGTTCTTCTCCATATCTCTAGGTTTGCTTATGAGGAATCACCAAGCACCTTGATTTGTATATTTTGATTATCTATGTTTAGTGTTGATTAAATTTTAACCAACAAATACAATAAATGTTTTCTCTAATTGATGATATTATAGGTGAGAGCACAACACATTTCATCAAGTTAATTCATAGGTTCATGAGTTTATTTCCATGTCTTCTTCAACAAAGCTTCATTGAGATTCAAGCTTCATTATTGGAGATGCTTTAAAGTTATATCATGACAAGGTCTACTATGATTCGCCATTCCTCAATTTGTCAAAGAAAATCAAAAGATGCAAGAGTTGTTTGAAGAAGTTTGACCTAATTGGACAAGTTCTTGATTTCTTGATCACAAGTGCATAACTCTCTTAGTTATTAACATTTGGAGTTGGTTATTGTTGATATGTGTTCTTATTATCATCCAAAACAACTTCTATTCACGTGGAAAGAGTAATTATGCAAGAAAGTTTGTCAAAATTGAAAGGTGTTTCCAAGTTATTTTGGTGCTCTAGGAGCTAGGGTTTTGAACTTCTAAGGGCTATATCTTGCTCAAATTTTGGTATTTTTGAGTGATTCCAAATACATGCTTCTCTTTAAAGAGTTATCAACCAATCACTTCAAAATTTTCAAGAAAATTTCATGTGGAAGATGCCTAATGATGAAGAAAGATTACAAGTCCTCTAGATGGGCCATCAAATTCCCTCATGTGACTTCAAAAGACCATAACTTGGTCAATTTTTATCTCCTTGAGCCCATTCATTTTCCATAATGATCTTAAGGATGTAAACTTAAACTCTTCTTTTATGTGCAAAGCTTGAAAATGAGTGGAAGATGCCCTAAAAACTCAAAAGATTATAGGTCACCTCATGAATTTTCATCAACTTCACAAGGCCATAACTTTTTCAATACTTTGTACTTTTTAGTGATTCAAGTTTCACAATGCTCTTTGGGATATGTACTTCAAGCTAGAATAATTGATCAAAGCTCAATATTGGAGGAAGGCCTTGTTTGGACTCAAAACATTATAGGTTATTTTTGAAGAAAAACTTAGAATTTTTCTAAGTACAAAAAGTCAGCATCCTTTTCTTAACTTTGACTCATCACAACTTTTAGCTCAAACATCTAATTGATCCCATTTTTTGCACATTGTAAAGTTTGTAACCTTATATTTCAAATGCTTCAAGAATCATTCCCTAAGGTTCCCTAAATTATGCACACCATGAGTTCAAAGACAGCCACTTGAAACTAATTTTTTCCTCCAAGTCAAAATTTGAAATGCACAATTCAGTTTCTAATCAGTAAATTTTTCCGTGTTTTTACTTCTAATCATGTTAAACAATCTTCCAGAAGTGATTAGCACCTCGACACGCAAGTTTTTGTTGAGTTTTGAGCAAAATACGAGTCACACTTTTCATGTTTGCAACTTCACATGAATTCCCTCCAAACTTCATTATTCCACACGCTTGAGCAACCCATTTGTTTCCCTATAAATAGAGGACCTCACTCCTCTCATTTTCTCAAGCTTGAACAACCAAAATCACCATGCCAAACTCCCTTCATAACTCACTTTTCTGAGTTTTAGAATTCCTATTTTCTCCACTTTTTAATCCAATTTCTTCATTGATCCTTCATCCTTGAAATTCCCTGAAGCTAACAGAAGAAGAATCAAGCCTTGAGGTGTCCTGAATTGAGCTTTCCAAGTCCAGTTTCAGAATAATTTTCAGCTACTTCATTCATGTATAATTCTCAATCAAATTGAACCAAATAAAGCCCTATTCTACTCTATTCATCCTTCTGATTCTCACACTTCTTACAGTTTGCATTTTCATTGAGAATTGAGAGAGATACTTGGGATTTTCGTGCTCGCTATTTTTTTCTGGTTTTCTTCAAATTCAGCCTTGCATATTTTATATAAATTTGGCGCGATGGTACAATTAGAATCATCTTGAAGAGACGAAGCTAATGGTACCAGTCTAGTTCTCTAATTTTACAGTTTGTGGAATCTCAATTTAGGGCGTCTGGAGGTTGAAGATGACCTATGTGTCGTGCTTCAGCCAATGATAGCATGACATGTAATTTTTTTTAAATTCTATCCAATGCATCTGTTTCACCATGCGCGCGCCATATGAACCCTTGGATCTGATTACTTTCATTAGTCAGACTCCATCCAACGCGCCAGATTTTAAGTCACTTATAATTATTAAAAAATAATTTGGTGTAATTTCCAAAAAAGGCCATGATATGCACAATGCCAGATCTATTAGATCTGTTTACTAACGCGTTTTGACTCTCATCCAATGTTCCATACTTTTCTGACTTTATTTTTATTTTCTGATTTTTTATATTCAATTGTTTTTAACTTCAAAAAATCATAGAAAATTCATTTCTGACCCAAAAATTCACAAAAATATTTTTTAAATATTTCCTTTCTGATTTTTATTTTTTCATAATTTTATTTTCATATTTGACATTTTTTATTAATTTTTCCTTTATTTTGACTTGTTTCTAATTATTTAAAAATACTTTTTGATGTTTTTAAATTCTGAAAAAAAATTTAAAAAAAATCATTTTATTCGTTTCTGACCTTTTGCATATTTTCTAGAATTTTATTTTGACTTCTACTATTTTTGATCTTTTTTCACTTATTAGAGTGATTTTAATTAGTTTAAAAATACTTTCATGTTTTAAAAAATTACAAAAAAATTTATAAAAATATTTGTGGTCAACTCTGATATTTCTACGGTCTTTTTAAAATTTTCTTTGATACTTTGAGCATGGTTTACTATTTTACCTTTTATTTTCATTTTAAAAACAATTTAAAAATCATTTTTCCTTTTTTATTATTCATTAAATGAATTTTTTTTACTATATTCTGGCTATGTGATTGTTGATCATAAACTTCATTAACATCATTGGATATTGAGTCTTGAGTTTAACTCCACTAAAATAGATGGATGATTTTAATGATAGTTTGATTCAATTTTTGATTCAAATGTATCCCATCCCTCTTCATCTCATTCTCTTCTCTTTTATGCTACATGTTGTTAGAGGATGATCTACATATCATCACTCCAAACATATGGCAAATAGATTACTATTGACCGGTCTCAAAATAGGTGCGACTTCTATATAAGTCCACTTACAATTGCTTAACATAGCTCTAAACCTATGTTTGCGAGCCCAAGTATGTTTAATTTGAAATCTTTGATCCAATAACCTTGAGGTCCATTGTTAGGAGGCTTTGGTCTTATCAATCCTCTAATGAATCTTCATAAATTTTGGAACTAAGTGAGTTATTTAAACATCATTGGTAATTTATTGTTGCCTTGAGATTTTGAAATGAATGATATACTTAACAAAAAGCAAATGAAACTTGTTGTTGAGAGACTTTGATTTTATCAATCTTATAATGAGTTTTTAAATGCAAGTTTCAAGATGGTCATTCAACTAGCCTCTAATTTCTAACTCATTAACAATTGACTTTTATTACTATGCTTTTACTTTAAGCACCATTAATTTTAGCATTTACATTTCATGCTATTTTTCATCTTTGCTCACTTGAGCATTTATCTTTATGTGCTTTTTATTTTTGCTCACTTGAGCTTTTCATTTTCTTTTTGAAGATACCTAATAATAAACTTGAACAATAAAAAACTTTAATGTTACTTGGACTATTTGGTTACTATCCTTGGCATGATAGAGTTATTGGACTTCTTGGACTTAGGATTAGAGACCTTGACCTACCTTGAGACCTGGTGACTTCTTTTTCTATTTTGTCTGGAGTTCTTGGGGTTTACCCCGAGACACTGGGTTGTTTGTTTTCTTTGTGTCCGGGTTATTCTGATTATATGCTTTGTCTATGATTGGGAATTCATCTGTATACAGCCAATACTCTGCCCAATTTTTGTGAAGACCTAATGCATTTGAAGCCTAATTTTCTTAAGAGGTTTATTATCTTTGCTTGTTTGGTTTTAATCCAAAGGATGGGAATTCTACATTGACTTATTATGTCAAATGTTGGCTTCTTGTTGGTTAGACGATTCTTTTCCCTGGCTTTTACCTTATGCTTTAGGATAGTCTCTTCACCTCCTCCCATTTTCTTTAATTTTAAAAATCTTCTCCCTCCTTTTGAAAACTCTTATTGTTTTTAAACTTGAACCGCTTTCACAATAAACTTGGATTTAGGTCCATGCATTTCCAAAAATATTTTATTTAATCAAATTTTAAACAACTTAACAATACTTTGAAATTTTTTTGGTGAGAAGACTAAAAGTCAATCAATCTCATTCAAACCATTTTTCCACTTTGGCTTTTTTACTTTAAAATTTTCCCAAAAGATTAAACTCTTATCAATCTTGGTAGTGATACGAGCTACTATAATTCTACAGTATGTAGTGAAGTGAGACATTTTCCACTTGGGTGTTGAGCGAGGCTTTATTGATTTTAAAATCCAGGCCATATCCTCCACTTTGAGATGACGCAAATTCTCGTTTCTCATAATCGTGGGTAGTAAGTATGTTCTTCCACTCGGAGATGACGATGATGTCTCATCTCTTAAAATTAACCAACACACTTGTGTTTTAAAATTTGTAAAGGTGAACTACGAGTACCCTGATCCCCTATTGCACGGAAGGAGGTATATAGGCACTAAAGGTTCGCAACCGCGGCGGGTATAAAAATTGTAAAAAATATATCTATTTTCTCACCTCCACAATCTATTTTTATACAATGTTTATAGCCAAAAATACACAAATTTTCAAAGAGGTTCCTGTGGAGTACCATAGATGTTTAGGGTGCTAATACCTTCCCTTTGCATAACCAACCCCCGAACTTATATTATCTCCCCCTCTTTTTGGGTTATTCACTCTTTTCCCATTCCTTTAGAAATAATAAAGCACGGTGGATATTTTTATTTGATTTGTGCGAGTTAAGTCAATCCAATGGCTTAGTCTCAACATTTCTACCGCTATATAAAAAATGGCGACTTCACTGGGGAAAGATCGACCAAATGCTGGTCCATCCTGTGATACGGTGGGAAGAACTGACTATTTTTGGAATGCTGGTTTGCGTTTTGCGTTTGTTCTCGCAAAATGTCGCGGTAAGCAAGGGTCGCCACCAACTTTTATTTTATCCAACAAGGAAAGGAAAAAAGCACAGAAAAATTCCTTTTTCGAGATATTTCTTGGGTTCGGGGGGTAGATTATAGAAAGGGAAGGTATTAGCACCCTTTCTATCCGTGGTTATCCACGGGATCTTAGGTACTTGCTCAATTGTTTTCAAAATTGTTTTCTTTGTGCTTGTGGGTTTGAAAAAGTTTTTGTTTTGAAAACTTCGATTTAACTCTTGCTTCTGTCCTCAAGAGTGTAATGAAGTGTTTTTAAAAACTTTGTTCGAAAAGTGTAAGTGTGAAAAGTTTTGTTTTGAAAGAGCAAGTATCTAAGAACCATCTAACTACTCAAAAAAGGAATTGTTCTATGCTAATTTCCTTTAGACAATTCTATCCTACTATTGATGAATAGGTAGCACCGTCGTTGGAGTTTAAGGGTCAATTCGAATGAGGGACTTACGGTCACCAAAGCAATGTTAGGACGCCTTAGCGGTAATCCTAATGTCTTAGATCATTTGTTTGAGGCAACAATATTCGAGGCAACCATTTCGAGGTGACTATGATCTTTTAAACAAGAGGACGGCCTCTAAAGCGACCTATACTCGATGACCGTGTACAAAGGCAACCAAGTGGGGTGTACCCTAAGAGTGCGCATGTGCGAGTGTGTTGATTTCGGTTATTTTTATCTTTGTACATGTTAAGGGTGATCTAATTTGATTTTAAGATTAACATTCAGTCTTGTCATGCAAACCCTATTATCAAACATCTAACAGTTATAATTTGCGGAAATAAAATGCGGAATTTAAATTACAAGACGTCGGGTATTTACATCGCCAAAGACAAACCCTTTGAAAAATAAAATAAAGCCATAAAAGTAATTAAATGTCCTATTTAGCTATTACATTCCGGAAGCAGATACAAAATTGGATAAGGAAAAGTAAATCGCGACGCAAAATTAAATCGGACGTATGACTAGGGTTTTGACCCTTTTGGTTAAAGAAAAATCTTTTTTATGTTTTTATTATTTTTATTTAAGGAAAATAAATTAAACCTAAATAAAATGCCTAAATTAAGTTAATAAATTAATTAGTGAAAAAAATAAATTAAGACATATTTTTGGATTTTTGCTATTTTGAGAAAGAAAATAAAATTATTGAATTAGTGGTTAAAACCTAATTAAGTCTAATCAATTTTATTATTTACAAAAATAAGTTAGAGTTTTCTAAAATTAAAAGCCTAATTAATTAATTAATTAGTATTTATTAAGAAAAAATAAAAAGTTTGAAGTTTGATTGAATAAAAAATATTTTTTGTGATTTTATTTGATAAAAAGAGAATTTTTGATTGGTTAGAGAATTAAATAAAACAATTAAAATAAATAAATAAATAATAAGAGAGGAGAAGAATTTGGGCCTTTTTTTTGGGGGTGTTGATAGTGTGATCGGTGGGAATGAGAACTGACTGTTTTGGAATGCTGGTTCGCGTTTTGCGTTTGTTTTTGCAAAATGTTGCGGTAAGCAAGAGTCGCCACCGTCTTTTATTTTATCCAACAAGGAAAGGACAAAAGCACAGAAAAATTCCTTTTCGAGATGTTTCTCGGGTTCGGGAGGTAGATTATAGAAAGGGAAGGTGTTAGCACCCTTTCTATCCGTGGTTATCCACAGGCTCTTAGGTACTTGCTCATTGTGTTTTCAAAATTTGCTTTTCTTTGTGTTTTGTGGGTTTGAAAAGAGTTTTTGTTTGAAAGGAGTGTAAGTGCGAAAAGTTTTGTTTTGTTTTAAAAGGAGCAAGTACTTAAGAACCATCTACCTACTCGAAAAAGGAATTAGTCTGTATAAATGTCCTTTAGACAATGCTATCCCACTATTGAGGAGTAGGTAGCACCGTCGTTGGAGTTTTCGGGTCAATTCGATTAAGGGACGTGTGGTCACTAATGCAATGTTAGGACGCCTTAGCGGTAACCCTAATATCCTAGATCATTTTTCCGAGGCAACCGTTTCGAGGCAACTATGATCTTTGGACAAGAGGGAGACCTCTAAAACTTCCTATACTCAATGACCACGTTCGAGGCAACCAAGTGAAGTGTACCCTAAGAGTGCGCATGTGCGAGTGTGTTATTTCGGTTAATTTTATCTGTACATGTCATGGGTGAGCTATATTGTTTTTAGGTTAAAGATTGATCTTGTCATGCATTGCTTATTTATCAAACATCTAACAGTTAATATTGTGCGGAAATTAAATTGCGGGAAATTAAATCTAAACTATTACAAGGCGTCGGGTATTTACATCGCCAAAAACAAACCCTTTAATTTAAATTGCAGAAAGTAAAATAAAGCGGTAAATAAATAAAGTCCTAATTAAAAGTTATTACATTCCGGAAGCAATTACAATATTGGAAATATAGATCGCGTGCAAGAAAATTAAATCGGCGTATTTTTTAGGGTTTTGACCCTTTTTGAAAGAAAGCATGCTTTTTTTGTTATTTTTGAATTAAATTAAATTAAACCTAAGTTAATTAATTAATTAAATAAAAAATATATTTTTGGGTTTTTTATATTTAAAGAAAAAAAATAAAAAATGATTAAAATTATTAGAAACCTAATTCTACATTTTTTAATTTATTGCAAAAATATTAAATGTTTAAACCTATTTAAAACTAAGTTAATTAACTAATATTTATTTACAAAAATAAAATAATGAAATTAGTTTTAATAAATAAAAATAATATTTTTTTTTTCTGATTTTATTAGGAAAATTATTAATTAGTTAATTAACAATAAAATAAAAAATTAGAACAAAATAAATAAATGAAAATATAAAGAGTAAAAGAAATAACCCAGGGGGTGTGGGCCTAATTTGAAGGTGTGATTTGCAATTCTCCACGCCCAATAGTTGTCAGCCTTGTTTGACTTTTCCAATCCAGCGCGTGCCTTTGACTAGGGAGTATGATGAGCTTGCAATCTGGACCCTTGGATTTGGCCTGAAGGCCACTTGGCGTTTGAGATCTGGAGGAATATGGTGGACCACGCTTATGATGCTGCATAAAATTGCCTGAAAATAAAATGTAACAAAGTTTTGGGGGACCTGGGATTCGAACCCAGGTCCCAAGGGGTTTTCCACTCACGCTTCCACCAACTGAGCCATGTTGCCTTATTGTTAACATAATGGACAAATAATATTATAAAAGAAATGCAAGCAATATACTGGAAAATAAAAAATGCGCGAAATTGATTTGAACGGGCCAATGAGAGGAAGACACCTAATCGTATTCTTCACCAAAAACCTGGTTTTCTTACCTACGGATTTTTATCCGCAGGAAGATCCGTGGGATCATTCTAAAATAATTTCCAGGCCATGTAAACGCAAGCTGAGATCATCATCGTGTTCGTCTCTCTTCCCTGAACATCCATGTACCAATTATTTGTCCTAATTTTGCCTGTATCAAAAATTCCTAAAAAACAAGAACACGAACCCTAGCTTCGGATCTAGGGTTATAAGCCATGAAAACAAAATTAAATAATACATAATGCTTAGAAATCGAATGGCAAGCATGAATGTACAAACGATTTGGCAAAAAAATGCAAGAACATGGATTCACGATTCCATGTTCAGAGCTATGTTCGTGGGCACTTACAGCGTAATTCAGGAGGTCTCAAGGCCTGGTTTTGATTGCTTTAGCTCCACTAGATGTCAGGCAAGGAAGCTACGTTGAGATCTTGGATTGAATCGTGCTCTAACCAAGGTTTTGATCTCACACTTTTGCAAGCTTTTTTCAATTCTAGTTTGGCCGTTTTTGCAGTCCTTAGCTCCTGTTCTTGATGTGCCTGGCTTGTGTGTGTATATGGGATTGCATTAGGTCAAGAATTGGGCTTTAATCCATGTGCATTGAAGATTTTGAGATATGATTTGCTCACCATTGATAAAGTTTCCAAAACTATGCCAAATCCAAGATTTTGTACACAACAATGCTTGATACGAATTTGATTGAGTGTATCATTATATTTGAAAGCTGTAATGATCACAAATATCTCATTCCATCAATTTTTGGATTTTATTTGAATTAATATTGATTTAAAATGAATTAAATCAATAAAAATTAAATAAAATAGAAAAATAAATGAATGGACATGAAACTGAAGATGGGATACGTGTGTGGTGTGACAAGATCAAATCAAGTGGGGAAAAGTGGGCCCTTTTGTCAAAAATTGGAGTTTTGAGGATAGTTGACTTTTGGCAAATTTGGAAAAATGCCCAACTTCAGCAATGCATAACTTCTTCAATTTTGAACTTTTGGAAGTGTTCTTGGACTTTTTAGAAACCTTGAGATGTCCTATAACCAACCCTTTTGTTATAATCTCATTTTGATATTCTATTCTCAAGTTATAAGCTTTGGAAAAAAAGGTGTTTTTGTTGACTTTCAAAAATGACCTATAATGTCCAAATTTGTAACTTTTTGTGAGAGTATTTCTTGATCTTGGGGTGTCAATATGGATTGTAGGTAATTGCATCCTATTCTAAATGAGCTTTGGATGGGTCATTTCTAATAAAGTATGAGAAAGTTATGCTTGGTCAAAGTTGAGTTGACTTTTCCTACAAAACCCTAATTTAGCAACTTTTGAATCTTGATGAATCTTGAGAAATCCTTGATGAATCATGATCAACCCTTGATCAAATGATGAATTATCCTTCAAAATGAGAATGTTGACAAAAAATCTTGAGGTTTGACTATTTGTAGGTCACAGTTGACTTTTGCCCTAACACAATCGATTTTTGGACCTCTTGAGCAATTGACTGACCAAACTTTCTCTGCAAGGCTTGAAATTTGACATGGATGAACTTAAGAACATATTAGGACATTGGGAAGCACTTGAGGTAATTTGGATGTAAGGACCTTGATGCAACACAAAACCCTAATTTTTAATTGACTGCCTTAGGAGATGATTTGACTGTCCAATTCTTGAGCCATCTTGAGCAACTTGAGATTATTCTTGACATGTCTTGAGAAATATGGGAGGGAAAATTTTGGGGTACAACAGATAGCAATTCCATAAGCCCATTTACGCTGGCCTTTTTGACTTTCTGGGATCCAGTATGCACGCATGGACTTGGGCTATGGTGGACCTCCAGCTTTTGACCACCAGATCTGGCTCTTGGCCATCTGGCGTTTGGATGGATGAGGGACTATGGTGTATTGCAAGCTTGTGCGCGCATAGGAATACCTGAAAAACAAAATTATTGAGAAAGTGGGGGACCTGGGATTCGAACCCAGGTCCTGAAGGAGATTGCACTAACACGCTTGCCACCATGCTACATTGATCTGTTTGTTAATATAATACGCAATGATAATGATATAGCAAAGTAAAGTCAATTGGTTAGAAAAAGTAAAAACACGCCATTTTTGAATGGCCCAATGAGCGAGTGACAGCTCTTCATCCCTGTCCTCCCACTACTGTAATATTACCAGCAGATTTGAATCCGCAGCTAAAAGCACAGCTTATTCCTAAAATTGTCTTCAGGCAATAAAAATAACTTTCAAGGGCATGGTTGTATTCGTCTCATTCTCCTGGATGCAACCATGCCCATCACATGGACCAATTTTACCTGAAATAAGAACCCCTAAAAACAGAAATAAAACCCTAGCTATGGCATTTCATGGTTACAGTGCATATAAATCAAATTGATTATTGCCAATGGCTTGCAAATAATATGAGGGCCATGAATATGCAGTTATTTCATTCAAATGATGCCAAAATAAACCAAATAGAATTCAAGAACAGAGCTGTGTTTCGTGAGACTTACAATGCGTTTGGAAGTCTGAAAATGCTTACTTTGGATCCAGGTAGCTTGTGTGAATGGTCAGGAAGCAATTGAGACCACTCTCGTGTCCTGAAACAGCCTCTAACTTGGAATTTGATCTCTCACATTTTTGTGAATTTTTTCACTTTTGTTCTGCCTCTTCCCACACTTGCCAACCCTGATTTCATATGCTTTTGCTTGCTTATGTAACGTGTACTGCATTAGGGTAAGAAATATGGATCAAATCCCTCCATATCAATGCACATGAATGTGATTTGATCTCCATTGAAAACCTTCCAAATTTGATTTGATTTGGATCTTTTTGCACATGATTTGATTTGATACGAATTTGATGATGATAATTGCTGAATGTGGAGCCTGAAACAGCCAAGAGATCATGAGTTATCAATGCCTTGGATTTTCTATGATTTTATTTGATTTAAATGAATAAATTCAATCAAAAATCAAATTAAATAATAAAAATGAAATATGGACACATGGCTGAAGCTAGGGCACGTGGACAATGATGCAAACTCAAATCAAGTGGAAAAGAATGGGCCCATTTGACAAAATTTGAAGTTTTGGGGATAGTTGACTTTTGGCAATTTTGCAAAAAAGTCCAACTTCAATAATGCATAACTTTTTCAATTTTGAACTTTTGGAGGTGTTCTTGGACTTTTTAGAAATCTTGAGATGTCCTCTAACCAAAACTTTTGGTCTAATCTCAATTTGATATGCCATGCTCAAGTTATAAGCTTTGGAAAAAAGGTGTTTTTGTTGACTTTCAAAAATGACCTATAATGTCCATATTGATAACTTCTTGTGAGTGCATTTTTTGATCTTGGGATATGAATATGGATTGTAGGGAATTGCATCCTCTTAAAAATGAGCTTTTTATGGGTCATTTCTCATAAAGTATGAGAAAGTTATGCTTGGTCAAAGTTGAGTTGACTTTTCCTACAAAACCCTAATTTAGCAACTTTTGAGTCTTGATGAATTTTGAGCAATCCTTGATGAATAATGATCAACCCTTGATCAAATGATGAAATATCCTTCAAAATGAGAATGTTGACAAAAAATCTTGAAGTTTGACTGTTTGTAGGTCACATTTGACTTTTGCCCTAGTACAGTCGATTTTTGCACCTTTGAGCATTTGACTGAGCAAACTTCCTCTGCAAGGCTTGAAACTTGAAATGGATGATCTTGAGAACATATTAGGGCATTGGGTAGCACTTGAGGTCATTTGGACTCAAGGACCTTGATGCAACACCAAACCCTAATTTGGGGTAGACTGCCTTAGGAGATAGCTTGTCTGACCAACTCTTGAGCTATCTTGAGCCATTTGGAGATTTTTCTTGCAATGTCTTGAGGAATATGAGAGGGAAAATTTTGGGGTACAACACATCCCTAAGTGGGTTGAGCCTATCTTTGGTTACTTGATTATGTGCTATTATTTGTTGTATATTATATGTTGTATATATGTTTGTCTGGATTTTCCTAGTTTTCAGGACGCTTGGTGATTTCTCATAAGTCCTCTACCCGGACTTGGGCAAACTTAAGATAGGACGGGCAGTATAGTCACATTAACTTTGAGGGAGTAATCCCAAAAATGGAGGCATGAGATCCCCCACTCAATGGAGGCCTCTTTAACTGTAGTTCCGTTTACCGAGTAATCAGGAAGACGTGCTGCTTTTGACCAGAGAGCCTATTGAAGATGAGGACCGTAGAACCTTTAACCCATCTTGGCCTTTTAAGTGTATTGCGGAAACTATGACGGAGTAATCCGGAAATGGTTGTCATGCGATACTACACTCAGACGAGTTTTTCCTGAGAATATTACTAATTACCGAGTCAATCGGGACATTGGTAATATCCGAAAGAAGGATGTAGACTCTGGGAACCTCTTAGAACCTTGTTCAGAAGGTGATAAACTATTATATCATACCTTGTGGGTAGTACCTTTGACTTCATGCTCGTGACGCCGAACCTATGACCCCCCTATGTTTGGGATCTTGTGTGTGATTGTTACATCATGCATTCATGCACCCATGAGCATCCTTTAAAAACATTTTGGTTCAAGAAACTTAAAGTTGACTTTTTGCGAATATCATAGGTACTTTTGACCATGGATTCTGGAAAAAGAAAGACTCGGAAGTACAATTTCAAGAATCCCAAGATAGATGATTTGATGAGTCTGATTCCTGAGATTGAGAGTTCTACAGATTTTCAAAAGAAGTATGGATCCGTCGTGTCTCTCATGAAACTTAGAATGAAGGAGGGTATTCTCTCGAATTTGGTCCAATTCTATGATCCGATGTTTCGATGTTTCTCTTTCCATGATTATCAGTTGATACTTACATTGGAGGAGTATTCTTATCTACTAGGTTTACCTATTACCAGTCGTGTTCCTTTCACCGTTTTGGAGGGGGAGACAATGTCTCATGAGATTGCTACTATGGTTCATTTGGGGAAGTCTGGGATTGAGGCCCACATAACTACCAAAGGAGGAATTAGAGGATTACCCGATCAATTTTTATTAGAGAAAGCTCGTTATTTTTATAGGATTAAGAGTACAGTTGCTTTTGAAGCTATCTTTGCTCTGCTTGCTTATGGGTTGTTCTTATTTCCGAACATCGATAACTTTGTGGATATCAATTCCATCAGGATTTTTTTATAGGGAATCAAGCCCCTACCTTATTAGGAGATTCTTATTACTCCATTCATTTTCATGATTCTTATCATGGAGAGAAGATCATTTGTTACACGTCTTTGCTGTATCAGTTGTTTATTTCTCACTTACCTCAATCCGATTGTTTCTGGGATATCAAGAAGGAACCTCATTGGGCTCCGAAGATTATGGCCCTCACTTATTCAGATATCATTTGGTATCATCAGGCTTACCATGATGTAGATATTGTCGATACTTGTGGTAGTTTACCAAATGTATCTCTCCTTGGTACAAAGGGAGGAATTAACTACAATATCGTTCTTGCACGACGACAACTTGGATATTATCGCACGCACAAATCAGAGATAAGAGATGAACTCAATTGTGGCAGTGATGATATGTAAAGAAATGTAGCGGTAAAGATTTGAGATTTAAGCCATCAATTGACTTAACTCAACACATTATAGTCGCCACTGCACTTTATTGTTTCCAAAGGGAAATGGGAAAAAAGCGAACAAAAGCCAAAAAGATCAGAGATCGAGGTACGGGGGTCGGTTATGCAAAGGGAAGGTGTTAGCACCCTAAGAATCTACAGTACTCCGTAGGATCCACTTTGTTTGGTTTATTTCAAAAGGAGTGTCATGTAAAGGTTTACTTGCTAAAGGAAAAGAATGAATGAGTATTTGTAAACAAAAGAAAATGAAATGTTTTTTTTAATTATTTTTGTTGCTCGCCTTGGGTCGTAAGACTTAGTGCCTACGTACTCCCTCGTGCAATGGGAAAGTCAGAGCACCATAGTTCGGCTAGAAAAGAGTTATCTATTGATTGTTTTTAAACAAGGAGACAAGTCATCATTTTTAGGAGAGAAATCTCGACTAACGCCCACAAGGTGTGAGAAAGATGGACCCTGCGTCAGTAAGAGTGAGGGTTTAAGAACGCCTCTAGTACTCAATTGGAAAAGTCGACACCTTTATAACCATGGGGATATAACAATATTGCTCGACTATCAATGAATCATGTCTCATCTTGAAAAAAAATTTGATGGTAAAGGTGCTCGAGCGCACAAAAGAGTTTGAATGAGTTGAAGTGTTTTTGTTAATTTTGAAAGATGTCAAAGTATGATTAAATGTATTGAATTTTTTTTTAAAGAAAAGAAGTTTAAAAGAAAAGGCGCTCGACAAAGTCGAGGTTTATTATGAAAGCAGTCCGAGTTTATAAACAAGAAGAGTTTTGAAAAAGATGATAAGATTTTGAAAATTAAAGAAGATGGGAGGAGATGCAGGGACTATCCTAAAGCATAAGGTAAAAGCTAAGGAAGAGAACCGTCTAACTAACAAGAAGCCAATACTTGACATTATGGGTCAAGATAGAATTCCCATTCTTTGAATTGAAACCAAGCAAGCGAAGATACTAGACCTCTTGAGAGAACCAAGCTTTAATTGCATTAAGTCTTCACAAAAATAAGGCAGAGTAATGGCTGTATACAGATGAATTCCAGATTACACACAAAGTATGTAATCACAATAACCTGCACATAAAATAAACAAACAACCCAATGTCTTTAGGTAAACCTCAAGAGCTCCAGACAAAATATCTATTAAGGTCACAAGGTATCCAACATAAGTCAAGGTCTCTAATCCTAAGTCTAAGAAATCCATCAATCCATAATGCCAAGGATAGTAACCAAATAGTCCAAGTATCATTAATGTTTTTTATGGTTCATGTTGATTATTAAGTGTCTTCAAAAAGAAAAGAAAAGCTCAAGTGTGCAAAATAAAAATGACATAAAAGTAAATGCTCCAGTGAGCAAAGATGAAAATAGCATGGAATGTAAATGCTTAAAGGAAATGGTACGTAAAGCATAAAAATAAAAGCATAAAGTAATGTCAATTGTTAGTAATTAGTGGTTAGTTAGATGACCATCTTGAAACTTGCATTTGGAACTCATTTGAGGATTGGTAGAACCAAAGCCTCCACACAACAAGTTGAATTTTCTTTTTTTCAAGTATATCATCCATTTTGGAAACCTCAAAACTAACGTTTAGTGATTACTGGTGTTTAAGTGATCCACGTTGACCAAAAGTGATGTAGATCCATTAGAGGATTGGTAGAACCAAAGCTTCCACACAATGAATCTCAAGGTTATTGGATTAAAGAGATCAAATTAACATACTTGGGCTTGTAAACATAGGTTTGAGCCACGAATGATCATTTATTCGAATCAGGACAAAATTTAGCGCTATGTAAAGCAATCGTAAGTGGACTTATGTAGAAGTTGCACCTATTTGGAGGTCGGTCAATAGCAATCTATGTACTCCATGTTTGGATAAATGATATAGAGATCATCATCCCTTAACATGTAGCACAATTAAAAAAAGAAAGGGATAAGATGAAGAGGGAGGGGAATGATAAGCTAATTTGGATCACTACCTTAAATTTCTTTCATCTTTAAATTCAATCACTCATCTTGGTGGATTAAAGTACTAAACATATCATTAATCTAAAGCACGAAAAATGAATTAAATAATTCACTCTTAGATAGATTTGAATTAATGAACATTTATCCAACTTCATCTACACCCAAATTCCATTGAATTTAAAGAGAAATTGGATATTTAAAATTGCAATCAAAACTAATAATCAAAAGGAGTGAGTAGAAAAAGAATTTTGGATCAAAGCTGCCCCAAAACAAGGCAAAAATGCATTTTGTTTTTGTGCACATCAATTGCACTACGGTGTAAATCGATTTGCATAGTGTTTTTAAAAAAAACTGTGCGAAATTCACTTAGTGCAATCGATTGCACTGTTACAGCAATCGATCGCACGCTGTTACAGATAGCAAAACAACATTTAAGCCAAATTCTTGTTCAAACTTTCCATCAAATACCTTATGATCATGGATTCAATTGAGCATGAAAATTCCATCAAATTATGATAAAATAACACCATTGGAGTCACAAAATAATGCTCAATGAATAAACCCAAAGATCAATAAGAGATCACATTGTGAAAGATGGAAAATCCAACTTACCAAAGGTAGATATAGAGAATTATCAACACAGCTTCAAGAATTTGCTTCAATTCAACCACAAAAATCAATTGCCCAAGCTTGGATGTAGAGAATTGATGAATAAAAAGTGTTTGGGTGAATGTTTAGCTCAAAGATTAGTAAGCTTCAATGCAAAGCTTACTAACTTTTTGAAAATGGAGCTTTGAGTGAATTTGGTAGATTGAGAGAATTGAGAGATTTTTTAGCAAAGTGATTTTGGCTATCAAAAGCTTGAAATTTGAATGAAATGAGGGCTCTATTTATAGAGTTTTGGATTGGGATTAGTGGTAATTTGGTAATTGATTCTTGGAGCTAAAATTTGAATTAATGATAATTCTTTCAAAAATTAGAGAAAAATTGGAGCCAAAATTTGACTGCTTGAAATTGCTGATTTTTTTCAAATTTTCAGGATGTGCAATTGATTTCACTACCATGCAAATTGATTTGCATAGTGTATTTTTTCAAAAATTGCGCAAAATGCACTTTGTGCAATCGATTGCACTCTAGGAGCAATTGATTGTACAATGAAAAAAAATGAAATTTTTTTAATTCTTTTTCTTTGCAAATAGAGATTTTAGGGAAATAATACCGAAAAACCTTATTGCCAGATGCTTTGACTCGATACCTAAAAAATACAAGAGCAAACTTAAAGATAGGATGCAAATGTAATGACTGAAGCTATTTATTAATGATTATGATCAAATGACAAAATATGATATGAAAGTGCGACTGAAAAAGTTAGGGGAGAAATTTAGGGTACAACAGCTGCCCCTATTTAATTATCTTTTAGCCAAATAGGAGGAAATTAATAAAATACAAACAGACCTGAATTTCGTCCCTGATGCGATGAGATGATAACATATGTTATGAATGAATGCATGTACTCTTTTTTTTGACATATATTTTTTGAATGATGTATGAGATGAGACAGACTTTGTGGGAATATGGAAAGACTTGAAACTAGAAATTTGTGGTAGTTCAGATGAAATGACGTGGAAAGACACGCTAGGGAAACAACAAGATATTTCTGGATATCTGTCAGAGTGACAAAGAGTAACCATTAATACTTGGGAAAAAGAGATAAAACCCGAGAAGGCAGGCAGCGACATCCAAGAATGTCATTGAATGAGGCAAGTAACTCACTCGAAAAGACAATTAGAAACATCTAGAATAACATTAGATATGGGATGAGACCAAATCTGAAGCTACATCAGAGTCGTCCAGAAAAGACGCTGGACGGAAAAGAAACACGACATCCAATATTGGCTTTGGACGAAGGGAAAACTCAACGTCAATTAATGGCTTTAGACGAGAGAAAAAAATCACAACATCCAATAATGGCTTTGGATGGAAACAAAAGATCCTGAAATTCAATATTGGCTTTGAATGAAAGAAAAGATGGTGGCATCCTATATTGGCTTTGGATGGCAGCAAAAGGTAACAACATCCAATACTGGTTCTGGATGGAAACAAAAGAGACCATGTATCCAAGATTAGCATTGGACGGAAGAGAGAAATAGCTCATCCAAGATTAGCATTGGACGAAAGAGAGGAAATAACCGAACTGACATCTGCTTTGGTAGGTGCCAAGTAAGTTGGACTTTGATTTCAAGGTGACATGTCAACTATAACAAGACCTCGGGAAATGCAAATGAGGATGAAACACTCTTGTTATGCATTACGTATGCATTTTGTTATGCATGATATGTGAATGATTTATTCATGTAATTCAGTCGTTTATGACAATGGAGTTTGACTCTTTTGTGGAGGTAAGATTGGAAGTTTGATTCCTCAACGTAGAGAACTCTCCCAAATTTGCTTGGGAAGAAAATCATGAACCCAAATTTGTCACACTTGTAAACTGTATTGAACTGATGATATTCTGTGGAAGGACATGGAGAGATGCTTGGGGATTTTTCCCAGATTAGCTGACTGTTGAAGATAAACTGATCATGGCTTCAGGCGAAAGTTGCTGGAAATGAGCTGATCACGGTTTTAGCTCTTGAAATGACTATTGGAGATAAATTGATCATGGGTTCAGCTCTAGAAATGTTTGTTGGGAATAAACTGATCATGGCTTCAGTTCTTGAGATGACTGCTAGAAATAAACTGATCATGGCTTCAGTTCTTGAAATGACTGTTGGAGATAAACTGATCATGGCTTCAGTTCTTGAAATGTTTGTTGAAAAGGAATGCCCCAGTATGATTCTTAAAAATGATCTTCTAGCTAACCAATTCTGAGAAAACTTGCACTGAGCAACAAATCTTGAACTGATTCATAAATGGATCTGGAAGATGCTTTCCCCTGATAGGGTCATTGACCAAGTTCCTCAGCTGTATGAAATTCCTTGACGAGGAAAGCTTGTTTGCAAGCAAAAATTGTTTATTCAAACATGGTAATTTTAATGCAAAGTTCATGTAAAAGTTTTGAATCCAAAATCATTTTTGAAATGATGTTATTGGTGTATAGAAAATGCATCACTGGTTAAAACACAATGGTTTATACTTTTAAAGTGAAAACAAAGTATGAAACCAAAATAAATGATTCGCAAAAGATCATAGGAGTCAGTTTACGAAACCTTGCTGTAGTATGCTTTCAAAAGAAACCTAGCTTCAATTAGGTCTTTTGAGGGTTATAATTTTTGGTTGAGATCATCTTTGACACTTCTTGCTGTGTGTAAAGGAAATCTTGATCGCGACCTTTATTGAAAGGTGTCTTGCACGATTTCTCTTGTAATTGAATGCACATCCAAATTAACTGAGAACTACCCATCCCTATGTTAAGATTGCGGGTTTTTTCGTACAAAAAGAAATTCCAAATTCTAGGCTCAAAGGGGTGAACGAGGGATTAACTTCCTTATTGCTTCGGTGTTTGGGAGTTGAAATAATGCATGTACATCCTCAGCAAAGTTTTATTCGAAAGCATACCAACAACAATTATGGGTATTTCATTTTCATCATTGTGATCGGTGGATCTGGAACTGACTGTTTAACGCTGGTTCGCGAAATGTCGCGGAAGCAAGAGTCGCCACCGTCTTTTATTTTCTCCAAATGGAAAGGACAAAAGCACAGAAAAATTCCTTATAGAGATTGCTCTCGGTTCGGGAGGTAGGTTATAGAAAGGGAAGGTGTTAGCACCCTTTCTATCCATGGTTATCCATGGGCTCTTAGATACTTGCTCACTTGTGTTTTCAAAAATGGTTTGTTTGCTTTTCAACTGTGGGTTTTAAAAAGTTTCTTTGAAAATTTCAGTTCGACTCTTGTATCAGTCCTCAAGAGTGTTTGAAAAGTTGCTTTCGAAAGCTTTTTGAAAAGGTGTCGGTGTGAAAAGTATTTTTGATTTGTTTTGAATTTAGAGCAAGTACCTAGAGTCGTCTACCTACCCTAAGGAATTCGTCTGTGTACATGTCCTTAAAGTAGTGCCATCCCACCATTGAGAGGTAGGTAGCACCACCGTTGGAGGTGTTCGGGTCAATTCGAAGGTTCGGGACATGGTGATCACCAGAGCAATAGGAAGATACCTTAGAAGCTACCCTCATGCCAGGTTCCCGGATCATGAGGACTTACTAAAACATCTTCTACTCGACGATCACCTTTCGAGGGCAAGGCAATAGTGAGGCGTACCCTAGGGGTGGTGTGTGATTTGTGTGTCATGTTCATTTGCATTTATCTTGTTCATGTCATAGGTGATCTACGCTTTTGTTTTTATTTTAACATTCATTCTTGCATGCAATTTTATTAACAGTTAAAAAAAGTGCGGAATTTAAAAGTTCTACGCTATTACAAAGGCACGGGTCCACATCGCCAAATTAAGTCCAGGACCCGATTTGAAAATAAAATAAAGTGCGAGAAATATAAATGTCTAATTTACATGGCTTTGGGAGAATTACATGAATATTATAACAAGAAATAAATGCACGACATAGAATTACGATCGTATGCGAGGGCGTTGGACCCTTTTTAATGAAATTAAAGTACGATTAACAAATTAATTAAATTAAAATAAAAAGAAAAGATTTTTTAGAGTTTTTTTGGTATTTATGGAATTTTAATGAGAAGATTATGGAATTTAAAACCTAATTCTAGTTATTTTTAATTTATTAAAAAAACATGTTAAAGTTAAACCTAGAATAAAAACTAATTAATTAATAAGACTTTTTTACAAAAAAAATAACATTAAATGAAATATATTTTAATTTTTATGACTTTCTGATTTTTATTATTTTTTTTATGTTAAGAAAATATTAATTTAAAGATTTAAGAAGAAATAATTAAATTAAACAAATAAAAGAAAAAAGATAGAAAAAGAAAAGAAACACAAACCCTAGGGGGTGTTGACCCCAATTAGGAGGTACCATCCAGCGTTTTTTTTTGGCCCAAGAAGCTTGGCCTTGTTTGACTTTATTGGCTTGCGTATGACACGTCTGACTCATGCCCATGGTGGTCTCCAAATCAAGGCCCTTGGATTGCCCTTAGTGGCCATGTGGCAAGCTGGGATATTGAGTGTATAGTGAACCCCTGGAGTACGCGCTGCATAGAAAGATGGAATGGAAAATAATATGAGAAAGGGAGGGGGACCTGGGATTCGAACCCAGGTCCCAGAGTTTACCAATGCAACGCCTGACCAATGGAGCTGTTAACACACTTTGTATATTATATGGACCATAATTATTATAAGAAAAGACAAACGTTAGTGGTCTGAGTCAGCAAAACGCGCGCCACTCTTTGAATAGACCAACCATATCATGCCACCTGATCTTCTTCCTCATCCATGCGTTTTGACCTGAAAAAAGAACATCAAATAGCGGGGGTTTTGAACCCCCACAATCTGAAGTGCCAAAAAATAGCGAATAGAAATTGGCTGCATATAAAAAAAGCGCGAGGGATTTTTTAGATTCAGTGGAACGTCACGAGTTAAATGGTGTAATTCTTATGGTTCAATTTTTCTATGTGGACGAAGCCCTCTTTTAAGGTCTCTGCAACCCTAAAAATTAGCCATGGAAATTCTTTATACAATCAATATTAATCCAATTCAACGATGCCATCAGTTTCATTGAGTCCATATTAGTGGAAAACATGCATTATAATGTATGGATATGACATAGAAATCAGAACATGAAAACGCGAAATATCAAGAACAGAACAGCTTCATTCTACCGTTTCTTGAGGCTAGAAGCTGTGATTTTGATTCAGGAAGCTTCCTTGATGTCTCAGGAAGGCAATGGAATAGTTGTTTTTCTTTGAATCGCACCAGAATGTAGTTTTCAGTTTTCAGATTTTTCACAAAAATTGCAATGTTCTTCTTCAGCTTTGGGCGCAGCTTAGAGGTCTTGAGCTTTAGGGTTTGCATTAGTATATGTATAGGATCAGATTAGGGTTAAAATTTTGATCCAAAACCCTTTGCATTGATGGAAAGAATATTTGATTTTCATGGATATTTTTCCAAATCTTTTTCACATGTTTTTGATTCCAATCATGGCCAATCACCTTGATTCTTTCCATATCAGATAGTGCATGAAATCTTGAAGGTATTCCATGCATAAAAAGATTTGAAAAGCTTGCTTTAGTATTTTTCACATATTTTATTTTATTAAATGAATTAATAGCAATTAAAAATTCAAATAAATAAATAAAAATGATGAATAAATCCCCTTTGGGCCAAATGATCGTGCATATGCTTTGGATGATGATTCTTGGAAGAAAATGTGGCCCATTAGCAATTTTAAGGCATTTGAAGCAAAGTTGACTTTTCAAAATTCCCAAAAATTTCCCAACTTCCACAAGGCATATCTTGCTCAATTTTTAAGCTTTGATCATGTTCTTGGACATTTTGGAAAGGTCTTGAAGTACTCTAACCAATGCCTTTGGTCCCATGTCATTTTGATTTACCAATCTCAAGTTATGGTCTTTGACTTAAAGTCCCTTTTTGTTGACTTTTGAAAATGACCTATAATGTTGAAATTGATAACTTTTTGTGAGAGCATTTATTGGACTTGAAGTGTGAAGAGGAGTTGTAGGAAATGTCTTTCTATTCAAAATGAGCTTTGGATGGAATTTTTCTGATAATCCACGTGGAAGTTATGCCTTGGTCAAGTTACAGTTGACTTTTTCAACTGTCCAAATATGGAAACTTTTGCATCTTGAGACTTTTTGAGCCATGCTTTGAGAATCATGATCAAGAATTGATCAAATGATGTTTGTGGCTTCAAAATGAGATGTTGACCAAAAATTTGGACTTTTGACTGTCAAATGACCATTTTGCCCCTGCAGTTGACTGTAGTGCAATTAGGGTTTTTGACTGTGCAATTTTGTGTTGTAAGTCTTGAAACTTGGCATGAGGATGTTTGACCATGTTTATAGGCATGTGGGACTTGATTGGACCCTTGGAAACTTCAATTACTTTGCCAGACCCAAAACCCTAATTTTTGACTGTTAGGAGGCCCTTGAACTGTGCAACCCTTGGAGAGATTTTGAAGCATGCTCTTTGCAATTCTTGAAGAATATGGGAGGGAAAATTTTGGGGTACAATAGTTGCCCCTGTTCAATCTTCTTAGACCTGAGGATGCAGATTGGCTGACGTGCCTTTCGTAATCCGAAGGTGGAAGATGATTGAACACTAGAGTGCCCAGAAATTTGCGCTCACATAGTAGCGGTGTGATGGTGGAATGGGCTTATAGATGCCATTTGGAGATTGATGAATAGGATGATGGGCTTATAGATGCCATCTGGATGTCGATCGCGTAAGAGATTCCTTAGCGAGAACTTGCGTACCTGAAAAAGAAAAATGATTACCTGACCTGTTACAGGAGTGGTCTTCAAACTCTTTGTAAGGATGTACCCTGACTGGTTACAGGAGCTGAATCTGGAGCTTCAAACGGTGATGAATGAACCAGGGATGGTTACTACCTCAACGGGACGGTGAGAGAACCTTGGACGATTATTACCTCAACAGGAACGCTGAGAGAACCTTGGACGACTTCAACCTCAACAGTAACGCTGAGAGAATCTTGGGCGACTTCTACCTCAACAGTAACGCTGAGAGAATCTTGGGCGACTTCTACCTCAACAGTAACGCTGAGAGAATCTTGGATATCTTCTACTGAGTCTTTATCAGGAAAATCTGTTAGGGGTCGATTTAGCTGGACTAGAGAAGGCCTTTGACTGGATAAGAAACAGGAAAATCTTAGGGTCGATTTAACTGAACCGGTCTAGGTCTTGAAATCTTCAACTGGATAAGAATCAGGGAGATCTTAGGGTCGATCTGACTGAACTAGAGAAGGCCTTTGACTGGATAAGAAACAGGAAAATGTTAGGGTCGATTTAACTGAACCGGTCTAGGTCTTGGAATCTTCAACTGGATAAGAATCAGGGAGATCTTAGGGTCGATCTGACTGAACCAGAGGAGGCCTTTGACTGGATAAGAAATAGGAAAATCTTAGGGTCGATTTAACTGAACCGGTCAAGGTCTTGAAATCTTCAACTGGATAAGAATCAGGGAGATCTTAGGGTCGATCTGACTGAACCAGAGAAGGCCTTTGACTGGATAAGAAACAGAAAAATCTTAGGGTCGATTTAACTGAACCGGTCTAGGTCTTGGAATGTAGCTGAGAACTTAACTGAATTCTTCCTGAAAGGTAAAGGTCAGTCATATGCAAGGCATGGTATGAATCAAGCGATGATGTTCTCAACATAAATGAGATTTGTAAGATATGATGCGTATATGCATGCTATAATGTATGAAGATGTGATATTTATGAATGTATGTTTTCGTCTTAGGAAAATAAATCCTTGACGGGTGCCGGGAAGTCACTCCTGGGCTGATGTTGAAGAATAGATTTTTGCTTCCGCTGGGGATGATAGTTGCAAGAATACCGGTAGGAGAAGATAATTCCGTTGGGGAATAAACTTGGAGAATGGATTACTCTGCGGGGAGAAAAGTACTCTAGTGATCTTGCTGGGGAGCAATACTCTGTGGGAGAGAGGTACTTGCTGAAATGTTGATGGTAATTTTGCTGGGGATACCATTGTTGTGTTGGAAGCGTTAATAGACTTCGTTGGGGGTAAGAAGACTTCGCCGAGAACGATCTTTCCGTGGCTTTTGGCTGAGGATAACCCAGTTATATCCTGGTAAGGAAATAACTCTTTGAATAAAGCCGGGGGATGCATTCGTGCTCTGCGAGGATAAGCTTCCAGAATCTACTGGGGATAAGCTTACTGCTTGGGGAGATGGGTTCCAACTTTTCCTGGGGAAACTGGATTGGACTCTCCTGGGGAAGTTCTGAACTGTATCGGGGAAGTGACTCCACTGAATGTTTGATATACCGCCGGGGAACAATCTTTAGACCAAGATTGTCGGGGATGCTTGTTAAGAATGCATATATACTGCTGGGGAATGTTGAGATTTGCGGGAGGATACCCAACTTCCTTAAGTTTGATAATAGCTTTGCTTGGGGAGAAGGCACTGACTTGCTGGCTCACTCTCTGGGGAATTAAGATATACTGGTTATATTCTTCAGCTGAACCTACCTTGATACCTTGGAGGACAGAACAATTAGATTGCTTAGACAACTCTTTATTGCCCCTGTTTCTAATGTTACCTGTAATTAATCCTTTGTTTCGTATGCAAATATTTATGAGTTAGCGATTATTGTCAATGCATATATCACAAATTGAACCTTGGACGTTCTTCGCAAAACAAAACAGAAAAAGGAAAAACAAATGGCAATTTGAGCTGAAAAGTATATTTGTATTGATTTTTGAATTTGCCTGTAAATAGGCGTTTATGTACAAGAGGCTGACGTCCTAGTAAGAGAACGCCGCCGAAAAAGAGTTTATACAATTTTGTACAAGAGAAAATAAAACAGCTGTGTGAAATGAATGATCCCACTGGGTTTCAACTCTGCTATCGCCTTTATGTCTTTGAGCGTCTCATCACTTGATGACCTTAGTTGAAGATGAAGCTGATTGATCAATGCCGTCTGAATTTGATGCTGATACCAGATTCTGGATGCAAAGTGATCCAATGAGACATAGTATTACGCTTTATCCCTAACTTTTGCCTGGACCGCCCTTTCGGGTTTTCAGTCCACCGGGATACCCATTTTTGCCCAAGCCGCCTTTTCAGGTTTTCGACTTGCCGGGTGTACAGATTTTTTTCATTTCATCCCTTCATTTTGCCCGAACCCTTTTGGTTCGCTGGGAAGCCCTAATTTTTGTCTAGGCATGTCAGCCTAGCGGGTCTTTTTCATGCGTAGTATCTTTTTACTATGTCTGCATTGGCGGGGTGAGGAAGCTCGTCACCATCCATGTTGGTTAGAATCATGGCTCCTCCTGAGAACACATGTTTAACCACAAATGGCCCTTCATACGTAGGGGTCCATTTGCCCCTTGGATCACTCTGAGGAAGGATGATTCGCTTGATTACCAGATCCCCAACTTGATACTCTTGTGGTCTGACCTTTTTGTTAAATGCCCTGATCATCCGTTTCTGATACGTCTGACCATGACAGATAGCAGCGAGTCTCTTTTCGTCAATTAAATTTAGCTGATCAAGTCGTGTCTGGATCCAATCATCTTCGTTCAGATTTGCATCCTTCATTATCCGGAGAGAGGGTATTTGCACTTTGATCGGTAAGACTGCCTCCATACCGTAGACCAAGGAGAAAGGAGTTGCCCCGGTTGACGTCCTGGCCGAGGTACGGTACCCATGTAGAGCGAACGGTAACATCTCGTGCCAATCTTTATAAGTCACTGTCATCTTCTGCACGATTTTCTTAATGTTTTTATTTGCTGCTTCTACAACCCCATTCATCTTCGGTCTGTAAGGAGAAGAGTTGTGGTGTTGTATTTTAAACTGCTCGCAGAGCTCAGTGATCATCTTGTTATTGAGATTGGTACCGTTGTCTGTAATAATTCTCTCAGGGACGCCGTATTGACAGATCATATTATGCCGAATGAACCGTGCCACAACAGTCTTGGTTATTGTAGCGTAGGAAGCTGCTTCGACCCACTTCGTGAAGTAATCAATCGCTACCAGGATGAAGCGATGCCCATTAGACGCCGTAGGTTTAATCTCACCGATCATATCTATGCCCCACATTGCAAACGGCCAAGGTGCTGTCAAAACATTCAGAGGAACTGGAGGAACATGCACCTTGTCTGCATATATCTGGCTTTTATGGCATGTCCGAGAATGTTGGTAGCAGTCAGCTTCCATTGTGGACCAGAAATACCCTGCCCGAAGGATTTTCTTTGCCATAGTGTGTCCACTGGAATGTGTTCCGAATGTCCCTTCATGTAGCTCTTCCATGATCCTTTCTGCTTCTGTCTGATCCACACAACGCAGTAAGGTCGAATCATGGTTTCGCTTGTACAGGATGTCGTTGCTAAGGAAGAACTTCGCTGCGAACCTTCTCAGAAACTTTTTATCATTGACAGACGCACCTTCAGGGTATTCCTGAGCTTCCAGATATCTCTTCACCTCATGGTACCAAGGCTTCTCAGTCACCAATTCAGTCTCAAGATCACAACAGTATGCCGGTTCGTCCAGTTTCCAGATGATGATCCGGGGAGCCTCATTATCCCATCTGACCTTGAACATAGAAGACATTGTAGCTAACGCGTCCGCCAGCTGATTCTCCTCTCTCGGAAAGTGTTCAAAGGTTATCTTTGTGAAGTGGGGGATCAATGTCAACACACATTCCCTGTAAGGAATAAGATTCGGATGTTTCGTATCCCACTCTCCTTTGATCTGATTGATCACGAGAGCGGAATCTCCAAAGACACTCAGAAACTTGATCCTTAGGTCGATCGCAGCTTGAAGACCCATGATGCACGCCTCATACTCCGCCATGTTGTTGGTACAGTTGAAACATAGCCGGGCAGTGAGTGGAGTATGAGTGCCTTGAGGGGATATGATTACAGCGCCGATACCGTTACCCAAAGCGTTGGAGGCTCTGTCAAAGTGCAAAGACTATCGGGATCCTTCCTCAGGTCCTTCATCCGGTCCAGGTACTTCACAATCAGTTACTATCATGATGCTCTCGTCCGGAAACTCGAAGTTCATTGACTGATAGTCGTCTACGGCCTGATGTGCCAAGTGGCCTGCCAATACACTTCCCTTGATGGCTTTCTGAGTCGTGTATTGAATGTCGTATTCTGTCAAGATCATTTGCCATCTTGCTATTCTCCCAGACAGAGCAGGCTTTTCGAATATGTACTTTATAGGATCCATCTTTGAGATCAACAAGGTAGTGTGAGTCAGCATATATTGTCTCAGCCGGCGAGCAGCCCATACCAAAGCGCAACAAGTTTTCTCGAGCAGTGAGTATCGGGTCTCACAGTCGGTAAACTTTTTGCTAAGGTAATAAATGGCATGCTCTTTTCGGCCAGACTCGTCATGCTGCCCCAGCACGCACCCCATTGAGTTGTCAAGTACTGTCAGGTATAATATTAGAGGTCTCCCTTCAACCGGTGGCATAAGGATGGGTGGTTCTTGGAGATACTCCTTGATTCTGTCAAAAGCAGCCTGACATTCATCATTCCAACGTATTACCTGATCTTTCTTCAGCAGCTTGAAGATTGGCTCACAGGTAGCAGTTAGGTGCGAGATGAACCGAGCAATGTAATTCAGGCGTCCTAAAAAGCCTCTGACCTCTTTCTCTATCTTAGGAACCGGCATCTCTTGAATAGCTTTGACCTTGGCAGGGTCCACTTGAATACCCTTGTCACTTACAACGAAGCCTAGCAACTTTCCAGATCTTACCCCGAAGGTACACTTGTTCGGGTTCAACCTCAGCTTGTACAGTTTCAGTCGGTCAAACAATTTCTGCAGATGATCTAGGTGTTCTTCCTCAGTCTGGGTCCTTGCGATCATGTCGTCAACATACACTTCTATCTCATGATGGATCATGTCATGAAATAAAGCAACCATGGCACGTTGGTAGGTTGCCCCAGCATTTTTCAGTCCAAAAGGCATGACCTTGTAGCAGAAGGTGCCCCACTGAGTAACAAAGGTGGTCTTTTCCATGTCTTCATGTTCCATCTTGATCTGATTGTAACCTGAAAAACCATCCATGAAAGAGAACACCTTATGCTGAGCAGTATTGTCAACAAGGACATCAATGTGAGGTAGAGGGAAGTCATCTTTGGGGCTGGCCCTGTTCAGATCCCTGTAGTCAACACACATTCTGACCTTTCCGTCTTTCTTTGGCACTGGCACCACATTAGCAACCCACTGAGGATAAGAAGTCACTGCAAGAAACCCGGCATCGAACTGTTTCATAACCTCAGCTTTGATCTTTTCAGACATCTCTGGACGCATACGGCGGACCTTTTGCTTGACCGGAGGATAGTCTTCCTTAGTAGGCAAATGATGGACCACAATGTCGGTATCCAACCCGGGCATGTCCTCGTAGGACCAGGCAAATATCTCCATATAATCATGTAGCATCTGAGTCAACCGTTGCTTCACGCTGAGCTCTAGGTTGGCACCAATCTTTACCTCCTTTCTGTCTGTATCAGTACCCAGATTTATTGTTTCCACTGGCTCTTTGTGTGGTTGAATTACCCTCTCTTCCTGGAGTAACAGTCTTGCAAGCTCGCCAGGCACTTCGCAATCATCTTCACCTTCGTCTTCGGCTAAGTTGATCGGATTTTCGAAGTCATAACTGGCAGTAGCAGAGTCGTTACCAGTGAGATCCAGAGTGGATTGAAACCTGTATGAGTGAGTGTGTGTAAATACAGCTGTTTTTGTAATATATAAAGAAAGGAAAGAAAGAAAAGGAGCATAAGATTTGAAATGCGAGAAAACGTCCAAGATCTTTATTCATGATATATGAAATGACAATTTATATGCCCTCACAAATGAAGCCACGGTGCCCCGGGTAAGACACCGGGCCATAGAGTTTTAATTGTTTATTACAAATAACAAAACAAAGAAGTTTATTACTGCGTAACAAAAGTAACAGGAGTATGGTCTTTGTCAATCCAATTGGTCAATCCGCCATCAGTTGTCGGGTAGATCCAGCTATTGAACTCTGACTCTCCCACTTCATCTTCGTCCCCAACAGCATTCACTCCTGGGTTGGTAATGAGCACATGAGGTCTTCTGATCTTTGCCTTGCGCATAGCCTTCTGACCCTCTGCAGTAAAACCCAGTCCAAACTTGTCAGTTTTCTGTGTAAAATCAGGGAGCCTGCCCCAGTTAGCACATTCACCTTTCTTGATCACAGCCCGGGCATCCTTCAAGGAAGCCATCTTCAAAGGAACATCCTCTTCGACCACTGTTTCTGCTGCTGCCAAAGTTGGAGGTACCTCTTCGAAATGCTGAAAGGGGGTTTCAATAAACTCCCCGTCCATCTCGATATACCTGAAGGAATTCAAATGGCTCACCATATACTCCTCCTCTCCCTGCACAGTGACAATCTTCCCTCTGACGGGGTACTTGAGCTTCTGGTGCAAGGTAGAGGTCACTGCCCCAGCTTTGTGGATACAAGGTCGACCCAGTAGACAAGAATACAATGGACGGATATCCATCACATAGAAAGTAGAGTCGAATACTTGAGAACCCACCCGGATAGGAATGTCTACCTCTCCATGGACCATCCTCTTAGAACCGTCGAAGGCTCTGACGATGATATTGCTAGGTTTCAGCTCCAGGCCCTCACAATCCAAACGGTCTAAGGCCTTCTTAGGTAGCACATTCAGGGAAGAACCAGTGTCCACCAACACGTGAGCCAGAGTAGTGCCCCTGCATTCAATAGAGACATGCAGGGCGTCATTGTGGTCCTTTCCCTTAGCAGTAAGATCAGCATCTGAGAAACCCAAGCCATTGTCCGCTGTCAGATTTGCTACGCAATCAGTAAACTGGACTGCAGATGTCTCCTGTGGCACATGGGCCGTCTTGAGGAATGAAATCAAGGCCTTAGCATGGGCCTCTGAGCATAGCAGCAAGGAGAGCATGGAGATCTTGGAGGGTGTATGCCCCAGCTGCTCGACAACATTAAAGTCACTCTTCTTGATTATTTTCAGAATTTCCTCCATCTCTTGTTGGGAGGCCTCAGCAGTCACAGATTTTGGTGCCTCCATCCGGGCAGGCTCATCTTCAATCCCTTTGCCCCGAGCATTAGATGACTCGGCAGCAGGGGAGACAACTTGATCAGAACTGGGAACAGGTACACTTGCAGGTGTTATAGTGAGGGGTCTTCGCATAGCTGGTGGTGCAATGTCAGGCGAGAAGAGCCTGCCACTGCGGGTAACTTTTGCTGGACCAGTGATATTGCTGATGCTGGTGCCAGTGTTGAACTCTTGTTTGATTCCATTCACATACACATCTGCCCCATAGTGCCAGGGGATAGCCTTATCAGATTCGTAGGGGAGAGGCCTCAGAACAGTAATAACAACAGGTGCGACAGTCATGATTTGAACCGGCTTCCTTGGGAGAGCCTTGATTGGATTATTAAAGATTGTAACAACAGAAACTTCTTCCACCGGAACAAACTGAACATCAGTCTTCTTAAATAGAATCTCTTTGCTGTCCATTAGGCTTTGGATGCCCAACTTCAGCAAAGGACAACCAGATAGGGAAACAGCACAAAAAAGGCAACCTTCACTACAACCCGGAAATAAACCGGCCAGCAGTAGGTTCCTCTTGACGGTCATTAAGGGAGTAGCTACATCATTCACAGAAACAGCGTATACATCTTCATCAACGACATTTACTCCATGCTGGGGCATAGGAGCAGTCACCACATTCGGCCTCTCAGGCGCTTCAAACTGTATCTCTTTTGCGTCGATAAGGTCTTGCACCTTATTCCTTAAGGCCCAACAGTCATCAGTGGAATGCCCCGGGCTATCGGAGTGATAAGCACAGCGGGCATTTGGATTGTATTTCGGAGAGGCAGTATTCACAACCTTTGGGGCCTCTCTGACAGTCACTAGGTTGGTGGACAGCAACTGTGGCAAGATTTGAGATAAGGTCATACTCAAACGGGTAAACTCTCTCCTGGGTCTTTCAGCCCTTTGAGGATTGGTTTGCCGAGGAGCGGCAGCAGGCTTAACAATCATCACTGCGTTGACAGATTGGCGGCGCTCAGGCTTCTCTTGTCTTCTGGACCCATATACCGCACTGGCCTCTTTTTTAAAGGGCTTCTTCTCAGAACTTGCAGATGCACCCTTATGAATTTTACCCGACTTCGTCCCAGCCTCTATTCTCTCTCCAGTCAGAATAAGATCAGTAAACCCTGCAGATGAGTTACCAATGAGATGGTTGAAAAATGGCCCAGATAAGGTCCCCAAGAACATGTCTACCAACTCCCGGTCAGTTAACGGAGGCTGCACCCTGCCAGCCAGATCCCTCCACTTCTGTGCATACTCTTTAAAACCTTCGCTTGACCCTAGCGACATACCCTGGAGTTGGGTACGTGTAGGGGCAAGGTCGGCATTGTATTGATACTGCTTATAGAAAGCAGTAGCCAACTCCTCCCAGTTACGAACCTTGGTCCCATCCAGCTGATAGAACCATTCGAGATGAGTCCCTGAAAGACTCTCCTGGAAGAAATGGATCCACAAATTCTTGTCCACTGAGTACGGTTGAATCTTCCGCACATAAGACCTGAGGTGTAGTTTGGGACAAGACGCCCCGTCATACTTGGTAAAAGATGGTGCTTTGAACTTATGAGGAATGATCACACCAGTAGACAAACCCAAGTCTCCGAAATCCAGCCCAGGCACTTGTTGGATCTCCATAGAATTCATTCTGTCTTCCAACTGCTTATACCGGTCTTCAGCCGGAGGGTACTGTTCCTCATCAAAATCAGTCTCGTTGTCAGAGTCTACTGGACTAGGACCTTTTCCCCCTTGGGGACTGCTCTTGCCTATAGAAGAACCAACCTCTTCATTCTGCAGAGTGTTGCCAATCCTTCGGCCCGAGTTGAAAAGAACAGTTCTCTTCTTCTTCTTCTTCTCCTTCTTCAGAAGCAGAGCCTTCAGCTCTTCTTGGCCCTGAGCCAAACCCATGATTAGTTCCTGAAATTGCGCATTCTGCACCTGAAGAGCCTTGATGGACATCTCGGTTGATGATGAGTCAGGATTCATGATGCTGAAATAAACAGCGAAGAACGGTAAGCAACCTGAAAAGAAGAAAACCTGCTATGCACATGATGAATGATATGTGTTTATGCAATGCATTCAAGGGTTCGAAAGTTCAAATTTGTTGTAGACAAAAAGGAACACACGTTATCATTAAGGAAATAATTGTTCAGTACATCAAAGCCTCATGGGCACAAATTACAAAGCAAATCAATCCCAAAAGACACTACGCATCCTCTTTGGAGCTATGTAGGTGTTGAGATTCCTCTCCTCATGCAATAGGCGGGTGAGCTCCAAGACCTTCTTTTCACTAGCATGTAGACTGGTCTCAAGAGAATTCCGTTCTTCCTTAAGCTGGATCCAGCTCTTCTGCATCTCTTCCCAGGACGTGGGCATGTCAGGATGCTGAATGGTGTAGGACACTTCTCCTTCCAAGACTGGCTCTTTGATTACAGGGAGCATATGAGGGTAAGGCATCACTAACTTCTGGGAGCGGGCTCGTACCCACTTGAGATAAGGTTCCAACGGGATGGAGTTCCTGTGCCCCAGTGTCTTACTGTCTATCCTACTTGGCATCCTCCAAGCTCTGATAAATCTCTGGCGAAGTCCTTGTGCATCGTTGTCGAAGTCAAAAACTATGTCAGGAATTAACATGTCATGAGGGCCGTCCCTCCGAGCATAACCAAACTGTCTCCAAGCCAGGCACGGGTTGTAAGTAATACCTCCTCTAATTCCAAGTAAAGGAACATTAGGGTACTCCCCGCAATGATTAATGATAGTGACATCCTCTCTAGATCAATGGCACCAATGTATATCTGCATGTGTAAGAGTCATCAACCATTGTGACCATCTCAAACCCCGCTCGTTCTTCAGAACTGATTGTGGAAGGTGCGAAATAAACCACCTTCCCAGGAGAGGAGTGCAGCACAGAAGGACACCTCTTTTTCTCATGGTTCGAGTGTAACATGAGTGAAGGATGTCCCCCAGCAACGTAGGTATAGGATTCCTGGACATGAAGATCTGGACAACACTGATATCTATAAGCTGATCTGGGTTAGGGAACAACACCAAACCATAGACAAGGAGGGCCACAACTTCTTCAAAAGCTTGTAAGTCAAGGGAGTTCCAACATTCATGGGCCTTCTCAAACAGAAACCTGGCTAAGAACCCTTTGATACCACTTCTAACTTCCCAATGTCCCTTGAGGTCAGATGATTGTAGGTGTAAGGCTTTAGCAATCTCTTCAAGCTTGGGTTCCTTTTCTGTACCGTTGTAGGGTAGTTGATCAAGGATAGGGATCTTTAGGAGCCGGGAGAACTCCTCCAATGTAGGTACCAGCTGATAATCCAAGAAGGTGAAACAGTGATGCAGAGGGTCAAAGAATTGGAACAGGACCTTTACCATATCTTCCTCAATGTTGGTATTGACCAAGCTGATGAGTCTTCCATGTCTTTCACTGAATGAATAGCTCTCGGGAATCCTGGATATAAGCTCCTTAAGCTGAGGAGGGATCCTTACAAGGCTGATTTGAATTGTCTTTCTGCGAACAGTTTCCATGTCCTACAAAACAAGAGCAAAGATGAAAATTCGAACCCCTGAAAGGGTTAGTCAATGCATATGATACTGGATGATGTCATGATGCTATGATTAAACACACCACAGATATTTACAAAGGCAAACATGTAAGGCACACAAGTCATACAAGACAAGCCCTTAGGGTTTAGGCCAGCATGGGGTCTGGGTATTACCCTCTTGAAGTTGGTGGGCTCAACCTGTCCTATTAGAAGTAACCGGGTTCTAAGGGTCCCAATATCACGAGATTGCTTTCATTGTTCATCGTTTCGATTTAGCCACTGAACTGGCGACCGAAATATTCCAAGAAAACAACCCTCAATTGAGTGTAGTATCGAGTATCAACCAACCTCGGACTGCACCAAAGTCAGTTATCTCACTACCCTAAAGAGGCCAAGATGGTTCAATTAAGGTTCCTAAGGTCAGTTGATGCTTCACGACACCACGCGGCAGCCCCGTACTCTCCTTGACTGGACTCAAGGGTTACCGGTACACACCAAAGTGCCACATCAACGTAGCAGACTGCTTTAACCATGTCGGTATACCCCGCACAGTTCCCTCACAGCCTTGTTGCTACTTTCTAAGAAGGTATCCCCAGATCCGGGTTAGGATCCATAGAACTCCCAAGACAGTCCCACAATTTAAAGCACACAAGTCAAAGCAATTGAAAACACAGTGATCTTAGTCCTAAGGTACACCTCACTTTAAGTTTATGTCCCCAGCAGAGTCGCCAGTTCTGTGATCGGTGGATCTGGAACTGACTGTTTAACGCTGGTTCGCGAAATGTCGCGGAAGCAAGAGTCGCCACCGTCTTTTATTTTCTCCAAATGGAAAGGACAAAAGCACAGAAAAATTCCTTATAGAGATTGCTCTCGGTTCGGGAGGTAGGTTATAGAAAGGGAAGGTGTTAGCACCCTTTCTATCCATGGTTATCCATGGGCTCTTAGATACTTGCTCACTTGTGTTTTCAAAAATGGTTTGTTTGCTTTTCAACTGTGGGTTTTAAAAAGTTTCTTTGAAAATTTCAGTTCGACTCTTGTATCAGTCCTCAAGAGTGTTTGAAAAGTTGCTTTCGAAAGCTTTTTGAAAAGGTGTCGGTGTGAAAAGTATTTTTGATTTGTTTTGAATTTAGAGCAAGTACCTAGAGTCGTCTACCTACCCTAAGGAATTTGTCTGTGTACATGTCCTTAAAGTAGTGCCATCCCACCATTGAGAGGTAGGTAGCACCACCGTTGGAGGTGTTCGGGTCAATTCGAAGGTTCAGGACATGGTGATCACCAGAGCAATAGGAAGATACCTTAGAAGCTACCCTCATGCCAGGTTCCCGGATCATGAGGACTTACTAAAACATCTTCTACTCGACGATCACCTCTCGAGGGCAAGGCAATAGTGAGGCGTACCCTAGGGGTGGTGTGTGATTTGTGTGTCATGTTCATTTGCATTTATCTTGTTCATGTCATAGGTGATCTACGCTTTTATTTTTATTTTAACATTCATTCTTGCATGCAATTTTATTAACAGTTAAAAAAAGTGCGGAATTTAAAAGTTCTACGCTATTACAAAGGCGCGGGTCCACATCGCCAAATTAAGTCCAGGACCCGATTTGAAAATAAAATAAAGTGCGAGAAATATAAATGTCTAATTTACATGGCTTTGGGAGAATTACATGAATATTATAACAAGAAATAAATGCGCGACATAGAATTACGATCGTATGCGAGGGCGTTGGACCCTTTTTAATGAAATTAAAGTACGATTAACAAATTAATTAAATTAAAATAAAAAGAAAAGATTTTTTAGAGTTTTTTTGGTATTTATGGAATTTTAATGAGAAGATTATGGAATTTAAAACCTAATTCTAGTTATTTTTAATTTATTAAAAAAACATGTTAAAGTTAAACCTAGAATAAAAACTAATTAATTAATAAGACTTTTTTACAAAAAAAATAACATTAAATGAAATATATTTTAATTTTTATGACTTTCTGATTTTTATTATTTTTTTTATGTTAAGAAAATATTAATTTAAAGATTTAAGAAGAAATAATTAAATTAAACAAATAAAAGAAAAAAGATAGAAAAAGAAAAGAAACACAAACCCTAGGGGGTGTTGACCCCAATTAGGAGGTACCATCCAGCGTTTTTTTTTGGCCCAAGAAGCTTGGCCTTGTTTGACTTTATTGGCTTGCGTATGACACGTCTGACTCATGCCCATGGTGGTCTCCAAATCAAGGCCCTTGGATTGCCCTCAGTGGCCATGTGGCAAGCTGGGATATTGAGTGTATAGTGAACCCCTGGAGTACGCGCTGCATAGGAAGATGGAATGGAAAATAATATGAGAAAGGGAGGGGGACCTAGGATTCGAACCCAGGTCCCAGAGTTTACCAATGCAACGCCTGACCAATGGAGCTGTTAACGCACTTTGTATATTATATGGACCATAATTATTATAAGAAAAGACAAACGTTAGTGGTCTGAGTCAGCAAAACGCACGCCACTCTTTGAATAGACCAACCATATCATGCCACCTGATCTTCTTCCTCATCCATGCGTTTTGACCTGAAAAAAGAACATCAAATAGCGGGGGTTTTGAACCCCCACAATCTGAAGTGCCAAAAAATAGCGAATAGAAATTGGCTGCATATAAAAAAAGCGCGAGGGATTTTTTAGATTCAGTGGAACGTCACGAGTTCAATGGTATAATTCTTATGGTTCAATTTTTCCATGTGGACGAAGCCCTCTTTTAAGGTCTCTGCAACCCTAAAAATTAGCCATGGCAATTCTTTATACAATCAATATTAATCCAATTCAACGATGCCATCAGTTTCATTGAGTCCATATTAGTGGAAAACATGCATTATAATGTATGGATATGACATAGAAATCATAACATGAAAACGTGAAATATCAAGAACAGAACAACTTCATTCTACCGTTTCTTGAGGCTAGAAGCTGTGATTTTGATTCAGGAAGCTTCCTTGATGTCTCAGGAAGGCAATGGAATAGTTGTTTTTCTTTGAATCGCACCAGAATGTAGTTTTCAGTTTTCAGATTTTTCACAAAAATTGCAATGTTCTTCTTCAGCTTTGGGCGCAGCTTAGAGGTCTTGAGCTTTAGGGTTTGCATTAGTATATGTATAGGATCAGATTAGGGTTAAAATTTTGATCCAAAACCCTTTGCATTGATGGAAAGAATATTTGATTTTCATGCATATTTTTCCAAATCTTTTTCACATGTTTTTGATTCCAATCATGGCCAATCACCTTGATTCTTTCCATATCAGATAGTGCACGAAATCTTGAAGGTATTCCACGCATAAAAAGATTTGAAAAGCTTGCTTTAGTATTTTTCACATATTTTATTTTATTAAATGAATTAATAGCAATTAAAAATTCAAATAAATAAATAAAAATGATGAATAAATCCCCTTTGGGCCAAATGATCGTGCATATGCTTTGGATGATGATTCTTGGAAGAAAATGTGGCCCATTAGCAATTTTAAGGCATTTGAAGCAAAGTTGACTTTTCAAAATTCCCAAACATTTCCCAACTTCCACAAGGCATATCTTGCTCAATTTTTAAGCTTTGATCATGTTCTTTGACATTTTGGAAAGGTCTTGAAGTACTCTAACCAATGCCTTTGGTCCCATGTCATTTTGATTTACCAATCTCAAGTTATGGTCTTTGACTTAAAGTCCCTTTTTGTTGACTTTTGAAAATGACCTATAATGTTGAAATTGATAACTTTTTGTGAGAGCATTTCTTGGACTTGAAGTGTGAAGAGGAGTTGTAGGAAATGTCTTTCTCTTCAAAATGAGCTTTGGATGGAATTTTTCTGATAATCCATGTGGAAGTTATGCCTTGGTCAAGTTACAGTTGACTTTTTCAACTGTCCAAATATGGAAACTTTTGCATCTTGAGACTTTTTGAGCCATGCTTTGAGAATCATGATCAAGAATTGATCAAATGATGTTTGTGGCTTCAAAATGAGATGTTGACAAAAAATTTGGACTTTTGACTGTCAAATGACCATTTTGCCCCTACAGTTGACTGTAGTGCAATTAGGGTTTTTGACTGTGCAATTTTGTGCTGTAAGTCTTGAAACTTGGCATGAGGATGTTTGACCATGTTTATAGGCATGTGGGACTTGATTGGACCCTTGGAAACTTCAATTACTTTGCCATACCCAAAACCCTAATTTTTGACTGTTAGGAGGCCCTTGAACTGTGCAACCCTTGGGGAGATTTTGAAGCATGCTCTTTGCAATTCTTGAAGAATATGGGAGGGCAAATTTTGGGGTACAACAATCATTCTCCCTCAAATCTTTGCATAAATAAAATCTTGATAAAGAGAGTAACCAAGAGAAATATATTTGAAAGCAGTAAATGAAAAATGATTTGAATCAAAATATTGCAATGCTCATTTCATTAGAATTAACATGGAAGTACAAACAGTATTTGAAAGAAACAATTTTAACATAAATAAGGGGAAAATGCAAACATAAAGAAAGACGGCCTTGTGACTAATCAGTAACAAGGATGAGTTGTCTTGTCTGAAACACTGGCTTTAGGAAGTGACTTGAGGATACCACGACTCATTATTCAGCCACTTTGTTTTGGAAAAGGATTGTTGATAACATTAGGACCTGCCTCTTTGAAAATGAGAATATTTTCTTTCACCGATTCTTGCACTCTGTTTTTCAATGCATAGAAGCTTTCTAAATCATGACCGATAACTCCCTGATGAAATTCACAGTGAAGGTCAGATCTGAACCCGGCTAGAGGAGGATTTCGAGGAATCAAAGGCCTAGTCGTAATCAAGCCCTTCTGCACCAATGCAGGATACAAATCAGTGTATTTTATAAGGATGGGATCAAACAGAGCCCTATTCCGATTCTGATTCTGCATAATATTCTGTTTTTGAGGAACCTGAACTGGTTGAGCATTAACCGAAGGAGTAACAGCTGCTACTTGTGGTTGATCAATGTATTGAGGCCTACGACGAGGTCCTCTTCTCTCAGTCGAGACAACATTGGCTTCTACCTCTTTCTTCTTCTGAAAGTTCCCAATGTATTTCTTTGTGCCATTAGAAGATACGGCAGCTTTAGACACTTTACCATTCTTGATTCCTTCTTCTAATCTCTGGCCAATAGTCACCAGGTTTGTGAAGCTGGAGGACACACTACCAATCATCTTCTCCCAAAAGCAAGGGGACAGAGTATCCATGAACAAACCAGTTAACTCTTTCTCTGCCAGAGGTGGTTCAACTTGAGATGCCAATTCTCTCCATCGTTGAGCATATTCCTTGAAAGATTCTTTCTCATTCTGAAACATATTTTGTAGTTGGCGAAGATCAGGTGCCATGTCAAGGTTGTATTTGTATTGATTTATGAAAGCATCAACAAGATCTTAGAAGCATTGGATATGACCATTCTCAAGTCCCATATACCATTTCAATGAAGCTCCACTCAGACTATATTGGAAACAATGGATAAGAAGCTTGTCATTCTTGGTGTAAGAAGACATCTTTCGAAAGTACATCACCAAATGACTTCTTGGACAAGTGTGCCCCCGATATTTCTCAAAATCGGGAGTCTTGAACTTTGTAGGCATAACTAGATCAGAAACTAGGCACATGTTTTCAGTAGCAATACCAAAGTCATCATTACCTTCCATAGCTCAGAGTCTCTTCTCTAAAGTTTGATATTGTTATTTGAATTCTTCAAACTCACCAAAGTCACCATGACTAACGCTTCGAGGACTGGCAGCATGGTACTCAAAGAGAGGGTTCCCAAAAGTAGCTTATACAGCAGGTTGACGAGAAGCAGTATGAATGATTGGCTGAGGTTCAGTGAAAACTAGAACTTGGAAGGCTGGTCGGGAAGACTGGATAACCATTAGAGTAATTTCAACAGGAAGAGAGTAATTCTAAGGTAACCCAAACTCTGGCCATGTAGTAGATGTATGCTGGATAGGTTGAGTGTCAACAACAGTAGTTGGGATTTCAGATATCACAGTCCTTTGAGGTGGCTCTCCTATGGAAATCAGGACTTGCATCATCTCAGTAAGTTTGGCCATGCCTGATTTGAAAGTATTAAAGAATATATGCTTGAACCTCCTATCTTGCTCCCTCTTGTAGAAGGAAGATCGTTGATTATGTATCTGACAGTGTTGGATAAATCCATGGGTTGTATTCTGGAACAACAGGATGAAACAAGGAAGAAGAAGTTCACCATTTATTATCTCAATAAAAAATTCACTGATTGTGAGTCGCGATATTCCATACTGGAAAAAACATGTTGTGCTTTGGCCTGGGCGGCAAAGCGTTTGCGGCAGTATATGTTGAATCACACTACTTGGTTGATCTCCAAAATGGATCCAATCAAGTACATTTTTGAAAAACCTGGTCTTACTGGGAGAATTTCCCGCTGGCAGATGTTGTTATCTGAATATGATATCGAATACCACACTCAAAAGGCTATTAAAAGTAGTGTGTTGGCAGATTATCTTGCTCACCAACCAGTGGAGGATCACCGGTCTGTAGAATATGAATTCCCCGATGAGGATGTGATGTTCCTGAAAGTGAAGGATTGTGACGAGCCATTACTTGAGGAAGGTCCTAACCCTAAATCTCGTTGGAGTATGATATTTGATGGAGCTTTGAATGCTTATGGTAAATGAATTGGTGCTGTGATTGTCACTCCTCATGGATCGCACATTCCTTTTACTGCAAGGTTAACATTCGATTGTACTAACAATATGGCAGAATACGAGGCTTGCATCATGGGTCTCGAAGAAGATATTGATCTCAGAATTAAAATTCTAGATGTGTATGGTGATTCAGTTTGGTAATAAATCAGATTAAAGGAGAATGGGATACTCGTCACCCCGGCTTGATCCCTTACAAAGATTATTCTAGAAGATTATTACCATTCTTCAATAAAGTTGAATTCCATCACATCCCTAGAGATGAAAATCAAATGGAGGATGCTCTGGAAACTCTGGCTTCTATGTACCAAGTGAATACTTGGAATGATATACCCCGAATTACGGTTCGACGACTGGATAGGCCCGCTCATGTGTTTACAGCAGAGGAGGTAGTAGATGAAAAACCTTGGTATTATTATATCAAGCAATTTCTTCAGACTCCGGAATACCTGATTGGTATGGCGAAGAAAGATAGAAAGACATTGAGAAGATTGGCAGGTAGTTTCTTCCTCAATGAAAATGTGTCATACAAGAGAAATTATGACATGGTCTTGCTCAAATGCGTGGCTAGACACGAAGCAGACATGTTGATGCATGATATTCATGAAGGTTCATTTGGCACTCATGCCAATGGACATTTGATGGATAAAAGGATGCTAAGGGCAGGTTATTATTGGCTGACAATGGAATCTGACTGTTACAAATTTGCAAAGAAGTGCCATAAATTCCATATTTATGCATACAAGGTCCATGTGCCTCCGACACTTCTCAATGTGATTTCCTCCCCGTGGCCTTTCTCTATGTAGGGTATTGACATGATTGGGATGATAGAACCCAAAGCTTCAAATGGGCACTGTTTTATCATGGTAGCAATTGACTACTTCACCAAATGGGTGGAGGCTGCTTCATATGCCAATGTTACTAAGCAGGTGGTTGTGTGCTTCATTAAGAATAACCTTATATGTCGGTATGGTGTGCCAAGCAGAATCATCACTGGCAATGGCTCGAATTTGAACAACAAGATGGTGACAGAACTGTGTGAAGAATTCAAGATTGTCCATCACAATTCATCTCCATGCAGGCCAAAGATGAATGGGGTTGTTGAAGCTGCTAATAAGAATATCAAGAGAATTATCCAGAAAATGGTTGTTACTTATAAGGATTGGCATGAAATGCTCCCTTTTGCTCTGCATGGATATCGAACATCTGTCCGCACTTCAATAGGAGCAACCCCGTTCTCCCTGGTGTATGGAATGGAAGTTGTACTCCTGTCGAGGTAGAGATTCCCTCGTTGCGTGTGATAATGGAAACCAAGTTGACAGAGGCTGAATGGGTCCAAAACAGGTTTGACCAATTGAATTTAATTGAGGAGAAGAGGATGATAGCTTTATGTCATGGCCAGTTATATTAGAGAAGAATGAAGAAAGCTTTTGATAAAAAGGTCAAACCTCGTGAATTCAGAGAAGGCGACCTCGTGCTCAGGAAGATCATGTCTTTCAACGCTGGTTCTAGGGGCAAGTGGACTCCCAATTTTAAAGGCCCATATGTTGTCAAGAAAGCCTTCTCTGGAGGTGCATTAATTCTTGAAACTATGGATGGCAAGGAGTTCCCACGTCCCATGAATGCTGACGCAGTCAAGAAATACTTTTCCTAAAGAAATAAAAGAACAGCTCGCTAAGTTGAAAACTCGAAAGGGCGGCTTAGGCAAAAAACGAGCGTCTCGGTAGGCCAAAAACCCGAAAGGGCGGTCTAGGAAAAAATTAGAGACCTAAACAGAATAAATTTCCCGCTAAGTTGAAAACCCGCAAGGGAAGCTTAGGAAAAAGTTAGGGATTTTCTTGGCAAGTAACTACGTCAGACAAAACTTGATCGTTGAAGCAACAATCTTCTCGGATCCTCACCATACTTCAACAGAAGCTGCTGCTCAGGATTTCAAAAGTTGTTAGAGGGGATAGTGGTCATTGCATCTTAATGTATCTTTCCCATTATATATTACCATTTTCTGAATTTTGTAATCATCTATGGAGTCTCTCCATTCACAGACTACCATCCTATTAATGAAATTTGAGCTTTTACCCAATTCTTTGTATTTATTATTTTATTTAGCTTGCAAAGACTCCATTTATTATTGATAATAACTTTCAAATAAAAAAAGATTAAAAAACAAAAATTGTGATGAAACAATGACAACAAAAATGGTGATCCCAGGAATGGACAAACTCCAGTTGTTTTGATAAGTTTTGTTCCTCTTGGGAAGGTTTACTTGGGATGTTTTCTCCGTATTGGGTTTATGATTCTGGTATCCTCGGTCAATTTTGGGTTCATTTCTCCTCTTTTCTGATTTTTCATGATGTGAAGTTTCAGTCCAAGATCTCTCCAGTAAAGTTTTCGTTTGGCCTAATAAAAATTCTTTTTCCAGAGAAGTTGGTATCATACTCTCTCTTGAAGAATGCAGGTCCCTGGTTTCTCTAAGTGAAGGATGTATTGTGAATATGGTGTTAACCTCACTAGTGAAGTAGGCCTGAATTCCCCAGTGAATGTTTTGATGTTTTGGTGTCAGTCTGCTTTACTTGAGACTGGTCTTGCAATCTCCAGTAGGAATGTTACTTTTGAAAAACACTTGTTTCCCTGGTGAAGCCTGAAGAAGGATGTTCTATCCCTGTATCCGTACTATTTCATCATGTTGATTTGTCTACCTCCGGATTATGTTTTTCCTTAGTAAAGTTAAAGCATGCAGTAGGTTTTGTTTCCTCAGCTGACATTTACCTTTCTTGGAATGATCATCTTGGATGAAGTTTAGCCGAGCGTTGTTAGTGCCCGAGGTGGTTTTTCCTGGTTGTTCCTAATGTTGTGTATTTGTTTCGTCAGTGTACGCACGATAACACTCATACATTCATACATACATCATGCATAGCTAAAATTGGCAAGTCATTGTTCATTTACATTTGTTAATATTTTTGTTGACATATTACCCTTATTTGCAGTTATGTTGTCCTCTTCTCAAAAGAGTGTGTGCCTTAAGAAGAAAGCATATATTCTTTCAATTTCCCCACTGAGTTGTCCCTCATAGAAGATTTTAGCTTTATCCTTCTGGTACAGCTCCTTGTTATGATGGATTTGGTTTTCCCTCTTGAGTTTATTTCTCAAAGGATGTATTCTGGTTGATTGTTTCATTCTAGTTTATTTCTGGTTTGAATCTGTGGTTCCACGACAATATTATTTACTTTGGATTTCTGAACACTCCAAGCTCTGGTTGGTGCATTTATTTTGCACGAGAAGACTTTATCTCCTCAGTGAGAATATCATGGCATCTCCCCGGGAAGTCATACCTCTTTCCCAAAAAGTCATTTCTTTTTACAATCATCCATGACAACAAGTAGCAGGTCTCTTTATTTGAGTAACTTGTGATTCCCTGTAAAAGTCGACGAAACTTTTTTTGCTATCTCCTCTATGGTTGAATAGTTCGCAGTTTGCCGTCAGATCACACCAACGGATGACAAGACTTTCAATATCACAGAAACAGCTCGTTGCAAAATCTTTGCAAGTGGAAGTCTCTTTATTTGAGACAACTTTTGTATTATCCTTTCCAGGCGGAGTACCTTGGTTAAAGAAGAAGTTGAAACTCGTTCTAGGTGAAACACTAGATTCTTGGGGAAACTTTTTATCTTTTTTCTACCCTCAGTGAACGTTGGTAGTTCATCGTCAGTGAACGACGGTGATATGATATTCTCTTTCTACCTTTAGTGAAAGTTGGTAGACCGTCAACAGTGAACGTTGATGTTTGTTATCTTTTTGCTACCCTCAGTGAACGTTGGTAGTTCATCGTCAGTGATATGATATATTCTCTCCCTACCTTCAGTGAAAGTTGGTAGGACATCGGCAGTGAACGTCGATGTTTGTTATCTTTTTGCTACCCTCAGTGAATGTTGGTAGTTTATCGTCAGTGAACGGCAGTGATATGATATATTCTCTTCCTACCTTCAGTGTAAGTTAGTAGACCATCGGCAGTGAACGTCGGTGTTTGTTATCTTTTTGCTACCCTCAGTGAATGTTGGTAGTTCATCATCAATGAACGGAGGTGATATGATATACTCTCTTCCTACCTTCAATGAAAGTTGGTAGGACATCGACAGTGAACGTCGATGTTTGTTATCTTTCTCTCTGCCTTCAGTAAACGTCGGTAGCTTCGCCTTCGGTAGAAGTTGGTGTATCCTTTGACCATTCTACCATTCTCTTTTATTTAGGTCTTTTGATCCACCAGTGATTTATTTTCCTGGTGGGGTTGCTCCCTTGTTTCTTTATTATTGTTACATCCCCAATGGTGTTTTGCGTCTCTTTGGTCCTATTCAGATGCATTCATGATCATAAACATTTTCATGGCATCTTAGGGCCAAAAATAGGGTTTGTCTTATATTTAAGTATCTTCGATCGCGCCGACACGAAGATTTTTAACCTTCGTATCTCCGGATAGAAGAAACATAAATAAGGGCAGCTGTTGTACCCTAATTTTTGCCCCTAAGATCCCTTCATCATACCATGTTGATTCATTCACAACAAGATCACACTAGGATTCTTGGTTCCCCTCCCTACATTTAGTTTTGCCTTTTTAAGGGACTACCAAGCACCTTGACTTATGTTCCTTTTGTGATCATGAATATTGTTTTAATTTCTTCATTTAACTAATAAAATGCAATGTTGGGTTGTCTTGCTTGTTATCCATATAGGTAAAGGCAATGAGATTTAACAAGTTACCCCATGGGTTCATGAGTTTATGTCCATGCCCTAGTCAATAAAGCTGGAGAAGTTCAAACCTCACCACTGGATTGGTTTTGAAAAAATTGGCATGGCAAGGTTATTTTGGTTCATCACATTTCAAGGTTATTAGATTTGACTCAAAAGTACAAGGGGATGATTGAAGAAGTTGTCATGTTTGGACAAGGCCTTGTTCCTATTGGTCACAAGAGCATATTTCTCTCAAATTTCAAGATATGGAAGTGGTTTTGGTGGCTATGAGTCCTCATTATCATCCTCAACAACTTCTATTCACAAAGCAAGAATGTTGGTACAAGAAGTTTGTTCAAGCTTGTCAAAGTTCCTCAAAGCTTTTTCTTGATCTAGGAGCTAGGGTTTTGAACTTCAAAGGAGTATATCTTTCTCACCTTTTGGTATTCTTGAGTGATTCCAAAGACATCATTCTCTTCAAAGGGTTATTAACAAATCACTTCAAAAGTTCCAAGGAGTTTTCATGAGGAAGAGACTTGATAAGGAAGCAAGATTACAAGTCCTCCACATGAATCCCCAATTATCCATGTGTGACTTCAAATGGTCATAACTTTGTAAAATCAAGCTTCTCAAATGAGCTTTGTTTTGATGAAGACAAACCATGATTGACAAATAAGGCAAAGATTTATGATCAAGCTCAAAGCATCTAAGGAAAAAATCTTCAGTTCAAAGCTCTCAACAACTTTCAAGGTATAATAATATTACTTACTTTGATCTTAAGATATAGATGCTCATTGATGAAAAAGAAATGTTTAAAAATCATTACTCAAGCTTTTCAAAGTTAAAATTTCATTTTTCACTTGAGTGCAATCAATTTGAATTTTAGTGCAATCGATTGCATGCTCCAATTTTTTCAGATATTTTGCTTCTGTTTCTCTGTGCAATCGATTTATATTGCTTGTGCAATCAATTGCATACTTAAATTTTTCAAAATGTTTGCTTCTGTTTCTCAGTGCAATCGATTTACATTGCTTATGCAATCGATTGCACTCACTTACTTTTTGCTACTGACTTTACATGCAATCGATTTACATTGCTAGTGCAATCGATTGCACACTCAAAACTTTTAAAAATATAGTTGTTGAAACCTTGTGCATTCGATTTACACAAAGGGTGCAATCGATTGCATGCTGCACGATTTTGAAAAACAACAGCTTTTCACATGACTGTTCATCACACCTTTTTATTGAAACCTTTCAATCAAACTTGGCATTTGTTCATGATACATTTTCAGAACTTCATTATGTTTCAAAAGGGTGTTATGAACATATAAATATTCATTTTCAAAATCTGTTTCAACACCCCTTTCATAAATATTTTCTGAATTTTCAAAATACAAACTCAAGCATTCCTTCACTTTCATGCATAAGTTTTCTGCACATTTTCATACATTATAAAATAGAATACTTTGAGCAATTATATCTGGAGTCATTGTACAATAATATTATTGGAAGAGAAGATCATACATTGTTAAATCACTCTAAGTGATCAATACTACTCAACTCAGTCAAACTCAAATATTGATAGTTACTTACTTATTTTTCCAGGATTGTTGGAAATAAGTTTAAGTGTTTTTGAAATCTTGTATTTCCAGGTTTGTTGGATACAAGTGTAATCACTTTGTGAGGATTGTTCTCATAGTTGACATAGTGAAAATCCAAGAGGATTGTTCTTGGTCCAAGAGGATTGTTCTTGGTTGTTTGGTAGTTCTTGTTTAAGTTTGCCACAATAAGGAAATCTCTTTCATGTTGAAAGGGGACTGGAGTACTCTCAGACTGTGAGGGGAACCAAGATATATTGCCCGTGTCTCTTTATTTTTCTGCATTTTAAGCTTTCCTAAACTCACCTTTACCCAGAAAAATAAGAATCATCATCACTAAAGCCAGATTTTTTTAAAGTACCTAATTCACCCCCCCCCCCCCTCTTAGGCGCACTTCGTACTTACAATTGGCATCAGAGCAGGTTATAGGTAACCTGTTCCTAAAAGATCCAGAATGGCTTCCGCAAATCAAAATCCCGTTTTCAGAGATGGTGGTAGTAACAACAAGCCTCGTCTATTTTGTGGTGAATATTTTGACTTTTGGAAAATACGCATGAAGGCACATCTAGAAGCACAAGGAGAAGAAATATGGGATGCCGTCGAAAATGACCCATTTATCCCTATAACGGTAATCAATGGTGTTGGCTCATCAAATCCTAAAACTGCATGGGACGATGATGATAAGAAGAAAGTTCTCTATGATAAAAAGGCAATAAACCTTCTTCAAGGTGCACTTAGCATGGATGAATTCTTCTGTGTCTCGGCATGCAAGACAACAAAAGAAATATGGGATATCTTGGTACAAACTCATGAAGGAACGGTTGAAGTAAAAAGATCAAGACTAAATACCCTAAGTCAAGAATACGAATTATTTCGAATGCAGCACGGAGAAACCATTCTTGACTTACAAAAGAGATTTGTGCACTTGACAAATCATCTAAGTGCTCTTGGTAAAACTTTGACGAATGATAAACTAAATCTGAAAGTACTTAGGTCCTTAACTAGGGAATGGAAACCAAAGGTAACGACAATTTCCGAAAAGAAAAGTCTCTCCAGCATGACATCCGCAACATTGTTTGGAAAACTTCAAGAATATGAAACGGAACTCAAAAGACTTGAAAAGCATGAAAATTAAGAGAAGAAATCCAAGAATATTGCTATGAAGATAGATTCCAAGGAAGTTTAAAAGAAAGACAATCCGGAAGAAGATGAAAACTTCATGCTTCTTGTTAAAAGGCTTGGTAAGTTCTTTGGTAGAAATGACAAACCCTTTTCTCATTCAAAAGGAAAGAAACAATTTAAGAAAAAGGAAGCTTCCACATCAACACAAGAAATCACATGTTATGAATGTGGTAAGCAAGGTCATATCAAGCCGGATTGTCCAAAGCTCTCCAAGAAAGGTGGCTTCAAAAGTAATAAGGGATTCAAGAATAAAAAGGCTTATGTCGCATGAGAGGATAATGAAATCAGTTCCTCATCCGATTCCGATAGTGGTGAAAGTGCAAATCTAGCATTGATGGCGTCACACAATTCCAATGATGAAGACAATGAGGTTAGTAATGAATTTTCTCTTTTTGATAGTGATGCACAAGGTGCTATAGATGAACTATTGAATGAATGCAAAATTCTGTATAAAACTATTTCATCACAAAAGAAACAAATTTCATCCTTAGAAGAAAAATATGATTCTATGGAAAAAGATTTCAAAGAAGAAAAACAAAAATCAAGTGATGAACAAAAACATAATTTTGTATGCAAAAATTGTGATTCACTCTCTTTCCAAATTGTCCAATTAAAAAGAGTCATTGAAAGATATGAAAACGGCCAAATTGGATTGGAAGGTGTTCTTAGCCAACAAAGATACTCCAATAATAAAAGTGGACTTGGATATTCAAAGTTTTAAAAACCAAGTTCTAACAAAACTATCTTTGTTAAGGCTAGTGATCAATCATCCAAAGAGAAAGTGAGCAAACCTAAAATAGTTCGTCACTATCCTAAAAAGAAAACATTTACTAAGAAGAAATCCTATCCTTCCAGATATAGAAGTAACTTTGAACCTACTTGTTTTTATTGTGGCATTAAAGGCCATACACCTAATGCTTTTTATGTTAGAAACTTCAGTGTGGCAAGTGGGCATTATGTATGGGTAAAGAAAGGCACTAATTATGAAGGACCCAAAGCAACTTGGGTACCTAACAAAACCTAATTTGTTTTGTAGGTATGCTTGAAGACCACGTGCAATCTTTGGTATCTTGATAGTGGTTATTCAAAGCATATGACAAGAGACATAAACCAATTTTCAAATCTAGCGCTAAAGGCCAAGGGTTTTGTCACTTATGGAGAAAATAATAAGGGAAGAATCCTAGGCAAAGGCAAAGTTGGTGCTCCACCTTTCACATCCATTGAAGATGTTCTTTCTGTTGAAGGACTAAAGCACAATCTTCTTAGTATTAGCCAACTTTGTGACAAAGGCTTCAAAATCAAGTTCACCAAGGATGAATGCTTGATAGAAGACGAAGTCACTCATGAGGTTATACTTAAAGGTAAAATAATCAATAATATATTCATGATTTCCCTTGATGATCCATCTTTAAAGGTTAAATGTCTCATGGCGAACAACGATGATTCATGGTTGTGGCACAAAAGAATTGCTCATATTCACATGGAACACTTGAATAAATTAATCAAGCATGATCTTGTCATTGGATTGCCAAAGAGAAATTTCGTCAAAGATAGACTATGCGATGCTTGTCAAAAAGGGAAACAAACTAGATCAAGTTTCAAATCTAAGACTGTGGTGTCTACTACAAGGCCACTACAATTGTTACATATGGACTTATTTGGTCCATCGAGAACAAGGAGTTTCAGAGGTAATGTATATGCTTTGGTCATTGTTGATGATTTCTATAGATATACTTGGACATTCTTTTTAGTGCAGAAAAGTGATGCATTCAAGGCGTTCAAGAAGTATGCTAAACAAATTCAGAATGAGAAGTCTCTAACAATTTCCTCAATAAGAAGTGACTATGGCGGAGAATTCTAAAATGCTCTATTTGAAGAATTTTGTGGAGAACATGGAATATCTCATAACTTCTCGGCACCAAGGACTCCTCAACAAAATGGAGTGGTAGAAAGAAAGAATAGGTCTCTTGTGGAACTTGCTAGAACAATGCTTAGCGACTCAAATCTTCCAAAATACTTTTGGGCAGATGCGGTGAGCACGGCATGTTTTGTTAGAAATAGAGTTAACATTAGACCAATCTTAAAGAAAACTCCATATGAACTCTTCAAAGGGAGGAAACCAAACATTGCTTTCTTTCACATCTTCGGATGTAAATGCTTTGTCTTAAACAATGACAAAGATAACCTTGGTAAGTTTGATGAAAAATCCGACGAAGGTATTTTCCTTGGTTACTCTCTTTCTAGTAAAGCATATAGAATATACAACAAAAGAACTTTGACAATTGAAGAATCTATGCATGTTTCTTTTGATGAAACTAACCCCTCCAAGGAGGATAATATTGTTTGTGATAATGATGATGAAATACTAGAAGGTCCTCAAGAAAATTCTTTCAAAGATAAACCCATTCAACATAAAGAATCACCTCAACAAGAATCAACTCTCAATGATCTACCAAAAGAATGGAGAACTCATCGAGATCATCCTATTGATAAAGTAATTGGTGATATCAGTCAACGTGTGTCAACAAGGTTAAATCTCAAGGATGCTTGCCTAAACATGGCGTTTGTCTCTCAAATTGAACCTTCCAAAGTTGATGAAGCCTTAGGCGATGACCAGTGGATTATCGCCATGCAAGAAGAATTGAATCAATTTGAAAGGAATCAAGTTTGGGAACTTGTCCCTAGGCCAAGCAACAAACACATTATTGGAACAATATGGGTGTTCAAAAACAAACTTGACGAGAATGGAATAATTGTTCACAACAAAGCAAGATTGGTAGCACAAGGCTACAATCAGGAAGAAGGAATAGAATTTGAAGAAACCTTTGCTCCAGTTGCAAGGTTAGAAGCTATTTGTGTATTACTTGCCTATGCTTGTTCATTAAATTTTCAGATTTTCCAAATGGATGTCAAGAGTGCATTCTTGAATGGATATATCACTGAAGAAGTCTACGTTAAGCAACCCCCGGGGTTCGAAGATTTCAAGAATCCATCTCATGTATTTAAATTAAGAAAAGCTCTCTATGGATTGAAACAAGCACCAAGGGCATGGTATGATCGTTTAAGCAACTTCTTATGCGAAAAAGGTTTCGAAAAGGGCAAAGTTGACAAGACTCTATTTATCAAGAAAATTAAAAACAAAACTTTGCTAACACAAGTCTATGTTGATGACATCATTTTCGGTTCTTCAAATCAAGAATTGTGTGAAGAATTCTCATCAATGATGCAAGGAGAATTTGAAATGTCCATGATGGGTAAAATGAACTATTTTCTTGGACTTCAAATCAAACAAATAAAAGATGGCATCTTCATCAACCAATCCAAATATTGCAAGGAACTCTTGAAAAGGATTGACATGGATAATTGTAAGGCAATGTCTACACCAATGGGTTCTGGTTCATATGTTGATCAAGATGAATTATGTGTTTCCATCGACATCACTAAGTATCGAGGTATGATTGGCTCCTTATTGTATTTGACGGCAAGCCGTCCTGACATAATGTTTAGTGTTTGTCTCTGTGCTCGCTTTCAAGCTAACCCAAAGGAATCTCATCTCACGGCGGTAAAGAGGATCATGAAGTATCTCAAAGGAACAACGAATGTCGGATTATGGTATCCTAAAGGTAGTGTTTGCAACTTAATTGGTTATTCTGACGCGGATTATGCAGGTTGCAAAACGGATAGAAAAAGCACAAGTGGTACTTATCACATTCTTGGTAATGCATTAGTATCATGGGCCTGCAAGAAACAAGCATGCATTGCTCTTAGCATGACCGAAGCTGAATATATTGCAGCGGGTAGTAGTTGCGCTCAAATTTTGTGGCTAAAACAACAACTTTGTGACTACGGAATCGATCTAGGGTGCATTCCTCTAAGGTGCGACAACACAAGCGCAATTAACATTACGAAGAATCCCGCCTTGCATTCAAGAACTAAACACATAGACATTCGACATCATTTCCTCCGTGATCATGTTCTTCAAGGAGGTGTCGAGGTAACCTTTATAGATACTCATAACCAGCTTGTCGATATCTTCACCAAACCTTTGGCAAGAGAACCGTTCTACAAAATTTGACAAGAGCTTGGCATACTTGACGAACACGACTTATAAGGTGAATTCTACCCTTGTTATAATTTTATATATGTTTTATACATGCTATATGTGAATATATGTTATGTGGTATTTAAATATTTAAGAAAATTTTGGTTTTAGACATTTTTTTTGTTGATGCAAATCGATTGCACAAAGAGTGTAAATCGATTGCTCACTGAGTATTTTCAATTCTGTCCATTCTGTTTCATGTGCAAATCGATTGCACTCTGTACGTTTCTGTTTTATTTTAATTCTGTTTTATGTGCAAATCGATTGCACCTGAAATGCAAATCGATTGCACCTACTGCAACCTGCTTTTATGATAGAAAAATTGTGTTGGTTAGAATTCCTCTCTCTCATATTCCCAATCCAAATACACTTTAACACATCCACTCATTTCCTATCTACCCAAATCATTTCCAAATCTCATCTCACAAACACCTTTCTCTCTCACAAAACCTAAAATCCCCAAAACCCTAAAACTCCATACCCATAGCTTCAAGACAAAAGAGAAAGGTTTCAGCTTCAGAAAAAGGGAAGAAAAAGGTTGATTCAACATCTAATCCATTGCTTTCATCTCTCATCGAAGAGCAAGAAGCCAAATTTACCAAAGACTTTCAAAGGAAAATAGTATCCAACCCCAAATATGGTATGCTATCCTCCTTTCCTCAAGAATGATTTTCCTTTCAAAATGATCTAGTTGCTTATGGTCTAGAACCCTTGATTTCTTTGTTCGGTCCATATTACCCGAATTTGGTAAGAATGTTTTTCAGCAATCTAATACCCCCAAAAAGGCAAAATGGTCACATATGTGTTGGGTACTCGTATCTCTCTAACTCCTCAGGTTGTTGGTGAGATGCTTCATATTCCTTACACTGGAAGTTCCCTATATGATCCTGAAAATGAGATATGGGATGATTACCAGAAAAAGGATTTCTTTTACAGCATTGGGCGGTTAAGTGAAGCTGAATTTCATGCCAAACGGATTCGTGGTCTTGGCGGAGTAATTCCATCTAGAGACTCTTGGAGTGCAGGTAACCTCTATATAGACGATCGCATATATCATTATTTTTTGGTCTATATTATGTTTCCAAGAGCTGGAAACCACTGCATTGTTACTGACTTGGAAATGCAACTAATTTATGCAAGAAAGAAAAGGATAAGTATAAACTGGGCAAGGCTTATAATGGTGCATATGCCGAGAGTCAATGCAAAATCTAAATTTCTTCCATATGCTTATTTTGTTACTTTAATTATGGAGGAATTTGGTGTGGATTTTGCCGGGTTTGAAAAGGTGAATATGGATCCAAATCTGAACAAGATTCCCATCAAGAAGGTTGACTCCAGGATGGGCGTGCATTACAATCCGGAAACAAAAACCATCACTTACATTGGTGAAGATGTTGTTGGCGATAAAGGAAATGACCAAGAAGTCTAAGGCGGTGAAGTTGTGCTTACTCCTCCTACTGCTCCCCCTGGTCCAAGCAATCAAGAGCTTATGGATTACATGTCTCAACAATTTGCTTCCATGAACACCAACATCAACAATCAATGGAGTGTGATCCATGATTCCACTACAACCCGGATTAATGACTTCCGCACGGATGTGAATCAACAATTTTCATACCTTTACTCTCATCTACATATTCCACCATATGATCCAAATAATCCAGCTGCACCTCCTCAACACTACACAAAACCCCCACTTCAACAACAATTCCCGAATCAAGGTTCTTGGTCCTATAACCACCCGGACATGCATCACCCTTGAAGTTCTGGCTAAATTTTTTCTCAAGTCATTGTCTTGTTATTCAATGTTTTGTTTGTTCAATTTTCTGTGTAATCCTTAAACATTTTGTGTTACTTGTTTAAAATTAAGTTTTCTCGATATACTGCTCTATTATTGTTTTGTTTTGTGCATCTTTCCCTTCTTTTTGATAATGTCAAAGAGGGATAAAGATGTGGTACTTTATGCTTGTCTTTTCCTTGTCTTAATTTTTAAGGTACTCTCCAACCACGATGAAGAAATACAAAGGATTCCAACCCTCTCCTACATAGGGGGAGTTTTGCATCTTAGAGGGAGAAGCTCTTCTAGAAAGTACATTGCATAAAGCAAGATTGTTTGTCATCATCAAAAAGGGGGAGAATGTAAAATCAAGCTTCTCAAATGAGCTTTTGTTTTGATGAATACAAACCATGATTGACAAAGAAGACAAAGATTTATGATCAAGCTCAAAGCATCTAAGGAAAATATCTTCAGTTCAAAGCTCTCAACAACTTTCAAGGTATAATAATATTACTTACTTTGATCTTAAGATATAGATGCTCATTGATGAAAAAGAAATGTTTAAAAATCATTACTCAAGCTTTTCAAAGTTAAAATTTCATTTTTCACTTGAGTGCAATCGATTTGCATTTTAGTGCAATCGATTGCATGCTCCAATTTTTCCAGATCTTTTGCTTCTGTTTCTCTGTGCAATCGATTTATATTGCTTGTGCAATCGATTGCATACTTAAAATTTTCAAAATGTTTGCTTCTGTTTCTCAGTGCAATTGATTTACATTGCTTGTGCAATCGATTACATTCACTTACTTTTTGCTACTGACTTTACATGCAATCGATTTACATTGCTAGTGCAATCGATTGCACACTCAAAACTTTTGAAAATATAGTTGTTTAAACCTTATGCAATTGATTTACACAAAGGGTGCAATCGATTGCATGCTGCACGATTTTGAAAAACAACAGCTTTTCACATGATTGTTCATCATACCTTTTCACTGAAACCTTTCAATCAAACTTGACATTTGTTCATGATACATTTTCAGAACTTCATAATGTGTCAAAAGGGTGTTATGAACATATAAATATTCATTTTCAAAATCTGTTTCAACACCCTTCCATAAATATTTTCTAAATTTTCAAAATACAAACTCAAGCATTCCTTCACTTTCATGCATAAGTTTTCTGCATATTTTCATACATTATCAAACAGAAAACTTTGAGCAATTATATCTTGAGTCATTGTACAATAATATTATTGGAAGAGAAGATCATACATTGTTAAATCACTCTAAGTGATCAATACTACTCAACTCACTCAAACTCAAATATTGATAGTTACTTACTTATTTTTCCAGAATTGTTGGAAATAAGTTTAAGTGTTTTTGAAATCTTGTATTTCTAGGTTTGTTGGATACAAGTGTAGTCACTTTGAGAGGATTGTTCTCATAGTTGACATAGTGAAAATCCAAGAGGATTGTTCTTGGTCCAAGAGGATTGTTCTTGGTTGTTTGGTAGTTCTTGTTTAGGTTTGCCACAATAAGGAAATCTATTTCATGTTGAAAGGGGACTGGAGTACTCTCGGACTATGAGGGGAACCAGGATATATTGCCCGTGTCTCTTTATTTTTCTGCATTTTAAGCTTTCCTAAACTCACCTTTAACCATAAAAATAAGAACCATCATCACAAAAACCAGAATTTTTTAAAGTACCTAATTCACCCCCCCCCCCCTCTTAGGCGCACTTCGTACTTACAAACTTGGTCAATTTTCATCACCTTGAGTCCATTATTTTTCCATAATGATCTTGAAGATGTGAACATTATGCCTTCTTTTATGTGCAAAGTGGGAAAATGGATGGAAGTTACCTTAAAGATGCAAAAGATTATAGGTCATTTCATGATTTTTTTCCAACTTTAACAAGTCATAACTTGCTCAAATTTTGGAGATTTTGAATGATTCATGTTTCAAAATTTCATTCAAAAGATCTATTTCATGCTATCTTTTTTGGTCAAGAGCAAATTCCAAGTGGAAGGCCATGTTTGGATGCAAGACATCATAGATCATTTTTGAAGAAGAATTTGAAATATTTATAAGTATGGAAAGTAACCTTTTTTCTTCAACTTTGACTCAATGAAAATTTTATCTCAAGCATCCATTTAACTCCATTATTTTTCCATTGCAAAGCTTGTAACCTCATCTTTCTAATAGCATCAAGAATCATGCCTTAAGACCCCTTGAGCTGAGAATGCCATTGTTTCAAAAGTGGTAACTTGGAATTGAAGTTTCCTTGCAAGTCAGAATTTAAATTTCATGTTACGACCTCTAAACCTCAAATTAGCACGTGTTTTTAGTCTAAACGTGATTAGCCAACTTTCCCAAGTGGATTAGCGCATCAAAACACAAGAATTGGATGAGTTTTGGTGAAGTTTAGATCACACTTCACTCGTGCATCAAGTTTGCATGAATTCCCTCCAAAACGCATCATTCACTCTTCCTTTTTATCCCATTCGCTTCTCTTATAAATACATGTACTATCCCATTCATTTTCCCAAGCTTGGATAGCCAGAATCACCCTGCCAAACTTGTTTCATAACTCAGAATTCAGTAACTTCAAAATCCATTCTCGAGCCTTTTTCAATCCAATTTTTACATCAATTCACCTTCCTTGATCTTCCCTGAAACTAACCACATAATTACGTTCAAGAATCGTGCCCTATACTGCTCCATAGAAGTCCAGTTTCAGAGCTCTGCAACTCAACTTCAATAGGTAGATTCCTTCATCAATTCTTCAAAACTCTGATATCATTGTGTTGCTCTGATTGCCTTGGTTCTAGTCGCAACACTTACCTTTTACTGGAAACACGTTTTGACCATGAAATTTCAAATCCCTTTTCAAAAATTTCCTTCCAAATTGCTTGAGCTACAATGTATATAAATTTGGCGCGAGGGTGTGGTTGTCTTCATCTTGAAGAGACGAAGCGAATGGCATAGGTCTGAGCTTCTGATTTTACAGTTTGAGAGACTTGCAATTTATGATGGTTGGAGGTTGAAGATGACCAACGTGTCATCTTCCAACCAATGAAGGCGCGCCATCTGTTTTTTTTCAAATTATGATTTAATTAATGATTCTGTACATTATTCACTAATGACCATGATATGCACAGCGTGCCAGATCCCTTGGATTTGATTACTAACGCGTTTTGACTCTCATTCAATGGTCCACATATTTTACTTTTATTTTCTCTTTCTGATTTTTATTTTTTTCACAATTTAATTTTGTGTTTTGGTATTTTTTATAAATTTGCACTTTATTGGAATTGCTTTAAATGTTTAAAAATACTTTTATACATTTTTAAATTCTGAAAAAATCATGGAATGATCCAATGATTTTGTGACAAATATTGGTGACCTTATTTTATTTTTGTTTCTGACTTTACTATTTTTTATCATTTTTTGTTTATTTACCCATTTTTTTTAATTTTAAAAATAGTTTCTGACTTTAAAAAATTACCAAAAAATTTGTAAAATTATTTGAGCCTTTTTATGATTTTCTATGGTCTTACTTTTTATTTCTTGATTAATTTGAACATAGTTGATATTATTCTCTTTATTTTCTATTTTTAAACATTATGTTTAAACCCTTTTGTGTATATTAAAATATGATATTATTTTGTGACTATTTTCTGGCTGATCTTGGGTTAGATTTTGGATCATGAACTTTATTAACATCATTGGATCCATGGTGTTGATTTTAACTCCACAAAAATAGATGAATGATTTTAATAATAGTTTGATTAAAATTTAATTCAAATGTGGTTTGTATATTTTTTTCCCATCCCTCTTCATCTCATCCCTTTCTTATTGCACTAAATGTTGTTGGAGCATGATCTATATATCATGTCTCAAAACAAATAGTGCATAGATTGCTATTGACCGGCCTCAAAATAGGTGCGACTTCTATATAAGTCCACTTACGATTGCTTAACATAGCGTTAAATTTTGTCCCGATTCAAATAAATGATCATTCGTGGCACAAACTTAGATTGCAAGCCCAAGTATGTTAATTTGATCTCTTTGATCCAATAACCTTGAGATTCATTGTGTGGAGGCTTTGGTTCTACCAATCCTCTAATGGATCTACAACACCTTTGATCAACGCAGATCACTTAAACATCGTTGATCATTAAATGGTACTTGCGAGAATTCCAAATGGATGATATACTTGACAAAAAGAAAATGCAACTTGTTGTGTGGAGGCTTTGGTTCTACCAATCCTCTAATGAGTTCCAAATGCAAGCTTCAAGATATTCATCCAACTAACAACTAATTATTGACTTATCTTACCTTATGATTTTATTCTTTTTTATGCTTTATGTACCATTTACTTTTAGCATTTACATTTCATGCCATTTTCATCTTTGCTCATTTGAGCATTTACTTTCTTGCCATTTTTACTTTGCTCACTTGAGCTTTTCTTTTCCTTTCTTAAGATACTTAATAATCAACATAAACCCTAAAAAACCTTTAATGGTACTTGGACTATTTGGTTACTATCCTTGGCATTATGGAGCATGGGACTTTTCTTGGACTTAGGATTAGAAACCTTGGCCTATCTTAGAGACCTTGTGATCTTATCTGATTATTCTGTCTGGAGTTCTTGAGGTTTACCTCAAGAAATTGGGTTGCTTGTTTGTTTTTGTGTGCAGGTTTTTGTGATTACACCCTTTGTTTGTAATCTGGAATTCACCCATATACATTCGTTACTCTTTCCAATTTTTCTGAAGACTTAATACACTTGAAGTTTGGTTCTCTCAAGAGGTCTAGTATTTTTTGCTTGATTGGTTTCTGTGATCGGTGGAAATAGAACTGACTGTTTTTGAAATGCTGGTTCGCGAAATGTCGCGGTAAACAAGAGTCGCCACCATCTTTTATTTTCTCTAACATGGAAAGGACAAAAGCACAGCAAAATTCCTTTTCGAGATGTTTCTCGGGTTCGGGAGGTAGATTATAGAAAGGGAAGGTGCTAGCACCCTTTCTATCCGTGGTTATCCACGGGCTCTTAGGTACTTGCTCACTATGTTTTCAAAAGATTTTTTCTTTTCTTGTGTTTGTGGGTTTTGAAAAAGTTTGTTTGAAAACTTCGTTTTAACTCTTGTATCAGTCCTCAAGAGTGTATGAAGTGTTTGTTTGAAAACTTTTGTTTGAAAAGTGTGTAAGTGCTAAAAGTTGTTTTTGTTTTGAAAGAGCAAGTATCTAAGAAACTCTACCTACTCAAAAGAAATTAAGCTGTGTAAATGTCCTTTAGACAGTACTATCCCACTATTGAGAAGTAGGTAGCACCGTCGTTGGAGTTTATCGGGTCAATTCGATTATAGGGACATGTGTGGTCACCAAAGCAATAGTAGGACGCCTTAGCGGTAACCCTAATGTCCTAGATCCTTTTTATCCGAGGCAACCGTTTCGAGGCAACTTTGATCTTTAGACAGGAGGGCGACCTCTAAAACACCCTATACTCAATGACCACGTCGAGGCAACCAAGTGAGGCGTACCCTAAGAATGGCATGTGCGAGTGTGTCAGGTTTCAATTAAGTTATCTTTGAACATGTCATGGTGAGCTACGTTTTGATTTTATTTTGAGAGCAAGTCTCGTCATGCATAGCAGTTAATAATTGCGGAAAGTAAAACTACGCTATTACAAGGCGTCGGGTATTTACATCGCCAAAAACATAACCCTTGAAAAGTAAATTGCGGGAAAATAAAGAAAGCGATAAAAGTCCTAATTAGTTATTACATTCCCGGAGCAATTACATAAATATGATCAAAAATAAATATGCGCGAAACAAAATTAAATCAGAGAAGTCTTTAGGGTTTTGACCCTTTTTGAGAAAAGAATGGAATTTTGGTCCTTTTTGCATTTAATTAAACCTAATTCTAATTAATTAAATAGAAAGAAAAAGAAAGTATTTTTTTAGTTTTTTAATGTTATAAGGAAAATAAAAATAAAAGAAATTAAAAGTTGTCAAAAACCTAATTCTACATGGATTTTATTTATTGTGAAAAAGAATCAAATTTAACCTACTTAAACTAAATTAGTTATATTAGTATTTATTTACAAAAATAATTAAATTAAGGTGAAATTAATAATAATAATTATTATTATATTTCTGATTTTATTATGAAAATAATAATTTGTGAGTTAATTAACTAATAATAATAATAGTTATTAGTAAAAACAATTAAAGATAAAATACAAAAGAGAAACAAAATAAGAAACAAAACCCAGGGGGTGTTGGGCCCAGATGGAGGTGTTGATTGCAATTCATGGCCCACTAAGCTCAAGCCCTTGTTGACTTTCTTGAATTGTCCAGAGCGTGCTTTGACTGGGAGTATGGTACTCATCATCTTTTGGCCACTGGATCTGCTTTGCCAGCCACTTGGCACGCTGAAGTGTGAGATACATGATGAAACACATTTGGAAGCCCGCACAAGAGTATGCTAAGAAAAATAACATAAGCATTTGGGTGGACCTGGGACTCGAACCCAGGTCCCAATGGTTACCAGCCAACGCACCATCCACTGAGCCAACTGAACGCCTTTGTTATTATAATGAGCAATGAATATAATATGTAAAAATACAATTATGCTGGAATAAAAACCCGCGCTATTTAAACCAACCAATGATATATTAACAGCACATCATCTTCTTCGTTTGCCTGTAAAAAAAACAAATAGATAGCGGGGGTTTTTAACCCCCACAATCTACATCAACGAAAAATAGTGATTAGCTCTATGCTTAACATAAATATTTCGCGAGTATATCACTGTGTTCGTCTGGCCTTGACGATTCCAACCATATGCATTAGAGGTTCTAATTTTTCCTGGATAATAAAGCCCCATTTTGGAAGCTCCAGAACCCTAAATTTCTTCAATGGTAACTTGTGATTCAGGGCATTATAATGCAATTAACCAATACCATTAGCTTTATATAGATTCAACCAATGCAACACAATGATTAAAACATGTTAATTATGCATGAAATATGAGTTTCGATTATGGACATGAGAAGCAAACCGTGGGTCTGTTCTTGCGTATTTCTTGAGCTTTAGTGTGTGGTTTTGATTGCAAAACGTCCCTGAGAGTTCCTGCAAGGTATTAAAAACCACAAAATGCTTTGAATCGTGCTAAATTATAGAAAACAGTTTTCACTTTTTCTTGGATTTTTTTTTAATGTGATTATGGCTTTCTTGCAGCAAATTCACGTTTGCATGATTAGGGTTAGGTTGTGTATTTATAATAGAAGGGAATTAGGTTACAATCTTTCACAAAAGATCCATGGAATGATGATTCAATATTTGATTGAAAATCAAATATTTTTGAATCTTTTTGATTGAAAAAACTTGCCAAACTTGGAGATTCTTGTCTCTTTGATTTGCACATGAATTGCCAGCATATCTTGAGCTTGTTTGCTTCACAAAAAGATTGAAAAAACCAAATCTTTGTATTTCCTACAATTTAAATTAATTAAATGAATTAAAATTGATTAAAAATCCAATTAATTAATAAAAATAAGAAAATAAATTCAATTTAAGCTTGATGGGTCGTGCATAGGCCTTGGATAAAGTTTCAAGAAGAAATTTGAGGCCCATTAGCAAAAACAAGGTGTTTTGAGCAAAGTTGACTTTTGCAAATTCACAAAAATTTCCCAACTTCTCCAATGCATATCTTGCTCAATTTTGATCATATGAACATGTTCTTGGACATTTTGGAAAGGTCTTGAAGTCCTATAACCAATTCCTTTGGTCCCATGTCATTTGGATTTACAAATCTCAAGTTATGGTCTTTGACTTAAAGTGCATTTTTGTTGACTTTTGAATTTGACCTATAATGTAGAAATTGATAACTTTTTGTGAGAGCATTTCTTGGCCTTGGAATGTGAAGATGAGTCGTAGGAAATGTCATCCCCTTAAAAATGAGCATTGGATGGGATTTTTATGATGAACCATGAAAAAGTTATGCCTTGGTCAAGATACAGTTGACTTTTCTACTGTCCAAAAATAGTAACTTTTGCATCTTTGAGGATTTTTGAGCCATCCTTGTGGAATCATGATCAAGACTTGATCAAATGATGATTGTGGACTCAAAATAAGATGTTGACCAAAAAATTTGACTTTTAACTGTAAAATGACCATTTTGCCCCTGCAGTTGACTGTGGATCAAATGGAGCTTTTGACTGTGCCATTTGGCACTGTGAGTCTTGAAACTTGACATGTAGGTGCTTGAGCATGCATATAGGGTTATGAGACTTGATTGAGCCATTGAAAACCTCAAATTCCTTGAAATAATCAAAACCCTAATTTTGACTGGCTTAGGAGGCATTTGAACTGTGCAATCCTTGAGAAATCTTGAACCATTTGAAGATGATTCTTGATAAATCTTGAAGAATATGGGAGGGAAAATTTTGGGGTACAACAGTTGCCCCTGTTCAATTTTCTTAAACCTGAGGATATAGATTGGCGTTCGAGCCTTTCGTGATCCGAAGGTGGAAGATAATTGAACACTAGAGTGCCCAGAAATTTGCACTCACATAGTGTAGTATCAGCAATGTGATGTCGGGAATGGGCTTATAGATGCCAGTTGGAGAGATGATGGATAGGAGGATGGGCTTAAAGATGCCATCTGGAGATTGTGATGGGTAGTTGGTCGAGTAGATAGCTGTCCTGTCTGGTTTCAGGTATTGATCTACAGTCCGTCGTCCACAGATTTTTCCTGGCTAGTTACAGGTATTGGTCTGGAATCTTGAGAAGGCTGGTCGAGATAACTTTCCTGGCTGGATACAGGTATAGATCTCTGACTTGAGAAAGAAAGATGACTTACTGGCTTGCTACAGGTATTGATCTTCAATCTCTTCATGCAGATAACTTTCCTGGCTAGATACAGGTATAAATCTACAATCAATCGCTCACAGATATGCCCTGGCTATATACAGGTATCGAATCTGGAACTTGAAAAGGTTGGTCGAGATAGCTTTCCTGGCTGGATACAGGTGTAGATCTCTGGCCTGAGAACGAAAGATAATTTCTTGGCCTGTTACAGGTGTTGATCTTCAATCTCTTCATGCAGATACTTTCCTGGCTAGATACAGGTATAGATCTACAATCAATCGCTCACAGATATTCCCTGGCTAGATATAGGTGTTGATCTGGAACTTAAAAAGGTTGATGGGTTGTCTCTACTGACAGGTTATCCCAGAAAAATCTTTAGGAATTGATTTAACTGAACCAGGGGAGGTTTTGTCTTCTTTGACGAGTTGTCTCTTTTGACGGGTTGTCTTCATGGACGGGCTGTCTTCATTGACAGGTTGTCTTCATTGACAGGTTGTCTTCATTGACGGGCTGTCTTCATTGACGGGTTGTCTTCATTGACGGGTTGTCTTCATTGACGGGTTGTCTTCATTGACGGGTTGTCTTTATTGACGGGTTGTCTTCATTGACAGGTTGTCTTCATTGATAGGTTGTCTTCATTGACAGGTTGTCTTCATTGACAGGTTGTCTTCATTGACAGGTTGTCTTCATTGACAAGTTGTCTTCATTGACGGGTTGTCTTCATTGACAAGTTGTCTTCATTGACGGGTTGTCTTCATTGACAGGTTATCTTCATTGACGGGTTGTCTTTATTGATGGGTTGTCTTCCTTGACGGGCTGTCTTCCTTGACGGGGGTTCTTTATTGACGGGTTGTCTTCATTGACGTGTTGTCTTTATTGACGGGTTGTCTTCATTGACGGGTTGTCTTTATTGACTGAATTTAGAGTTTATCTGCATCTTTCCTGAAATGTAAAGGTCAGTCATATGCAATGCATGATATGGATCGACCAATGATGTTCTCAACATAAACGAGATTGTATGATATGATGCGTATATGCATGTATCATGATGTATGACAATGTGATGTTTATGAATGTATCTTCGTCTGGGAAAATAAATCCTTGACGAATGCTGGGAAGTTCGTTGAATCCTGGGCTGATGTTGAAGAGTAGAGTCCTTCGTTTCCGTTGGGGATGATGAACGAAGATGATTGCAAGAATAAACCGGTAGGAGAAGATGACTCCGTTGGGGAATAAACCTGGTGAAGAGATTAATCTGCGGGGAATTACTCTGTGGGAAGAGATGCTTCGCTGAGATTTTAACGATAACTCCGCTGGGGATTCCGTTGATAAGCTCTGTTGGGGATCTTGATGAACTCCGTTGGGAATAGGAAGAACTTCGCTGAAGACAATCTTTCCGTTGCAATTTGCTGAGGATAACCCAGTTAGACTCTGGTGGGGAATAACCTTCGGATATGGCTGAGGAGATGCATTTGTACTCTATAGGGGACAAGCTTCCAGAATCTACTGGGGAGATGGTTCAACTCTCCTGGGGAAACTTTTGAGGAAATGACTCCACTGGGGGTATCTGGTATTCCGCCGGGGAACAATCTTATATTTCCGTTGAGGAATATTAAGACTGCCGGGGATGCTTGCTGAAGAATATCTGTATACTCTGCTAGGGAATATTAAGATCTCTTGGGGAAACCCAACTTTTTCAGGACTGATGGTAGACCAACTCTGCTTGGGGGAGAGTATTGCTGATTTGCTGGGGATACTGTGCCTGTTTAGGGCTGCTGGGAGACCAACTCTGCGTGGGAGGAGAGTATTGTCGAATCTTGTCTTACTCTGCGGGGAGCGAAGGTATCTTGGTCGTATTCTTCAGCCGAACCTACCTCGGACCTGGAGGACAGAGCAGCTTGTACAGTTCGGACAATTCTTATTGCCCCAGCTTCTGTGGGAGAAGGTACCTGTGGAGGCCTTGATAACTGCCGATTGACAAATCTTCTTCTGGTAGGCAAGTGACAAGATGATGGGACATAGTCGTACGCTTTGATCCCTAACTTTTGCCTGGACCGCCCTTTCGGGTTTTCAGTCTATCGGGATACCCTTTTTTGCCCGAGCCGCCTTTTCAGGTTTTCGACTTGCCGGGTGTACAGATTTTTCATTTTTATTTTCATCCCTTACTTTTGCCCGAACCCTTTTGGTTCTCTGGGAAGCCCTTATTTTTGCCTAGGTATGTCAACCTAGTGGGTCTTTGATTATGCATAGTACTTTTTTCGACTATGTCCACGCTCTCAGGATGTAGGGAGTTGCCACTGTCGTGTTGCCATACTACCAGGAGATCTTCGTTTGATCGTGCAAGACTCGTTGCTGGAATTCAAGTCCAATGCCCCAAGTGACTCAGGTGGAGATTTGCCCTTGGCTATTTGGCATTTTGAGAGATTCCTTGAATCTCTCTTGACTGCCCCAGATGATGGAAAATGATCATGTTTGCCCCTTGGTTGGAAGTGCTTTTGTTCACTAGATATTCTTCGTGCGAATTTCTCTGCTGTTCGAACAAATAGTCATATGCAAACAATGTTATTTTAAGAATGCAAAGCTTATGTCTGTCTCGACGTTTTTGAAAATGCAGTTTTCAATAAAACAAGTGAATTTTGTAAAACGTAATGTCAACTCAAGATTTTACAGCAAGCCTTAAGGAGTCAGGATATCTTTGTAACAATATGCTTTCGAACTAACCCATGCTTCAGCTAGGACTTTTTAAGGGTTATAACGTGGCCTGGTTCACGGTTTAAGAAACAAAGGATAAAGGCTCAAATTTTATTTGTACCCACCCGTTCTTCGTGATGTTCTTCACTCCTAAACTCAGCTAATCGTGCATTAGATCTTGTTTGATATTCCGGTGATGGTTCGGATGCTGACAGTTTATTTTGAACAGGCAATCATTTCTTTTCTGTTGAGGGTTTGTAGGACCTCTTTCGTTTTTTTGATTTGTGTTATCCCTTTTTTTTTTGCCTGAACTATTTCTTTTTGTATTTACAGTCAGCGGGATGCCCCAGTTTGTAAGTCTCCTTCATAGGTTTTGACTTATTGGGCTTTTATTTTGAAAGATGACGACTTCCTGTCTTTATGATTATAGGAACCATCACTGTCTTTTTGTCTCGGAAGGACTTCTTTGATACTGGTATTTGTGCACCGGGATCAACTGAGAGAACTACCCTGCCCCAGGTTATGATTAAGGGTTTTAATTTTTGCGAAAAGAAAAACTCCAACTTCTTTGGCTCAAAGGGGTTGACGAGGGATTATCTTCCTTATAACTCCACTGTTTAGGATTTGAAACAATGCATGTACCTCATCAGCGGGGTCTGTTCAAAAGCATACTGTAAAGATCGTGGCATCGTTTTCGTCATCCTCCCTCAAGAGGCTTAGAATTTTTAATCGAGAGTTGAACATCACAAAAAATGAAAGCAATTTGAATATAGTGAATACAAATGGATTGATTCAAAACAGACATATGTGATGCATTAATGAAATAAAAAGTTTGCCATAACAATAATTGTTTGAATAAGCAAAGAAAAATACAACTTTAAAATTCTAATGAACAAAAAGTCTCTCGATCCTAGCCATGTTTTGGCAAGGGAGCAGTGATCACATTGGGAGTCTCGGGCGCTTCGAAATCGACCTCCTTTGCATCGATTAGGTCTTGAACCTTATTCCTCAAAGTCCAACAATCATCTGTAGCATGCCCCGGGCTGTCAGAATGATAAGCGCAGCGGGCGTTGGGGTTATACCTTGAAGGTGTAGTGTTCGGATTCTTAGGAGGGTCCCTTAGAGTTACCAAATTGGTCTTCAGCAACTGTGGCAATATCTGGGACAAAGTCATATTGAGTCGATTGAACTGCCTTCTGGGCCTCTCTTCCCTTTGTTGGTTGCGATGTTGAGGATCACTGGCCGGTTTTGAAATAACTACCGCGTTGACATCTTGGCGGTGTTCGGATTTATTCTGTCTTCTTGAACCATAGACAGCACTGGATTCTTTCTTGAATGGTTTTTTCTCAGTGTGCGAGGAGTCACCCTTCTGTATTTTCCCAGACTTGATACCAGCTTCTATTCTCTCACCAGTCAAGATAAGGTCTGTAAACCCAGCAGAAGAATTCCCAATCAGATGGTTGAAGAACGAACCAGACAGGGTCCCCAGAAACATATCAACAAGTTCACGGTCAGTTAAAGGTGGCTGCACCCTTCCAGCAAGGTCTCTCCACTTTTGAGCATACTCCTTAAATCCTTCACCCGTCCCTAGTGACATACCCTAGAGTTGGGTACGCGTAGGAGCGAGGTCGGAATTATACTGATACTGCTTATAGAACGCAGTAGCCAAATCCTCCCAGTTACGAATACAGGCTCCATCCAGCTGATAGAACCATTCGAGTTGAGTCCCTGAAAGACTATCCTGGAAGAAATGGATCCACAAATTCTTGTCAGCTGTATACGGTTGGATCTTCCTTACATACGACCGGAGGTGCAGCTTAGGACAGGAAGCTCCGCCGTACTTTGCAAAAGCAGGTGCTTTGAACTTATGTGGGATCACCACTCCAGAGGATAAGCCTAGGTCTCCAAAGTCCAACCCGGGCACATGTTGAATCTCCATAGCACTTAAGCGGTCCTCTGGCTGTTTGTACCTGTCCTCCGCAGGAGGGTACTGTTCATCATTGTAATCCGTCTCGTTGTCGGAGACCACGAGACTAGGAACCCCTCTCTCTTGGGGACTGTCTTTCCCTACATATGGGGTAGTCAGCTCAACCTCATTCTGTAATCCATTCCCAGATCTGCGTCTAGTGTTGAACAAAACAGTCCTCTTCTTCTTCTTCTTCCTCTCTTTCAGAATCAAAGTCTTCAAATCCTGTTGACCCTGGGCTAGGCTTATAACCAACTCCTGGAACTGGGCGTTCTGGGCCTGGAGGGCCTTGATAGCTTGTTTAGTGGAAGGTTCGGTAGACATGATGATTGCTGAAATAAACAGCGAAGAAGATAAGAGACCTGTAAAAGGGTACCTGTAATGCAATGATATGTATCATATGTGTATGCAATGTTTTCAAGGATCTCGCGGGGTAGACAAGAAAATTGTTAGAATTTGAATCTGGTAGCTTTATTGAAGGAACTTCATGTTGTTGAGAGCCCTTCTTCAAGAGTCAAAGCTCACCATATCGAGTGGGTCATAGCCCCTGACTCAAGGTATCATGTTTGATCTCCAAACAACCTTGGCTAGAGGAAAATAAATCCCCTTTGCCCCTTGCTAGACAGTTGGTTCATCATGACCTGCATCACAAACCCTTGAGATCCTTGAAATGGGTTAGTCCTTATGTAGGATGTATACAATGTTATGATGTTATGATGTTATGATAAAGGCACACCACAAGTATTTACAAAAGGCAAACATGGTAAGGCACACAAGTCACACAAAAGAGCCCTTAGATTTCAGGCCGGCATGAAGTTTAGGTACTACCCTCTTTCAGTTTTAGATGGCTCAAAACCTGTCCTATGAATAGTAACCGGGTTCTAAGGAGCTCAATATCATTGGATTGTTTTCTATGTTCATTGTTTTGATTTAGCCACTTAACTGGCGACCAAAATATTCCAAGAAAATAACCCTCAATGAGTGTAGTATCGAGTATCTACCAACTTCGGACTGCACCAAAGTCGGTCATCTCACTACCCCTAAGGAGGCCAGGATGGTCAAGTAAGGTTCTAAGGTCAGTTGATGCTTCGCGACACCACGCGGCGGCCCCGTACTCTCCTTGACTTGCCTCAAGGGTTACCGGTACTCACCAAAGTGCCACATCAACGTAGCTACTGCTTCAACCATGTCGGTATACCCCGCACAGTTCCCTCACAGTTTGTTGCTACTTCTAAAGGGTATCCCCAGATCCAGGTTAGGATCTATCAAACTCTGATACAAGCCCACAATATTAAAGCAAACAAGGCATACAATTGAAAACAAGAGTGGTCTAATCCTAAGGTACACCTCACTTATATATAATTCCCCAGCAGAGTCGCCAGTTCTGTGATCGGTGGAAATAGAACTGACTGTTTTTGAAATGCTGGTTTGCGAAATGTCGCGGTAAGCAAGAGTCGCCACCGTCTTTTATTTTCTCCAACATGGAAAGGACAAAAGCACAGCAAAATTCCTTTTCGAGATGTTTCTCGGGTTCGGGAGGTAGATTATAGAAAGGGAAGGTGCTAGCACCCTTTCTATCCGTGGTTATCCACGGGCTCTTAGGTACTTGCTCACTATGTTTTCAAAAGATTTTTGCTTTTCTTGTGTTTGTGGGTTTTGAAAAAGTTTGTTTGAAAACTTCGTTTTAACTCTTGTATCAGTCCTCAAGAGTGTATGAAGTGTTTGTTTGAAAACTTTTGTTTGAAAAGTGTGTAAGTGCGAAAAGTTGTTTTTGTTTTGAAAGAGCAAGTATCTAAGAAACTCTACCTACTCAAAAGAAATTAAGCTCTGTAAATGTCCTTTAGACAGTACTATCCCACTATTGAGAAGTAGGTAGCACCGTCGTTGGAGTTTATCGGGTCAATTCGATTATAGGGACATGTGTGGTCACCAAAGCAATAGTAGGACGCCTTAGCGGTAACCCTAATGTCCTAGATCCTTTTTATCCGAGGCAACCGTTTCGAGGCAACTTTGATCTTTAGACAGGAGGGCGACCTCTAAAACACCCTATACTCAATGACCACGTCGAGGCAACCAAGTGAGGCGTACCCTAAGAGTGGTATGTGTGAGTGTGTCAGGTTTCAATTAAGTTATCTTTGAACATGTCATGGTGAGCTACATTTTGATTTTATTTTGAGAACAAGTCTTGTCATGCATAGCAGTTAATAATTGCGGAAAGTAAATTGCGGAAAGTAAAACTACGCTATTACAAGGCGTCAGGTATTTACATCGCCAAAAACATAACCCTTGAAAAGTAAATTGCGGGAAAATAAAGAAAGCGATAAAAGTCCTAATTAGTTATTACATTCCCGGAGCAATTACATAAATATGATCAAAAATAAATATGCGCGAAACAAAATTAAATCAGAGAAGTCTTTAGGGTTTTGACCCTTTTTGAGAAAAGAATGGAATTTTGGTCCTTTTTGCATTTAATTAAACCTAATTCTAATTAATTAAATAGAAAGAAAAAGAAAGTATTTTTTTTTAGTTTTTTAATGTTATAAGGAAAATAAAAATAAAAGAAATTAAAAGTTGTCAAAAACCTAATTCTACATGGATTTTATTTATTGTGAAAAAGAATCAAATTTAACCTACTTAAACTAAATTAGTTATATTAGTATTTATTTACAAAAATAATTAAATTAAGGTGAAATTAATAATAATAATTATTATTATATTTCTGATTTTATTATGAAAATAATAATTTGTGAGTTAATTAACTAATAATAATAATAATAGTTATTAGTAAAAACAATTAAAGATAAAATATAAAAGAGAAAAAAAATAAGAAACAAAACCCAGGGGGTGTTGGGCCCAGATGGAGGTGTTGATTGCAATTCATGGTCCACTAAGCTCAAGCCCTTGTTGACTTTCTTGAATTGTCCAGAGCGTGCTTTGACTGAGAGTATGGTACTCATCATCTTTTGGCCACTGGATCTGCTTTGCCAGCCACTTGGCACGCTGAAGTTGACTGGGAGTATGGTACTCATCATCTTTTGGCCACTGGATCTGCTTTGCCAGCCACGTGGCACGCTGAAATGTGAGATACGTGATGGAACACATTTGGAAGCCCGCACAAGAATATGCTAAGAAAAATAACATAAGCAATTGGGTGGACCTGGGACTCGAACCCAGGTCCCAATGGTTACCAGCCAACGCACCATCCACTAAGCCAACTGAACGCCTTTATTATTATAATGAGCAATGAATATAATATGTAAAAATACAATTATGCTGGAATAAAAATGCGCGCTATTTAAACCAACCAATGATATATTAACAGCACATCATCTTCTTCGTTTGACTGTAAAAAAAACAAATAGATAGCGGAGGTTTTTAACCCCCACAATCTACATCAACGAAAAATAGCGATTAGCTCTATGCTTAACATAAATATTTCGCGAGTATATCACTGTGTTCGTATGGCCTTGACGATTCCAACCATATGCATTAGAGGTTCTAATTTTTCCTGGATAATAAAGCCCCAATTTGGAAGCTCAAGAACCCTAAATTTCTTCAATGGTAACTTGTGATTCTGGGCATTATAATGCAATTAACCAATACCATTAGCTTTATATAGATTCAAGCAATGCAACACAATGATTAAAACATGTTAATTATGCATGAAATATGAATTTCGATTATGGACATGAGAAGCAAACCGTGGGTCTGTTCTTGCATATTTCTTGAGCTTTAGCGTGTGGTTTTGATTGCAAAACGTCCCTGAGAGTTCCTACAAGGTATTAGAAACCACAAAATGCTTTGAATCGTGCTAAATTATAGAAAACAGTTTTCACTTTTTCTTGGATTTTTTTTAAATGTGATTATGGCTTTCTTGCAGCAAATTCACGTCTGCATGATTAGGGTTAGGTTGTGTATTTATAATAGAAGGGAATTAGGTTACAATCTTGCACAAAAGATCCATGGAATGATGATTCAATATTTGATTGAAAATCAAATATTTTTTAATCTTTTTGATTGAAAAAACTTGCCAAACTTGGAGATTCTTGTCCCTTTGATTTGCACACGAATTGCTAGCATATCTTGAGCTTGTTTGCTTCACAAAAAGATTGAAAAAATCAAATCTTTGTATTTCCTACAATTTAAATTTATTAAATGAATTAAAATTGATTAAAAATCCAATTAATTAATAAAAATAAGAAAATAAATTCAATTTAAGCTTGATGGGTCGTGCATAGGCCTTGGATAAAGTTTCAAGAAGAAATTTGAGGCCCATTAGCAAAAACAAGGTGTTTTGAGCAAAGTTGACTTTTGCAAATTCACAAAAATTTCCCAACTTCTCCAATGCATATCTTGCTCAATTTTGATCATATGAACATGTTCTTGGACATTTTGGAAAGGTCTTGAAGTCCTCTAACCAATTCCTTTGGTCCCATGTCATTTGGATTTACAAATCTCAAGTTATGGTCTTTGACCTGAAGTGCATTTTTGTTGACTTTTGAATTTGACCTATAATGTAGAAATTGATAACTTTTGTGAGAGCATTTCTTGGCCTTGGAATGTGAAGATGAGTCGTAGGAAATGTCATCCCCTTAAAAATGAGCATTGGATGGGATTTTTCTGATGAACCATGAAAAAGTTATGCCTTGGTCAAGATACAGTTGACTTTTCTACTGTCCAAAAATAGTAACTTTTGCATCTTTGAGGATTTTTGAGCCATCCTTGTGGAATCATGATCAAGACTTGATCAAATGATGATTGTGGACTCAAAATAAGATGTTGACCAAAAAATTTGACTTTTGACTGTAAAATGACCATTTTGCCCCTGCAGTTGACTGTGGATCAAATGGAGCTTTTGACTGTGCAATTTGGCACTGTGAGTCTTGAAACTTGACATGTAGGTGCTTGAGCATGCATATAGGCTTATGAGACTTGATTGAGCCATTTAAAACCTCAAATTCCTTGAAAGAATCAAAACCCTAATTTTGACTGGCTTAGGAGGCATTTGAACTGTGCAATCCTTGAGAAATCTTGAACCATTTGAAGATGATTCTTGATAAATCTTGAAGAATATGGGAGGGCAAATTTTGGGGGACAACAGTTTCAATCCAAGGAATTGGAATTCTATCTTGGCTCATAATGTCACGTATTGGCTTCTTGTTGGTTAGATGGTTCTTGTCGCTAGCTTTTACCTTATGCTTTAGGATAGTCCCTTCTTCTCTTCCCATCTTCTTTAATTTCAAAAATCTTCTTCCCCTTTTGAAAACTCTTCTTGTTTTTGAACTTGAACCACTTTCATAATAAACTTGGACTTATGTCCATGCATTTTCAAAACATTTTTAATAAATAAACTCCAATCAACTTAATAATACCTTGACATTTTTTTGTGAGAAGACTAAAAGTCAATCAGTCTCATTTCAAACCATTTTTTACACTTTGGCTTTTATCTTTAAACTTTTCTGAAAAAGGTTGAACTCTTAACAATCCTTGTAGTGATGCAAACAACTATACTTCTACAATATATAATGAAGAGAGATATTTTCCACTTGGGTGTTGAGTGAGGCATTGTTGATTTTAAAATCCAATCCATATCCTCCACTTTGAGATGATGCTCCTTTCTCATGATTGTGGGTAGTAGGTATGTTTTCCATACGGACAATGACGATGATGTTTTATCTCATAAAATTAACCAACGCATTTGTGTTTTAAATTTTTGAAAGAGGAACTATGTGTACCCTTATCCCCTATTGCACGAAAAGGTGGTACGTAGGCACTAAACGTTCGCAACCACGGTGGGTGCAAAAATTATAAAATAAATATATTTCTTTCCTCACCTCCACCATCCATTTTTTATATACAACATTTTTTATAGCCAAAATATGAAGATTTTACAAAGAGGCTCTTGCGGATTACTGTAGATGTTTATGGTGCTAATACCTTTCCTTTGCATAACCAACCCCCTTACCTTGAATCTTTCCCCTTATTTTTGGTTTATTCACTCTTTTCCCATTCCTTTGGAAACAATAAAGCGCGGTGGCGCTTTTTATTTTGATTTGTATAAAGCCTAGTCAATCCAATTGCTTAGTCTTAAACATTTCTACCGCTACACTTTCCCATAAGCTTCGTTCGATAGACGACTAACTGGAAACCAAACAAAACTAAGGAGTCAAGTCTCAATGAGTGTAGCATCAAGTATCTGTCGACTTTGGGAATACACCAAAGACGGCCATCTCACTACGTCCTAATGGCCAAGTTGTTCATTTAAAGGTTCTAAGGTTAGTTGACGCTTCATGACACCATGCAACAGCCCCGTATTCTCCTTGATTAACTCAAGGGCTACCGGTACCTACCAAAGTGTTGCATCAAAGTAGTCATCACTTCAACTGTGTCGTTATACCCCACATAGTTCCCATGATCTATTTCTACTTACCTAACAGGTTTCCCCAGATCCGGGTGTAGGATCTGTAGTAACCCAAACAATCCCTTAAAAGTAAAGCAAACAAACAAGCAAAAAATTTAGAAATGATCTAGACCTAAGGTAAACCCCAATTTTATAATTTTCCCTAGCAGAGTTGCCAGTTCTGTGATACAGTAGCAGAACTGACTCTTATATACGGGTTTTGCGTTTGTATTTTGCAAATGTTGCGGTAAGAAAGAGTCACCACCGACTTTTCTTTTATCCAACAAAGGAAAGGGTGAAAAGAACAGAAAAAGACCTTTTTCGAGATTTTTTGAGTAAGGGGGGTAGATTATGGAAAGGGAAGGTGTTAGCACCCTTTCCATCAGTGGTTTTCCATGGGCTCTTAGGTACTTGCTCATTTTGAAAACTATTTGTGTTTGTGTGTTTTGAAAGTTTTTTGTTTGCATTATGGTAACTCTTGTATCAGTCCTCAAGAGTGTGATAAAGCGTTTTTTAAAATAGTTTTTGAGAAGTGTGTAAGTGTGAAAAAGTTCAGGTTTGGACAAGTACTTTAAGAACAGTCTACCTACTCGAAAAAGGATGTTCTTTTCCTCCTTTCCTTTAGATGTAAGTACGAAGTGCGCCTAAGAGGGGGGGTGAGTTAGGTACTTTAATATTTTTCTAGTTTTAGTGATGATGGATATTATTTTTCTGGTTTATGGTGAGTGTTGTACCCCAAAATTTGCCCTCCCATATTCTTCAAGAAATTGCCAAGCCAAGCTTCAAAATCTCCCCAAGGGCTGCACAGTTCAAGGGCCTCCTAAACAGTCAAAATTAGGGTTTTTGTTCTGATCAAGAAAATGAAGTTTCCAAGGGTCCAATCAAGTCCCACATGCCTATAAATATGGTCAAGCATCCTCATACAAAGTTTCAAGACTTTCAGCACAAAATTGCACAGTCAAAACCCTAATTGCACTACAGTCAACTGTAGGGGCAAAATGGTCATTTGGCAGTCAAAAGTTCAAATTTTTGGTCAACATCTCATTTTGAAGCCACAAACATCATTTGATCAATGCTTGATCATGATTCTCAAAGCTTGGCTCAAAAATCATCAAGATGCAAAGGTTTCCTTGTTTGGACAACTGAAAAAGTCAACTGTAAATTGACCAGGGCATAACTTTCACATGGATTATCAGAAAAATTCCATCCAAAGCTCATTTTGAATAGAAAGACATTTCCTACAACTCCTCTTCATACTCCAAGTCCAAGAAATGCTCTCACAAAAAGTTATCAATTTCAACATTATAGGTCATTTTCAAAAGTCAACAAAAAGGGACTTTAAGTCAAAGGCCATAACTTGAGATTGGTAAATCAAAATGACATGGGACCAAAGACATTGGTTAGAGGACTCAAATACCTTTCCAAAATGTCCAAGAACATGAGCAAAGCTTAAAAATTGAGCAAGTTATGCCTTGTGGAAGTTGGGAAATATTTGGATATTTTGAAAAGTCAACATTGATTCAAATGACCTAAAATTGCTAATGGGCCTCTTTTTCTTCCACAATTCATTATCCAAGGCATGTGCACGACCATTTGGCCCAAAGGGAAGTTTTTCTTCATTATTTATTTATTTATTTGGATTTTTATTATTAATAATTCATTTTAATTAAATAAATACATGAAAAATGCTAAACCTAGGTTTTAAATCTTTTTATGCATAATATATACTCAAGATTTCGTGCCTAACCAAATATAGAAAGAATCAATTGAATTGGTCATGATTTGGTAGCAAAAGCATGTGAAAAAGATTTGAAAATCATGGTTTAAAAATCAAATATCATATTCATCAATTCATGGATTTTGGACCAATTTTATTTGACCTAATCATTCATACACATATAAGGATGCAAACCCTCATGCTTTTTGACTAGAAGCTGCGCCAGACATAGAAAAGAAAACTTGAGTTTTTGGTGAAAAGACTCAAATCTGAAAACCAGGTTAGAGGACGATTCAAGGCAAAAGACTTGTGCCATCACCTTCCTGAAGCTTCAAGGAAGGATTTCCAATCGAAATCAATCATTCTAACGCCCTAAATTGGTAACACGATTGCAACTTGTACAGAGAAAATTTCATATTCTTGCATCTCAATTCATGCGCATTTAGCAATTTTCAATATGTGATTTATGTTCATTATGCAATTCTGAAGCTAACTGTACAGTTTAATTGTGTTTTTGCGCATTATTGGAGAATCTACCATTGTCGTATCTTAGGGTTTGCAGAACTGTGAATTGGGGTTTTTCGTTTAAGGAAAAATTGGCACTCAAAACCTGGACCATTGAATCAATCATGCTTGGACGATCTAGACCCAACCCTCGCGCCTAATTTATGAGGCCCCAGGGGCTAATCGCTATTTTTCAATAGGTTGCCTATGGGAACAGCTGAAAACCGTTGCTAATGGTTTTTATGTTTCAGGAAAAAAAAGCACAACGAAGAGGACGATGAAGTGGAAGGCGTTGATTGGATCATTTAAATTCTTCGCGCGTTTTTGAGCCACTGACCACTTTTCTTTTATAATAATTGTTAGTTATTACATGATAAACGCGCGTTGAATGGCTCAGTGGTAGACGTGTATGCTGGTAACCCCTGGGACCTGGGTTCGATCCCAGGTCCCCACCCTCTTTCCATGTTATTTTTCAATCAATGTTTCTATGCAGTTTCAATGCTGAAGACGCACCATACGTTCCTCCATCAAGCCGTCCACGCGTTCAACTTCATCAATTCAAGGGCACAGATTTGAGGAGCATGGTACACGTGAGTCAACGCTTGGGTATCTGAGTGGAAAAGTCAGCCAGGCCTGAAGCTCATTGGGCCCAGATTGCTAAAAGAAAAACCTCACAATTGGGGACAGACCCCCCTAGGTTTGCAATTTTTTTTACTTTCTTTATTTTTCATTATTTTTACTTTCTTTTAATTATTGTTTTATTAATTAATTTAATATTTTCATAATATATAAAAAAACACATAAAAAATCAGAAAAGATGAAAAAATAATAAATATTTTATTTTAGTATTTTTGTAAATAAATTGCATTAATTAATTTTAGTTATTAAATTAGGTTTAATTGTAATATTTTCATAATAAAAATCTAAAATTGATAGAATTAGGGTTTAATTAATTTTTTATCCCTTTTTATTTTCTTTCATGATAATTAAATATTTACTATTACTTATTTTTGTAATTAAATTGCATATAAAATAATTAGGGTTAATTTTAGGTTAAACTTTAATATGTTTTCTTAATAAACTAAAAACAACTAGAATTAGGGTTAGCATTTTATTTTAATTAATTCTTTTTCATTAAACTCATAAAACACAAAAATACCAAAAAACAAATTCCTTTTCCTTTTAATTTTGTTAATTTAATAATCGTTTAATTTAATTTAGTTAAAAAGGGTCCAACGCCCTCGTTTCAACTTTAATTCCAATTCGCATATTTATCTTTTTTTTTCTTTTAATATTTATGTATCTCTCCCAAGGCCATGTAACATTTATTTTTTTCGCATTTTCAATTCTTTGTTTTTCTGTCAAATCGGGTTCTGGAAATTTTGGCGATGTGGACCCGCGCCTTTTGTAATAGCTTAGAATCTTTTACTTCTCGCACTTTTAACTGTTAAATAAATGCATGCAAGAATGAATGGCCGAAAATAAAAACAAACAGATAGATCACTTTGACATGAACAAGACAAAAATAAATGAATCTGACACACAAATCACACACCACCCCTAGGGTACGCCTCACTGTTGCCTTGCCTCGAAAGGTGATCGTCGAGTAGAGGATGTCTTAGTAAGTCCTCATGATCTGGGAACCTGGCATGAGGGTAGCTTCTAAGGTGTCTTCCCATTGCTCTGGTGATCACCATGTCCCGAACCTCGAATTGACCCGAACACCTCCAATGGTGGTGCTACCTACCTCTCAATGGTGGGATGGCACTACTTTAAAGGACATTTACACAGACGAATTCCTTAGGGTAGGTAGGTTCTCATAGATACTTGCTCTAAATTTCAAACAAAAATTCAAAAATACTTTTCACACCAACACATTTTCAAAAAGCTTTCGAAAGCATTTTTTTCAAACACTCTTGAGGACCGATACAAGAGTCGAACTGGAATTTTCAAAGAAACTTTTTAAAACCCACAGTTGAAAAGCAAACAAACCATTTTTGAAAACACAAATGAGCAAGTATCTAAGAGCCCATGGATAACCATGGATAGAAAGGGTGCTAACACCTTCCCTTTCTATAACTTACCTCCCGAACCGAGAGCAATCTCTATAAGGAATTTTTCTGTGCTTTTGTCCTTTCCATTTGGAGAAAATAAAAGACGGTGGCGACTCTTGCTTCCGCGACATTTCGCGAACCAGCGTAAAACAGTTAGTTCCAGATCCACCGATCACAGAACTGGCGACTCTGCTGGGGAATATACTTTTAAAGTGAGGTGTACCTTAGGACTAGGATCACTGTGTTTTCAATTGCTTTCCTTGTTTGCTTTATTATTGTGGGATTGTCTCGGGAGTTCTATAGATCCTAACCCGGATCTGGGGGATACCTTCTTAGAAAGTAGCAACAAGGCTGTGAGGGAACTGTGCGGGGTATACCGACATGGTTGAAATAGTCTGCTACGTTGATGTGGCACTTTGGTGTGTACCGGTAACCCTTGAGTTCAGTCAAGGAGAGTACGGGGCCTCCGCGTGGTGTCGTGAAGCATCAACAGACCTTAGGAACCTTAATTGAACTATCTTGGCCTCTTTAGGGTAGTGAGATAACTGACTTTGGTGCAGTCCGAGGTTGGTTGATACTCGATACTACACTCAATTGAGGGTTGCTTTCCTGGAATATTTCGGTCGCCAGTTCAGTGGCTACATCGAAACGATGAACAATGAAAGCAATCCCGTGATATTGGGATCCTTAGAACCCGGTTACTTCTAATAGGACAGGTTGAGCCCACCAACTTCAAGAGGGTAATACCCAGACCCCATGCTGGCCTAAACTCTATAGGCTTTCTCTTGTGTGACTTGTGTGCCTTCGTACTTGACTATTTGCATGCTTGTTGTCTGACACTTGAGTTTCTTGCAGGTTTCGTTTATAGTCCTTAATTGGGACTCATGACAGGGTTTACTGAATTTCCTGCAGGTTTTGTTCATAGTCCTTAACTAGGACTCATAACAAGGTTTACCAAGTTTCTTGCAGGGTTTGTTTTAGTCCTTAATTGGGACTCATGACAGGTTTTACCGAGTTTCTTGCAGGTTTTGGTTTGCAGTCCTTAATTGGGACTCATAACAGGGTTACTTACATTACCCCATTGTGATCGGTGGATCTGGAACTGACTGTTTAACGCTGGTTCGCGAAATGTCGCGGAAGCAAGAGTCGCCACCGTCTTTTATTTTCTCCAAATGGAAAGGACAAAAGCACAGAAAAATTCCTTAAAGAGATTGCTCTCGGTTCGGGAGGTAGGTTATAGAAAGGGAAGGTGTTAGCACCCTTTCTATCCATGGTTATCCATGGGCTCTTAGATACTTGCTCAATGTGTTTTCAAAATTGTTTGTTTGCTTTTCAATGTGGGTTTAAAAAGTTTCTTTGAAAAAATTTCAGTTCGACTCGTACGTCAGAGTGTTTGAAAAATTTGCTTTGAAAGCTTTTGAAAATGTGTTGGTGTGAAAAGTCTTTTTGAGTTTGTTTTTGAAATTAGAGCAAGTATCCTTGAGAACCTACCTACCCTAAGGAATTCGTCTGTGTAAATGTCCTTTAAAGTAGTGCCATCCCACCATTGAGAGGTAGGTAGCACCACCGTTGGAGGTGTTCGGGTCAATTCGAGTTTTAGGGACATGGTGATCACCAGAGCAATGGGAAGACACCTTAGAAGCTACCCTCATGCCAGGTTCCCGGATCATGAGGACTTACTAAGACGTCCTCTACTCGACGACCACCTTTCGAAAGGCAAGGCAACAGTGAGGCGTACCCTAGGGGTGGTGTGTGCGATTCGTGTGTCGTTTTCATGGATATTTGTCTTGTCATGTTAGAGTGATCTACGCTTGATTTTATTATGTCCATCCATTCTTGCATGCTTATTTAACAGTTTAAAAGTTGCGGGAAAATAAATCTACAACTATTACAAATGGCGCGGGTCCACATCGCCAAAATTAAACCGGACCCGATTTGACGGAAAATAAACAAAGCAAATAAGAATGCGAAAAGTAAAATTGTTACAACGCTTTGGGAGAATTACATAATTATAATAAGCGACATAAAATAAATGCGCGAAATTAAGTAACTAAAACAATGGGCGTTGCACCCTTTTGCAAAAAATTAAAGTTAATGAATTAATTAATGAGGAATTAAAATTAAAGATTTAAAAAAAGAATGTTTTTTTGGTATTTGGTGTTTTTTTTTAGATATTTGATGAGAAAAGGAATTAATTTAAAGTTAAACTAAAAGGCAAACCCTAATTCTAACTATTTTTATGTTATTAAGAAAATATTGGAATTTGACCTAATTTAAACCTAATTATTTTTATGTACAATTAATTATAAAAATAAAATAAATAAATAAATAATATTGTGATAAAAAAGGGAAAATTAAAAGGTATAAAAGTTATCAATTAACCTAATTCTATATTTTTGGATTTTTAGTTATTAAAAAGAATTAAAATTGCACCCTAATTAAAACTAAATATTTACATGCTAATTTATTTAGAAAGAAAATAATTAAAATAAAATAATTATTAAATTTTTGTCTTTTCTGAATTTTTGTGAAGTTTTTTTATATTTTGTAGAGAGATAATTAATTAATTAAAACAATAAAAATAAATAACACAATAATTAAATTAAAAAAATAAAATATGAAAAGAAAAGCAAACCAGGGGGGGGTTCAGGCCCCAAAGTGAGGTGTTGGTCCAAGAATCCAGGCCCATAAAGCATGGCCTTGTGGACTTTTCAGAGTCACGTGTAGCAACGTTGACTTGTCTTTATGGTGTTCTTCAATGTATGGCCCTTGATCTGATTCCATTAAGCACGTGGCTGGCTTGATATGGTGGTTGTGTGGTGATCCACAAAGTCACGCCTGTACCTGAATACATAGTGAAAAACAATATTAAGATAACATAGACCTGGGGTTCGAACCCAGGTCAAGAGCTTTGCCAGTCTTCATGCTTGCCACCTGATCCATTTGCACATTGTTAATATAAAATAAACAAACAAATATAATATAGGAAAACAACCGGTATTCATGAATTCGCGCGCACAATTCAAACGGACCAACCGTTCCTCGCCACGAATCCGTCTTCTTCATGTGTTTTTCTCTTTTTCTGAAAACCAAAGCATATGGCAACGGTTTGGCAAACGTTGCCTAAGACCATTTACCAAAAAATAGCGAATAGACCCTCGACGCTCATAAATTGAGCGCGAGGGTTGGAATCTCTTCGTCTGGACGTGCTAAGTGCAATGGCAATAGTCTTGAGCTCCAATTTTGCTTCGTCTCAAAAACCCCAAATTGGCAAACCTGTAAACCCTAGAAACTGGCCATGGCGAAATTGTATATACAGCACGATAATCAAATTAAATGTGTGGGTTAGCTTTAGAACATCATGAGGAACACAAATATATGATTAGAATGCTATGAAAATGTCTAGAATGCAAAGCACGATGGTGACTTTTTCTCTGTACAGGAGGTGTCCTTATTACCGATTCTTGGAGCTTTTTTGGTTGTTTTTGATTGGAGTATGATCAAGGAGGTCTCAGGAAGCTATTGAGACAAGAATGGTGCTTTGAATCGCCTCCTAAAGTTGATTTCAGTTTTTGATTTTTCAAGCCATTTTTCAAGTTTGTAATAGCCTCTTATGCGCAGCTTTTAGTCTAATGCCATTAGGTTTGTGTTCTAGGTTATGTACTGAGGCAATTAGGTCAAAAACATGGATCAAATCTCTTGGAATTTATTGTTTTGAATATTTGATTTCCTTAAGGATCTTCCATATCTTTTCCATGTGCATTTTTGTTCAATCATGCCAATCAGCTCCAAATCTTTCCCCATTTGTATTTACACGAAATATTGAGTATCAAACATGCATAAAAAGATTGGTTAAGGCAATTTAGATATTTTTCATGTATTTAAATAATTTAAATGAATTAATATTAATATAAATTCAAATAATTAAATAAAAAATGAGAAAATACTTCCCTTTGGGCCAATTGGTCGTGCATAGGCTTGGAATGATGAATCATGGAAGAAAAATGGGCCCATTAGCAAATTTAGGTCATTTGAACCATTGTTGACTTTTCAAAATATCCAAAAATTTCCCAACTTCCACAAGGCATAACTTGCTCAATTTTTAAGCTTTTCACATGTTCTTGGACATTTTGGAAAGGTCTTTGAGTCCTCTAATCAATTCCTTTGGTCCCATGTCATTTTGATTTACCAATCTCAAGTTATGGCCTTTGACTTAAAGTGCCTTTTTGTTGACTTTTGAAAATGACCTATAATGTTGAAATTGATAACTTTTTGTGAGAGCATTTCTTGGACTTGAAGTATGAAGATGAGTTGTAGGAAATGTCTTTCTCTTCAAAATGAGCTTTGGATGGAATTTTTCTGATAATCCATGTGAAAGTTATGCCCTGGTCAATTTCAGTTGACTTTTTCAGTTGTCCAAATATAGTAACTTTTGCATCTTTGATGATTTCTGAGCCAAATTTTGAGAATCATGATCAAGCATTGATCAAATGATGTTTGTGGCTTCAAAATGATATGTTGACCAAAAATTTGAACTTTTGACTGTCAAATGACCATTTTGCCCCTACAGTTGACTGTAGTGCAATCTAGGGTTTTGACTGTGCAATTTTGAGCTGAATGCCTTGAAACTTGATATGAGGATACTTGACCATGTTTGTAAGCATATGAGACTTGATTGGGCCTTTGAAAACTTCCTTTCTTTGATCAGAACACAAACCCTAGTTTTGACTGTATAGGAGACAGTTGAACTGCATAACCCTTGGGGGAATTTTGTGACTTGGCTTGGCAATTTCTTGAAGAATATGGGAGGGCAAATTTTGGGGTGCAACAGTTGCCCCTGTTCAATCTTCTTAGACCCGAGGATGCAGATTGGCTGACGTGCCTTTCGTAATCCGAGGGTAGAAGATGATTGGACACTAGAGTGCCCAGAAATTTGCGCTCACATAGTAGCAGTGATGGTGGAATGGGCTTATAGATGCCATTTAGAGGTTGCTGGATAGGATGATGGGCTTATAGATGCCATCTGGATATTGATCGCGTAGGAGATTCCTTAGCTAGAACCTGCATACCTGCAAAAGAAAAAATGAGTACCTGACACGTTGCAGGAGCTGATTTTAGATGCTTGGTATAGATATGTCCTGACTGGTTACAGGAGCTGGGTCTGGAGCTTCAAACGCTGATGAATGAACCAGGGATGGTTACTGCCTTAGCATGAATGATAAGAGAACCTTGCTTACCTGCAAAAGAAAAATGAGTACCTGACACGTTGCAGGAGCTGATTTTAGATGCTTGGTATAGATGTGTCCTGACTGGTTACAGGAGCTGAGTCTGGAGTTCAAACGCTGATGAATGAACCAGGGATGGTTACTACCTTAGCATGAATGGTAAGAGAACCTAAGGCGACTTTAATCTCAACAACGCTCGTTGAGAAAAATCTTGATGGGAATTATTATCTTCGCAGTATTGGGCAGAGAACCATAGGCAATTATAATCTGAAAGGAATGATCACCTCACACTCATCGTCGGAGAAGGAAACATCTGAAGAAGGAATTACTACCTCACACACCGTTGGAGAGGGAACCATAGGAGACTATCACCTCACACTCATCGTCGGAGAGGGAAACATCTGAAAAGGACTTACCACCTCACACGCCGTCGGAGAGGGAACCATAGGAGACTATCACCTCACACTCATCGTCGGAGAGGGAAACATCTGAAAAGGACTTACCACCTCACACACCGTTGGAGAGGGAACCATAGGAGACTATCACCTCACACTCATCGTCGGAGAGGGAACCATAAGAGACTATCACCTCACACTCATCGTCGGAGAGGGAAACATCTGAAGAAGGAATTACTACCTCACACACCGTCGGAGAGGGAACCATAAGAGACTATCACCTCACACTCATCGTCGGAGAGGGAAACATCTGAAGAAGGAATTACTACCTCACACACCGTCGGAGAGGGAACCATAAGAGACTATCACCTCACACTCATCGTCGGAGAGGGAAACATCTTAAAAGGACTTACTACCTCACACACCGTCGGAGAGGGAACCATAAGAGACTATCACCTCACACTCATCTTCGGAGAGGGAAACATCTTAAAAGGACTTACTACCTCACACACCGTCGGAGAGGGAACCATAGGAGACTATCACCTCACACTCATCGTCGGAGAGGGAACCATCTGAAAAGGACTTACCACCTCACACGCCGTCGGAGAGGGAACCATAAGAGAATATCACCTCACACTCATTGTCGGAGAGGGGACCATATGAGAATATCACCTCACACTCATCGTCGGAGAGGGAAACATCTGAAAGAGGACTTCTGGAAGCAGTATCAGAACGTCACCATATCTGGTTTACATCTGAAACTATATCTGGAAGGAAATCTGGAAGCAGCATCAGAACGTCACCATATCTGGATCATATCTGAGACTATATCGAGAAAGAAATCTGGAAGCAGTATCAGAACGTCACCATATCTGGATCATATCCGAAACTATATCGAGAAGGAATTCTGGAAGCAGTATCAGAACGTCACCATATCTGGATCATATCCGAAACTATATCGAGAAGGAATTCTGGAAGCAGTATCAGAACGTCACCATATCTGGATCATATCCGAAACTATATCGAGAAGGAATTCTGGAAGCAGTATCAGAACGTCACCATATCTGGATCATATCCGAAACTATATCGAGAAGGAATTCTGGAAGCAGTATCAGAACGTCACCATATCTGGATCATATCTGAGACTATATCGAGAAGGAATTCTGGAAGCAGTATCAGAACGTCACCATCTCTGGATCATATCTGAAACTATATCAAGAACGAATTGCGATAGTTGATAGTAGTCATTTTTGTATTGATCTTTTTCCTGAAAAGGCGAGACATAATTGGATGCAAAATCATGATGCATGAACTGTATGTCTTCAAAATCAATGAGATTCGTGTAGTATGATGCATATGCATGCTATAATGATGTATGTGACGTTTTATGAATGTATGTTTGTCTAAGAAAATAAATCCTTGACGGGTGCCGGGAAGTCGTATCCTGGGCTGATGTTGAAGAATAGTTGCAAGAATTCCAATAGACGAAGATAACTCCGTTGGGGAATAAACTTGGCGAATGGAGGATTCTGCAGGGAGAAAAAGATATTCTAGCGACCATGCTGGGAAGAAATACTCTGTGGGGAGATGCTTTTGCTGAATTGTTGAGGATGACTCGCTGAGGATACCTTGCTGCATTGGAAGTATGAATGGACTTCGCTGGGGATAAGAAGATTCTGTCGACGACGCTCTTTCCGTGGCTTTTGGCTGAGGATAACCCAGTTATATCCTGTTAAGGAAATAACTCTTTAAATCAAGCCGGACGACGCGTTCGTGTCCTGCTAGGGGATAAGCTTCCAGAATCTACTGGGGGTACGCTTATTGCTTGGGGAGATAGATTCCAACCTTCTTGGGGGGCTGGATTGGACTCTCCTGGGGAAGTTTTGAACTGCGTTGGCTATGTTCTTCAACGGAGCTTACCCAGATACCTTGGAGGACAGAACAATCAGATTGCTTAGACCATTCTTTGTTGCCCCTGTTTCTATGGGGGAGGCACTTGTGGGGTGCTGATAGTTGTTGATGGGCAAACCTTCTTCTGGTAGACAGATGACAAGAAGACGGGACATAGTCGTACGCTTTAATCCCTAACTTTTGCCTGGACCGCTTTTTCGGGTTTTCAGTCCACCGGGATACCCATTTTTGCCCAAACCGCCTTTTTAGGTTTTCGACTTGCCGGGTGTACAGATTTTTTTTTTCATCCCATCCTTCATTTTGCCCGAACCCTCTTGGTTCGCCGGGAAGCCCTTATTTTTGCCTAGGTGTGTCGACCTAGCGGGTCTTTGATTTTGCGTAGTATTTTTCCGACTATGTCCACGCTCTCAGGAAGTAGGGAGTTGCCCCTGTTAGAAGTGCTTTGGCCATGCCATCAGAAGGTATTTGATCAGGCAAGATTCGTTGCTGGGGTGCCCCAAGTGACTCAGGCAGAGATTGCCCCAGGCTATTTGGCCTTTGAGAGATTCTCCGAATCTTGATTTAACTGCCCCAGATGGTAGACCATGATCATGCCGTGCCCCTTGATTGGAGATACTCTTGTTCACTAGGTATTTCTCGTGCGAATTTCCCTGCTGTTCAAACAAAAAGTCATATGCAAACAAGGTTATGTTAAAAATGCAACGCCTATATCTGTCTTGAAGATTTTGAAAATGCATTCTTTTTTCCATAAAACAAGTGAATGTTTGTAAAACGTGATGTCAACTCCGTCTTTACCGTAGGCCTTCAGGAGTCAGGATACCTTTCGTAACAGTATGCTTTCGAGCTAACCCATGCTTCAGCTAGGACTTTTGAGGGTTATAACGTGGCCTGGTTCACGGTTTAAGAAACAAAGGATAAAGGCTCAAATTATTTGTACCCACCCGCTCTTCGTGATGTTCTCCAAACCTAAACTCAGTTGATCGTACGTTAGACCTTGCTTGAGTCTTTGCTTTGATGTTTCAATAATGGTTCAGATGTTGATAACTTCTTTTGAATAGGCAGTCATTCTTTGCTTTGGTTGAGGGTTTGTGAGACCTCCTTCTTGATTTTTGTTATCCCTTTCTTTTTTTGCCTGAACTGTTTCCTTTTTGGAATTACAGTCAGCGGGATGCCCCAGTTTTGTAAGTCTCCTTCATGGGTTTTGACTTAATGGGATTTTCATTTATGATTTTGTTTTTGATAATGACTGCCTGTCCTTATGATTGTTCGGAACCATCACTGTTTTTTTTCCGTAAGGATCTCTTTGGGGCCATTCGTTATGCACTTGGATCAACTGAGAAGACTACCCTGCCCCAGGTTATGATTAAGGGTTTTGATTTTCGAAAATAAAAACTCCTACTTCTTTGGCTCTGATTGGTTGACGAGGGATTATCATCCTTATAACTTCAGTGTTTAGGGATTGAAACAATGCCTGTACCTCATCAGCGGGGTTTGTTCAAAAGCATACTGTAAAGATAGCGGTATCGTTTTCGTCATCCTCCCTCAAGAGGCTTAGAATTATTTAAGATCAAGAGTTGACATCAGAAAAAATATGAAAACAGTTTGCTTATAGTGAATGCGAATACATTGATTCAAAAATAGACATATGCGATGCATTAATGGAATAACAATGTTTTAACATGAATAAATGTTTAAACAAAAGAAAATCACAACTTGAATTCGAATGAACAAAAAGTGCTTTCTATCCTAGCCATGTTTTGGCATGGGAGCAGTGATCACGTTGGGAGTCTCGGGTACTTCAAACTGAATCTCTCCAGCGTCGATCATGCCTTGAATCTTGTACTTCAGCGCCCAACAATCCTCAGTATCGTGCCCCGGGCTACCAGAATGGTAAGCGCACCTTGCTTCTGGGTTGTAGCTTGGAGAGGAGGTCTTTGGATTTGTAGGAGGGTTGATCACCGCAATCAGGTTCATCCTTAACATGTGTTGCAAGGCTCGTGACCATGGCATGTTGATATTGGTGAATTGTCTCTTAGGCTCGTCCGACCTGTTCTGATCAACCCGCTGTTTCTGGCGAGGTCGTTGTTGAACCTGTGAAGTAGTAGCAACTCGGAGAGGTCTATTTACTGGACCCGACCTTTGCCCTCTTGGGAGCTGTTCCATGACCTGGTCCCTGATTTGGGCTGGTTGCTTCATGCCTTGAGGAAGCTGACTGACCATGGCTCTCAGCTCTCCTTGCTCCTGAGCTAAACCTTGAATGAGGGCCCTTTGCCCCAGCATCTGAGTTTTCAATGTGTCTACCTCAGCTTGTAGACGTTTCAGCTGTTCGTCCTTGTCATCTTCAGGACTTTTTCTGATCAGATTCCCCATGAGGAGTGCCCTCAACTCTTCCTGCCCCTTGGATAGACCTAGGAAGATTTCCCTGAACTGAGACTCTTGAGCGTGAAGGTCCTGGTTATCTTGTTGTGAGGCCATTGCTGAAATAAACAGCGAGAAAGGTAAGTGACCTGCAAAAGGGATACCTGTAATGCAATGATGTGTATGATATGCATGCAATGTTTTCAAGGACCTCGCAGGGCAAACAGAGAAACTTGTTAGAATTGGAAACTGGCAACTTGATTGAAGGAACTTCCTGTTGTAGAGAGCCCTTCTTCAAGGGTCAAAGGCTCACCATATCCAGTGGGTCATAGCCCCTAACAACCTTGGCTAGAGGAAAATAAATCCTCTTTGCCCCTTGCTAGATGTTTGATTCATCATGACCTGCATCACAAGCCCTTGAGATCCTTGAAATGGGTTAGGATGTATGCAATGGTATGATGTCATGCTATGCATGGGGTGATGTAGGTAAACCATGTTATGAGTCCCAATTAAGGACTATAAACAAACCCTGCAAGAAATTCAGTATACTTTGTTATGAGTCCCAATTAAGGACTAAAAACAAAACCTGCAAAAGATTTAGTAAACCCTGTTATGAGTCCCAGTTAAGGACTATAAACAAAACCTGCAAGAAATTTGGTAAACCCTGTCATGAGTCCTAGTTAAGGACTATAAACAAAACCTGCAAGAAATTTGGTAAACCTTGTCATGAGTCCTAGTTAAGGACTATAAACAAAACCTGCAAGAAATTTGGTAAACCTTGTCATGAGTCCTAGTTAAGGACTATAAACAAAACCTGCAAGAAATTTGGTAAACCTTGTCATGAGTCCTAGTTAAGGACTATAAACAAAACCTGCAAGCAGCTTATGTGTTAGATAACACGCATGCAATTAGTCAAGTACGAAGGCACACAAGTCACACAAGAGAAGCCCTTAGAGTTTAGGCCAGCATGGGGTCTGGGTATTACCCTCTTGAAGTTGGTGGGTTCAACCTGTCCTATTAGAAGTAACCGGGTTCTTAGAGGATCCCAATATCATTGACTACCCTCAATCAGTCATAACTCCAGCATCGCAATCTTTTCTTGCGGCCAGAACCATCACGAGAGTTTAGCCTCAATGGGCGTAGCATACTGCTACAATTCTAAAGGCCAAGTTGTGTCAATTAAGGTTCTAAGGTTGTTGGTGCTTAATGACTCCTTAGAAGACCCATATTCTCCTCGTTGCAACACAAGGGATATCGGTACAGACCAAGGTGCCACACCAACGTAGCCACTGTTTCACCCGTGTCGGTCTACGCCGGACAGGTCCCTCACAGCTTATGCTACCTAAACAGGGTATCCCCAGATCCGGGTTAGGATCTATGTAACTCCCATGCAACCCACAAATTTAAAGCAGACAAGTCAATACAATTGAAAACACAGTGATCCTAGTCCTAAGGTACACCTCACTTTAAGTTATGTCCCCAGCAGAGTCGCCAGTTCTGTGATCGGTGGATCTGGAACTGACTGTTTAACGCTGGTTCGCGAAATGTCGCGGAAGCAAGAGTCGCCACCGTCTTTTATTTTCTCCAAATGGAAAGGACAAAAGCACAGAAAAATTCCTTAAAGAGATTGCTCTCGGTTCGGGAGGTAGGTTATAGAAAGGGAAGGTGTTAGCACCCTTTCTATCCATGGTTATCCATGGGCTCTTAGATACTTGCTCAATGTGTTTTCAAAATTGTTTGTTTGCTTTTCAATGTGGGTTTAAAAAGTTTCTTTGAAAAAATTTCAGTTCGACTCGTACGTCAGAGTGTTTGAAAAATTTGCTTTGAAAGCTTTTGAAAATGTGTTGGTGTGAAAAGTCTTTTTGAGTTTGTTTTTGAAATTAGAGCAAGTATCCTTGAGAACCTACCTACCCTAAGGAATTCGTCTGTGTAAATGTCCTTTAAAGTAGTGCCATCCCACCATTGAGAGGTAGGTAGCACCACCGTTGGAGGTGTTCGGGTCAATTCGAGTTTTAGGGACATGGTGATCACCAGAGCAATGGGAAGACACCTTAGAAGCTACCCTCATGCCAGGTTCCCGGATCATGAGGACTTACTAAGACGTCCTCTACTCGACGACCACCTTTCGAAAGGCAAGGCAACAGTGAGGCGTACCCTAGGGGTGGTGTGTGCGATTCGTGTGTCGTTTTCATGGATATTTGTCTTGTCATGTTAGAGTGATCTACGCTTGATTTTATTATGTCCATCCATTCTTGCATGCTTATTTAACAGTTTAAAAGTTGCGGGAAAATAAATCTACAACTATTACAAATGGCGCGGGTCCACATCGCCAAAATTAAACCGGACCCGATTTGACGGAAAATAAATAAAGCAAATAAGAATGTGAAAAGTAAAATTGTTACAACGCTTTGGGAGAATTACATAATTATAATAAGCGACATAAAATAAATGCGCGAAATTAAGTAACTAAAACAATGGGCGTTGGACCCTTTTGCAAAAAATTAAAGTTAATGAATTAATTAATGAGGAATTAAAATTAAAGATTTAAAAAAAGAATGTTTTTTTGGTATTTGGTGTTTTTTTTTAGATATTTGATGAGAAAAGGAATTAATTTAAAGTTAAACTAAAAGGCAAACCCTAATTCTAACTATTTTTATGTTATTAAGAAAATATTGGAATTTGACCTAATTTAAACCTAATTATTTTTATGTACAATTAATTATAAAAATAAAATAAATAAATAAATAATATTGTGATAAAAAAGGGAAAATTAAAAGGTATAAAAGTTATCAATTAACCTAATTCTATATTTTTGGATTTTTAGTTATTAAAAAGAATTAAAATTGCACCCTAATTAAAACTAAATATTTACATGCTAATTTATTTAGAAAGAAAATAATTAAAATAAAATAATTATTAAATTTTTGTCTTTTCTGAATTTTTGTGAAGTTTTTTTATATTTTGTAGAGAGATAATTAATTAATTAAAACAATAAAAATAAATAACACAATAATTAAATTTAAAAAATAAAATATGAAAAGAAAAGCAAACCAGGGGGGGGGGGGGTTCAGGCCCCAAAGTGAGGTGTTGGTCCAAGAATCCAGGCCCATTAAGCATGGCCTTGTGGACTTTTCAGAGTCACGTGTAGCAACGTTGACTTGTCTTTATGGTGTTCTTCAATGTATGGCCCTTGATCTGATTCCATTAAGCACGTGGCTGGCTTGATATGGTGGTTGTATGGTGATCCACAAAGTCACGCCTGTACCTGAATACATAGTGAAAAACAATATTAAGATAACATAGACCTGGGGTTCGAACCCAGGTCAAGAGCTTTGCCAGTCTTCATGCTTGCCACCTGATCCATTTGCACATTGTTAATATAAAATAAACAAACAAATATAATATAGGAAAACAATCGGTATTCATGAATTCGCGCGCACAATTCAAACGGACCAACCGTTCCTCGCCACGACTCCGTCTTCTTCATGTGTTTTTCTCTTTTTCTGAAAACCAAAGCATATGGCAACGGTTTGGCAAACGTTGCCTAAGACCATTTACCAAAAAATAGCGAATAGACCCTCGACGCTCATAAATTGAGCGCGAGGGTTGGAATCTCTTCGTCTGGACGTGCTAAGTGCAATGGCAATAGTCTTGAGCTCCAATTTTGCTTCGTCTCAAAAACCCCAAATTGGCAAACCTGTAAACCCTAGAAACTGGCCATGGCGAAATTGTATATACAGCACGATAATCAAATTAAATGTGTGGGTTAGCTTTAGAACATCATGAGGAACACAAATATATGATTAGAATGCTATGAAAATGTCTAGAATGCAAAGCACGATGGTGACTTTTTCTCTGTACAGGAGGTGTCCTTATTACCGATTCTTGGAGCTTTTTTGGTTGTTTTTGATTGGAGTATGATCAAGGAGGTCTCAGGAAGCTATTGAGACAAGAATGGTGCTTTGAATCGCCTCCTAAAGTTGATTTCAGTTTTTGATTTTTCAAGCCATTTTTCAAGTTTGTAATAGCCTCTTATGCGCAGCTTTTAGTCTAATGCCATTAGGTTTGTGTTCTAGGTTATGTACTGAGGCAATTAGGTCAAAAACATGGATCAAATCTCTTGGAATTTATTGTTTTGAATATTTGATTTCCTTAAGGATCTTCCATATCTTTTCCATGTGCATTTTTGTTCAATCATGCCAATCAGCTCCAAATCTTTCCCCATTTGTATTTACACGAAATATTGAGTATCAAACATGCATAAAAAGATTGGTTAAGGCAATTTAGATATTTTTCATGTATTTAAATAATTTAAATGAATTAATATTAATATAAATTCAAATAATTAAATAAAAAATGAGAAAATACTTCCCTTTGGGCCAATTGGTCGTGCATAGGCTTGGAATGATGAATCATGGAAGAAAAATGGGCCCATTAGCAAATTTAGGTCATTTGAACCATTGTTGACTTTTCAAAATATCCAAAAATTTCCCAACTTCCACAAGGCATAACTTGCTCAATTTTTAAGCTTTTCACATGTTCTTGGACATTTTGGAAAGGTCTTTGAGTCCTATAATCAATGCCTTTGGTCCCATGTCATTTTGATTTACCAATCGCAAGTTATGGCCTTTGACTTAAAGTGCCTTTTTGTTGACTTTTGAAAATGACCTATAATGTTGAAATTGATAACTTTTTGTGAGAGCATTTCTTGGACTTGAAGTATGAAGATGAGTTGTAGGAAATGTCTTTCTCTTCAAAATGAGCTTTGGATGGAATTTTTCTGATAATCCATGTGAAAGTTATGCCCTGGTCAATTTCAGTTGACTTTTTCAGTTGTCCAAATATAGTAACTTTTGCATCTTTGATGATTTCTGAGCCAAATTTTGAGAATCATGATCAAGCATTGATCAAATGATGTTTGTGGCTTCAAAATGATATGTTGACCAAAAATTTGAACTTTTGACTGTCAAATGACCATTTTGCCCCTACAGTTGACTGTAGTGCAATCTAGGGTTTTGACTGTGCAATTTTGAGCTGAATGCCTTGAAACTTGATATGAGGATACTTGACCATGTTTGTAAGCATATGAGACTTGATTGGGCCTTTGAAAACTTCCTTTCTTTGATCAGAACACAAACCCTAGTTTTGACTGTATAGGAGACAGTTGAACTGCATAACCCTTGGGGGAATTTTGTGACTTGGCTTGGCAATTTCTTGAAGAATATGGGAGGGCAAATTTTGGGGTGCAACAGTTGCCCCTGTTCAATCTTCTTAGACCCTAGGATGCAGATTGGTTGACGTGCCTTTCGTAATCCGAGGGTAGAAGATGATTGGACACTAGAGTGCCCAGAAATTTGCGCTCACATAGTAGCAGTGATGGTGGAATGGGCTTATAGATGCCATTTAGAGGTTGCTGGATAGGATGATGGGCTTATAGATGCCATCTGGATATTGATCGCGTAGGAGATTCCTTAGCTAGAACCTGCATACCTGCAAAAGAAAAAATGAGTACCTGACACGTTGCAGGAGCTGATTTTAGATGCTTGGTATAGATATGTCCTGACTGGTTACAGGAGCTGAGTCTGGAGCTTCAAACGCTGATGAATGAACCAGGGATGGTTACTGCCTTAGCATGAATGATAAGAGAACCTTGCTTACCTGCAAAAGAAAAATGAGTACCTGACACGTTGCAGGAGCTGATTTTAGATGCTTGGTATAGATGTGTCCTGACTGGTTACAGGAGCTGAGTCTGGAGTTCAAACGCTGATGAATGAACCAGGGATGGTTACTACCTTAGCATGAATGGTAAGAGAACCTAAGGCGACTTTAATCTCAACAACGCTCGTTGAGAAAAATCTTGATGGGAATTATTATCTTCGCAGTATTGGGCAGAGAACCATAGGCAATTATAATCTGAAAGGAATGATCACCTCACACTCATCGTCGGAGAAGGAAACATCTGAAGAAGGAATTACTACCTCACACACCGTTGGAGAGGGAACCATAGGAGACTATCACCTCACACTCATCGTCGGAGAGGGAAACATCTGAAAAGGACTTACCACCTCACACGCCGTCGGAGAGGGAACCATAGGAGACTATCACCTCACACTCATCGTCGGAGAGGGAAACATCTGAAAAGGACTTACCACCTCACACACCGTTGGAGAGGGAACCATAGGAGACTATCACCTCACACTCATCGTCGGAGAGGGAACCATAAGAGACTATCACCTCACACTCATCGTCGGAGAGGGAAACATCTGAAGAAGGAATTACTACCTCACACATCGTCGGAGAGGGAACCATAAGAGACTATCACCTCACACTCATCGTCGGAGAGGGAAACATCTGAAGAAGGAATTACTACCTCACACACCGTCGGAGAGGGAACCATAAGAGACTATCACCTCACACTCATCGTCAGAGAGGGAAACATCTTAAAAGGACTTACTACCTCACACACCGTCGGAGAGGGAACCATAAGAGACTATCACCTCACACTCATCTTCGGAGAGGGAAACATCTTAAAAGGACTTACTACCTCACACACCGTCGGAGAGGGAACCATAGGAGACTATCACCTCACACTCATCGTCGGAGAGGGAACCATCTGAAAAGGACTTACCACCTCACACGCCGTCGGAGAGGGAACCATAAGAGAATATCACCTCACACTCATTGTCGGAGAGGGGACCATATGAGAATATCACCTCACACTCATCGTCGGAGAGGGAAACATCTGAAAGAGGACTTCTGGAAGCAGTATCAGAACGTCACCATATCTGGTTTACATCTGAAACTATATCTGGAAGGAAATCTGGAAGCAGCATCAGAACGTCACCATATCTGGATCATATCTGAGACTATATCGAGAAAGAAATCTGGAAGCAGTATCAGAACGTCACCATATCTGGATCATATCCGAAACTATATCGAGAAGGAATTCTGGAAGCAGTATCAGAACGTCACCATATCTGGATCATATCCGAAACTATATCGAGAAGGAATTCTGGAAGCAGTATCAGAACGTCACCATATCTGGATCATATCCGAAACTATATCGAGAAGGAATTCTGGAAGCAGTATCAGAACGTCACCATATCTGGATCATATCCGAAACTATATCGAGAAGGAATTCTGGAAGCAGTATCAGAACGTCACCATATCTGGATCATATCTGAGACTATATCGAGAAGGAATTCTGGAAGCAGTATCAGAACGTCACCATCTCTGGATCATATCTGAAACTATATCAAGAACGAATTGCGATAGTTGATAGTAGTCATTTTTGTATTGATCTTTTTCCTGAAAAGGCGAGACATAATTGGATGCAAAATCATGATGCATGAACTGTATGTCTTCAAAATCAATGAGATTCGTGTAGTATGATGCATATGCATGCTATAATGATGTATGTGACGTTTTATGAATGTATGTTTGTCTAAGAAAATAAATCCTTGACGGGTGCCGGGAAGTCGTATCCTGGGCTGATGTTGAAGAATAGTTGCAAGAATTCCAATAGACGAAGATAACTCCGTTGGGGAATAAACTTGGCGAATGGAGGATTCTGCGGGGAGTAAAAGATATTCTAGCGACCATGCTGGGAAGAAATACTCTGTGGGGAGATGCTTTTGATGAATTGTTGAGGATGACTCGCTGAGGATACCTTGCTGCATTGGAAGTATGAATGGACTTCGCTGGGGATAAGAAGATTTTGTCGACGACACTCTTTCCGTGGCTTTTGGCTGAGGATAACCCAGTTATATCCTGTTAAGGAAATAACTCTTTAAATCAAGCCGGACGACGCGTTCGTGTCCTGCTAGGGGATAAGCTTCCAGAATCTACTGGGGGTACGCTTATTGCTTGGGGAGATAGATTCCAACCTTCTTGGGGGGCTGGATTGGACTCTCCTGGGGAAGTTTTGAACTGCATTGGCTATGTTCTTCAACGGAGCTTACCCTGATACCTTGGAGGACAGAACAATCAGATTGCTTAGACCATTCTTTGTTGCCCCTGTTTCTATGGGGGAGGCACTTGTGGGGTGCTGATAGTTGTTGATGGGCAAACCTTCTTCTGGTAGACAGATGACAAGAAGACGGGACATAGTCGTACGCTTTAATCCCTAACTTTTGCCTGGACCGCTTTTTCGGGTTTTCAGTCCACCGGGATACCCATTTTTGCCCAAACCGCCTTTTTAGGTTTTCGACTTGCCGGGTGTACAGATTTTTTTTTTTCATCCCATCCTTCATTTTGCCCGAACCCTCTTGGTTCGCCGGGAAGCCCTTATTTTTGCCTAGGTGTGTCGACCTAGCGGGTCTTTGATTTTGCGTAGTATTTTTCCGACTATGTCCATGCTCTCAGGAAGTAGGGAGTTGCCCCTGTTAGAAGTGCTTTGGCCATGCCATCAGAAGGTATTTGATCAGGCAAGATTCGTTGCTGGGGTGCCCCAAGTGACTCAGGCAGAGATTGCCCCAGGCTATTTGGCCTTTGAGAGATTCTCCGAATCTTGATTTAACTGCCCCAGATGGTAGACCATGATCATGCCGTGCCCCTTGATTGGAGATACTCTTGTTCACTAGGTATTTCTCGTGCGAATTTCCCTGCTGTTCAAACAAAAAGTCATATGCAAACAAGGTTATGTTAAAAATGCAACGCCTATATCTGTCTTGAAGATTTTGAAAATGCATTCTTTTTTCCATAAAACAAGTGAATGTTTGTAAAACGTGATGTCAACTCCGTCTTTACCGTAGGCCTTCAGGAGTCAGGATACCTTTCGTAACAGTATGCTTTCGAGCTAACCCATGCTTCAGCTAGGACTTTTGAGGGTTATAACGTGGCCTGGTTCACGGTTTAAGAAACAAAGGATAAAGGCTCAAATTATTAGTACCCACCCGCTCTTCGTGATGTTCTCCAAACCTAAACTCAGTTGATCGTACGTTAGACCTTGCTTGAGTCTTTGCTTTGATGTTTCAATAATGGTTCAGATGTTGATAACTTCTTTTGAATAGGCAGTCATTCTTTGCTTTGGTTGAGGGTTTGTGAGACCTCCTTCTTGATTTTTGTTATCCCTTTCTTTTTTTGCCTGAACTGTTTCCTTTTTGGAATTACAGTCAGCGGGATGCCCCAGTTTTGTAAGTCTCCTTCATGGGTTTTGACTTAATGGGCTTTTCATTTATGATTTTGTTTTTGATAATGACTGCCTGTCCTTATGATTGTTCGGAACCATCACTGTTTTTTTTCCGTAAGGATCTCTTTGGGGCCATTCGTTATGCACTTGGATCAACTGAGAAGACTACCCTGCCCCAGGTTATGATTAAGGGTTTTGATTTTCGAAAATAAAAACTCCTACTTCTTTGGCTCTGATTGGTTGACGAGGGATTATCATCCTTATAACTTCAGTGTTTAGGGATTGAAACAATGCCTGTACCTCATCCGCGGGGTTTGTTCAAAAGCATACTGTAAAGATAGCGGTATCGTTTTCGTCATCCTCCCTCAAGAGGCTTAGAATTATTTAAGATCAAGAGTTGACATCAGAAAAAATATGAAAACAGTTTGCTTATAGTGAATGCGAATACATTGATTCAAAAATAGACATATGCGATGCATTAATGGAATAACAATGTTTTAACATGAATAAATGTTTAAACAAAAGAAAATCACAACTTGAATTCGAATGAACAAAAAGTGCTTTCTATCCTAGCCATGTTTTGGCATGGGAGCAGTGATCACGTTGGGAGTCTCGGGTACTTCAAACTGAATCTCTCCAGCGTCGATCATGCCTTGAATCTTGTACTTCAGCGCCCAACAATCCTCAGTATCGTGCCCCGGGCTACCAGAATGGTAAGCGCACCTTGCTTCTGGGTTGTAGCTTGGAGAGGAGGTCTTTGGATTTGTAGGAGGGTTGATCACCGCAATCAGGTTCATCCTTAACATGTGTTGCAAGGCTCGTGACCATGGCATGTTGATATTGGTGAATTGTCTCTTAGGCTCGTCCGACCTGTTCTGATCAACCCGCTGTTTCTGGCGAGGTCGTTGTTGAACCTGTGAAGTAGTAGCAACTCGGAGAGGTCTATTTACTGGACCCGACCTTTGCCCTCTTGGGAGCTGTTCCATGACCTGGTCCCTGATTTGGGCTGGTTGCTTCATGCCTTGAGGAAGCTGACTGACCATGGCTCTCAGCTCTCCTTGCTCCTGAGCTAAACCTTGAATGAGGGCCCTTTGCCCCAGCATCTGAGTTTTCAATGTGTCTACCTCAGCTTGTAGACGTTTCAGCTGTTCGTCCTTGTCATCTTCAGGACTTTTTCTGATCAGATTCCCCATGAGGAGTGCCCTCAACTCTTCCTGCCCCTTGGATAGACCTAGGAAGATTTCCCTGAACTGAGACTCTTGAGCGTGAAGGTCCTGGTTATCTTGTTGTGAGGCCATTGCTGAAATAAACAGCGAGAAAGGTAAGTGACCTGCAAAAGGGATACCTGTAATGCAATGATGTGTATGATATGCATGCAATGTTTTCAAGGACCTCGCAGGGCAAACAGAGAAACTTGTTAGAATTGGAAACTGGCAACTTGATTGAAGGAACTTCCTGTTGTAGAGAGCCCTTCTTCAAGGGTCAAAGGCTCACCATATCCAGTGGGTCATAGCCCCTAACAACCTTGGCTAGAGGAAAATAAATCCTCTTTGCCCCTTGCTAGATGTTTGATTCATCATGACCTGCATCACAAGCCCTTGAGATCCTTGAAATGGGTTAGGATGTATGCAATGGTATGATGTCATGCTATGCATGGGGTGATGTAGGTAAACCATGTTATGAGTCCCAATTAAGGACTATAAACAAACCCTGCAAGAAATTCAGTATACTTTGTTATGAGTCCCAATTAAGGACTAAAAACAAAACCTGCAAAAGATTTAGTAAACCCTGTTATGAGTCCCAGTTAAGGACTATAAACAAAACCTGCAAGAAATTTGGTAAACCCTGTCATGAGTCCTAGTTAAGGACTATAAACAAAACCTGCAAGAAATTTGGTAAACCTTGTCATGAGTCCTAGTTAAGGACTATAAACAAAACCTGCAAGAAATTTGGTAAACCTTGTCATGAGTCCTAGTTAAGGACTATAAACAAAACCTGCAAGAAATTTGGTAAACCTTGTCATGAGTCCTAGTTAAGGACTATAAACAAAACCTGCAAGCAGCTTATGTGTTAGATAACACGCATGCAATTAGTCAAGTACGAAGGCACACAAGTCACACAAGAGAAGCCCTTAGAGTTTAGGCCAGCATGGGGTCTGGGTATTACCCTCTTGAAGTTGGTGGGTTCAACCTGTCCTATTAGAAGTAACCGGGTTCTTAGAGGATCCCAATATCATTGACTACCCTCAATCAGTCATAACTCCAGCATCGCAATCTTTTCTTGCAGCCAGAACCATCACGAGAGTTTAGCCTCAATGGGCATAGCATACTGCTACAATTCTAAAGGCCAAGTTGTGTCAATTAAGGTTCTAAGGTTGTTGGTGCTTAATGACTCCTTAGAAGACCCATATTCTCCTCGTTGCAACACAAGGGATATCGGTACAGACCAAGGTGCCACACCAACGTAGCCACTGTTTCACCCGTGTCGGTCTACGCCGGACAGGTCCCTCACAGCTTATGCTACCTAAACAGGGTATCCCCAGATCCGGGTTAGGATCTATGTAACTCCCATGCAACCCACAAATTTAAAGCAGACAAGTCAATACAATTGAAAACACAGTGATCCTAGTCCTAAGGTACACCTCACTTTAAGTTATGTCCCCAGCAGAGTCGCCAGTTCTGTGATCGGTGGATCTGGAACTGACTGTTTAACGCTGGTTCGCGAAATGTCGCGGAAGCAAGAGTCGCCACCGTCTTTTATTTTCTCCAAATGGAAAGGACAAAAGCACAGAAAAATTCCTTAAAGAGATTGCTCTCGGTTCGGGAGGTAGGTTATAGAAAGGGAAGGTGTTAGCACCCTTTCTATCCATGGTTATCCATGGGCTCTTAGATACTTGCTCAATGTGTTTTCAAAATTGTTTGTTTGCTTTTCAATGTGGGTTTAAAAAGTTTCTTTGAAAAAATTTCAGTTCGACTCGTACGTCAGAGTGTTTGAAAATTTTGCTTTGAAAGCTTTTGAAAATGTGTTGGTGTGAAAAGTCTTTTTGAGTTTGTTTTTGAAATTAGAGCAAGTATCCTTGAGAACCTACCTACCCTAAGGAATTCGTCTGTGTAAATGTCCTTTAAAGTAGTGCCATCCCACCATTGAGAGGTAGGTAGCACCACCGTTGGAGGTGTTCGGGTCAATTCGAGTTTTAGGGACATGGTGATCACCAGAGCAATGGGAAGACACCTTAGAAGCTACCCTCATGCCAGGTTCCCGGATCATGAGGACTTACTAAGACGTCCTCTACTCGACGACCACCTTTCGAAAGGCAAGGCAACAGTGAGGCGTACCCTAGGGGTGGTGTGTGCGATTCGTGTGTCGTTTTCATGGATATTTGTCTTGTCATGTTAGAGTGATCTACGCTTGATTTTATTATGTCCATCCATTCTTGCATGCTTATTTAACAGTTTAAAAGTTGCGGGAAAATAAATCTACAACTATTACAAATGGCGCGGGTCCACATCGCCAAAATTAAACCGGACCCGATTTGACGGAAAATAAATAAAGCAAATAAGAATGCGAAAAGTAAAATTGTTACAACGCTTTGGGAGAATTACATAATTATAATAAGCGACATAAAATAAATGCGCGAAATTAAGTAACTAAAACAATGGGCGTTGGACCCTTTTGCAAAAAATTAAAGTTAATGAATTAATTAATGAGGAATTAAAATTAAAGATTTAAAAAAGAATGTTTTTTTGGTATTTGGTGTTTTTTTTTAGATATTTGATGAGAAAAGGAATTAATTTAAAGTTAAACTAAAAGGCAAACCCTAATTCTAACTATTTTTATGTTATTAAGAAAATATTGGAATTTGACCTAATTTAAACCTAATTATTTTTATGTACAATTAATTATAAAAATAAAATAAATAAATAAATAATATTGTGATAAAAAAGGGAAAATTAAAAGGTATAAAAGTTATCAATTAACCTAATTCTATATTTTTGGATTTTTAGTTATTAAAAAGAATTAAAATTGCACCCTAATTAAAACTAAATATTTACATGCTAATTTATTTAGAAAGAAAATAATTAAAATAAAATAATTATTAAATTTTTGTCTTTTCTGAATTTTTGTGAAGTTTTTTTATATTTTGTAGAGAGATAATTAATTAATTAAAACAATAAAAATAAATAACACAATAATTAAATTAAAAAAATAAAATATGAAAAGAAAAGCAAACCAGGGGGGGGTTCAGGCCCCAAAGTGAGGTGTTGGTCCAAGAATCCAGGCCCATTAAGCATGGCCTTGTGGACTTTTCAGAGTCACGTGTAGCAACGTTGACTTGTCTTTATGGTGTTCTTCAATGTATGGCCCTTGATCTGATTCCATTAAGCACGTGGCTGGCTTGATATGGTGGTTGTATGGTGATCCACAAAGTCACGCCTGTACCTGAATACATAGTGAAAAACAATATTAAGATAACATAGACCTGGGGTTCGAACCCAGGTCAAGAGCTTTGCCAGTCTTCATGCTTGCCACCTGATCCATTTGCACATTGTTAATATAAAATAAACAAACAAATATAATATAGGAAAACAACCGGTATTCATGAATTCGCGCGCACAATTCAAACGGACCAACCGTTCCTCGCCACGACTCCGTCTTCTTCATGTGTTTTTCTCTTTTTCTGAAAACCAAAGCATATGGCAACGGTTTGGCAAACGTTGCCTAAGACCATTTACCAAAAAATAGCGAATAGACCCTCGACGCTCATAAATTGAGCGCGAGGGTTGGAATCTCTTCGTCTGGACGTGCTAAGTGCAATGGCAATAGTCTTGAGCTCCAATTTTGCTTCGTCTCAAAAACCCCAAATTGGCAAACCTGTAAACCCTAGAAACTGGCCATGGCGAAATTGTATATACAGCACGATAATCAAATTAAATGTGTGGGTTAGCTTTAGAACATCATGAGGAACACAAATATATGATTAGAATGCTATGAAAATGTCTAGAATGCAAAGCACGATGGTGACTTTTTCTCTGTACAGGAGGTGTCCTTATTACCGATTCTTGGAGCTTTTTTGGTTGTTTTTGATTGGAGTATGATCAAGGAGGTCTCAGGAAGCTATTGAGACAAGAATGGTGCTTTGAATCGCCTCCTAAAGTTGATTTCAGTTTTTGATTTTTCAAGCCATTTTTCAAGTTTGTAATAGCCTCTTATGCGCAGCTTTTAGTCTAATGCCATTAGGTTTGTGTTCTAGGTTATGTACTGAGGCAATTAGGTCAAAAACATGGATCAAATCTCTTGGAATTTATTGTTTTGAATATTTGATTTCCTTAAGGATCTTCCATATCTTTTCCATGTGCATTTTTGTTCAATCATGCCAATCAGCTCCAAATCTTTCCCCATTTGTATTTACACGAAATATTGAGTATCAAACATGCATAAAAAGATTGGTTAAGGCAATTTAGATATTTTTCATGTATTTAAATAATTTAAATGAATTAATATTAATATAAATTCAAATAATTAAATAAAAAATGAGAAAATACTTCCCTTTGGGCCAATTGGTCGTGCATAGGCTTGGAATGATGAATCATGGAAGAAAAATGGGCCCATTAGCAAATTTAGGTCATTTGAACCATTGTTGACTTTTCAAAATATCCAAAAATTTCCCAACTTCCACAAGGCATAACTTGCTCAATTTTTAAGCTTTTCACATGTTCTTGGACATTTTGGAAAGGTCTTTGAGTCCTATAATCAATGCCTTTGGTCCCATGTCATTTTGATTTACCAATCTCAAGTTATGGCCTTTGACTTAAAGTCCCTTTTTGTTGACTTTTGAAAATGACCTATAATGTTGAAATTGATAACTTTTTGTGAGAGCATTTCTTGGACTTGAAGTATGAAGATTAGTTGTAGGAAATGTCTTTCTCTTCAAAATGAGCTTTGGATGGAATTTTTCTGATAATCCATGTGAAAGTTATGCCCTGGTCAATTTCAGTTGACTTTTTCAGTTGTCCAAATATAGTAACTTTTGCATCTTTGATGATTTCTGAGCCAAATTTTGAGAATCATGATCAAGCATTGATCAAATGATGTTTGTGGCTTCAAAATGATATGTTGACCAAAAATTTGAACTTTTGACTGTCAAATGACCATTTTGCCCCTACAGTTGACTGTAGTGCAATCTAGGGTTTTGACTGTGCAATTTTGAGCTGAATGCCTTGAAACTTGATATGAGGATACTTGACCATGTTTGTAAGCATATGAGACTTGATTGGGCCTTTGAAAACTTCCTTTCTTTGATCAGAACACAAACCCTAGTTTTGACTGTATAGGAGACAGTTGAACTGCATAACCCTTGGGGGAATTTTGTGACTTGGCTTGGCAATTTCTTGAAGAATATGGGAGGGAAAATTTTGGGGTGCAACACCCATGCATAGCATGACATCATACCATTGCATACATCCTAACCCATTTCAAGGATCTCAAGGGCTTATGATGCAGGTCACGGTGAATCAACTATCCTAGCAAGGGGCAAAGAGGATTTATTTTCCTCTAGCCAAGGTTGTCAGGGGCTATGACCCACTTGATATGGTGAGCTCTGACTCCTGAAGAAGGTTCCCCTAACCAAGGTTGTTTGGAAATCAAAACCAGACATGATGACTAAAGTCAGGGGCGATGACCCACTGGATATGGTGAGCCTTTAACTCTTGAAGAAGGATTCTCAACAACATAAAGTTCCTTCAATCAAGCCACCGGATTCAAATGCTAACAATCTTCTTGTTTACCCTGCGAGATCCTTGAAAACATTGCATGCATATCATACACATCATTACGTTGCAGGTATCTTTGTTGCAGGTCACTTACCTTTCTCGATGTTTATTTCAGCCATGGCTTCCCAAAAAGATAACCAAGGTCTTCATGCTCAAGAAACTCAGTTCAGGGAGATCTTCCTAAGCCTATCCAAGGGGCAAGAAGAGCTAAGGACACTCCTCATGGGGAATCGGGCCAAGCAAAACCCCGAAGATGACAAGGACGAACGACTGAAACGTCTACAAGCTGAGGTAGACACATTGAAAACCCAGATGCTGGGGCAAAGGGCTCTCATCCAAGGTTTAGCTCGGGAGCAAGAAGAGTTGAGGACCATGATCAGTCAACTCCATCAAGACAGATACAACATGAAACAACCAGTCCAAGTCAGGGACCAAGTCATTAATCAGCCTCCAAGAAGTCAAAGGTTTGGTTTAATGAACGGGCCTCTCCAAGCTGCTACTACTGCACAGGTCCAACAACGACCTCGCCAAGAACAACGGGTTGATCAGAGCAAACCAGACAAGCCTAAAAGGCAGTTCACCAAGCTCAACGTGTCACCGTCTCAAGCTTTACAACAATTGTTGAGGTTGAATCTGGTGACGTTAAGGGACCCTCCTAAGAATCTCAACACAACCTCCCTGAAGTACAATCCTGAGGAAAGATGTGCGTACCACTCTGACAGTCCAGGACATGACACCGACGACTGCTGGGCTCTGAAGAATAAGATCCAAGACCTGATTAATGAAAGAGCCGTGGATTTCACCTAGATGGGCCAGGCTGAATGCTCCTGCCATCCCTACAAGGCTCACCAGTTGAAGTGACAAGCCCCGAGACTAGGAAACTTTTGTTCATTCGAATGTTCAAGTTGTGTTTGTTCTTTGATTGTTTAAACATTTACTCATGTTAAACATTGTTATTTCATTGATGCATCGCATATGTCTGTTTTGAAGCAATATATTCGTATTCACTATATGCAAATTATTTTCGTATTTTTTCTGATGTCAACTCTCAATTAATAATTCTAAGCCTCTTGAGGGAGGATGACGAAAACGATACCACGATCTTTACAGTATGCTTTTGAACAGATCCCGCTGATGAAGTACAAGCATTGTTTCAAATCCCTAAACACTGGAGTTATAAGGAAGATAATCCCTCGTCAACCCATCTGAGCCAAAGAAGTAGGAGTTTTTCTTTTCGAAATTTAAAACCCTTTATCATAACCTGGGGCAGGGTAGTTCTCTCAGTTGATCCAAGTGCATAACAAATGGCACCAAAGAGGTCCTTACAAAAAAAAAAAAAAAAAAAAGACATTGATGATTCCGAATGATCATAAGGATAGGCAGTCATTATATCTCAAAAATAAAAACCCAATAAGTCAAAACCTATGAAGGAGACTTACAAAACTGGGGTATCCCGCTGACTATAATTCCAAAAAGGAAACAGCTCAGGCAAAAAACAGGGACAACAAAATCAAGACAAGAAAGAGGTCTTACAAACCCTCGACAAAAAAGGAAATGACTGCCTATTCAGAATAAAATATCAACATTCGAATCATCACCGGAAAATCAGAGCAAAAACTCAAACAAGGTCTAACGTATGATCAATTGAGTTTAGGTTTGGAGAACATCACGAAGAGCGGGTGGGTACAAATAATTTGAGCCTTTATCCTTTGTTTCTTAAACCGTGAACCAAGCCACGTTATAACCCTTAAAAGTCCTAGCTGAAGCATGGGTTAGTTCGAAAGCATACTGTTGCGAAAGGTATCCTGACTCCTTAAGGCCTACGGTAAATACGGAGTTGACATCACGTTTTACAAACATTCACTTGTTTTATGAAAAGAATGCATTTTCAAAATCTTCAAGACAGACATAGGCTTTGCATTTTTTAACATAACTTTGTTTGCATATGACTTTTTGTTTGAACAACAGGGAAATTCGCACAATGAAAGTCTAATGAACAGAAGCACTTCCAATCAAGGGGCATGGCATGACTATTGTCCATCATCTGGGGCAGTTAAGTCAAGATTCGGAGAATCTCTCAAAGGCCAAATAGCCTGGGGCAAATCTCCGCCTGAGTCACTTGGGGCATTCCAGCAACGCATCTTACCTGATCGAACATCTTCTGGGGGTACGACAAAACACTTCTAAACAGGGGCAACTCCCTACATTCTGAGAACAGGGACATAGTCGAAAGGATACTACGCAAAATCAAAGACCCGCTAGGTTGACGTACCTAGGCAAAAATAAGGGCTTCCCGGCGAACCAAAAGGGTTCGGGCAAAATGAAGGGATGAAATGAAAAAATCTGTACACCCGGCAAGTCGAAAACCTGAAAAGGCGGCTTGGGCAAAAATGGGTATCCCGGTGGACTGAAAACCCGAAAGGGCGATCCAGGCAAAAGTTAGGGATCGAAGCGTACGACTATGTCCTGTCATCTTATCACCGGCCTACCAGAAGAAGGTTTGTCCATCAACAACTATCAGCACCTCACAGGTCTTCCTCTCATACCTCAGAAGCAGGGGCAATAAGGAGTTGGCTAAGCGATCCAATTGTTCTATCCTCCAAGGTATCAAGGTGGGTTTAGCTAAAGAACATAACCAGACATCTTAATTCCCCAGAGAGTGAGCCAACAAGTCAGTACACTCTCCTCAAGCAAAGCTATATTATCAACCTTAAGGAAGTTGGGTATTCTCCAGCAAATCTCAACAATCCCCAGCAGTATACAGTCATCCTTAACAAGTATCCCCGACAGTCTTGGCCTAAAGATTGTTCCCCGGCAGTATACCAAACATTCAACGGAGTTACTTCCCTGTTACAGCTCGAAACTTCCCCAAGAGAGTCTAATCTAGTTTCCCCAGGGAAGTTGGAATTCACCTCCCCAAGCCGTAAGCTTATCCCCAGTAGATTCTGGAAGCTTATCCGCACAGAGCACGAACGCGTCGCCCGGCTTTATTCAAAGAGTTATTTCCTTACTAGGATATAACTGGGTTATCCTCAGCCAAAAGCCACGGAAAGATCGTCGTCGACAAAGTCTTCTCATCCCCAGCGAAGTCTATCAGCACTTCCAACACAACAAGGGTATCCCCAGCAAGTTATTATCAACATTTTAGCAAAGTATCTCTCTCCCCACAGAGTATTGCTTCCCAGCAAGATCGTTAGAGTGCTTTTCTCCCCGCAGAATATCTATTCGCCAAGTTTATTCCCCAACGGAGTCATCTTCTCCTACCGGTATTCTTGCAATTATCATCCCCAGCGGAAGCAAAATCTATTCTCCAACATCAACCCAGGAGTGACTTCCCGGCACCCGTCAAGGATTTACTTTCCTAGACGAAAAATACATTCATAAACATCGCACTTCCATACATCATTATAGCATGCATAGACGCATCACATCTTACAAATCTCATTTATGTTGAGAACATCATTGCTTGATCCATATCATGCATTGCATATGACTGACCTTTACCTTTCAGGAAAAGATTCAGTTAAAGTTCTCAACTATTTCAAGACCTAGACCGGTTCAGTTAAATCGACTCCAAAGATTTCTCTGTTTCTTATCCAGTCAAAGGTCTTCTCTGGTTCGGTCAGATCGACTCCAAAGATCTCCATGTTTCTTACCCAGTTGAAGACATTCCAAGACCTAGACCGGTTCAGTTAATCGACTCCAAAGATTTCTTATCCAGTCCAAGGCCTTCTCTAGTCCAGCTAAATCGACCCCAAACAGATTTTTCTGATGAAGACTCAGTAGAAGTGATCCCAGGTTTTCTCAATGATTGCTATTGAGATTGTAATTTCCTATGGTTCTCTCCCCGATACTGCAGAGATGATAATTCCATTCCAAGGTTTTTCTCAATGATTGCTTTTGAGATTATAATTTCCTATGGTTCTCTCCCCAATGCTGCGGAGATGATAATTCCATTCCAGGTTTTTCTCAATGTTTGCTATTGAGATTGTAATTGCCTATGGTTCTCTCCCCGATCCTGCGGAGATGATAATTCCATTCCAGGTTTTTCTCAATGATTGCTTTTGAGATTATAATTTCCTATGGTTCTCTCCCCAATGCTGCGGAGATGATAATTCCATTCCAGGTTTTTCTCAATGTTTGCTATTGAGATTGTAATTGCCTATGGTTCTCTCCCCGATCCTGCGGAGATGATAATTCCATTCCAGGTTTTTCTCAATGTTTGCTATTGAGATTGTAATTGCCTATGGTTCTCTCCCCGATCCTAGGGAGATGATAATTCCATTCCAGGTTTTTCTCAATGATTGCTTTTGAGATTATAATTTCCTATGGTTCTCTCCCCAATGCTGCGGAGATGATAATTCCATTCCAGGTTTTTCTCAATGTTTGCTATTGAGATTGTAATTGCCTATGGTTCTCTCCCCGATCCTGCGGAGATGATAATTCCATTCCAGGTTTTTCTCAATGATTGCTTTTGAGATTATAATTTCCTATGGTTCTCTCCCCGATCCTGCGGAGATGATAATTCCATTCCAAGGTTTTTCTCAATGATTGCTTTTGAGATTATAATTTCCTATGGTTCTCTCCCCAATGTTGCGGAGATGATAATTCCATTCCATGTTTTTCTCAATGTTTGCTATTGAGATTGTAATTGCCTATGGTTCTCTCCCCGATCCTGTGGAGATGATAATTCCATTCCAGGTTTTTCTCAATGATTGCTTTTGAGATTATAATTTCCTATGGTTCTCTCCCCGATCCTGCGGAGATGATAATTCCATTCCAGGTTTTTCTCAATGATTGCTATTGAGATTGTAATTGCCTATGGTTCTCTCCCCGATACTGCGGAGATGATAATTCCCACCAAGATTCTCTCAATGTTTGCTGTTGAGGTTGTAGTCGCCTAAGGTTCTCTCCCCGATACTGCGGAGACGATAATTCCATCCAAGATTTTCTCAACGATTGTTGTTGAAGTTAAAGTCACCCAAGGTTCTCTCACCGTTCCTGCTGAGGTAGTAACCATCCCTGGTTCATTCATCACCGTTTGAAGCTCCAGATTTAGCTCCTGTAAACAGTCAGGACACATCTATACCAAGCATCTGAAGACCAGCTCCTGCAACATGTCAGGTACTCATTTTTCTTTTGCAGGTACGCAAGTTCTCGCTAAGGAATCTCTTATGCGATCAACATCCAGATGGCATCTATAAGCCCATCCACCTTCCAGCATCTCTCAGCATGGCATCTGTAAGCCCATTCCACTACTACATCACTGCTACTATGTGAGCGCAAATTTCTGGGCACTCTAGTGTTCAATCATCTTCCACCTTCGGATTACGAAAGGCACGTCAGCCAATCTGCATCCTCAGGTCTAAGAAGATTGAACAGGGGAAACTGTTGTACCCCAAAATTTGCCCTCCCATATTCTTCAAGAAATTTCCAAGCCAAGCTTCAAAATCTCCCCAAGGGTTGCACAGTTCAAGGGCCTCCTAAACAGTCAAAATTAGGGTTTTTGTTCTGATCAAGAAAATGAAGTTTCCAAGGGTCCAATCAAGTCCCACATGCCTATAAATATGGTCAAGCATCCTCATACAAAGTTTCAAGACTTTCAGCACAAAATTGCACAGTCAAAACCCTAATTGCACTACAGTCAACTGTAGGGGCAAAATGGTCATTTGGCAGTCAAAAGTTCAAATTTTTGGTCAACATCTCATTTTGAAGCCACAAACATCATTTGATCAATGCTTGATCATGATTCTCAAAGCTTGGCTCAAAAATCATCAAGATGCAAAGGTTTCCTTATTTGGACAACTGAAAAAGTCAACTGTAAATTGACCAGGGCATAACTTTCACATGGATTATCAGAAAAATTCCATCCAAAGCTCATTTTGAAGAGAAAGACATTTCCTACAACTCCTCTTCATACTCCAAGTCCAAGAAATGCTCTCACAAAAAGTTATCAATTTCAACATTATAGGTCATTTTCAAAAGTCAACAAAAAGGGACTTTAAGTCAAAGGCCATAACTTGAGATTGGTAAATCAAAATGACATGGGACCAAAGACATTGGTTAGAGGACTCAAATACCTTTCCAAAATGTCCAAGAACATGAGCAAAGCTTAAAAATTGAGCAAGTTATGCCTTGTGGAAGTTGGGAAATATTTGGATATTTTGAAAAGTCAACATTGATTCAAATGACCTAAAATTGCTAATGGGCCTCTTTTTCTTCCACAATTCATTATCCAAGGCATGTGCACGACCATTTGGCCCAAAGGGAAGTTTTTCTTCATTATTTATTTATTTATTTGGATTTTTATTATTAATAATTCATTTTAATTAAATAAATACATGAAAAATGCTAAACCTAGGTTTTAAATCTTTTTATGCATAATATATACTCAAGATTTCGTGCCTAACCAAATATAGAAAGAATCAATTGAATTGGTCATGATTTGGTAGCAAAAGCATGTGAAAAAGATTTGAAAATCATGGTTTAAAAATCAAATATCATATTCATCAATTCATGGATTTTGGACCAATTTTATTTGACCTAATCATTCATACACATATAAGGATGCAAACCCTCATGCTTTTTGACTAGAAGCTGCGCCAGACATAGAAAAGAAAACTTGAGTTTTTGGTGAAAAGACTCAAATCTGAAAACCAGGTTAGAGGACGATTCAAGGCAAAAGACTTGTGCCATCACCTTCCTGAAGCTTCAAGGAAGGATTTCCAATCGAAATCAATCATTCTAACGCCCTAAATTGGTAACACGATTGCAACCTGTACAGAGAAAATTTCATATTCTTGCATCTCAATTCATGCGCATTTAGCAATTTTCAATATGTGATTTATGTTCATTATGCAATTCTGAAGCTAACTGTACAGTTTAATTGTGTTTTTGCGCATTATTGGAGAATCTACCATTGTCGTATCTTAGGGTTTGCAGAACTGTGAATTGGGGTTTTTCGTTTAAGGAAAAATTGGCACTCAAAACCTGGACCATTGAATCAATCATGCTTGGACGATCTAGACCCAACCCTCGCGCCTAATTTATGAGGCCCCAGGGGCTAATCGCTATTTTTCAATAGGTTGCCTATGGGAACAGCTGAAAACCGTTGCTAATGGTTTTTATGTTTCAGGAAAAAAAAGCACAACGAAGAGGACGATGAAGTGGAAGGCGTTGATTGGATCATTTAAATTCTTCGCGCGTTTTTGAGCCACTGACCACTTTTCTTTTATAATAATTGTTAGTTATTACATGATAAACGCGCGTTGAATGGCTCAGTGGTAGACGTGTATGCTGGTAACCCCTGGGACCTGGGTTCGATCCCAGGTCCCCACCCTCTTTCCATGTTATTTTTCAATCAATGTTTCTATGCAGTTTCAATGCTGAAGACGCACCATACGTTCCTCCATCAAGCCGTCCACGCGTTCAACTTCATCAATTCAAGGGCACAGATTTGAGGAGCATGGTACACGTGAGTCAACGCTTGGGTATCTGAGTGGAAAAGTCAGCCAGGCCTGAAGCTCATTGGGCCCAGATTGCTAAAAGAAAAACCTCACAATTGGGGACAGACCCCCCTAGGTTTGCAATTTTTTTTACTTTCTTTATTTTTCATTATTTTTACTTTCTTTTAATTATTGTTTTATTAATTAATTTAATATTTTCATAATATATAAAAAAACACATAAAAAATCAGAAAAGATGAAAAAATAATAAATATTTTATTTTAGTATTTTTGTAAATAAATTGCATTAATTAATTTTAGTTATTAAATTAGGTTTAATTGTAATATTTTCATAATAAAAATCTAAAATTGATAGAATTAGGGTTTAATTAATTTTTTATCCCTTTTTATTTTCTTTCATGATAATTAAATATTTACTATTACTTATTTTTGTAATTAAATTGCATATAAAATAATTAGGGTTAATTTTAGGTTAAACTTTAATATGTTTTCTTAATAAACTAAAAACAACTAGAATTAGGGTTAGCATTTTATTTTAATTAATTCTTTTTCATTAAACTCATAAAACACAAAAATACCAAAAAACAAATTCCTTTTCCTTTTAATTTTGTTAATTTAATAATCGTTTAATTTAATTTAGTTAAAAAGGGTCCAACGCCCTCGTTTCAACTTTAATTCCAATTCGCATATTTATCTTTTTTTTTCTTTTAATATTTATGTATCTCTCCCAAGGCCATGTAACATTTATTTTTTCGCATTTTCAATTCTTTGTTTTTCTGTCAAATCGGGTTCTGGAAATTTTGGCGATGTGGACCCGCGCCTTTTGTAATAGCTTAGAATCTTTTACTTCTCGCACTTTTAACTGTTAAATAAATGCATGCAAGAATGAATGGCCGAAAATAAAAACAAACGCATAGATCACTTTGACATGAACAAGACAAAAATAAATGAATCTGACACACAAATCACACACCACCCCTAGGGTACGCCTCACTGTTGCCTTGCCTCGAAAGGTGATCGTCGAGTAGAGGATGTCTTAGTAAGTCCTCATGATCCGGGAACCTGGCATGAGGGTAGCTTCTAAGGTGTCTTCCCATTGCTCTGGTGATCACCATGTCCCGAACCTCGAATTGACCCGAACACCTCCAATGGTGGTGCTACCTACCTCTCAATGGTGGGATGGCACTACTTTAAAGGACATTTACACAAACGAATTCCTTAGGGTAGGTAGGTTCTCATAGATACTTGCTCTAAATTTCAAACAAAAATTCAAAAATACTTTTCACACCAACACATTTTCAAAAAGCTTTCGAAAGCATTTTTTCAAACACTCTTGAGGACTGATACAAGAGTCGAACTGGAATTTTCAAAGAAACTTTTTAAAACCCACAGTTGAAAAGCAAACAAACCATTTTTGAAAACACAAATGAGCAAGTATCTAAGAGCCCATGGATAACCATGGATAGAAAGGGTGCTAACACCTTCCCTTTCTATAACTTACCTCCCGAACCGAGAGCAATCTCTATAAGGAATTTTTCTGTGCTTTTGTCCTTTCCATTTGGAGAAAATAAAAGACGGTGGCGACTCTTGCTTCCGCGACATTTCGCGAACCAGCGTAAAACAGTCAGTTCCAGATCCACCGATCACAGTGAGTTTATGAAAGAGTAAAGTGCAGAAAAATAAAGAGACACAAGCGATATATCCTGGTTCCCCTCACAGTCTGAGAGTACTCCAGTCCCCTTTCAACATGAAAGAGATTTCCTTATTGTGGCAAACTTAAACAAGAACTACCCAAAACCAAGAACAATCCTCTTGGACCAAGAACAATCCTCTTGGATTTTCACTTTGTCAACAATGAGAATAATCCTCTCAAAGTGACTTTACTTGTATCCAACAATCGTGGAAAAACAAGATTTATAAAAAAACCACTTGAACTTATTTCCAACAATTTTGAAAAATAAGCAAGTATATAGCAGTATTTGATTTGAGTGAGTTTGAGTAGAAATGATCACTTTGAGTGATTTAATAAATGAATTGATCTTATCTTCCAATGATAATAGTATACAATGACTCAAGATATATAATGCTCAAAGTTTTCTGGTTAACAATATGTGAAAGTGTGCAGAAAACTTGTGTATGAAAATGTATAACAGCTTGAGTTTGATTTTTGAAAATTCAGAGAATATGATTGGAAAAGGTAATTAAAATGATATTTAAAATGAGTTTTTATATATTCATAGCACCCTTTTGAAACAACATAAAATTCTGTAAATGAATCATGAACAATTGCCAAGATTGAGTGAAAGGTTTTCATGAATTGGTGTTATGAACAGGCATGAGTAAAGCTGCTGTTTTTCAAAATCGTTCAGCATGAAATTGATTGCACCCTTTGTGTAAATATATTGCACAGGGTTTCAACAGCTAGAAATTCAAATATTTTGAGTGTGCAATCGATTACACAAGTGTGTAAATCGATTGCACTTAAAGTCAGTAGCAAAAATTGATTGAGAGCAATCGATTGCACAACCATGCAAATCGACTGCACTTAGAAACAGTAGCAAATGTTTTGAAAATTTAAAGAATGCAATCGATTGCACCAATATGCAGATTGATTGCACTCAAGTGAAAATTATTTTTTTGCTAGAAAAAACTTGAGTAAGAATTTGGACAATATAAAATATTTCTTTTGACCATTGAGCATCTATGTCTTAAGTTCAAAGTAAGTATTATCATTATACCTTGAAATTTTGCTAAATGCTTGAACCAAAGACTTTATCCATAGATGCTTTTAGCTTGACCAATAATATTTTACTTCTTGTCAACATGGTTTGTCTTCATCAAAACAAAAGTGCATTTGAGAAGCTTGATTTTACATTCTCCCCCTTTTTGATGATGACAAATGATCTTACTTGATGCGTTGTAATTTCCGGAAAGAAGCTTCTCCCCCTAAGATGAATAACTCCCCCTTTGTATGAGAAGGTTAGAATCCTTTGAATTTGTTCATCTTGGTTGAAGAGTACCTTAGAAATTTAAGACAGGAAATATACAAGCATAAAGTGCCACATCCTTCTCCCCCTTTGACATTATCAAAAAGAAGGGAAAGATGCAATAAAAAATGGACAACAATAAAGCAATATTAAAAAAAACTTAATCAATCATGCATCACAAATAGTCATAGACATAGTCATAGTAACAATGATAACAAATAAATCTGAACAACAACAAACAAAACGTAGCATAACCGAACAAGGACATAACAGAAAACAATAAACATAACAAAGTTGGACAGAACTTTATGGTTGATTCATGTCCCAATTGTTATAGAACCAAGATCCTTGATTGGGAAATTATTGTTGTAGAGGAGGTTCTGTGTAATGTTCTAGAGGTGCAGCTGGATTATTTGGGTCATATGGTGGAATGTGAAGGTGAGAGTAAAGGTAAGAAAATTGTTGATTCACATCTGTGCGAAAGTCATTAATCCGGGTTGTTGTAGAATCGTTGATAGTATTACATTGGTTGTTGATGTTGGTATTCATGGAAGAAAATTGTTGAGACATAAAATCCATAAGATCTTGATTGCTTGGATCAGAGGGAGCAGTAGGTGGCAGAGGTACAGCTTCACCACCTTTAACTTCTTGATCGTTTCCTTCATCACCGACCACATCTTCACCAATGTAAGTTATAGTTTTTATTTTCGAATCATAATGAACACCCATTCTTGAGTCAACATTTTTGATTGAAATCTTATACAGATTTGGATCCATATTAACTTTCTCAAACCCAGCAAAATCAACTCCAAATTCTTCCATAATTAATGTAACAAAGTAAGCATATGGTAGAAATTTTGATTTTGCATCAACCCTCATGATATGAACCATTATGAGCCTTGGCCAATTAACACTTATACCTTTATTCCTTCCATAGATCAACTTCATTTCCAGATCATTCACGGTGCAGTGGTTTCCAGCCCGTGGAAACATAATATAGACCATGAAATAATGAAATAGTCGATCGCTTATATAAAAGTTACCCTCACTCTATGAGTCTCTATATGGAATCACTACTCCTAGACCATGAATCCTTTTCGCATGGAATTCAGCTTTGCTTAATCTGCCAATGCTGTAATAAAATTCCTTTTTCCTGTAATCATCTCATGCCTCGTTTTTAGGGTCGTACAAAGAGTTTCCAATATAGGGAATATGTAGAATCTCACCAACAATCTCAGGGGTTAGAGAGATTCGTGTACCCAACACATATGTCACTATCTTGCCTTTGTGAGGAGTCAAATTGATGAAAAATACTCTTACCAGATCCAGATAATATGGGCCAAATGATGAAATTAATGATTCTAATCCATATGCAATTAAATCATTTTGAAAAGAGAAACATTCATGGGGAAAGGATGATAGCATACCATATTTAGGATTGGACACTATCTTTATTTGAAAAACCTTTGTAAATCTTGCTTCTTGTTCTTCAGTGAGAATTGAGATTAATGGATTCTCAGAGGATTCACCAACCTTTTTCTTCCCTTTATCTGAAGCTGACACCTTTCGTTTTTGCCTTAAAGCCATGGGTAAGGTGTTTTTAGGGTTTGGAAGGTTTTAGGTTTTGAGAGGAAGATGTTTGATGAGCTGAAGTTTGGATATAATTTGTGAGTAAATAGAAATGAGTGGGTTGTATTATATGTAATGAAGTTTAATTGACTTTTCAATAATAGAGATGGGCTTGGGAATATGAGAGAGAGGGGAATTCTGACCAACAAATATTTCTATCATAAAAGCATGTTACAGTGGGTGCAATCGATTTGCATACAGATGCAATCGATTTGAACACCAAACAGAAGCAAAAGAAAACTGAAACGCACAGTGTGCAATCGATTTGCACTATGGTGCAATTGATTTGAACTGAAACAGAAAGGTCAAAAATAAAAACATTCAGTGAGCAATCGATTTACACTATTGTGCAATCGATTTGCATCAACCAAAAATGACCAAAAACATATTTTTCTTAAACTTAAACACCAATTAACATATATATTCACATATAACAAGGTTAGAAAAAGTATATAAAAGCATAACAAGGATATAAAGCACCATATATGCCGTGTTCATCAAGAATACCAAGCTCTCCTCGAATCTTGTAAAACGGTTCTCTTGCCAAAGGTTTAGTGAAGATATCGGTAAGTTGATCATGAGTATCTACAAATGTGACCTCGACATCTCCTTGAAGTACATGATCATGAAGGAAATGGTGTCATATATCTATGTGTTTGGTTCTTGAATGCATGACGGGATTCTTTGTAATTTTTATTGCACTTGTATTGTCGCACCGTAGAGGAATGCAACCTAGATCTAGTCTGTAGTCACGAAGTTGTTGTTTGAGCCACAATATTTGAGTGCAAATACTACCCGTTGCAATATATTCTGCTTCGGCCATGCTAAGAGAAACGCATGCTTGTTTCTTGCAGGCCCATGATACTAATGCATTTCCAAGGAGTTGACAAGTACCACTTGTGCTTTTTCTATCAGTTTTACAACCTGCATAATCTGCGCCAGAATAACCAACTAAATTACAAAAACTACCTTTAGGATACCATAATCCAACTTTTGTTGTTCCTTTGAGATACTTCATCATCCGTTTCACCGCCATGAGATGAGATTCATTTGGATTTACTTGAAAGCGAGCACATAGACAAACACTAAACATTATGTCAGGATGGCTTTCCGTCAGATATAATAAGGAGCCAATCATACCTCGATATTTTGTAACGTCAATGGAAACACCTGATTCATCTTGATTAACATATGTACCGGAACCCATTGGTGTAGACATTGCCTTACAGTTATCCGTCTCGAATCTTTTCAAAAGTTCCTTGCAATACTTGGATTGGTTGATGAAGATGCCATCCTTTAATTTATTGATTTGAAGTCCAATAAAGTATTTCATTTTACCCATCATGGACATCTCAAATTATCCTTGCATCATTGTTGAAAATTCTTCACACATTTCTTTGTTTAAAGAGCCGAAAATGATATCGTCAACATAGACTTGAACTAGCAAAGTGTCACCTTTTATTTTCTTGATAAACAATGTCTTGTCAACTTTACCCTTTTCAAAACATTTTTCACATAGGAAGTTACTTAGTCGATCATACCATGCCCTTGGTGCTTGTTTCAAACCATAGAGAGCTTTTCTCAGTTTAAATACATGAGATGGATTCTTGAAATCTTTGAACCCTGGGGGTTTCTTAACATAGACTTCTTCGTTGATATATCCACTCAAGAATTCACTTTTGACATCCATTTGGAAAAGCTGAAAATTTAATGAACAAGCATAGGAAAGTAAAAAACGAATAGCTTATAACCTTGCAACCAGAGCGAAAGTTTCTTCAAAATCTATTCCTTCTTCTTGATTGTAGCCTTGTGCTACCAACCTTGCTTTGTTCCAAACAATTATTCTATTTTCGTCAAGTTTGTTTTTAAACACCCATCTTGTTCCAATAATGTATTTGTTGCTTGGCCTAGGGACAAGTTCCCAAACACTATTCCTTTCAAATTGATTTAACTCTTCTTGCATATCAATAATCCATTGGTCATCGCCTAAGGCTTCATCATCTTTGGAAGGTTCAATTTGAGAGACAAACGCCATGTTTAGGCAAGCATATTTGAGATTTAGTCTTGTTGTCACACCTTGAATTATATCACCAATTACTTTATCGATAGGATGATCTCTATGAGTTCTCCATTCTTTTGGTAGATCATTTAAATTTGATTCTTGTTTGGGTGATTCTTCTTGTTGAATTGGTTGATCTTTGGAAGTATTTTCTTGAGGACCTTCTAGTATTTCATCATTGTCATCATTACAAACAATATTATCCTCCTTGGAGGGGTTAGATTCATCAAAAGATACATGCATTGATTCTTCAATTGTTAAATTTCTTTTGTTATAAATTCTATATGCCTTACTAGAAAGAGAGTATCCAAGAACAATACCTTCATCGGATTTTTCATCAAACTTACCAAGGTTATCTTTGTCGTTGTTTAAGACAAAGCATTTGCAACCGAAAATGTGAAAGAAAGAAATGTTTGGTTTCCTCCCTTTGAAAAGTTCATATGGAGTTTTCTTCAAGATCGGTCTTATGTTAACTCTATTGCTAACAAAACATGTTGTGCTCACCGCATCCGCCCAAAAATATTTTGGAAGATTTGAATCGCTAAGCATCATTCTTGCAAGCTCTACAAGAGACCTATTCTTTATTTCCACCACTCCATTTTGTTGAGGAGTCCTTGGTGCCGAGAAGTTGTGAGATATTCCATGTTCTCCACAAAATTCTTCAAATAGAGCATTTTGAAATTCTCCTCCATGATCACTTCTTATGGAGGCAATTGTTAGAGACTTAACATTTTTAATTTGTTTAGCATACTTCTTGAATGCCTTGAATGCATCACTTTTCTGCACTAAAAATAATTTCCAAGTATATCTAGAGAATCATAAACAATAACCAAAGCATATACATTACCTCTGAAACTTCTTGTTCTTGATGGACCAAATTAGTCCATATGCAACAATTGTAGTGGCCTTGTAGTAGACACCACATTCTTAGATTTGAAAGTTGATTTTGTTTGTTTCCCTTTTTTACAAGCATCACAAAGTTTATCTTTGACAAAATTTCTCTTAGGAAACCCAAAGACAAGATCATGCTTGATTAGTTTATTCAAGTGTTCCATGTGAATATGAGCAATTCTATTGTGCCATAGCCATGAATCATCGTTGTTCGCCATGAGACATTTTATCTTCAAAGATGGATCATCAAGGGAAATCATGAATATATTATTTATTCTTTTACCTTTAATTATAACCTCATGTGTGACTTCATCTTCTATCAAACATTCATCCTTGGTGAACTTGATCTTGAAGCCTTTGTCACAAAGTTGGCTAATACTAAGAAGATTGTGCTTTAGTCCTTCAACATAAAGAACATCTTCAATGGATGTGAAAGGTGAGCACCAACTTTTCCTTTGCCAAGAATTCTTCCCTTTTATTTAAAAAGAAGTAAATAAAAAAATAGGGAAGCTAATGGGCCAGGCTAAAAAGTAAAACAGGGGGTGTTGTTTGAAAATTGTTAGGCCCAGAAAAAATCAGCCCATCCCTGCGCCTGATCCGGTATTACTGATCCATGAGGGTGTATAATGGACTAGTGCCTCAGGGGTGCTTGATCTTTAACCTATTAATGGTCATTATTCCAGATGTGGAGGTCTATGAAACACGCATGAATCTGCTCAACACGGGATCTTGAAAGGAAAAGTATGAGAAAAAAATACAAAAACCTGGGTGTAACGCGGTGGGAGAACTGACTTGGTTGTTGGTGTTTGATCGCAATGTTGCGGATAGCAAGAGTCGCCACCGACTTTTCTTTTATCCAATAAGGAAAGGCTAAAAAGAATAGGAAAGACCCTTAGAGATGTTTTCTTGAGTTCGGGGGGTAGATTATGAAAAGGGAAGGTATTAGCACCCTTTTCATCCGTAGTTATCTACGTGCTCTTAGTTGCTTCCTAGATCACTTGCTTTTGTTTGAATGTGCTTGTGGTGTGGGTTTTGAAAGTATTTTGAAAATGTCTTTGTAATGGTTCTCGTTTCTATAAGAACGCGTACAAAGTGTTGTTTCAAAAATAGTTCAAAAAATATGTTTGTGGAATGTGTTTTTGAAAGTGATTTTGGAAACATGTCTTCTTTGTAATGGCTCTCGTTTCTATAAGAACGCGTACAAAGTGTTTTCTTTTAAAAATCTTTCAAAAGAGCGTGTGTTGTACCCCAATATTTTCCCCTAAGATCCCTTCATCATACCATGTTGATTCAATCACAACAAGATCACATTATGACTTTTAGTTCTCCTCCCTATCTTTAGCTTTGATCTTTGAGGAATCACCAAACACCTTTACTTGTCTTTCTTATGTAATCGTTCATGTTTTGTTTTGATTTTTCTTTTAATTAACAAAATGCAATGTTGGTTTATCTTACTTGTCAACAATGTAGGTAAAGGCAATAGGGCTTAGCAAGTTGATCCATGGGTTCATGAGTTTATTTCCATGACCTAGTCAATGAAGCTTGAGAAGTTCAAACCTCACCATTGGATTTGTTTTGGAAGAAATGGCATGGAAAGTTTATTTTGGTTCACCACATTTCAAGGTTATCAAATTTGGTTGAAAAGCACAAGGGATTGATTGGAGAAGTTGTCATGCTTGGACAAGGCTTTGTTCCCATTGGTCACAAATGCATATTTCTCTCAATTCTCAAGATATGGAAGTGGTTGTGGTTGCTATAAGTTCTCATTACCATCCTCAATAACTTATATTTACAAAGCATTTGTTTTTGTACAAGAAGTTTGTTCAAAAATTGTCAAAGTTCCTCAAGGCATGTTTCCTAATCTAGGAGCTAGGGTTTTGAACTTCAAAGGAGTATATCTTGCCCATCTTTTGGTATTTTTGAGTGATTCCAAAGACATAATTCTCTTTTTGGGTTATTCAATCTTTTCCCATTCCTTTGGAAACAATAAAGCGCAGTGGAAATTTTTATTTTGATTTGTATAAGTCTAGTCAATCTAATGGCTTAGTCTTAAATATTTCTACCGCTACAGAAAAATGGCTACTTCACTGGGGAAAGATTGGCCTCTTGTTGGTCCATCCCTAAGTGGGTTGAGCCTATCTTTGTTTATATTTGTATATATGTTATTATTGTTTTTTGTGTTATATGTTGTATATATGTTTGTCTGTATTTTCCTAGTTTTCAGGGTGCTTGGTGATTACTCATAAGTCCTATACCCGGACTTGGGCAAACTTTAGGATACGACGGGCGGTATAGTCATGTTAACTTTGAGTGAGTAATCCCAAAAAAGGAGGCATGAGATCCCCCACTCAGTGTAGGCCCCTTTGACTGTAGTGTCGTTTACCGAGTAATCAGGAAGACATACTGCTTTTGACCTGGGAGCCTGCTGAAGTTGAGGATCGTAGAATACCAAACCCATATTGGCCTTTTAGGTGTAGTGCATAAGCTATGACGGAGTTATCTGGAAATAGTTGTCACGTGATACTATGCTTGGACGAGTTTTTCTTGAGAAAATTACTAATTACCGAGTTAATCGGGAAGTTCGTAATATCCGAAGGAAGGATGTAGACTCTGGGAACCTCTAGAACCTTGTTCGGCAGGTGGTAACTCTTAGACCAACACCTTATGGGTAGTACCTTCGACCTCATGCTCGTGACGTTGAACCTATGAACCTTATATGTGTGATCTTGTGTGTGATTGTTGCATCCATGCACTCATAAGCATCTTTTGAAGAGATCATATTTCAAGGGATTTAAAGGTTGACCATTTGTGAATATCTCAGGTACTATTTAACCATGGATTCTGGAAAGAGAAAGATTGGGAAGTACAGTTTCAAGGATCCCAAGATAGATGAGTTGATCAGTCTAATTCCTGAGATCAAGTGTTCTGCAGACTTTCGGAAGAAGTATGGATCCATTATTCCTCTCATGAAGCTGAAGATGAAGGAGGGTATTCTCTCGACCATGGTCCAATTCTATGATCCGATGTATCATTACTTTACTTTTCCCGAATATTAGTTGATGCCCACACTGGAGGATTATTCTTATCTATTGGATTTACCTGTTACCGGTCGTGTTCCTTTTACTGGTTTGGAGGGTGAGCCAAAACCACATGAGATTGCTGCTTCGATTCATCTGGGGAAGTCTGAGGTGGAAGCCCATATGACTACTAAAGGATGGATTAGAGGATTACCAGCTCGGTTCTTATTGGAGAAAGCTCGTTACTTTGCCAGGATGAAGAGTACAGTCGCTTTTGAGGCCATATTTGCTCTACTTGCTTACGGGTTGTTCTTATTTCCAAATGTGGACAAGTTTGTTGACATTAATGCTAACAGGATCTTCATGATTGGAAACCCAGTTCCTACCTTGTTAGGTGATTCTTATTACTCTATTCATCTTCGGAATTCTTATCATGGGGGGATGATTATCTATTGCACGCCTCTGTTGTACCGGTGGTTTATCTCTCATATGCCTCAACCTGATTCTTTTTGGGATGTCAAGAAAGAACCCCGTTGGGCTCCTAAGATCATGGCACTTACTCACACGGATATTGATTGGTGTCATCAAGCCTACTAGGATATAAGGATTATTGACAGTTGTGGTAGTTTCCCCAATGTACCTCTTCTTGGTACAAAGGGAGGAATTAACTATAACCCTGTTCTTGCATGACGAAAGCTTGGTTATCCGATGAGGGATAAACCAAATAGTATTCATTTGCGTAGTTTCTTTCTGAAGGAGGGAGAAGAATATAGGGAAGATAGGGAGCAGATTGCGAAGGCCTGGCGTCACATTCATAAGAAGAGTAGGAAGGATTTGGGACCTAGAGGTGTTGTTTCTTTAGAGCCATATCTTCAGTGGGTCCAAACGAGAGCTATTCAGTTGAAGATGCCGTATTCCCGGGAAACACCTATGCCTGATATATTTTTGAAGACCACTCATCCGTTATTAGATGATCTAGAAGAGCTACAGCTTGCTTTGGTCAGGATGCAGCAAGAAAAGGACACTTGGAAGAACAAGTTCCAAACTTTAGAGATTTCCTATAGAGCAGACCTGAAGGAGAAAGATGACTTGATTAGATCCTTGAGATTCGAGCGGTAGAGACTATGGAGATGCAAAGGGATTTATTTTCTCCTAAGCCTCAATCATATGGTGATCACACACTTCCTGGTTCCAGTGATTGGAATGAGGTTGCCATCAGATATGCGGAAGAAAACTAGAGATTGAAGGCTCAGATTGTCAGGCTCAGGGGGAAGCGCCAGCGTATAGAGTGATCTCCATCAGTCTTACTTTTTAGGGTTTTAGATTTTATTTTCGTCTTGTACTTGGGATCATTGAAACTTGTAATCCATTTTGGAGTTGTTATAATGAAATTTTTCAGTATTTCAAATGTGTTATTACTTTGATATTTGCAATGTGTCTATAAATCTCTAAATCCCTTGAAATATTAAATAATAAAATAAAATCATGTGCATTACAAATCATGCATCATATTGCATATATTTCTTGCATTTGTTATGCATATCCAGGTGCCTTACCAAGCTTCTTTACTTCATTCAGCAAGCTGACTCATCACTACAACACTCGGGCTAATTTCAGAAAGAAGATGGACAACTTAGAACAAGAGAATCGCGAGCTACACAAGGAGGTTTCTTCTTCGAAGGCCGGCATGGGCAATTTGACTACTCTGATGGAAGCTCTGGTGGCTGCTCAGAATCAGCCACCGAGTGTCCAACCTCAACCAACAAGGGAAACTACTGAAGCTCCAACTTTTCCCGTATCTGCTACTCCAGTTGTTATTCAGAATCGCATGCCTCAAGGTTATCCATTGGGAATGCCATAGAATTTTGTACCTGAAGGTTTCAATCTTGGTCCTCAAGATACTCCGATTGTTCAGACTATTGTTACTCCGGCACCTCCTGTGGTGCATGTTGCTCCTGTTGCGCCTCCTTTGATAAATTTGGTTCCGTTTTTTAATGATGGTGTGTGTCGTACTTTCCCTCCACCAAGTGAAGACTTGTGACTTTATGACATAATGGATGATTTTCAAGAGCAGTTTGATAAGATGCAAAGAGAGATGAAGGCCCTCGGGGGAAAAGAGCTATTTGGGCAGAATGTGAATGAGTTATGCTTGGTCCCAAATGTTAAGATGTCTGCTAAGTTTAAGATCCCGGAGTTTGAGAAGTACAAGGGCAACACTTGCCCTCGTGCTCATCTGGTGATGTGCGTAAGGAGAATGTCTACTCATACTGATGATCAGCGTCTGCTGATTCACTTTTTCAGGATAGTTTGACCGGTGATGCACTGAAGTGGTATATGAGTTTGGACAGTGCCAATATCCATACTTTCAATGATTTGGGAGAAGCATTCATCAAACAATACAAGTACAATGCAGACATGGCGCCTGACCGTGATCAACTCAGGGCCATGGTTCAGAAAGACAGGGAATCATTCAAAGAAAATGCACAGAGATGGCGTGAGGGAGCCGCCCAAGTGATTCCTCCCATGGAAGAGAAGGAGATGACCAAGATTTTCTTGAAAATGCTGGGTGATTTCTACTACAAGAGGATGGTAGAAAGTGCGCCAAGTGACTTTACTGAAATGGTAGGAATGGGTATCTTCTTAGAAGAGGCTGTAAGAGAGGGTCGTTTAACAAAGAGTGAAAGTTATGGAGGTGTGAAGAAACCATCTTATGGGTTTACCCAGAAAAAGGAAGGGGATGCAAATGCTGTTATGCAAGAGAGGGGGTTAATACTCCTAGAAGGAATTATCAATGTCATCAGCAAGTCGCCTCAGTTACTCCAGTTGTAGGTACCGCTCCAACTACCGTTTCTTATCAGAGACCGTCCCAACAGTGGAATCAAGGGTATAATCAGAGAAGGGAGAGTTATGACCTTATTCCTATGAGCTATACAGAGTTACTACCGGAATTGATTCAGAAGAAGTTGGCTCAGACTCGACCACCTCCCGTCGTACCATCACCATTGCCTTGGTATTACAAGGCATACCAAACATGTGCTTTTCATCATGGAGCACCAGGGCATAATATTGAGAATTGTTATCCTCTGAAGACTGAGGTGCAGAAATTGGTGAAGTCTGGTATTCTATCTTTCAAGGATGTGGGACCTAATGTGAAAGATAATCCTCTACCCAAGCATGGGGGAGTAAATGCTGTGAATATGGTGGCCGGTTGTCCAGGCGACTTCTAGATTTTTGATATTAATCTGGTTAGAGGAGATTTGGTGAAAATGCATGCAAACCTTTGTGAATTTAGATACTATACGCATGACCATGCCAGTTGTGCTATTTACAGTACAGACATACAGGGTTGCGATAAGATAAAGGCTGATTTACAAGAGATGATGGATGAGGGCCTTATCCATATAATCAGGCCTAGGGCAGAGTATGAAGAGGAAGTCAATATGGTTTCTGGATGTCCTGGAGAATTCAGAATTTTTGATGTAGAGTATATGAATGAAGACCTTGTGCAATTGCATGCTACCTTCTTCCATATGGCTGGTAAGGTGGAACACCAATGGATCTTGTCGAGTTTGCTGTCGAGATTCCCGAGGATGTTCAATCGTGAAGAAGGGTGTTTAGTTGTTGTTAGATAACAGAATTATCAAGGTTATAAGTCAAAGGGATGATTAACATGAAGTTGATATGGTTGAGGTTTGTCTGACTGAAGAAGAGTCAGATGAAGAGTATGCCTCTGCAGATGAGTATTTCTCCTCATATGAGGATTTATTTTCCATAAATGACTCAATAATGACTGATTATGTTGAAGAAGGGGTAAACGTCATTGTACCTTGTTTTGGGGCACCCGCCCATCTTGAAATTGAGTATTATAGCAAGCCAGGTGTTACCCCATTGGTGATTAGTTTGTCGGGTCCTATCCCCTACAAATCAGATAAGGTTGTGCCTTACAAATACAATGCTACAATCTTAGAGGATGGAGTGGAAGTTCCCATCCAACCAATGCCTGATGTTGGGAATATTGCTGAAAATAGATGGGTGACCCACAACGGTCGTGTGTTTGCACCAGTTGTTCGAAGAGATGTTAGTGTTGGAAAGAAAATTGCTGAGAATGTTGAACCCAAGAAGGCTACAGGTGAGACTAGTGGGGCTGCATTAGAGAAAGAAGTGGATGATATTTTGAAGATAATCAAGATGAGCGACTACAAAATTGTAGATCAGCTACTGCAGACTCCTTTAAAAATATCTATCCTAGCATTATTGATGAACTTTTCTGCTCACAGAGAATCCTTGATGAGGGTACTGAGCCAAGCTTTTGTGGAGAGTGATATGCCAATAGACCAATTCAGCAGCGTAATAGGGAACATTACGTCATGTAATAACTTGAGTTTCTGCGATGATGAATTACCAGATGAAGGAAGGAATCACAACCTGGACCTCCACATCTCCATGAACTGCAAGAATGATTCACTATCCAATGTGTTGATGTATAATGGATCCGCGTTGAATGTTGTACCGAGGAGTACGCTTATGAAGTTGAAATATCAAGGAACGCCTATGCGCCCGAGTGGCATCATTGTGAAAGCGTTTGATGGATCAAGGAAATCTGTTATTGGTTAAGTGGACTTGCCTATTCATATAGGACCATATTTGTTTCAGATGACTTTCCAGTTCATGGACATTGTTCTCTCTTATATCTATTTTCTAGGACGGCCGTGGATTCATGAGGCAGGGGCTGTCACTTCAACTTTACACCAGAAATTGAAGTTTGTACATGAAGGGAAGTAGTAATCATAAATGGGGAACATGCATTATTGATATCACATTTGTCCTCTTTCAGCATTGTGGAGGCGGATGAAGCTGCTGTTGGAACCCAGTTCCAAGCCCTATCCATTGACAATATAAGAGGAAATGAGAATTCCATGGTTTCACTTAAGGATGCGCAGCAGGTTGTGTGTAAGGGTCATAGTGAAGTGTGGGGACAAATTGTGGATCCACCTGTGACAAAAAACAGAGTTGGCTTGGGTTCTCTTTGAAGAATGACAATGGTAAGGGCATGAAGTCGAAGTCTGCTGCGAGTAAGTATCGAGATATCTTCCGTAGTGGGGGTTATCTTCATCCAAATGTTTCCAGGATTAACGCCATTGTAGAAGACAAAGTAGAGCAGGAAAGGCCGAATTATGTGACGCACGGAGTTAGGGTTCAGAACTGGGTCACCATTGATGTTCCCTCTTGCATACATGTTTCAAAGTAATTTGTTTTGTTAATCTTTCTGAAAAAAGACTCTCACTCTGCCCAAGGTGGAAGTATTAATGTTGTAGGGCTTATCTGTTTGCTGTGACTGTTAAAATCAATAATAAAAGTTGTCTTTGTTTCCCAAATTGTGTCTTTATTTTCTGCTTTTTCTTGGAAAATGGTAATAAAAAAAACCTTTCAAAACAAATAATAATTGAAATTCAATCTGCATGATCACTTGTTATATGTGTCAGTTTCTAAAAGCAATCATAAATCATATGTGCAAATTAATTAAAAAAAACCCGTTGAATACAATGACCCTGCACCCTCTCTCAACTTTGAATGTCTTGTGTATGAGGCTGAAGAAGAAGATTATGATGAGATTCCAGAAGAGGTCTCACGGTTGCTTGAGCAAGAGGAAAATACCATTCAGCCATATAAAGAGCCTTTGGAAGTGACCAATTTGGGTTCAGAAGAAGATCCAAAGGAAGTCAAGATTGGAGCATTGTTGCATGCTGATGTGAAGAGCGGGTTGATTGAGTTGTTGAAAGAGTATGTGGATATTTTTGCTTGGTATTATCAAGATATGTCTGGTCTAGATACAGATATTGTAGAGCACTGTTTTCCGTTGAAGCCAGAGTGTCCGCCAATTAAACAAAAGTTGCAAAGAACTCACCTAGATATGGCAGTGAAAATCAAAGAGGAGGTTCTAAAGCAGATTAATGCTGGTGTTCTTGTGACGTCGGTGTATCCTCAATGGATTTCCAATATTGTCCCAGTACCAAAGAAATACGGAAAAGTCCACATGTGCGTAGATTACAGAGATCTAAATAAAGCTAGTCCAAAAGATGATTTTCCATTGCCACACATTGATATGTTAGTGGATAGCACAGCAAAATTCAAAGTATTCTCGTTCATGGACGGATTTTCCGGGTATAATCAAATAAGAATGGCTCTGGAGGACATGGAAAGTACATCGTTTATCACACCCTAGGGAACATTCTATTACAGAGTGATGCCCTTCGGGTTGAAGAACGCTGGTGCAACGTACTAGAGGGCTATGACAACCCTATTCCATGATCTGATGCAAAAGGAAATCGAAGTATATGTTGTTGATATGATTGCTAAATCCCAGACTGAAGAAGGGCATGTAGAGGATTTGTTGAAGTTGTTTCAGCGTTTGAGGAAGTATCGTCTCCACTTGAATCCAAATAAATGCACCTTCGGTGTTCGATCAAGGAAATTTTTGGGTTTCATTGTTAGCCAGAAAGGAATTAAAGTTGACCCTGATAAATTCAAAGCAATTCAAGAGATTCCAGCGCCAAGAACTGAAAAGCAAGTCAGAGGTTTCCTCAGGCATTTGAATTATATTTCTAGATTCATTTCCCACATGACTGCAACATGTGAACTGATCTTTAAGTTGTTAAAGCAAGATCAAGGTTGTGTGTGGACTGATGACTGCCAAAGGGAATTTGAAAGTATTAAAGAATATCTTCTTGAACCTCCTATCTTGCTCCCTCTCGTCGAAGGAAGACCGTTGATTATGTATCTGATAGTGTTAGATAAATCCATGGGTTGTACTCTGGGACAACAGGATGAAACAGGGAAGAAGGAGTTTGCCATTTATTATCTCAGTAAAAAATTCACTGATTGTGAGTCACGGTATTCCATGCTGGGAAAGACATGTTGTGCTTTGGCCTGGGTGGCAAAGCGTTTGCAGCAGTATATGTTGAATCACACAAGTTGGTTGATCTCCAAAATGGATCCAATCAAGTACATTTTTGAAAAGCCTACTCTTACTGGGTGAATTTCCCGCTGGCAGATGTTGGTATCTGAATATGATATCAAATACCGCACTCAAAAAGTTATTAAGAGCAGTATGTTGGCAGATTATCTTGCTCACCAACCAGTGGAGGATCACCAGTCTGTAGAATATGAATTCCCCGATGAGGATGTGATGTTCCTGAAAGTGAAGGATTGTGAGGAACCATTGCCCGAGGAAGGTCCTGACCCTGAATCTCGCTGGAGTATGATATTTGATGGAGCTGTGAATGCTTATGGTAAAGAAATTGGTTATGTGATTGTCACTCCCCATGGATCGCACATTCCTTTTACCGCAAGGTTAATGTTTGATTGTACTAATAATATGGAAGAATACGAGGCTTGCATCATGGGCCTTGAAGAAGCTATTAGTCTCAGAATTAAAATTCTAGATGTGTATGGTGATTCAGCTTTGATGATAAATTAGATTAAAGGAGAATGGGATACTCGTCACCCCGACTTGATCCCTTACAAAGATTATTCTAGAAGATTGTTACCCTTCTTTAACAAAGTTGAATTCCATCACATTCCTAGAGATGAAAATCAAATGGTGGATGCTCTGGCAACTCTGGCTTCTATGTACCAAGTAAATACTTGGAATTATATACCTCGAATTACGGTTCGACGACTGGATAAGCCCGCTCATGTGTTTACAACAGAGGAGGTAGCAGATGAAAAACCTTGGTATCATGACATCAAGCATTTTCTTCAGACTCGGGAATACCTAATTGGTGCATCGAATAAAGATAGAAAGACATTGAGAAGATTGGTTGGCAGTTTCTTCCTCAGTGAAAATGTGTTGTATAAAAGAATTATGACATGGTCTTTCTCAGATGCATGGATAGACACGAAGCAGACATGTTGATGCATGAGGTTCATGAAGGTTCATTTGGCACTCATGCCAATGGACATTCGATGTCTAAAAGGATGCTAAGGGCTGGTTACTATTGGCTGACAATGGAATCTGATTGTTATAAATTTGCAAAGAAGTGTCATAAATGCCAGATTTATGCAGACAAGGTCCATGTGCCTCTGACACTTCTCAATGTGATTTCCTCCCCGTGGCCTTTCTCTATATGGGGTATTAACATGACAGGGATGATAGAACCTAAAGCTTCGAATGGACACTGTTTCATCTTGGTAGCAATTGATTACTTCACCAAAAGGGTGGAGGCTGCTTCATATGCCAATGTTACTAAGCAGGTGGTTGTGCGTTTCATAAAGAATAATCTTATATGTCGGTATGGTGTGTCGAGCAGAATTATCATTGACAATGATTCGAATTTAAACAATAAAATGATGACAGAACTTTGTGAGGAATTCAAGATTGTCCATCAAAATTCATCTCCATACAAGCCAAATAGGAATGGGGCTGTTGAAGCTGCTAATAAGAATATCAAGAAAATTATCCAGAAAATGGTTATTACTTATAAGGATTGGCATGAAATGCTCCCTTTTGCTCTGCATGGAAATCGAACATTTGTCCTCACTTCAACAGGAGCAACCCCATTCTCCCTAGTGTATGGAATGGAAGTTGTACTCCAAGTCGAGGTTGAGATTCCCTCTTTGCGTGTGATAATGGAAACCAAGTTATCAGAAGCTGAATGGGTCCAGAACCGGTTTGACCAATTGAATTTGATTGATGAGAAGAGGATGACGGCTTTGTGTCATGGCCAGTTATATCAGAAAAGGATGAAGAAAACTTTCAATAAGAAGGTCAAACCTCATGAATTCAGAGAAGGCGACCTCGTGCCCAGGAAGATCATGTCTTTCAACACTAATTCTAGGTGCAAGTGGACTCCCAATTTTGAAGGCCCATATGTTGTCAAGAAAGTCTTCTCAGGTGGTGCATTAATTCTTGAAACTATGGATGGCGAGGAGTTCCCACGTCCCATGAATGCTGATGCAGTCAAGAAATACTTCACCTAAAGAAATAAAATAACAGCTCGCTAAGTTGAAAACCCGAAAGGGAGGCTTAGGAAAAAAAGAGCATCTCGGTAGGCCAAAAACCCGAAAGGGCGGTGTTGTACCCCAAAATTTGCCCTCCCTTTCTTCAGGAAACCATCTTAGATTTTTCAAAGTCCCCTGAAACAAATCCAAGTCCTGGGTTATCCTTTTGCCCAAGCAAGCCACTTACAAGAGCAAGATAATCTCCCAAACTCCGGAAACAACGCTTCCATCTTGAGGAAAATCAAATTCTAAGTGCTTAGAATGTTTTTTAAAATAGGTGTTTTTTATAAAAATCAGCGCTTCAGAACTTCTGGACCCATTCCAGATGAAGACGGTCAGAAGTTGCAAGTTTGGCTCAACATGGTCAGAGGTTGGCTCTTCAGCAGCTACATCAGTTCAATCAGAAGTTGTAAACGTGGTTCAGAGTGTAAGCCTCAAACAGAACATGCCCCTTCAGCAGTTACACAAGCTCAGTCAGAACTTGCTAAAGGAATGCAAGAGAAACATGAAAGTATAAAGGCTCCTTCAGAACAGGTTGAAGTCAGAAGATGAAAGGTCAGAGGGATAGGTGTCACATTGATACAGAATCTCTAAGTCCAGATTGTCCAGAAGTAGACCCAAGGAACGTACCAGAAAACCAGGAGAATCTACAGAGCTTGCTAAGACAACAGGTAGCCAAGACCAGAGCATGGTTTACGCTGCTGATTCAACAACCAGAATGTTGGTATTGACAGGTCTTGTCACCATTTAATGCCCATTAATGCTTCCAACCACTCCTGAGCGTTCACGTGTGGCTGGGAAAATGCTTTTGCACAGATTCTGGCATGGGTCTTCACGCCACCGCCCATTTCAGAGGTCACTTCCCCCAATCTACGCCTGCTGCTGCTACCTAGACTGAAAAATAGCTGTTATCACAACTTCCCAGGAATTTCTGTCAAAGAACAACTTCAAACTCTGTTGGCGCCTTAAATGTTCAAGGTATCCACAAGAACTTTGCCTATAAATAGAGAGCTTTCCCCACTGTTCAAGAAGTTCAAGAAGTTCAAGAAAAAGAAACAGAAAAATTGCTAAGAGAGAAACCAAACTCCTAAGCAACACAACATTCTGAAACTCTGCCAAAATTTCCAGCCTTGTTTCATCACTTTAAGTTTCTCACCTTCAACTTCATCAAACACCCAGCCCTTTTCTGTAAACCAAAAAAACGTTCTTTCCAAACTTCTGACCCTATACACGTTTACACCTTCACTTCCCCTTTTCCAAATCTGTCCAGAACACCACCAGAACCAAAAGCTAACTTTCACCCACCATTTTCCAGAAAGTCAGGTAAGCACCTGCTGACCCTCACCACACTGTTAAGCATCATCAGCTGTGCATATTCAAGTAACATAATGTAAATATTCATGTTATTGCTGTTTATATTCTGAGGACTCTCATACCTCAGAACGTTCTGAGCCAGTTTAGGACCTGCCTGTGACCTTGGTGATTCTGACCTCTGAGACATTTTGCTATTTTGCTGGATCCGTTCCAAATATGTTTTCTGTTTTGTGGAGTAACAACATGATTGCAGATGTTCTGATTAGTGCAGGAAAAAGCCAAGTGCTGACTTTGACGTTAGCACATCTGAAGTTGTCAATAACATCAGAACCTCTGAGAGTTATTGCCTTTTCAGCAGAATCTGAACTTCTGGGTTCTCCACTAACAAACTTCTGTCTTGCAGCGCAGGGAAATCAGAACTTCTGGTTTCCCCACTAACAAGGTTCTGTTTTGCAGGTTCTAGAGTCAGAAGTTCTGACTCATCCAGTTTCACCAACAGGTTGATCATCTGACAGCGGATCTAGGTCAGAACTTCTGATGGCCTCCCAACAGCGCGCAGGCTCCCTCCCTCTCTCTATATATCTTGTTTTCCGCTATTTTCTTTTTTGTCTATTTTTCTCGTTGAACCCCCCATGTACAAATGTGTATCCCCCTCCCCTAACTATTGTAATAGCGTAGGATTTTACAGTTCCGCTTCTTATTGCTAGTAATTAGGACGTGTATGACAAGATAAAATCAATGAAATAGAAAAACCTAATTCAAAGAAAAAAACTCTTGTATGCAATAAAACACACTTGCACACTAACACCCCTAGGGTACTCCACTTTGTTGCCTTCAAAATTGGACCATATTGTATGTTGAACTTCCTTGGGAAAAGCAGACAATTTGAATGATCATAGTCCCTCGATAAAACTTTTCAAAAACAAACAAAAACAAATGATCAAGTCCCTTAAAGAAAATTGCCCAAAGATATTTAACGCCGTTGCAATTATGGTCTAAACGATGACCCGCGCCTGTCCCTTTCACATCCTAACATAAGGTTGTCCACCAAATTCAATGGTGGAACAAACTTGTTAAAAGGGTTAAAACATAGCAATAATATTTTTGAGAAATTTAGGAGTAGACAACCTCTTAGTTACTTGAATCAAACTTGCAAAACAAAACACTTGCCTAATTTCAAAATCACACATCACAACACTTTCAAAACAAACTTTCAAAAACAAATGAAAACCTTTTCAAAAGACATACACCTTTGTATACATCCCAACATGGATCATTACAAAGGTTGCCATTACATTGGCCTCTTTTCAAAACATTTTCAAACCCACACACAAAGCACCATTTCAAACAAATTAAAAACAAAAGGTAAGTGATCTAAGCAAGTAACTAAGAGCCCATGGATAACCATGGATAGAAAGGGTGCTAATACCTTCCCTTTCTATAATCTACTCCCCGAACCCAAGAAAACATCTCAAAAGGTTTTTGCTGTGCTTTTTAACCTTTCCTTAGGATAAAATAAAAAGTCGGTGGCGACTCTTGCTCAACCGCAACATTTGCGAATACAAACGCAAACCTCAAGTCAGTTCTCCCACCGTATCACAGAACTGGCGACTCTGCTGGGGAAATTTGAAAGTGGAGTGACCTTAGGGTTTAGATCACCTTTGTTTTCAATTAATTGCTTTGTTTGCTTTTACATTTGTGGGCTTTGTATCGGAGTTTTATAGATCCTAACTCGGATCTGGGGATACCTTCTTAGAAAGTAGCAACAAGGCTGTGAGGGAACTGTGCGGGGTATACCGACATGGTTGAAACAGTCTGCTACGTTGATGTGGCACTTTGGTGTGTACCGGTAACCCTTGAGTTCAGTCAAGGAGAGTACGGGGCCGCCGCGTGGTGTCGTGAAGCATCAACTAACCTTAGGAACCTTAATTGAACCATCTTGGCCTTTTTAGGGTAGTGAGATAACTGACTTTGGTGCAGTCCGAGGTTGGTTGATACTCGATACTACACTCAATTGAGGGTTGCTTTCCTGGAATATTTCAGTCGCCAGTTCAGTGGCTAAATCGAAACGATGAACAATGAAAGCAATCTCGTGATATTGGGACCTTTAGAACCCGGTTACTTTGATAGGACAGGTTGAGCCCACCAAACTTCAAGAGGGTAATACCCAGACTCCATGCAGGCCTAAACTCTAAGGGTTTGTGTGACTTGTGTGCCTTACCATGTTTGCTTTTGTGAATACTTATAGTGTATTTAATCATCACATCATTACATCATACAAACATCATGAGCATTGACTAACCATTTCAAGGGTTTCGAATCTTCATCTTTGTTCTTGTTTTATAGGACATGGAAACTGCTCGCAGAAAGACAATTCAGATTAGCCTTGTAAAGATCCCTCCTCAGCTTAAGGAACTTCTGTCCAGGATTCCCGAGGGCTCTTCATTCAGTGAGAGATATGGAAGACTCATCAGCTTGGTTAACACCAACATTGAGGAGGACTTGATAAAGGTCCTGTTCCAATTCTTTGACCCTCTGCATCACTGCTTCACTTTTCCGGATTATCAGTTGGTGCCTACGTTGGAAGAGTTCTCCCGACTTCTGAAGGTCCCTATCCTTGATCAACTACCCTACAACGGTACGGAAGAGGAACCCAAGCTTGAAGAGATTGCTAAAGCCTTGCACCTAGAGACATCTGACCTCAAGGGACATTGGGAAGTTAGAAGTGGTATCAAAGGGTTCTTAGCCAGATTTCTGTTTGAAAAGGCTCAAGAATGTTGGAACTCCCTTGATCTACGAGCTTTTGAAGAAGTTATGGCCCTCCTTGTCTATGGTTTGGTGTTGTTCCCTAACCCAGATCAACTTATTGGTATCAGTGCTGTCCAGATCTTTATGACCAGGAATCCTATACCTACACTGCTGGGGGACATCCTTCACTCATGTTACACTCGAACCATGAGAAGAAGGGGTGTCCTTTTGTGTTGCACTCCTCTCCTGGGAAGGTGGTTTATTTCGCACCTTCCACAATCAGTTTTGAAGAACGAGCGGGGTTTGAGATGGTCACAACGGTTAATGACTCTCACACATGCAGATATACATTGGTGCCCTAGGTCTAGGGAAGACATCACTATCATTGATCGATGTGGGGAGTACCCCAATGTTCCTTTATTTGGAATCAAAGGGGGTATTACTTACAACCCATGCCTGGCTTGGAGACAGTTTGGTTATGCTCGGAGGGATGGCCCTCATGACATGTTAATCCCTAACATAGTTTTTGACTTCGACAACGATACTCAAGGACTTCGTCAGAGATTTATCAGAGCTTGGAGGGTGCCAAGTAGGATAGACAGCAAGACATTGGGGCACCGGAACTCCATCCCGTTGGAACCTTATCTCAAGTGGGTACGAGCCCGCTCCCAGAAATTAGTGATGCCTTATCCTCATATGCTTCCTGTGATCAAAGAACCAGTCTTGGAAGGAGAGGCGCCCTACACCATTCAACATCCCGACATGCCCACCTCCTGGGAAGAGATGCAGAAGAGCTGGATCCAACTTAAGGAAGAACGAAATTCTCTTGAGACCAATCTACATGCTAGCGAAAAGAAGGTCCTGGAACTCACCCGCCTACTGCACGAGGAAAGGAATCTCAACACCTACATCGCGCCAAAGAGGATGCGCAATGTCTTTTTACCTTAAGGAGTCATTTTGTAGTATTTGGCCCATGGGGCATTTATGTATTAACAAATTTCTCCTTATTAATATAATGTGCGTTCCTTTTTTGTCTACAACAAATTTTGAATATTCTAAATCCTTGAATGCATTGCACACATACGCATTCCATTGCACCATATGCATAGCAGGTACCCTATTTCACAGGTTGCTTAATTTTCTTCGCTGTTTGTGTGAACAGTCATCATGAATCCAGACTCATCCAGTGAGCAGGCAATCAAGGCCCTTCAGGCCCAAAGTGCACAGTTTCAAGAGATGGTCCTAAGCCTAGCCCAAGGTCAGCAAGAGTTGAAGACTCTACTTATGAAGAAGAAGAAGAAAAAGAGGACCGCATTGTTCAACACCGGACGCAGATTTGGGAACACACTCCACAATGAAGCTGATCCAACTACTTCTTCTGCTGAGAAAAATAGTCCCCAAGGGGGAGGAGCTCCTAGTCCCGCAGTCTCCGACAACGAGACGGACTATAACGATGAACAATACCCACCTGCTGCTGACCGATACAAGCAATTGGAGGACCGCTTGAGCGCCATGGAAATTCAGAATGTGCCGGGACTGGATTTCGGAGATTTAGGGTTATCTTCTGGGATAGTCATTCCACATAAGTTTAAGGCGCCTGCCTTCGCCAAGTATGATGGGGTCTCCTGCCCAAAGCTGCATCTAAGGTCGTACGTAAGGAAAATCCAACCTTACACGGCGGATAAGAACCTCTGGATTCACTTCTTCCAAGACAGCCTCTCGGGGTCACAGCTTGAATGGTTCTACCAATTGGATGGAGCTAGCATCCGACACTGGGAAGATTTGGCAACCGCATTCTACAGACAATACCAATACAATTCTGATCTCGCTCCTACGCGTACCCAACTTCAGGGTATGTCTCTAGGAACGGGTGAAGGGTTCAAAGAGTACACTCAAAAATGGAGAGATTTGGCTGGCAGGGTGCAGCCTCCATTGACTGACCGAGAGCTGGTTGATATGTTCCTTGGGACTTTGTCTGGTCCTTTTTTCAATCATTTGGTTGGTAACTCCTCTGCTGGATTTACAGATTTGATATTAACGGGAGAAAGAATTGAAGCTGGCATCAGGTCAGGCAAGATACAGAAGGCTGCCTCTACAAGTACCGAGAAGAGGCCGTTTAAGAAAGAAGCAAGTGCCGTCTATGGTCCTAGAAGACAAGTCAAGCCCGAAAGTCGCCAAGCCGTCAATGCTTTGGTCATCTCCAAACCTGTTGCTGCTCCTCAGCAGTACAATCAACAAAGAAGCGAAAGGCCCAAGAGGCAGTATACCCGACTAAGTATGACATTATCTCAAATTTTACCCCAACTGTTATCCACCAACCTGGTGACCCTCAAAGAAGCTCCAAAGGTCGTCAACACTGCGTCTCCTAAATACAACCCAAATGCCCGGTGTGCTTATCATTCTGATAGTCCCGGGCACACCACTGATGATTGTTGGGCCTTGAGAAACAAAGTGCAAGATCTGATCGACGCGAAGGAAATTCAGTTTGAAGCACCAGAAAGACCAAATGTTGTAACGGCTCCTATGCCCCAGCATAGGGTAAATGCCATTGAGGAAGAAGTGTATGCTGTTTCGGTAGATGAAGTTGTTACCCCTCTGAAGACTGTTAAGAAGAACCTACTGCGGGCCGGTTTATTTCCGGGTTGCGGTGAAGGTTGCCTATTCTGTGCTATTTCCCTATCTGATTGTCCCCTGCTGAGGTTAGGCATCCAAGGCCTAATGGATAGCAAGGAGATTCTATTCAAAAAGACTGCTGTTCATTTGGTTCCGATGAAAGAAGTTTCTGTGATTACCATCTTCAAAAATCCAATCAAGGCTTCCCCGAAGAAGCCTATTCAAATCATGACAGTTGCGCCTGTGATCATTACTGTTCCGGGGCCCCTCTCTTACGTGTCTGATAAAGCTGTCCCCTGGCATTATGGGGCAGACGTATATGTAAATGGAATCAAACGAGAATTCGACGCTGGTGCTAGTATCTGCGATATCACTGGTCCAGCCAAGGTCACCCGCAGTGGCAGGCTCTTCTCGCCTGACATTGCACCGCCCGCTATTCGAAAACCCCTCCTCATAAAACCTACAAGTTTACCTAGTCCTGTTGCCGATCAAATTGTGTCCCCTGCTGCCGAGTCATCAAATGCTCGGGGCAAAGGGATTGAAGAAGAGCCTGCCCGGATGGAGGCACCAATACCCATAAATGCTGAGGCCTCCCGACAAGAAATGGAGGAGATTCTGAAAATAATAAAGAAGAGTGATTTTAATGTTGTCGAGCAGTTGGGGCATACGCCCTCCAAGATCTCCCTGCTCTCCTTGTTGCTATGCTCCGAGGCCCATGCTAAGGCCTTGATCTCATTTCTCAAGACGGCCCATGTGCCGCAGGAGACGTCTGCAGTCCAGTTCACTGATTGCATAGCGAATCTGACGGCGGACAACGGTTTGGGTTTTTCAGATGCTGACTTGACCACAAGAGGGAGAGACCACAACGATGCCCTGCATGTCTCTATTGAATGCAGAGGCACTACTCTGGCACATGTGTTGGTAGATACTGGTTCTTCCTTGAATGTTCTACCGAAAAAGGCTTTAGATCGTCTGGATTATGAAGGCCTGGAGTTGAAACCCAGCAATATCATCGTCAGGGCCTTTGATGGTTCCAAAAGGATGGTTCATGGAGAGGTTAACATCCCTATTCGTGTGGGCTCTCAAGTGTTTGACTCTACCTTTTACGTGATGGATATACGTCCATCATACTCTTGTCTGTTGGGTCGACCTTGGATCCATAAAGCTGGGGCAGTGACCTCCACCTTGCACCAGAAGCTGAAGTATCCCGTCAGGGGGAAGATCGTCACTGTACAAGGAGAAGAGGAGTATATGGTGAGCCATTTGAATTCCTTCAGGTACATCGAGGTGGACGGAGAGTTTATTGAAACCCCCTTCCAGCATTTCGAGGAGGTGCATCCAATTTCAGCAGCTGCAGAGACAATGGCCGAAGAGAGTGATTCCTTGAAGATGGCTTCCCTAAGGGATGCCCGGGCTGTGGTTCGGAAAGGCAATTGTGCACACTGGGGTCAGCTTCCTGACTTCACTCAGAAGAACGACAAGTTTGGGCTAGGCTTTACTGCAGAGGCTCAGAAGGCGGTGCGCAAAGAGAAGATCGGAAAGGCTCCGGTGTTTATTTCCAGCTCAAGGGTGAATGCTATCGAGGAGGATGTAGGGGAAGCAGAGCTTGACAGTTGGATCTACCCGACTACCAGCAACGGACCAAGCAACTGGACGTCGAAGGATTTTACCCCTATCACATTTGTCACGCAGTAATTAATTTCTTTTGATTTCCGATTTGTAACAAACAATATGTTAAAACTTTGTTGGCTCGGTGTCCTACCCGGGACATCGTAGCTCCATTTGTGAGGGCTTTTTGTATGACATTTTCATATACCATCAATCAAAACATTGGACGTTTGTTGCATTTCAAATCTTGTGCTCTTTTCCTTTCTGTGTTATATATATTGCAAGACAGCTGTATTTACACACACTCACTTATACAGGTTTCAATCCACTCTGAATCTCACTGGTAACAGCTCTGCTACCGCCAGTTATGACTTTGAAAATCCGATCAACTTGGCCGAAGACGAAGGTGAAGATGATTGTGAAGTGCCTGGTGAACTCGCAAGACTGCTACTCCAGGAAGAGAAGGCTATTCAACCACATGAAGAGCCTGTGGAAACAATTAACTTGGGTACTGAGACAGATAGGAAAGAGGTCAAGATTGGTGCCAATCTAGAGCTCAGCGTGAAACAACGATTGATCCAGATGCTACGAGACTACATGGAGATTTTTGCTTGGCCCTTCGCAATGTGGGGCATCGATATGATCGGTGAAATCCGACCAACGGCATCCAATGGGCATCGCTTCATCTTGGTGGCGATCGATTATTTCACGAAATGGGTTGAGGCGGCTTCCTATGCCACAGTAACCAAGAGCGTCGTAGCACGTTTCATCCGGCATAATCTGATCTGTCGGTACGGCGTCCCCGAAAGAATCATTACGGACAATGGTACTAATCTCAATAACAAAATGATCACTGAACTCTGTGAACAATTCAAGATACAACACCACAATTCTTCTCCCTACCGACCGAAGATGAATGGGGCTGTAGAGGCAGCCAATAAAAATATCAAGAAAATTGTGCAGAAGATGACAGTGACCTATAAAGATTGGCACGAGATGTTACCGTTCGCTCTTCATGGGTACCGCACCTCAGCAAGGACGTCAACCGGAGCAACTCCCTTCTCCTTAGTCTATGGCATGGAGGCAGTCTTGCCAATCGAGATCCAGATACCCTCTCTCCGGATAATGAAGAATGCAGACTTGAATGAAGATGATTGGATCCAGACTCGACTTGATCAATTAAATCTGATTGACGAAAAGAGGCTCACTGCTATCTATCATGGTCAAACGTATCAGAAACGGATGATCAAGGCATTTAACAAGAAAGTCAGACCGCAAGAGTATCAAGTTGGGGACCTGGTGATCAAACGCATCATCCTTCCTCAAAGTGATCCCCGGGGCAAATGGACCCCTACTTACGAAGGGCCATTTGTGGTTAAACGTGTGTTCTCAGGAGGAGCCATGATCCTAACCACCATGGATGGTGACGACCTTCCTCACCCCGCCAACGCAGACATAGTGAAAAAATACTACGCATAAATAAGAGACCCGCTAGGTTGACATACCTAGGCAAAATAAGGGATTCCCGGCGAACCAAAAGGGTTCGGGCAAAAGTAAGGGATGAAATTAATAAAAAAATCTGTACACCCGGCAAGTCGAAAACCTGAAAGGGCGGCTTGGGCAAAAATGGGTATCCCGGTGGACTGAAAACCCGAAAGGGCGGTCCAGGCAAAAGTTAGGGATAAAAGCGTAACACTATGTCTCATTGGATCACTTCGCATCCGGAATTCGGTATCAACTATCTGGCTCAAGTTTCGGCATCGACCAATCAGTTTCATCTTCAACCAGGTAGCAAAGCGATGAGACGTTCGAAGACATAAAGGCAATAGCAGAGTTGGAACCCAGTGGGATTGTTCACATAGCTGTTTTGTTTCCTTTTTCAAATTATAAACTCTATACTATTTGGCGATGTCCTCTTATTAGGATGTCAGCCTCTTGTACAAAAACGCCTATTCGCAGGCAAAGTTTAAATCAATACAAATTCACTTGTCCATACAAATTGCCATTGTTTTTCCTTTTTCTGTTTTGTCTTGCAAAGAACGTCCAATGTTCATTTTTGATATATGCATTTGACGTTAAATTGCTGATTCATAAATATTTGCATATAAAACAAGAGATTAATTACAAGTGACATCAAAGACAGGGGCAATGTGGAGTTGTCTAATGCAGTCTGGTTGTTTTGTCCGCCAAGGCACCAAGGTAGGTTCAACTGAAGAATGTGGCCAAATCCTCTCAATTCCCCGCAGAGTAAAACAGGATGCGACAAATACTTTCCCCAAGCGGAGTTGATTCCTCGTCGATCCTGAAAAGGCACAACATTCCCCGGCAGGTCTTAAAGTTCGATCAATCTCCCCAGTAAATTCTGCAAGCTTATCCCCTGCAGAGTACGGACGTCTCTCCCGAGTTTTATTTAGAGTTATTTCCTCACAAGGACTTATAACTGGGTTATCCTCAGCTAAAAGCCACGGAAGACCGCTCTCGGCAAAGTTCCTTCAAATCCCCAGCGGAGTCTATCTTTGGTATTCCCAAGCAGAGTTTATCTTTGGAGTTCCCCAGCGGAGTTCATCATCATTATCCTCAGCGGAATCCGTCGTTAAAGTCCTCAGCAGGCCTCTCATCAAACTTCGGCCAAGTATCTCTTCCACAGAGCAGCTTCCCGGCCGTTCGTCAAGGATTTATTTTCCTAAGATGAAATTACACTCATAAACATTTCACATTTTCATACATCTTGCTTACATACATGATGAAACGCATACAACATCTCATGTTGAACATCATAACATCATGCATATCATACATCATGACATTGCATACCACTTATGTTTTTGCCTTTTCAGGAAAAAGACAATCCCGAAAACAACTACCTTCAACTGTCACAATTCCAGATTCGATACCTGTATCTAGCCAGGGCACATCTGAGAGTGATCAGTTTCCAGACTCAATTCCTGTATCTAGCCAGGGCACGTCTGAAGAGTCCGAAGATTCGATTCCTGTATCCAGCCAGGGCACATCTATCAACTACAACATTTCCAGACTCGATTCCTGTATCTAGCCAGGGCACGTCTGAAGAGTCCGAAGATTCGATTCCTGTATCCAGCCAGGGCACATCTATCAACTACAACATTTCCAGACTCGATTCCTGTATCTAGCCAGGGCACGTCTGAAGAGTCCGAAGATTCGATTCCTGTATCCAGCCAGGGCACATCTATCAACTACAACATTTCCAGACTCGATTCCTGTATCTAGCCAGGGCACGTCTGAAGAGTCCGAAGATTCGATTCCTGTATCCAGCCAGGGCACATCTATCAACTGTCACGTTTCCAGACTCGATTCCTGTATCTAGCCAGGGCACGTCTGAAGAGTCCGAAGATTCGATTCCTGTATCCAGCCAGGGCACATCTATCAACTGTCACATTTCCAGACTCGATTCCTGTATCTAGCCAGGGCACGTCTGAAGAGTCCGAAGATTCGATTCCTGTATCCAGCCAGAGGACATCTATTAACGACTATTTCCAGATTCGACTCCTGTATCCAGCCAGGACACGTCTGTGAACAACCGATTGTAGATTCGATACCTGTATCTAGCCAGGGCACATCTGCATAAGGAAATTAAAGATCAAACACCTGTAACAAGCCAGGAAAACATCCGTCTTTCTCGAATATACAAGTTTCTCGCTAAGGAATCTCTTATGCGATCAACACTTCCAAATGGCATCTATAAGCCCATTCCCGACAAGGTTCTGTCACGTCTCCGGATGGCATCTGTAAGCCCATCTCCCTATCTACCGCCTCTCCAAATGGCATCTATAAGCCCATTCCCATTGCTGATACTCTACTAGGCGAGTGCAAATTTTCGGGCACTCTGGTGTCCAATCTCCTTTTACCCTCGAGTCGCGAAAGGCAAACTCGCCAATCTAACTCTTCAGGTTCAAGAAGATTGAACAGGGGCAACTGTTGTACCCCAAAATTTGCCCTCCCTTTCTTCAGGAAACCATCTTAGATTTTTCAAAGTCCCCTGAAACAAATCTAAGTCCTGGGTTATCCTTTTGCCCAAGCAAGCCACTTACAAGAGCAAGATAATCTCCCAAACTCCGGAAACAACGCTTCCATCTTGAGGAAAATCAAATTCTAAGTGCTTAGAATGTTTTTTAAAATAGGTGTTTTTTAGAAAAATCAGCGCTTCAGAACTTCTGGACCCATTCCAGATGAAGACGGTCAGAAGTTGCAAGTTTGGCTCAACATGGTCAGAGGTTGGCTCTTCAGCAGCTACATCAGTTCAATCAGAAGTTGTAAACGTGGTTCAGAGTGTAAGCCTCAAACAGAACATGCCCCTTCAGCAGTTACACAAGCTCAGTCAGAACTTGCTAAAGGAATGCAAGAGAAACATGAAAGTATAAAGGCTCCTTCAGAACAGGTTGAAGTCAGAAGATGAAAGGTCAGAGGGATAGGTGTCACATTGATACAGAATCTCTAAGTCTAGATTGTCCAGAAGTAGACCCAAGGAACGTACCAGAAAACCAGGAGAATCTACAGAGCTTGCTAAGACAACAGGTAGCCAAGACCAGAGCATGGTTTACGCTGCTGATTCAACAACCAGAATGTTGGTATTGACAGGTCTTGTCACCATTTAATGCCCATTAATGCTTCCAACCACTCCTGAGCGTTCACGTGTGGCTGGGAAAATGCTTTTGCACAGATTCTGGCATGGGTCTTCACGCCACCGCCCATTTCAGAGGTCACTTCCCCCAATCTACGCCTGCTGCTGCTACCTAGACTGAAAAATAGCTGTTATCACAACTTCCCAGGAATTTCTGTCAAAGAACAACTTCAAACTCTGTTGGCGCCTTAAATGTTCAAGGTATCCACAAGAACTTTGCCTATAAATAGAGAGCTTTCCCCACTGTTCAAGAAGTTCAAGAAGTTCAAGAAAAAGAAACAGAAAAATTGCTAAGAGAGAAACCAAACTCCTAAGCAACACAACATTCTGAAACTCTGCCAAAATTTCCAGCCTTGTTTCATCACTTTAAGTTTCTCACCTTCAACTTCATCAAACACCCAGCCCTTTTCTGTAAACCAAAAAAACGTTCTTTCCAAACTTCTGACCCTATACACGTTTACACCTTCACTTCCCCTTTTCCAAATCTGTCCAGAACACCACCAGAACCAAAAGCTAACTTTCACCCACCATTTTCCAGAAAGTCAGGTAAGCACCTGCTGACCCTCACCACACTGTTAAGCATCATCAGCTGTGCATATTCAAGTAACATAATGTAAATATTCATGTTATTGCTGTTTATATTCTGAGGACTCTCATACCTCAGAACGTTCTGAGCCAGTTTAGGACCTGCCTGTGACCTTGGTGATTCTGACCTCTGAGACATTTTGCTATTTTGCTGGATCCGTTCCAAATATGTTTTCTGTTTTGTGGAGTAACAACAGGATTGCAGATGTTCTGATTAGTGCAGGAAAAAGCCAAGTGCTGACTTTGACGTTAGCACATCTGAAGCTGTCAATAACATCAGAACCTCTGAGAGTTATTGCCTTTTCAGCAGAATCTGAACTTCTGGGTTCTCCACTAACAAACTTCTGTCTTGCAGCGCAGGGAAATCAGAACTTCTGGTTTCCCCACTAACAAGGTTCTGTTTTGCAGGTTCTAGAGTCAGAAGTTCTGACTCATCCAGTTTCACCAACGGGTTGATCATCTGACAGCGGATCTGGGTCAGAACTTCTGATGGCCTCCCAACAGCGCGCAGGCTCCCTCCCTCTCTCTATATATCTTGTTTTCCGCTATTTTCTTTTTTGTCTATTTTTCTCGTTGAACCCCCCATGTACAAATGTGTATCCCCCTCCCCTAACTATTGTAATAGCGTAGGATTTTACAGTTCCGCTTCTTATTGCTAGTAATTAGGACGTGTATGACAAGATAAAATCAATGAAATAGAAAAACCTAATTCAAAGAAAAAAACTCTTGTATGCAATAAAACACACTTGCACACTAACACCCCTAGGGTACTCCACTTTGTTGCCTTCAAAATTGGACCATATTGTATGTTGAACTTCCTTGGGCAAAGCAGACAATTTGAATGATCATAGTCCCTCGATAAAACTTTTCAAAAACAAACAAAAACAAATGATCAAGTCCCTTAAAGAAAATTGCCCAAAGATATTTAACGCCGTTGCAATTATGGTCTAAATGATGACCCGCGCCTGTCCCTTTCACATCCTAACATAAGGTTGTCCACCAAATTCAATGGTGGAACAAACTTGTTAAAAGGGTAAAACATAGCAATAATATTTTTGAGAAATTTAGGAGTAGACAACCTCTTAGTTACTTGAATCAAACTTGCAAAACAAAACACTTGCCTAATTTCAAAATCACACATCACAACACTTTCAAAACAAACTTTCAAAAACAAATGAAAACCTTTTCAAAAGACATACACCTTTGTATACATCCCAACATGGATCATTACAAAGGTTGCCATTACATTGGCCTCTTTTCAAAACATTTTCAAACCCACACACAAAGCACCATTTCAAACAAATTGAAAACAAAAGGTAAGTGATCTAAGCAAGTAACTAAGAGCCCATGGATAACCATGGATAGAAAGGGTGCTAATACCTTCCCTTTCTATAATCTACTCCCCGAACCCAAGAAAACATCTCAAAAGGTTTTTGCTGTGCTTTTTAACCTTTCCTTAGGATAAAATAAAAAGTCGGTGGCGACTCTTGCTCAACCGCAACATTTGCGAATACAAACGCAAACCTCAAGTCAGTTCTCCCACCGTATCACAGGCGGTCTAGGCAAAAATTAGAGACATAAACAGAATAAAATTTCCCGCTAAGTTGAAAACCCGCAAGGGCAGCTTAGGCAAAAGTTAGGGACATTCTTGGTAAGTAACTACGTCAGACAAGACTTGATCATTGGAGCAACAATCTTCTTGGATTCTCATCACACTTCAACAAAAGTTGCTGCTCAGGATTTCAAAAGTTGTTAGAGGGGATAGTGGTCATTGTATCTCAATGTATCTTTTCCATTATATATTACCATTTTCTGAACTTTGTAATTATCCATGGAGTCTCGCCATTCGCGGACTACCATTCTATTAATGAAATTTGAGATTTTACCCAATTCTTTGTATTTCTTATTTTATTTAGCTTGCAAAGACTCCATTTATTATTGATAATAACTTTCAAAGCAAAAAGATTAAATAACAAAATCGACTTTTTCAAAAAAGAATTTACAATTTGCTTTTACTTTGGAATTTGTGATGCAAAGAAAAAAAAACAACAACAAAATGGTGATCCCAGGAATGGACAAACTCCAGTTTGTTTTAAGAAGTTTTTGTTCCCCTCGGGAAGGTTTACTCAAGATGATTTGTCGTATTGGGTTCATGACTCTGGTATCCTCGGTCAAGTTTGGATTCATTTCTCCTCTTTTCTGAATTCTCATGATGTGAAGTTTCAATCCAAGATTTCTCCAGTGAAGTTTTCATTCGGTCTAATGGAAGTTCTTTCTCCCGAGAAGTTGGTACCATAATCACTCTTGAAGAACGCAGGTCCCTGGTTTCTCTAGTGAAGAACATATTATGGTTTTCCCTTTGAGGATGTGGTGTTAATCTCCCCAATGAAGTAGGCTTGAATGCCCCAGTGAATGTTTTGATGATTTGATGTTCATCTGCTTTACTTGAGACTGGTTTTGCAATCCCCAGTAAAAGTATTACTTTTGAAAATATTTGTTTCCCCAGTGAAGCCTGGAGAAGGATGTTCCATCCCTGTATTTGTACTATGTCACTTTGTTTTGTTTACTTCCGGATTATGTTTCTCCCCAGTAAAGCTAAGGCAGGCAGTAGGTTTTGTTTCTTCAGTTGGCATTTACTTTTTCTTGGAATGATCATCTTGGATGTGGTTTAGCCCGAGTGATTGTTTGTGCCAGAGTTGGTTTTTCCTGGTTACTCCCAGCGTTGTATATCTGTTTTATCAGCATATGCATGATAACACTCATACATTCATACATACATCATGCATAGCTAAAATTGGCAAATCATTGTTCATTAACATTTTTTAATTTTTTTTAACATATCACCCTATTTTGCAGAGTTACGTTATCCTCCTCTGGTTCAGTCAGATCGACGCGAAGATCTCCCTAATTCGTATTCCAGTTGAAGTTATTCTAAGACTTTCATCTTGTACAGTTAAATCGATTCGAAGATTTTTCTGATTCTTATCCAGTCAAAGTTAATCCAAGACCTCCTCTGGTTCAATCAGATCAACGCGAAGATCTCCCTGATTCGTATTCCAGTTGAAGTTATTCCAAGACTTTCGTCTGGTTCAGTTAAATCGATTCGAAGATTTTTCTTATTCTTATCCAGCCAAAGTTAATCCAAGACCTCCTCTGGTTCAGTCAGATCGACGCGAAGATCTCCCTGATTCGTATTCCAGTTAAAGTTATTCCAAGACTTTCATCTGGTTCAGTTAAATCGATTCGAAGATTTTTCTGATTCTTATCCAGTCAAAGTTAATCCAAGACCTCCTCTAGTTCAGTCAAATCGATGCGAAGATCTCCGTGATTCATATTCCAGTCGAAGTCCGGACCACCCATCAACAGTCTCCAAATGGCATCTATAAGCCCATTCCCGATACCACAAGGCTGATACCACATCATGCAAGTGCAAATTTCTGGGCACTCTAGTGTTCAATCATCTTCCACCTTCGGATCACGAAAGGCCCGAAAGCCAATCTATATCCTCAGGTTTAAGAAGGTTGAACAGGGGCAGCTGTTGTACCCCAAAATTTTCCCTCTCACATTTCTCAAAACATGGCAAGAAAAAATCTCCAAGTTGCTCAAGATTGCTCAAGAGTGGGCCAGACAAGCTATCTCCTAAGGCAGTCAACCCCAAATTAGGGTTTTGTGTTGCATCAATATCCTTGAGTCCAAATGACCTCAAATTCTCCCTAATGTCCTAATATGTTCTCAAGTTCATCCATGTCAAATTTCAAGCCTTGCAGAGGAAGTTTGCTCAGTCAATTGCTCAAAGGGTCCAAAAATCGACTGTGCTAGGGCAAAAGTCAACTGTGACCTACAAATAGTCAAACTTCAAGATTTTTTGCCAAAATTCTCATTTTGAAGGATATTTAATCATTTGATCAAGGGTTGATCATGATTCACCAAGGATTGCTCAAAATTCATCAAGACTCAAAAGTTGCTAAATTAGGGTTTTGTAGGAAAAGTCAACTAAACTTTGACCAAGAATAACTTTCTCATACTTTATGATAAATGACCCATCCAAAGCTCATTTTTAAGAGGATGCAATTTCATACAATCCATATTCATACACCAAGATCAAGAGATGCACTCACAAAAAGTTACAAATTTGGACATTATAGGTCATTTTTGAAAGTCAACAAAAAACACCTTTTTTGCCAAAGCTTATAACTTGAGCATGGAAGATAAAAATAATATGAGACCAAAAGGGTTGGTTATAGGACATCTCAAGCTTTCTAAAAAGTCCAAGAACACTTCCAAAAGTTCAAAATTGAAGACGTTATGCATTGTTGAAGTTGGGCATTTTTGCAAAACTTCCAAAAGTCAACTATCCCCAAAACAACAAATTTTGTCAAATGGGCCCATTCCATTCCACTTGATTTGGGATTTCCACATTCCACACGTGTCCTAGCTTCAGCCTTGTGTCCATTTATCAATTTTTCTATTTTATTTGATTTTTATTGAATTATTTCATTTTAAATCAAATAAAATCACAAAACTTGATTACATGAGATCTTTTTCTATTTTCAGGACCTAATCATCATCAATGTCATGATCAAACTCGTATCAAGCATTCCATGTGAAAAAAGATTGGATTTTTGGAAAAATTGGAAAGCTTTCAATGGAGGATCAAATCCAATCTCAAGGCATTGATTTGGAAGGATTCAACCCACATTTGTTGACCTAATGCATTGCATATTACTTATACAAGCCAAAGCACACGAGATCAAGACCTAGAGACTGCAAGAAGACCAAGAAGCAAACTTGAAAAATTGACAAAAAAGTGTGAGACTGAAATCAAGCTAGGAGGCACTTTCAGGACTAAACAAGCATCACAATCGCTTCCTGGTAATTCTCAGAAGCAAAACCAATCAGAATCACTCATTCTCCAGCATCCTAGAGCACTGTAAGCATATCACGAATCCGCCATGTTCATGAAGTCTCAAATCTTTATTCTTGCATCCATTGTCAAAAATAATTGCATATTCTGATTCCTCACATCATTTGTGAACTTTCTGCAATAACCAATTTCAGTATTATGTTGTGTATCGTAAAACACCATTGTAGGTTTTTCTAGGTTTTTTTCAGGGGTTTTTATTACAGGAAAAATTGACCAATAAAAGGGGCATGGTTGAGATCGGGATGAGGAGGCAAGTATGACTATGCCTTTGGATTGCATTTTTGTGGCTCGTAGCAGATTTTGGAGATGGCATGGCTTATAGCTACGGATTGTTGTCCATTGGTATAGGTTGAAAATGTTTTAGCCACGGTCCAATGACAGGGACGATGGCATGTCATGCTCTAATTCGCCTATTTGAATATAGCGCGCTTTATTTTGTTTTTCTGATCCATTAATTTGTTTTGTCTTATTATTATTAGTTTTCAATATATTAACAATTCAGGCACAATGGTTGAGTGGCAAATGCATGCATCCAAATACCAACAGGACCTGGGTTCGAATCCCAGGTCCCCATATGCATTGTTATTATTTTTTCACAGGTTATCCAGTACAACTCAAGCGCATGGTCTACCATATGTCCTCAAATCTCAAAGCACCATATGGCCCCAGGCCAGATCTGGTGGTCCAGATGTGATGTCCACCATGGGATTGAGTCAATGGGCACATGGGGAAGCAGGAAAATTCAACCAGGCCTGCACAATTGGGCCATCAAATTGCTATCAAAACCTCCAAAAATCAGGCCCAAACATTCTCTTCTATATTTATTTTTATTCTTGTTTTTATTTAATTATTCTCATTATTTTCTAACTAACCAATTAAAACTTTTTCTTAATAAAATTAAAACCAAAATATATTTTCTTATTTAAATTAATTTTCAGTATTTTATTTTTGTTAATAAATATTAATTTAATTAATTTAGTTTTAATTAGGAATAACTTTTAATATATTTTGCAATAATTAAAATTAATTTAGACAATTAGGTTTTTATTAACATTGATCAAATTATTTTTATTTCTTTAAATATCAAAAATCCAAAAATATTATTTTTATTAATTAATTTATTTATTAATTTAATAATTAACCTAGTTTAATTTCATTTTAAATTCAAAAACAAACCAAAAATATTTTCTTGAATAACAAAGTGTCAAAACCCTAAAAACTTACGCCCGATTTAATTTCCCGCACACGATTCATTTTTATTCAATATTGTATCTGTTTCCGGAATGTAATAGTTTAATAGGACGTTACTATTTTATCGCTTTATTTATTTTCCGCATTTTAATTTCAAGGGTTGCTTTTGGCGATGTAAATACTCGACGCCTTGTAATAGTTAGTTTAATTTCCGCAATTTAATTTCCACAAACTTATAAACTGTTAGATGTTTGATAATAGGGAATGCATGACAAGATCGAATATTAAACCTAAAATCAACGTAGATAACCACTAACATGTACAAAGATAAAATAAACTGGAAAAAAAACACTCACACATGCACACTCTTAGGGTACACCTCACTTGGTTGCCTTCGAACGCGGTCATTGAGTATAGGAAGTTTTAGAGGTCGCCCTCTTGTTCAAAGATCATAGTTGCCTCGAAACGGTTGCCTCGTGTGATCGGTGGAAATAGAACTGACTGTTTAAAGCTGGTTTCGCGAAATGTCGCAGAAGCAAGAGTCCTCACCGTCTTTTATGTTCTCTAACATGGAAAGGACAAAAGCACAGCAAAATTCCTTATGAGAATGTTTCTCGGTTCGGGAGGTAGATTTATAGAAAGGGAAGGTGTTAGCACCCTTTCTATCCGTGGTTATCCACGGGCTCTTAGGTACTTGCTCTTATGTTTTCAAAAATTTGTTTGCTTTTCAAGTGTGTGTGGGTTTTGAAAAAAGTTTCTTTGAAAGATTTCTGAAAGACTCTTGTATTTGTCCTCAAGAGTGTTTGAAAAATTTGTTTTGAAAGCTTTTTGAAAGTGTAAGGTGTGAAAAGTATTTTGTTTGTTTTTGAAAAGAGCAAGTACCCATGAGTCATCTACCTACCCTAAGGAATTAAGCTGTGTAAAAGTCCTTAAGGTAGTGCCATCCCACCATTGAGAGGTAGGCAGCACCACCGTTGGAGGTGTTCGGGTCAATTCGATTTTTAGGGACAATGTGGTCACCTAAGCAATGGTAGGATATCTTAGAAGTAACCCTAACGTCCTAGATCCTTTTTAATCCGAGGCAACTGGATCTTAGACAGAGGGTGACCTCTAAGACGTCCTATACTTGATGACCACGTTTCGAGGCAACCAGTGAGGCGTACCCTAGAAGTGGTGTGTGTATTGTGTGTTGTTTTCAGTTAATGTTTGTCTTTGTAATTAGTGAACTACGAGTTATTTTTATTTACCATACATTCTTTCATGCATTTAACAGTTAGGGGGTGCAGAAAGTAAATTGCAGAAATATAAATCCTACGCTATTACGAGGCGCTGGTCTATACATCGCCAAAAATACAAAGACCCGTTTTTGGTAAATAAGTACGGAAAGTAAATAAAGCAGTAAAATCATAATTACTATTACATCTGGGGGCAGTTACAGAATAATCAGAATAAAGGAATTAAAGCTAAGATGCGCGCGAAAGAAAGAATCGGGAATGTCCTAAGGGGTGTTGACCCTTTTAAGAAAAGAAATTGATTTTTTTTGTCTTTTTGTAATTAACATGAAATTAAAACTAACTAATGACTAATTAATTAATTTAATTAAAAGAAAATATTTTGTGTTTTTTATGTTTTTATGAAATAAAATAAAAGAATTAAAATTCTAAGTTAACCTAATTCTAAGTTATTTTAATTATTTAAAAAAAGTTAAAATGGCCTATTTAAACTATTTATTTGTTGATATTTTATTTACAAAAATAATATGAGAATAATACTAATAATAATGTTAATTCTTTTTTTTTGATTTTTTTATGAAAATATGTTAATTGTTAATAAAAAATAATTAAAAGGTTAATAATTAAATTGGAAACTATAAAAAAGAAAAGAAAAGAATAAACCAAAGGCAGGGGGTGTGGGCCAAATGGAGGTGTGCATAGAATTCTGGAACATTAAGAAGCTTCAGCCACGTTGACTTTTTGATTGTCCAGAGTGCGTTTGACTTGGAACACGGTGTTCATCACTCTCTTGGCCTTTGGATGACTGTCTGAGGACACATGGCCTGTTGGACGTATGAGTCTATGGTGGATTATTTGATGAGACACTGCACTGGAATATGTTAGAAAAAATGATAATGAAATATGGGGGGACCTGGGAATCGAACCCAGGTCCCAGCACCTGCATGACACGTTCACCACCACTCAGCCAACTGCAATTGTTTGTAAACAAAATAGATAATGATAATAATATGCAAAAACAATGATTATGCTGGGAATTTTAAAAAAGGCGCGCCATATATTTGAATGCACCAATCCAGTTCATCCACGCATCATCTTCTTCATCTGGCCTGAAATAAAAAAGCAATCACATAGTGGGGTTTTAAACCCCCACGAAACAAAGTGTCAATAATAGCGATTAGCGCTATGGATCATATAAAAAGAGCGCGACATGTCCTTCTTGTTCGTCTTGCTGTAACGAATCCAATCACATAGGTCTTGAGGTCTAATTTTACAGTATATAGAAAACCTCAATTTGAAAGCTTTGAAAAACCTAAATATCTCCCATGGTGGATTGTGATTTTACGCGTTTCAGTTCAATTAAACTGTTTCATTAGCTTCAGAAAGTCTCTAACAATACAAACCAAGCAAAAAAATGGATTAAAAGCTCATGAAATATGATATACAGGTTTGAGAAATAAGGCAAACCGAGTGAGTTGTGTGGCACGAATTCTTGAGGTTCTTGGCTTGTTTTTGCTTGCAAAAGGTTCCTAGAAGGGTCAGGAGTGTGTTTGGATCAAAGAGAGAGCTTGAATTGTGTGGGAAGATGGTTTTCAGTTTGTGATTTTTCTCTTGAAAAATGAAATTTGCTTTGGCCGTTTTTGAGTATTCTAGGTCGTGAATTTTTATTGTGAAGGCTTGCATATCTGTATATGAATGAGTATCAATCAAAATAAAGGACCTTTAAGCCTTGCAATTATGTTTTGATTTGGCCATGAACACCATTAAACCACTTGCCATATTTGCTTCAAATTTGAATTTCTATGCCCATAATAGGATGTACACGAATTTGGAAGGTGCTTCATGGTGTATCAAAGCTATTCAACACAAAATATATCCCTTAATTAATTTTCTTGATTTTTATTTGAATTTTAAAGATTTAAAATGAATTAAATCAAATAAAATTAAATAAAAATGGAAAAATTAATTTTTAATCTTGAAATAAATTGTGGGACACGTGGGAAGCATGGCCAAGCTGAACCAAGTGGAAAAAGTGGGCCCTTTTTTGTCAAACATGAAGTTTCAAGGATAATTGACTTTGGCCATTTCATAAAAATTTCCCAACTTCTCCAATGCATATCTTGCTCAATTTTGAAGCTATAAACATGTTCTTGGACATTTTGGAAAGGTCTTGAAGTCCTCTAACCAATGTCTTTGGTCCCATGTCATTTTGATTTACCAATCTCAAGTTATGGTCTTTGACTTAAAGTGCCTTTTTGTTGACTTTTGAAAATGACCTATAATGTTGAAATTGATAACTTTTTGTGAGAGCATTTCTTGGACTTGGAATGTGAAGATGAATTGTTGGAAATGTCCTCCCCTTCAAAATGAGCATTGGATGGGATTTTTATGATGAACCATGAAAAAGTTATGCCTTGGTCAAGTTACAGTTGACTTTTCAGCTGTCCAAAAATAGAAACTTTTGCATCTTGATGATTTTTGAGCCATTCTTGTGAAATCATGGTCAAGATTTGACCAAATGATGATTGTGGCTTCAAAATAAGATGTTGACCAAAATTTTTGACTTTTGACTACCAAATGACCATTTTGCCCCTATAGTTGATTGTGAAGCAATTAGGGTTTTTGACTGTGCAACTTGACCTTGTGAGCCTTGAAACTTGACATGTAGGTGCTTGACAATGTATATGAGCATATGGAACTTGATTGAGCCATTAAAAACCTCAACTTCCTTGAAGGAACCAAAACCCTAATTTGACTGGCTTAGGAGGGTACTTGGCTGTGTAGCCCTTGAGTAAACTTTGAACCCTTTGAGGTGATGCTTGGAAAAACTTTGAAGATTATGGAAGGGCAAATTTTGGGGTACAACAGTTGCCCCTGTTCAATCTTCTTAGACCTGAGGATGTAGATTGGCTTGTGTGCCTTTCGTGATCCGAAGGTGGAAGATGATTGAACACTAGAGTGCCCAGAAATTTGCACTCACATAGTAGAGTATCAGCAGTGTGATAGCGGGAATGGGCTTACAGATGCCATTTGGAGAGATGGTGGATAGGAGGATGGGCTTAAAGATGCCATCTGGAAGTGTGACAGAACCTTGTCGGGAATGGGCTTATAAATGCCATTTGGAAAGATGGTATGGGAGGATGGGCTTATAGATGCCATCTGGAAGCGTGACAGAACCTTGTCGGGAATGGGATTAAGATGCCATTTGGAACTGTAATGAATGGTTGAATCTGAGTAAGAAATAGAATAGCTTCTATGTCTGGAGCATATCTAGTCTGTATCAAGTTTGCTGACGTCTGAACGAGTAGTAGAATGACCGCCGTGTCTGGGGTATATCCATACTGCACCTGAATGAGTGGTAGAATGTCATCCAAATCTGGACCGTATCTGGACTGTCTCTTGAATGAGTCTGGACTAAACAATAGAACGGCATCCGTGGTTGGAGCATCTCTAAGTTGTCTTTTAGAAGTTGGGATCTGAATAAGCAGTAGAATAACGTCCGGGTCAGGAGCATCTCTGAGCTATATTTCAAAGGAAATCTGAATAAGTATCAGAATGTCGCCATGCCTGGGTCACATCTGAACTATCTCTAGAAGGAGTCTCGAATAAGCAAAAGAACAACATCCATATCTGGAGCATTTCCAAGCTATCTCTGAAAGGAAATCTGGAATAAGTATCAGAACATCGCCATGCCTGGGTCACATATGAACTATCTCTAGAAGGAGTTTTGAATAAGCAAAAGAACAGCATCCATATCTGGAGTATTTCCAAGCTATCTCTGAAAGGAAATCTGGAATAAGTATCAGAACATCGCCATGCCTGGGTCACATCTGAACTATCTCTAGAAGGAGTCTTGAATAAGCAAAAGAACAGCATCCATATCTGGAGCATTTCCAAGATATCTCTGAAAGGAAATCTGGAATAAGTATCAGAATGTCGCCATGCCTGGGTCACATCTGAACTATCTCTAGAAGGAGTCTTGAATAAGCAAAAGAACAGCATCCATATCTGGAGCATTTCCAAGCTATCTCTGAAGGGAAATCTGGAATAAGTATCAGAACATCGCCATGCCTGGGTCACATCTAAACTATCTCTAGAAGGAGTCTTGAATAAGCAAAAGAACAGCATCCATATCTGGAGCATTTCCAAGCTATCTCTTTGGAAATCTGGAATAAGTATCAGAACGTCGCCATGCCTGGGTCACATCTGAACTATCTCTAGAAGGAGTCTTGAATAAGTAAAAGAACAGCATCCATATCTGGAGCATTTCCAAGCTATCTCTTTGGAAATCTGGAATAAGTATCAGAACGTCGCCATGCCTGGGTCACATCTGAACTATCTCTAGAAGGAGTTGTGAATAAGCAAAAGAACAACATCCATATCTGGAGCATTTCCAAGCTATCTCTGAAAGGAAATCTGGAATAAGTATCAGAATGTCGCCATGCCTGGGTCACATCTGAACTATCTCTAGAAGGAGTCTTGAATAAGCAAAAGAACAGCATCCATATCTGGAGCATTTCCAAGCTATCTCTGAAAGGAAATATGGAATAAGTATCAGAACGTCGCCATGCCTGGGTCACATCTGAACTATCTCTAGAAGGAGTCTTGAATAAGCAAAAGAACAGCATCCATATCTGGAGCATTTCCAAGCTATCTCTGAAAGGAAATCTGGAATAAGTATCAGAACGTCGCCATGCCTGGGTCACATCTAAACTATCTCTAGAAGGAGTCTTGAATAAGCAAAAGAACAGCATCCATATCTGGAGCATTTCCAAGCTATCTCTGAAAGGAAATCTGGAATAAGCAAAAGAACAACATCCATCTCTGGAGCATTTCCTAGCTATCTTTTTGATCTCTTTAATGTAGATATGCCCTGTCTAGATACAGGTATCAAATCCACAATCAATCGCTCACAGATATGCCCTGGCTAGGTACAGGTATCGAATCTGGAATTGCGACAGTTGATAGTAATCATCTTTGGATTGACCCTTTTCCTGAAAAGGCAAAACATCAGTTGTATGCAATGTCATGAGGCATGAACTGCATGATTTTAAGATGTTCTCAAAAATAAATGAGATTTGTGTTGTATGATACGTATGCATGCTATAATGTATGAGGATGTGATGTCTAGGAAAATGAATCCTTGACGAAGGCCGGGAAATTAAATCCTGGGCTGATGTTGAAGAGAGTTCTTCGTTTCCGCTGGGGATGAAGAGCAAAGATGATTGCAAGCATAAACCGGTAGGAGAATATGACTCAGTTGGGGAATAAACCTGGCGAAGAGATTACTCTGCGAGGAATCTACTCTGTGGGAAGAGAGGTACTTTGCTGAGATTTGATGAGAACTCCACTGGGGATACCGTTGATGAGCTCTGTTGAGGGATTTGATGAACTCCGCCGGGGGATAGGAAGAACTTCGCCGAGGACAATCTTTCCATGGTAATTAGCTGAGGATAACCCAGTTATAAGCTCTGGTGAGGAATAACCTTTGAATAAAGCCGGGGGGACGCATGTATGCTGCAGATGATAAGCTTCCAGAATCTACTGGGGATAAGCTTCCAGAATCTACTGGGGATGAGCTTCCAGAATCTACTGGGGAGGATGATTCAACTCTCCTGGGGAAACTTTCTTGGACTGCACTGAGGGAAGTGGCTCCACTGGGGTGTTTGGATTCCTCCGGGGAACAATCTTATATTAAGACTGCCAGGGATACTTGTTTAGGAATATCTGTATACTCTGCTGGGGAATATTGATACCTTCTGGGGATACCCAACTTCTTTAAGGCTGACAGTAGACTAACTCTGCTTGGGGAGAGTGTTGCTGACTTGCTGGAGATACTGTGCCTTGTTGGGCTGATTGGAGACCAACTCTGCTCGGGGGAGAGTATTGCTGAATCTTTCCTTACTCTGCGGGGAGTGAAGGTAACTTGGTCACGTTCTTCAGCTGAACCTAACTTTGGTACCTTGGTGGACAGAGCAACTAGATCGCTTAGACAATTCTTATTGCCCCAGCTTCTTCGGGAGAAGGTACCTGTGGAGGCCTTGATAACTGTCAGTTGACAATTCTTCTTCTGGTAGGCAAGTGACAAGATACCGGGACATAGTCGTACGCTTCGATCCCTAATTTTTCCTGGACCGCCCTTTCGGGTTTTCAGTCCACCGGGATACCCTTTTTTGCCCAAGCCGCCTTTTCAGGTTTTCGGCTTGCCGGGTGTACAGATTTTTTCATTTTCATCCCTTATTTTTGCCCGAACCCTTTTGGTTCGCCGGGAAGCCCTTATTTTTGCCTAGGTGTGTCAACCTAGCGGGTCTTTGATTATGCGTAGTATTTTTCGACTATGTCCATGCTCTCAGGATGTAGGGAGGTGCCCCTGTCAGTAGTGTTGCGTTGTCATACCACCAGAAGATCTTCGTTTGATCGTCCAATGCCCCCAAGTGATCCAGATGGAGATTTGCCCCAAGCTGGTTGGCCTCTGAGAGATTCTCCGAATCTTGACTGGACTGCCCCAGATGAGGGACACTGATCATGCCATGCCCCTTGATTGGAAGTGTTTCTTCCACTGGAGGTGACTCTTTTATTGAGAAGACTTTTGTTCATAAGATATTCGTCGTGCGAATTTCTCTGCTGTTTAAATAACTAGTCATATGTAAACAATGTTATTTTAAGAATGCAAAAGCTTATGTCTATCTTGAAGTTTTGAAAAATGCATTTTTTTGTAAAAACAAGTGAATTTTGTAAACTGTGATGTCAACTCGTTATTTTACCTCAAGCCTTAAGGAGTCAGGATACCTTTCGTAACAGTATGCTTTCGAACTAACCCATGCTTCAGCTAGGACTTTTGAGGGTTGTAACGTGGCTTGGTTCACAGTTTAAGAAACAAAGGATAAAGGCTCAAATTGATTTGTACCCACCCGCTCTTCGTGATGTTCTTCGAACCTAAACTCAGTTGATCGTGCGCCAGACCTTGTTTGAATCTTTGCTATGATATACCAGTGATGGTTCGGATACTGAACGTTTATTTTGAATAGGCAGTCATTTCTTTCTTGTTGAGGGTTTGTAGGACCTCTTTCTTTTTTTGATTTTGTTTATCCCTGTTTTTTGCCTGAACTGTTTCTTTTTGAAATTACAGTCAGCGGGATGCCCCAGTTTTGTAAGTCTCCTTCATAGGTTTTGACTTAATGGGTTTTTATTTCTGAGAGATAATGACTGCCTGCCTTGACGATTATTCAGAACCATCACTGTCTTTTGCTTTGGAAGGACTTCTTTTGATGTCGTTCGTTATGCACTTGGATCAGCTGCGAGAACTACCCTGCCCCAGGTTATGATTAAGGGTTTAATTTTTGAAAAGAAAAACTCCTACTTCTTTGGCTCAAAGGGGTTGACGAGGGATTATCATCCTTATAACTCCAGTGTTTAGGAATTGAAACAATGCCTGTACCTCATCAGCGGGGTCTGTTCAAAAGCATATTGTAGATTGTGGTATCGTTTTCGTCATCCTCCCTCAAGAGGCTTAGAATTATTAACCGAGCGTTGATCATCACAAAAAAATGAAAGCAATTTGAATATAATGAAAATAATTGGATTAATTCAAAAACAGACATATGTAGTGCATTAATGAAATAAAAGAGTTTGCTATGACATTAATTGTTTGTGTAAGCAAAAATTACAACTCAGAAATTCAAATAAACAAAAGCCTTCAATGATTGGGAAAAGGAGCAGTGATTATGTTCGGAGTCTCTGGTGCTTCAAACTGAATCTCTCCGGCGTCAATCATGTCTTGAATCTTGTTCTTCAGAGGCCAGCAGTTGTCCGTAGTGACCCCGGGCTATCAGAATGGTATGCGCACCTATCGTTGGGATGATAGTTAGGAGCAGAAGTGTTTGGATTCCGGAGAGGAGCCCTTAAGGTAATCAGCCCTGCCTTCAACATTTGCTGTAGCGCTTGATCCAGTGACATGTTGATCTTAGTGAACTGTCTCTTGGGTGCAACCTCCTTACGTTGCTGCCCCTGTCCTTGTTGAGCAGGCCTAGGATGAGAGATCTGGGTTGCCCATACATGTTGATCATGGCGACCCTTTTTACTATGCACAGCACTGGACTCCTTCTTCCCACTGTAAGGCTTTTTATGAGCATCAGCAGGTGCAGCTTCTTGAATCTTTCCAGCCTTGATACCAGATTCGATCCTCTCCCCGGTCAAGATCAAATCTGTAAACCCAGCAGAAGAATTCCCAATCAGATGGTTGAAGAAAGGACCAGACAGGGTCCCCAAGAACATGTCAACGAGCTCACGGTCAGTCAGGGGTGGCTGCACCCTTCCAGCAAGGTCTCTCCACTTTTGAGCATACTCCTTAAATCCTTCACCCGTCCCTAGCGACATACCCTGGAGTTGGGTACGTGTAGGAGCGAGGTCGGCATTATACTGATACTGCTTATAAAAAGCAGTGGCCAAGTCCTCCCAGTTACGAATGTTGGTCCCATCCAGCTGATAGAACCATTCGAGGTGAGTCCCTGAAAGACTCTCCTGGAAGAAATGGATCCATAAGTTCTTGTCTGCCGTGTAAGGCTGGATCTTCCTTACATAAGAGTGGAGGTGCATTTTAGGACAGGAAGTCCCGTCGTACTTCACAAAGGCCGGCGCCTTGAACTTGTGTGGGATCACCACCCCAGAAGATAAGCCTAGGTCTCCAAAGTCCAACCCGGGCACCTGTTGAATCTCCATGGCATTTAACCGGTCCTCCAGCTGTTTGTACCGGTCCTCAGCAGGAGGGTACTGTTCATCATTGAAGTCTGTCTCGGTGTCAGAGACCACAGGACTAGGAACCTCTCTCCCTTGGTGACTGCCTTCCCCAACAGATGGAGTAGTCCTCTCAGCTTCATTCTATAGGGTATTCCCAAGCCTCCGTCCATTGCTGAACAGGACAGTCCTCTTCTTCTTCTTCTTCTTCTTCAAGAGCAGAGTCTTCAACTCCTGTTGCCCCTGGGATAAGCTCATGACCAGCTCCTGGAACTGGGCGTTCTGGTCCTGGAGGGCCTTGATAGCTTGTTCAGTGGTAGGTTCAGAAGACATGATGGTTGCTGAAATAAACAGCGAAGAAGGTAAGTGACCTGTAAAGAAAGGGTACCTGTTATGCAATGATATGAGATATGTATGTAATGTTTTCAAGGATCTCGCGGGGTAAACAGAGAAACTTGTCAGAATTTGAATTCGGTAGCTTGATTGAAGGAACTTCATGTTGCTGAGAGTCCTTCTTCAAGAGTCAAGGCTCACCGTATCGAGTGGGTCATAGCCCCTGACTCAAACTATCATGTTTTGATCTCCAGACAACTTTGGCTAGAGGAAAATAAATCCCCTTTGCCCCTTGCTAAACATTTTGGTTCATCATGACCTGCATCACAAACCCTTGAGATCCTTGAAATGGATTAGTCCTTATGAAGGATGCATGCAATGGTATGATGTTATGCTATGCATGGAGTGATGTAAGTAGGCCCTGTAATGAGTCCCAATTAAGGACTTTGAACAAAACCTGCAAGGAACTCGTGTGTCAGATAACAAGTATGCAAGTAGTTCAAGTACGAAGGCACACAAGTCACACAGAAGAGCCCTTAGAGTTTAGGCCAGCATGAAGCTTGGGGTACTACCCTCTTGAAGTTGGTGGGCTCAAACCTGTCCTATCAAAAGTAACCGGGTTCTAAGGAGCTCAATATAATTGGGTTGTTTTCTATGTTCATTATTTTGATTTAGCCACTGACTGGCGACCAAAATATCCCAAGAAAACAACCCTCAATGAGTGTAGTATCGAGTATCAACCAACCTCGGACTGCACCAAAGTCAGTTATCTCACTACCCCTAAAGAGGCCAGGATGGTTCAATTAAGGTTCCTAAGGTCAGTTGATGCTTCACGACACTACGCGGCGGCCCCGTACTCTCCTTGACTGACTCAAGGGTTATCGATACTCACCAAAGTGCCACATCAACATAGCAGACTGTTTCAACCGTGTCAGTATACCCCGCACAGTTCCCTCACAGTCTTGTTGCTACTTTCTAAGAGGTATCCCCCAGATCCGGGTTAGGATCTATAGAACTTCCAAGACAGGCCCAATAATATTAAAGCACACAAATCAGGCAATTGAAAACATAAGTATGATCTATCCTAAGGTACACCTCACTTTAAAGAATTCCCCAGCAGAGTCGCCAGTTCTGTGATCGGTGGAAATAGAACTGACTGTTTAAAGCTGGTTTCGCGAAATGTCGCGGAAGCAAGAGTCGCCACCGTCTTTTATGTTCTCCAACATTGAAAGGACAAAAGCACAGCAAAATTCCTTATGAGAATGTTTCTCGGTTCGGGAGGTAGATTTATAGAAAGGGAAGGTGTTAGCACCCTTTCTATCCGTGGTTATCCACGGGCTCTTAGGTACTTGCTCTTATGTTTTAAAAAATTTGTTTGCTTTTCAAGTGTGTGTGGGTTTTGAAAAAAGTTTCTTTGAAATATTTCTGAATGACTCTTGTATTTGTCCTCAAGAGTGTTTGAAAAATTTGTTTTGAAAGCTTTTTGAAAGTGTAAGGTGTGAAAAGTATTTTGTTTGTTTTTGAAAAGAGCAAGTACCCATGAGTCATCTACCTACCCTAAGGAATTAAGCTGTGTAAAAGTCCTTAAGGTAGTGCCATCCCACCATTGAGAGGTAGGCAGCACCACCGTTGGAGGTGTTCGGGTCAATTCGATTTTTAGGGACAATGTGGTCACCTAAGCAATGGTAGGATATCTTAGAAGTAACCCTAACGTCCTAGATCCTTTTTAAACCGAGGCAACCGTTTCGAGGCAACTGGATCTTAGACAGAGGGTGACCTCTAAGACGTCCTATACTTGATGACCAAGTTTCGAGGCAACCAGTGAGGCGTACCCTAGAAGTGGTGTGTGTATTGTGTGTTGTTTTCAGTTAATGTTTGTCTTTGTAATTAGTGAACTACGAGTTGTTTTTATTTACCATACATTCTTTCATGCATTTAACAGTTAGGGGGTGCGGAAAGTAAATTGCAGAAATATAAATCCTACGCTATTACAAGGCGCGGGTCTATACATCGCCAAAAATACAAAGACCCGTTTTTGGTAAATAAGTACGGAAAGTAAATAAAGCAGTAAAATCCTAATTACTATTACATCCGGGGGAAGTTACAGAATAATCAGAATAAAGGAATTAAAGCTAAGATGCGCGCGAAAGAAAGAATCGGGAATGTCCTAAGGGGTGTTGACCCTTTTAAGAAAAGAAATTGATTTTTTTTGTCTTTTTGTAATTAACATGAAATTAAAACTAACTAATGACTAATTAATTAATTTAATTAAAAGAAAATATTTTGTGTTTTTTATGTTTTTATGAAATAAAATAAAAGAATTAAAATTCTAAGTTAACCTAATTCTAAGTTATTTTAATTATTTAAAAAAAAGTTAAAATGGCCTATTTAAACTATTTATTTGTTGATATTTTATTTACAAAAATAATATGAGAATAATACTAATAATAATGTTAATTCTATTTTATTTTATTTTTTTATGAAAATATGTTAATTGTTAATAAAAAATAATTAAAAGGTTAATAATTAAATTGGAAACTATAAAAAAGAAAAGAAAAGAATAAACCAAAGGCAGGGGGTGTGGGCCAAATGAAGGTGTGCATAGAATTCTGGCCCATTAAGAAGCTTCAGCCACGTTGACTTTTTGATTGTCCAGAGCGTGTTTGACTTGGAACATGGTGTTCGTCACTCTCCTGGCCTTTGGATGACTGTCTGAGGACACATGGCCTGTTGGACGTATGAGTCTATGGTGGATTATTTGATGAGACGCTGCACTGGAATATGTTAGAAAAAATGATAATGAAATATGGGGGGACCTGGGAATCGAACCCAGGTCCCAGCACCTGTATGACACGTTCACCACCTCTCATCCAACTGCAATTGTTTGTAAACAAAATAGATAATGATAATAATATGCAAAAACAACGATTTTGCTGGGAATTTTAAAAAAGGCGCGCCATATATTTGAATGCACCAATCCAGTTCATCCACGCATCATCTTCTTCATCTGGCCTGAAACAAAAAAGCAATCACATAGCGGGGGTTTTAAACCCCCATGAAACAAAGTTTCAATAATAGCGATTAGCGCTATGGATCACATAGAAAGAGCGCGACATGTCCTTCTTGTTCGTCTTGCTGTAACGAATCCAATCACATAGGTCTTGAGGTCTAATTTTACAGTATATAGAAAACCCCAATTTGAAAGCTTTGAAAAACCTAAATATCTCCCATGGTGGATTGTGATTCTACGCGTTTCAGTTCAATTAAACTGTTTCATTAGCTTCAGAAAGTCTCTAACAATACAAACCAAGCAAAAAAATGGATTAAAAGCTCATGAAATATGATATACAGGTTTGAGAAATAAGGCAAATCGAGTGAGTTGTGTGGCACGAATTCTTGAGGTTCTTGGCTTGTTTTTGCTTGCAAAAGGTTCCTGGAAGGGTCAGGAGTGTGTTTGGATCAAAGAGAGAGCTTGAATTGTGTGGGAAGATGGTTTTCAGTTTGTGATTTTTCTCTTGAAAAATGAAATTTGCTTTGGCCGTTTTTGAGTATTCTAGGTCGTGAATTTTTATTGTGAAGGCTTGCATATCTGTATATGAATGAGTATCAATCAAAATAAAGGACCTTTAAGCCTTGCAATTATGTTTTGATTTTGCCATGAACACCATTAAACCACTTGCCATATTTGCTTCAAATTTGAATTTCTATGCCCATAATAGGATGTACACGAATTTGGAAGGTGCTTCATGGTGTATCAAAGCTATTCAACACAAAATATATCCCTTAATTAATTTACTTGATTTTTGTTTGAATTTTAAATATTTAAAATGAATTAAATCAAATAAAATTAAATAAAAATGGAAAAATTAATTTTTAATCTTGAAATAAATTGTGGGACACGTGGGAAGCATGGCCAAGCTGAACCAAGTGGAAAAAGTGGGCCCTTTTTGTCAAAAATGAAGTTTCAAGGATAATTGACTTTGGCCATTTCATAAAAATTTCCCAACTTCTCCAATGTATATCTTGCTCAATTTTGAAGCTATGAACATGTTCTTGGACATTTTGGAAAGGTCTTGAAGTCCTCTAACCAATGTATTTGGTCCCATGTCATTTTGATTTACCAATCTCAAGTTATGGTCTTTGACTTAAAGTGCCTTTTTGTTGACTTTTGAAAATGACCTATAATGTTGAAATTGATAACTTTTTGTGAGAGCATTTCTTGGACTTGGAATGTGAAGATGAATTGTAGGAAATGTCCTCCCCTTAAAAATGAGCATTGGATGGGATTTTTCTGATGAACCATGAAAAAGTTATGCCTTGGTCAAGTTACAGTTGACTTTTCAGCTGTCCAAAAATAGAAACTTTTGCATCTTGATGATTTTTGAGCCATTCTTGTGAAATCATGGTCAAGATTTGACCAAATGATGATTGTGGCTTCAAAATAAGATGTTGACCAAAAATTTTGACTTTTGACTGCCAAATGACCATTTTGCCCCTACAGTTGATTGTGAAGCAATTAAGGTTTTTGACTGTGCAACTTGACCTTGTGAGCCTTGAAACTTGACATGTAGGTGCTTAACAATGTATATGAGCATATGGAACTTGATTGAGCCCTTAAAAACCTCAACTTCCTTGAAGGAACCAAAACCCTAATTTGACTGGCTTAGGAGGGTACTTGGCTGTGTAGCCCTTGAGTAAACTTTGAACCCTTTGAGGTGATGCTTGGAAAAACTTCGAAGATTATGGGAGGGCAAATTTTGGGGTACAACACCTCGGAAAAATGATCTAAGACATTAGGGTTACCGCTAAAGCGTCCTAACATTGCTTTAGTGACCACACGTCCCTCAATCGAATTGACCCTTAAAACTCCAACGACGATGCTACCCACCCATCAATAGTGGGATAGCATTATCTAAAGGAAGATAGCATAGAACGATTCCTTTTTCGAGTAGGTAGATGGTTCTTAAGTACTTACTCTTTCCAAGACAAAAACAAAACTTTTCACACTTACACCTTCCAAACAAAAACTTCTTCAAACCTACAAACACAAAGAAAAGCAATTTTTGAAAACACTTTGAGCAAGTACCTAAGAGCCCATGGATAACCACAGATAGAAAGGGTGCTAACACCTTCCCTTTCCATAATCTACCCCCCGGACCCGAGAAACATCTCGAAAAAGGAATTTTTCTGTGCTTTTTTCCTTTCCTTGTTGGATAAAATAAAAGACGGTGGCGACTCTTGCTTACCGCGACATTTTGCAAAAACAAACGCAAAACGCGAACCAGCATTCCAAAAAATAGTCAGTTCTCTCCCACCGTATCACAGTAAGTATTTCATGCTATAAGTGCCAAAATCATGTGATTCGATTTCAAGAAAAAGCCATGGTCGTGGATCACTTACAGTGAGTTCTAGCGCTGGAAAATGCTTGTTCTCGATTGGTATAGCTTCCTTGCAATCCCAGGAAGCGAATGAGATGGTTAGGGGATCTTAAAAACACCTGGAAGTACAAAATCAAATCACCACTTTCTTTGAATTTTTTCAAGTTTGGTCCTGTCTTTTCACGCCTCAAAACCCTGTTGTTTTTGGCTGCAATTGTACACTATATACCACTGATTGAATTAGGGTTGTAATTGTGATCTCAATCTTTGCTAATTTTGATTTGTGATCTTGATTTGATTCACTTGAAAATCTTTCCAAAATAGGCCAAAATCAATCTTTTTGTGCCCACCTATGCCTTGCACGAATTGATTCACTTGTTAGCTAGATATGGGATCTGAAATGTGCACAAAATCTTGAGGTTTGAATGGTTTGGATATTTTCATGATTTATTTTGATTTAAAATGATTTAATTGAAATAAAAAATCAAAATAAATATCAAAAATAAGATAAAGACAAATGGAAAGAGCTAGGGCTCGTGGACTATGCTACAAACTCAAGACAAGTGCTAAAAGTTGGGCCCATTTGACAAAAATTGCAATTTGAGGCATTTTTTACTTTTGGCAATTTTTCAAAAAAGGTCAACTTCACCAATGCATAACTTCCTCAATTTTGACTCTTGGAAGGTGTTCTTTTACTTTTTAGAAATCTCAAGATGTCCTCTAAGCAACCCTTTTTGTCTCATCTCGATTGGGTCTTCCATGTTCATGTATGAAGCTTTGACAAAAAAGGTGTTTTTGTTGACTTTTCAAAATGACCTATAATATCCAAATTCATAACTTCTTATGAGTGCATATTTTGAACTTGGGAGCTGAAGATGAGTTGTAGAGAATTGAATCCTATTCAACATGAGATTTGGATTGGTCATTTCTCATAAAATATGAGAAAGTTATGCTTGGTCAAAGTTGAGTTGACTTTTCCTATAAAACCCTAATTTAGCAACTTTTGGGTTTTGATGAATTGTGAGAAATCCTTGATGAATCATGATCAAACCTTGATAAAATGATGAATAATACTTCAAAATGAGGATGTTTAGCAAAAATATTGATGTTTGACTGTATGTGGGCCACAGTTGACTTTTGCCCTAGCATAGTCGATTTTCAGGCCTTTGAGCAATTGACTGAGCAAACTTTCTCTGTAAGGCTTGAAACTTGACATGGATGATCTTGAGAGCATATTAGGACAATATGGAGCATTTGGGATCCCTTGGACTCAAGTATCTTGATGCAACATTAAACCCTAATTTGAGGTAGACTGTCTTAGGAAAGAACTTGTTTGGTCAACCCTTGGACTTCCTTGAGCAATTTGGAGACCTCACTTGAAATGTATTGAGAAATATGGGAGGGAAAATTTCGGGGTACAACAGCTTCCCCTGTTCAATCTTCTTAATCCTGAAGATTTAGATTGGCTTGTCTGCCTTTCGTGATCTGAAGGTGGAAGATGATTGAACACTAGAGTGCCCAGAAATTTGCACTCGCATGAAGTGGTATCCATCTTGTGATGTCAGGAATGGGATTACAAATGCAATTTGGAAATTGATGATGGACGTTGGGCTTAAAGATGCCATCATAAGAAGTGTCGATCGCTTAAGAGATTCCTTAGCGAGATCTTGTATACCTGTTGTTGAGGAAGATTTTGTTGGGGAATGTTGATCTCTGTCTTGAGAAAAAAGTTGAATTTTAGGATCTTCAATAGTCTGTTATTCTACTGGGGGGAGTCGTATCTTAGTCGAAGAAGTGAAAATGTACTACTATCTGGTCGTGATCCAGGCTTCATAGTGATAAGATCGACTACTATCTGGTCGTGCTCCAGGCTTTACAGTGACTTACTGGGGAGATGAGATTAAACTTGCTATTCGGTCGTAATCCAGGCTTCGCAATTTCTCAATTCTTATTTGGTCTTAATCCAGGCTTCAGAAGGAATTAAGTTGTTATTCGGTCGCATCCGTGCTTCAACTTGAATTTAGGGCACACTAATATCTGGTCGACTCCGGGCTTCTTAGTAATTGTCCAGGTAAACTGCTATTTGGTCAAAATCCAAGCTTCATAGTGTCTTGTACTGTTATCTGGTCGTAATCCAGGCTTCACGATGTAATATACCATTATCTGGTCGAATCCAGGCTTCATGGTGTTCGTAAAAATCAAGATACTATCCGATCGAATCCAGGATTCATAACTTGTATTAAAGATATACCACTATCTGGTCGAATCCAGGCTTTATGGTGTCTTTGGCTGTTATCTGGTCGTAATCCAGGCTTCAATGTCTTTTACCGCTATCTGGTCGTAATCCAGGCTTCACGATGTCTCATACCATTATTTGGTCGAATCCAGGCTTCATGGTGTTTGGAGAAATCAAGATATTATCCAGTCGAATCCGGGCTTCATAACTTGTATTAAAGATATACCACTATCTGGTCGACTCCAGGATTCGTAGTATTATTTGCTGCTATCTGGTCATAATCCAGGCTTCACAGAAACTTGTATTGCTATCTGGTCGTAATCCAGGTTTCACAATAATTTGCTGAGTTGTTATCCGGTCGTAATCCGGGCTTCACGGCTTGTGTTTATGACATGCCACTATTTGGTCGCTTCCAGGCTTCATGGTGTCTTGTACTGCTATCTGGTCGTAATCCAGGCTTCACAATACCTTATTTCTTATCTGGTCGTAATCCAGGCTTCAGAAGAAATCAAATGGTTATCTGGTCGCCTCCGGGCTTCCCTGTGACTTTTAGGCCTACTAATATCCGGTCGAATCCGGGCTTCAAATTAATTGGCCGGGTAAACTACTATTTGGTCGAAATCCAAGCTTCACAATGTCTTGTACCATTATTTGGTCGTAATCCAGGCTTCGCGGTGTCTTTGGCTGCTATCTGGTCGTAATCCAGGCTTCACAGAAACTTGTATTGCCATCTGGTCGTAATCCAGGCTTCACAATAACTTTTTGAGTTATTATCTGGTTGTAATTCGGGCTTCATGGCTTGTGTTTATGATATACCACTATCTGGTCAAATCCAGGCTTCATGGTACTTGCACTGCTATCTGGTCGTAATCCAGGCTTCACAATAGATGGCCCAGCTGTTATCCGGTCGTAATCCGGGCTTCACGGATTGTTGGGGATTAAACTATTATCCGGTCGAATCCGAGCTTTATAGCTTGTTTAAGAGGTACCACTATCTGGTCGTTTCTAGGCATCGCGGTGTTCTGATACTGTTATCCGGTCGTTCTCCGGGCTTCACAATATGATGGAGTAATCAAGATATTATCCGGTCGTACCCGAGCTTCATAGCTTGAATTTTGTGAGGATTTGATTGTATCTTTCCCTGAAAGGTAAAGAGTTATTCGTATGTAATGCCATGATGCATGAAATGTATTGAGCAATGATGTTCTCAAAATAAATGAGATTGTACTATACGATGCGTATATGCATGTCATGATGTATGGATGTGCAATGTTCTCGTGATGTTCTTTAGCTGGGGAAAATAAATCCTGGATTGCTGTTGGAGAATATAAAGAGTTTCGCTCGCTGGGGATAACGATCGAAGATGATTGGGAGAATAATCCTGCTGGAGAATAAACCGGCGAGAGAATGGATCTGTGGGGAAGAGATACTCTGTCAGAAGACCCGCTGATTTGGAGCAATAACCTTGGCTGGGGATGAATTACCGTTGCTGGTGATGATAAATTCTGTCGGGGATAAAATTTCTGTTTGCGGAAGAAATAAATTCTGCTGGGGATAGTCTTCTAGTGCTGGTGACAAATAAACTCTGCTCGGGAAGAATTAACACCATTGTATTCCGGTATCTCTTACTCTGCGGAGAGTGTATGCATTTTTAGTCATATTCTCTAGCTAGGTCTATCCCTATACCTGGTGGACAGAGCAACTGTATGGTTTGGACATTTCTATTTGCCCATGTTTCTGGAATTACGAGTAATCTTCATTTGTTTCGCATGTAAATACTTATGAGCAACAATTATTGTCAAATGCATATATCAAAAATGAACCATTGGATGTTCTTGCAAAACAAAACAGAAAAAGAAAAACAATTTTGAAACTTATTGTAAAATGAATTGTATTGATTTTGAAGTTGGCCTGTAAATAGGCATTTTTGTACAAGAGGTTGACATCCTAGTAAGAGAACGCCGCCGGAAGATAGAATTTATACAATTTGTGAAAAACAAATAAAAACAGTTATGTGAACAATCTCACTGGGTTCCAACTCTGTTATTGCCTTTACGTCTTCAAGCATCTCATCACTTTTCTACTTGGTTGAAGGTAGATCAGATTGATTGGCGCCATCCGAGCTTGATAGTTGATACCGAAGTCTAGTTGCAAGATGATACAATGAGACATAGTGTTACGCTTTGATCCCTAATTTTTTCCTGGACCGCCTTTTCGGGTTTTCGGTCCACCGGGATATCCTTTTTTCCCAAGCCGCCTTTTCAGGTTTTCGACTTGCCAGGTGTACAGTTTTTTTTATTTTCATCCCTTACTTTTGCCCGAACCCTTTTGGTTCGCCGGGAAGCCCTTATTTTTGCCTAGGCCAGTCGACCTAGCGGGTCTTTGATTATGCGTAGTATTTTTTTCACTATGTCTGCATTGACGGGGTGAGGAAGGTCGTCACCATCCATGGTGGTTAGAATCATAGCTCCTTCTGAGAAAATGTTCTTAACCATAAATGGCCCTTCGTATGTAGGGGTCCATTTTCCCCTGGGATCACCTTGTGGCAGTATGATGCGTTTGATCACCAGATCCCCAACTTGATACTCTTGTCGTCTAACTTTCTTGTTAAATGCCTTGATCATTCACTTTTGATATGTCTGACCATGACAAATAGCAGTGAGTCTCTTTTCGTCGATTAAGTTCAGCTGATCAAGCCGGGTCTGGATCCAATCGTCCTCGCTCAAACCTGCATCCTTCATAATCCGAAGAGAGGGTATCTAGACCTCAATGGGCAAGACTGCCTCCATGCCATACACCAAAGAGTAGGGTATTTCCCCTGTTGACGTCCGTGCTGAGGTACGGTAACCATGAAGAGTGAATGGTAACATCTCATGCCAGTCTTTGTATGTCACCGTCATCTTCTGCACAATCTTTTTGATGTTCTTATTAGCCGCTTCAACAACCCCATTCATCTTTGGCTGGTAGGGAGAAGAGTTGTGATGATGTATCTTAAACTGTTTGTAGAGCTCGGTGGTCATTGTATTGTTGAGATTTGTACCATTGTCCATAATGATCCTCTCTAGTACACCATATCGATAGATCAGATTATGTCGGATAAACCGCGCCACGACATTCTTGGTTACTGTAGTAAAGGAAGCTGCTTCAACCCGTTGGATGCAGTAGGTATGATCTCACCAATCATATCGATGCCCCACATTGCAAAGGGCCAAGGAGCTGTCAAGACGTTCAGAGGAACTGGAGGTACATGCACTTTATCAGCGTAGACTTGGCACTTATGACAGGTCCGAGAATGCTGATAACAATCGGCTTCCATAGTAGGCCAATAATATCCTGCCCGTAGGATTTTCTTTGCCATAGTGTGTCCACTGGAATGAGTCCCAAAAGTACCTTCATGTAACTCTGCCATGATTCTTTCTGCCTCGCTCTTATCCACACATCGCCGTAAGGTCGAATCATGGTTACGCTTGTAAAGGACACCATTGCTGATGAAGAACTTCGCAGCGGACCTTCTCAGAAACTTCTTGTCATTAACAGATGCACCTTCGGGGTACTCCTGAGCCTCAAGATACCTCTTTACCTCGTGAAACCAGGGTTTATCTGCTACCTCTTTAGTCTCGATGTCACAGCAATGTGCGGGTTCGTCCAACCTCTCAATGGTAATCCGGGGAGCTTCGTTGTCCCATCTAACCTTGAACATAGAAGACATGGTAGCTAGCGCATCCGCTAACTAATTTTCCTCTCTTGGGAAGTGTTCAAAGGTTATCTCCTCGAAGTGCGGAAGCAACGTCAATACATACTCCTTATAAGGAATAAGATTTGGGTGTTTCGTATCCCACTCGCCTTTGATTTGACTGATCACGAGAGCGGAATCTCCGAATACACTCAAGAACTTAATCATCAGGTCAATAGCTTCTCGAAGGCCCATGATGCACGCTTCATACTCCGCCATATTGTTGGTGCAGTTAAAACATGATCGGGCAGTGAATGGAGTATGACAACCCTTAGGAGATATGATCATAGCTCCAATGCCATTAACCAACGCATTTGAGGCTCCATTAAAGTACATAGACCATTGAGATCCTTCCTCAGGTCCTTCATCTGGCCCGGGTTTTTCACAGTCAGTCACCAACATGATGTTCTCATCTGGGAACTCGAAATTCATGGATTGGTAATCATCCACGGCCTGATGTGCCAAATGATCCGCCAATACACTTCCCTTGATTGCTTTTTGGGTTGTGTATTGGATGTCGTACTCAGTCAAGATCATCTGCCATCTTGCTATTCTTTCGGACAAGGCAGGCTTTTCGAAGATATACTTGATGGGATCCATCTTTGATATCAATAGGGTAGTGTGAGTCAGCATATACTGTCTCAGTCGGCGAGCAGCCCATGACAAAGCGCAGCAAGTTTTCTCAAGCAGTGAGTATCGGGTCTCTCAGTCGGTAAACTTTTTTCTAAGGTAATAAATAGCGTGCTCTGTTCGGCCAGACTCGTCATGCTGCCCCAACACGCACCCCATTGAATTATCCAGCATGGTCAAGTATAAGATCAAAGGTCTCCCTTCAACTGGAGGCATCAGAATAGGTGGCTCTTGGAGATATTCTTTGATTCGTTCGAATGCAGCCTGACACTCATCATTCCACTTTACCACTTGATCTTTCTTTAGCAGCTTGAAGATCGGTTCACAAGTAGCAGTCAGGTGCGAAATGAATCGGGCATTGTAATTCAGACGTCCCAAAAATCCTCTGACTTCTTTTTCTATTCGGGGAGCTGGCATCTCCTGTATAGCCTTCACCTTTGCAGGATCCGTTTGAATACCTTTATCACTAACAACGAAACCCAGCAGCTTACCAGACCTTACCTCGAAGGTGCACTTGTTCGGGTTTAACCTTAGCTTATACATCTTCAACCTGTCGAACAGCTTCTGAAGATGGTCAAGGTGTTCTTCTTCAGTTTGGGACCTTGCGATCATGTCATCAACATAAACCTCAATCTCATGGTGAATCATGTCGTAGAACAAAGCGACCATGGCGCGCTGATAAGTTGCCCCAACATTCTTCAACCCGAAAGGCATTACCTTGTAACAAAATGTGTCCCACTACGTAACGAAAGTAGTCTTTTCCATGTCTTCGGGAGCCATCTTAATCTGATTGTAACCAGAAAAACCATCCATAAAGGAGAAGACCTTATGCTACACGGTGTTGTCGACCAGAACATCGATGTGAGGCAGTGGGAAATCATCCTTGGGGCTCGCCCTGTTCAGATCCCTATAGTCCACACACATCCGTACCTCACCATCCTTCTTCGGCACCGGAACCACGTTGGCAACCCACTGTGGGTAAGAAGTAACAGCTAGAAATCCGGTGTCAAACTATTTCATGACCTCAGCTTTGATTTTCTCAAACATCTTTGGACGCATGCGACGAACTTTCTGCTTTACTGGAGGGCAGTCTTCTTTGGTTGGCAGGCGGTGTACCACAATATCAGTATCCAACCCGGGCATATCTTTATAAGACCAAGCGAATATCTCAACATATTCGCGTAACATCTGTATCAACCGTTGATTGACGCTAGGCTCCAGATTTGCACCTATATTGACCTCTTTCTTGTCTTCCTCCGTACCCAAATTCACTGATTCCACTGGCTCTTCATGCGGCTGTATGGCCCTCTCTTCCTGAAGCAGCAGTCTAGCAAATTCTCCAGGCACTTCACAATCATCCTCATCTTCGTCCTCGGCTTGGTTGATCGGACTTTCAAAGTCATAACTAGCAGTAGCAGAGTCGTTATCAATGGGATCCATAGTGGATGTGGATCTGCATTATGATATGTGAGTGTGTGTAAGACAATAGTTGTTTTGATAAAGTGCAAGATAGAAAAGAAAAACAGGGAGCATAAAATTTGTAATGCAAGAAAACGTCCAATGCTTTATTGATGATATATGAAAATGACAAATAAGAAGCCCTCACAAACAAAGCCAAGGTGCCTCGGGCAAGACACCGGGCCATAAAGTTTTAAATTGTCTGTTACAAGTCTCAAAACAAAAGTCCATTACTGTGTAATAAAAAAAATAGGCACGGAGTCCTTCACCGTCCAATTGTTCAAGCCACTGTTGGTAGTCGGGTAAATCCAGCTGTCGATATCTGACTCTTCTTCATCATATTCAATTGCATTCACTCCCGGATTACTGATGTGCAAAGGAGGTCTTCCAATCCGCGCGCGCCGAACAACCCTTTGAGCTTATGCAGTAAAACCCAAACCAAACTTGTCAGTCTTGTGTGCAAAGTCATGGAGTTGGCCCCAATTTGCACACCCACCTTTTTCAATTACAGCCCTGGCATCCTTGAGGGATCTTTGTTGGAGGTTTGTCAACAGCAACTTCAGTTGACACCAAAGTCTGGGGGGCCTCTTCAAAGTTTTGACACGGGGTTTCGATGAACTCCCCATCCATCTCCACATAACGAAAGGAATTAAGATGACTCACCATGTACTCCTCCTCACCCTGTACTATAACAAACTTCCCTTTTACTGGATATTTCAACATCTGATGGAGTGTAGAAGTTACTGCCCCAGCCTTATGAATCCACGGGCAACCCAGCAAACAAGAATAAGATGGTCAGATGTCCATCACATAGAACGTAGATGCAAAAGTCTGAGAGCCAATTTTAACAGGGACATATACTTCCCCGTGCACCATCCTTTTGGACCCGTCAAAGGCCCTAACCACAATATTACTTGGCTTCAGAACCAACCCTTCACAATCCAGCCGATCTAATGCTTTCTTGGGTAAAACATTTAATGAGGACCCAATATCCACCAGTACATGGGCCAAAGTAGTTCCCCTGCACTCGATCGAGACATGCAGAGCATCATTGTGATTCCTTTCTTTGGCAATCAGATCTGCATCGGAGAAACCCAACCCGTTGTCAGCGGTCAAACTAGCCACACAGTCTTTGAATTGATATGCAGAAGTTTCCTGCGGCACATGCGCAGTTTTAAGGAAAGCAATTAAAGCCTTCGCATGGGCTTCCGAGCACAACAATAAGGATAACATGGAGATCTTCGAAAGGGTCTGCCCCAGCTGCTCGACTACGTTGTAGTCGCTCTTCTTGATAATCTTCAGAATTTCCTCGATCTCCTGCTTAGAGGTGTCTACAATTATCTTCTTAGGCGCCTCCGTTCGAGCAGGCTCACCTGTGATTTCTTTTCCCCGAGTATCAGATGACTCGGTGACAGGAGTGACAACTGGAGTAATAATTAGAATAGTTGTTGATGTACTCGAAGATGGAATAGCAACAGGATTTTGAACAGTCGGAGGGGATATCTCAAGAGAGAAAAGTCTTCCACTTCTGGTGACCTTGCTAGACCCGACAATATTGTTGATCTCAGTATCAGCTTCTTCAACCTTCAAGTCTTGTTTGATCCCATGATAATACACATCGTCCCCATAGTGCCATGGGACAGCCTTATCCGAAGTGTATGGGATAGGACCAGGAATAGTAATGATCAATGGATAAACTCTTGGAACGGATGTAATCCTAACAGGCTTTCTCGAGGAATCCTTGGAAGGATTGGAAGAAATGGTTATGATGGAAACTTCTTCAACAGGAATCAACAGAATCAAAGTTTTCTCGAACAGGATTTCTTTGTTATCCATCAGGCGTTGTACACCTGATTTCAATAAATGGCAACCAGCAGGCAGGATTGAACATAGGTGGCAACCTTCGCCACAGCCTGGAAATAAACCGACCGATAATAGGTTCTTCTTTACTGTCATCAATGGAGTAGAAATGTCTTCCACAGAGGTCACAAATGAGTCATCGTCCACAACATTTACTCCATGCTTGGGCATAGGAGCAGTCATGACGTTAGGCTTTTCCGGTGTGTCAAACTCAATTTCTTTAGCTTCAATCAAATCTTGCACCTTATTCCTCAAGGCCCAGTAGTTGTTCGTATCATGACCCGGGCTATCGGAGTGATAGGCGCAGCGGGCGTTTGGGTTATACAGCGGAGATATGGTGCTGGGATTCTTCGGGGCTTCCCTCAGAGTTACCAGGTTGGTCTTCAACAATTGCGGTAGAATTTGAGACAAGGTCATACTGAGCCGAGTGTACTGTCTTTGTGGTCTCTCTACTCTTTGCTGATTGTTTCATTGTGGGGCAACGGTGGGTCTTGATATTACTACCGCATTAACTGCTTGGCGGTGTTCAGGTTGGTTTTGGCTCCTCGAGCTGTAAACTACACTAGCTTCTTTCCTGAAAGGCTTCTTTTCTGTACTTGATGAAGCACCTTTCTGTATCTTGCCACTTCTGATACCAGCTTCTACTCTCTCCCCAGTCAAAATGAATTCAGTAAACTCAGATGATGAACTACCGATCAGATGATTGAAAAATGGACCAGACAAGGTCCCCAGAAACATATCAACTAACTCCCTATCGGACATAGGGGGTTGGACTCTTCCAGCCAGATCTCTCCATTTCTGAGCATAGTCCTTAAAAACTTCGCTTGCGCCCATAGACATACCCTGAAGCTGAGTACGCGTGGGAGCAAGGTCGGCATTATACTGGTATTTCTTGTAAAAAGCAGCAGCAAGGTCCTCCCAGTTGTGGACATTAGCTCCTTCAAATTGATAGAACCATTCAAGTTGAGTCCCTGGCAGACTATCTTGAAAGAAATGAACCCACAGATTTCTATCAGCAGTGTAAGGTTGGATTTTCCTGACATACGAGCGAAGATGGAGCTTTGGACAGGATACTCCATCATACTTAGCAAAGACAGGAGCTTTGAACTTGTGAGAGATTACCACTCCTGATGCTAGCCCCAAATCTCCAAAATCAAAACACGGGACCTTCTGAATCTCCATAGCACTCAGACGGTCTTCAAGTTGTTTGTACCTATCCTCAGCAGGAGGGTACTGTTCATCATTAAAATCAGTGTCATTATCAGAGACCACGGGACTAGGGCCTTTTTCTTCCTCTTGATTCTCTCCTCCTTTAGATGAATGAGATAGATCAGATTCCTGTCACAAACTGTTCCCAAATCTGTGACCCATATTCAGCAGAACCACCTTCTTCTTCTTCTTCTTCTTTTCCTTCAGGATGAGAGTCTTCAAATCCTGTTGTCCTTTGGCCAAGTTCAAAAACATCTCTTGGAATTTAGCATTCTGTGCTTGAAGAGCTTTGATGGCTTGATCGGTAGGTATTTCAGAAGACATTTCGTGCTGAAATAAATAGCGAAGAAGATAAGAAACCTGTAATGGTACCTGTAATGAGGTGCATGGTAATGGAATGCGTATGAAATAATTTCAAAGACTTTGGGAGATTTAAATTTGCAAACCAAGAAATAAACAAACTTTATTAGATTAACTTGTAAAAATGTTTCACAATGCCTTCAAGGCATTACAAAAGAAATAAATTGAAAATAAATTTGAACTAGAAACAAGCAAAAATCAGAAATCCCATGGTCGCTTTCCCTTCATGCTGACGTAATCATTGATTGTCCTTTCATTCTCAAGTTGCCTCGTGAGCTTCAAGATCTTCCTTTCCTGCTCATGATACTTCTCCCGGTAGGTATCCCTTTCTTCCTTCAGCTGAATCCAGGATCTCTTTAATTCCCCAAGATCAATAGGCATGTAAGGATAAATGACTGTATAAGGAACACCTTCTTCATTGGTATGCTCCACAATCACTGGAAAAACAGCTTCATAAGGCATCCCTAGCTTTTGAGCACGGGCTCGAACCCACTGGAGATAAGGTTGAATAGGGAGAGAAGTCTTTGGTCCTAGCTCGTGAGGGTCAGACCTGTTCACCATGCCCCAAGCTCGTATAAACCTGCGGCGATGCTCACCAACGTCCTCCTTGTAGTCAAATGCAATATCTGTAAGAAGAAGCTCATGAGGACTATCTCTCCGAGCGCGACCAAACTTTCGTAAGGCCAAACAAGGATTGTAGGTTATTTCTCCTCTAATTCCAAGCAAAGGAACATTAGGGTATTCCCACATCGATCAATGATAGCTACTCTTTCCATATCCTTAGAGCTCTAAAGAATATCCGTGTGAGCAAGGGACATTATCCTGTAAGCCCAATATAAACCTTCCTCATTTTTCAATACAGACTTGGGGAGGTGCGAAATAAACCACCTCGCTAGCAGCGGCGTGCAACACATGAGGGTCCCTCTTCTTCGCACGGTACGAGTATAGAGAGCATGCAGAATATCACCCAGAAGAGTAGGCACAGGATTGCGAGACAGGAAGATCTTAACCGCGTTCACATCTATGAAGGAATCTGGATTTGGGAAAAGAACCAAACTGTAGATGAGGAGAGCCAAAATGTCTTCGAAAGCCTGAAGGTCCAAGTTATCCCAGAACTGTTGAGCTTGATCCATCAGAAATTTGGCCAAGAAACCTTTAACCCCGCTACGTGTCTCCCAGTTGGATACTACATCAGCCCTTTTTAGATGTAAGGCTGAAGCAATATCCTCGGGTCTAGGAACCTCCTCCAAACCTGTGAAGGGTGTCTGCTCGAGGATGGATATGCCCAGTAAGTCAGAAAACTCCTCTAAAGTGGGAACTAGCTGATAATCCGGGAAGGTGAAACAATGATACACCGGATCGAAGAACTGGAAGAGCACACTCATCATCTGCTCATCCAACTTTGAAGTGACCAAACTAAGGAGCTGACCATGTCTTCTAATGAATGAAGAAGTATCAGGAACTTTTGAGACTAACTCTCTAATTTGAGCAGGTATTTTCACGAAGTTAACTTGAATGGTGTTTCTGTGCACTGAAGCCATAATCTATAAAACAGAACAAAGATAAATCCCCTCGGTCTTCGAAATGGTTAGTGTAATGAAGTATGCATGCTATGTTATGATGCATGATGTCATGATAAAAACACAACAGGTATAGCAGATAACAGACATGGTAAAGGCAAACAAGTAACACAATAGCCCTTAAGTTTCAGGCTTGCATGGGGTCTAGGTACTACCCTCTTGAAGTTCAGTTGGTTTTAACCTGTCCTAATAATAGTAACCGGGTTCTAGAGGTTCTCAATATCACTGACCATCCTCCATCGATCATGGTTTCAGCTCACATAATCTTTTCTTGCAGCCGGAACTATCTCGAGAGTATGGTCTCAATGAGTGTAGCATCGAGTATCAACCAGTTCCCAGCTTTACACTGAGACCGGCTATCTCACTACTTCCTATGGCCAAGTTGGTCAATTATAGGTTCTAAGGTCAGTTGATGCTTAACGACCCATATAGCAACCCCGTATTCTCCTCGGTTATCCACAAGGGATACCGGTACCAACCAATGTGCCACATCAACGTAGCTACTTCTTCAACCGTATCAGTCTACGCCGTACAGTTCCCTCACAGTTTATTGCTACTTACCTAAAAGGTGTCCCCCAGATCCGGGTTAGGATCTATAGTAACTCCAATACAAAGCCCTAAAAAGTAAAGCAATCAAATCATACAATAGAAGCAAATGTGATAAACTAATCCTAAGGTATACCCCACTTATTAACTCCCCAGCAGAGTCGCCAGTTCTGTGATACGGTGGCCAGAACTGGACTGTTTTGAAATGCTGGTTTGCGTTTTGCGTTTGTGTTTGCAAAATGTTGCGGTAAGCAAGAGTCGCCACCGACTTTTATTTTATCCAACTGAAAAGGAAAAAAGCACAGAAAAATTCCTTTTTCGAGATTTTGAGTACGGGGGGTAGATTATAGAAAGGGAAGGATTAGCACCCTTTCTATCCGTAGTTTTCTACGGGCTCTTAGGTACTTGCTCATCATTTTAAAAATTGCTTGTGTGTGTTTGATTTGAAAAAGTTTTTGACTTCGATTTAACCCTTGCTTCTGTCTTCAAGAGTGTTACGAAGTTGTTTTGAAAACTTGTTTGAAAAGAGTGTAAGTGTGGAAAAGTTTTGATTTTGAGCAAGTACCTACTAGCATCTACCTACTCAAAAAAAAATTGTTCTATGTTTGTTTCCTTTAGACAGCACTATCCTACTATTAGTGAGTAGGTAGCACCGTCGTTGGAGGTTTAAGGGTCAATTCAAAAGGGACGTACGATCACTAAAGCAATGTTAGGACGTCTTAGTAATAGCCCTAATGTCTTAAGATCAATATTCGAGGCAACCTTTCTGAGGCAACATTTCCGAACGAGACTTTGATCTTTTAGACAAAAAGAGCGACCACTAAAATAACCTATACTTAATGATCGTTTACCGAAGGCAACTGAAGTGAGAGTATACCCTAGGAGTGCGCATGTGCGAGTGACTCAATTTCAAGTTATTTATCTTTGCACATTTAGGGTTTGCTAACCGTTTTAAATTTAACATGCATTCTTGTCATGAAACCCTAATACCATACATCTAACAGTTTAATATTTGCAAGAATTTAAAGTGCGGAAAGTAAAGCTACGTTATTACAAGGCTTCAGGTATTAATTACATAGCCAAAAACAACCCATAAAAAACGATAAATAAACGAAAAAGTCCTAATTAATCTATTACATTCCATGAGCAATTACATCAATATGGTAAAAATTAATAAAATGCGCGCGATGAATTAAGAACGAGAAAAGTTAGGGTTTTGACCCCGTCTAACCTAATTAAAGGAAAACTATTGTTGATTGTTTTCATTATTTTAAGAAAAAAATAAGATTTTAAATTAAATACAAATCTAATTAGTAATTAAATTAATTTAAAGAAAATTAACTATTTGGCCTATTTTTGTATTTTTGGTTATTTTTAAGAAAAAGAAAATAGAAATTAAATTAAGCTAAAACCCTAATTTTCTAATTGTTTTTTTAATTTATTTACAAAAGGAATTAAAGTTACCTAATAAATTAAATTAACCAAATAAATTAAAAAAAATTGATAAAAAATAGACTAAATCTAATTGGATGACAAATTATTTTTTATGATTTTTTTTTATAAAAAAAGAATTAATTTTGTGTGAGTAAAAATAAATTAAATGAATTAATAAAGAAAATATAAAAGAAAAGAAAAAGAAAATGGGCATGTGAAATAGCAAATTGGGGGGGTGTGTATATTAGCTTCTGGGTCCAAAACAAGTTGATCCATGTTGACTTCCACGCTTCAGTGCTTGCACGTTGACCAAGGTTTTTGGTGGACCCTCACATGATAGCCTTCAGATCTGGCATGTGGACATCTGGTTGGTTGGATGATGATGTTCCATGGTGGTCATCACACCTATGCGCGTGCCTGATTAAACAATGCAAAATAGTATGAAATACATGGGGGGCCTGGGATTCGAACCCAGGTCCTATGGCCTTTTCACCTGCATCAATGCCAGTTGAGCTACACACGTTTGTTGTATACAAAAGAACAAATAAATAATATAAAAAAACAACTTTGTTAAATTCCTGCGCGCGAATTTTCAAATGGACTAACGGGATGGTGCCACACCATCGTCCCTGTCCTCTCTCCGTTGCTAAAAGGTTCAGTGACCTTTACCTACAAACAAACGTCCGTCACTACAAATCCTGCACACTTCAAAATCAAATACAGGCACGATAAATGGATTCTAAAGCCATGAATCAAATCGCCTTGGCCTGCTGAGCATTATGGTGCCCTTCTTGTGGACCAATTTCACCTGTACCAAAAGATCCTAAAACGAGACAACAAAACCTATAACAATGGTCGATTGCAGTATAGCCAATAAAAATGCAATTAATTGTTATGAGTAGCTTGCAAATGCTTCAAGGAACAAGAATATGTAAGTATTTCATGCTATAAGTGCCAAAATAATGTGATTCGATTTCAAGAAAAAGCCATGGTCGTGGATCACTTACAGTGAGTTCTAGCGCTGGAAAATGCTTGTTCTCGATTGGTATAGCTTCCTTGCAATCCCAGGAAGAGAATGAGATGGCTAGGGGATCTTGAAAACGCCTGGAAGTACAAAATCAAATCACCACTTTCTTTGAATTTTTTCAAGTTTGGTTCTGCCTTTTCACGCCTCAAAACCCTGTTGTTTTTTGCTGCAATTGTACACTATATACCACTGATTGAATTAGGGTTGCAATTGTGATCTCAATCTTTGCTAATTATGATTTGTGATCTTGATTTGATTCACTTGAAAATCTTTCCAAAATAGGCCAAAATCAATCTTTTTGTGCCCACATATGCCTTGCACGAATTGATTCACTTGTTAGCTGGATATGGGATCTGAAATGTGCACAAAATTTTAAGGTTTGAATGGTTTGGATATTTTCATGATTTATTTTGATTTAAAATGATTTAATTGAAATAAAAAATAAAAATAAATAGCAAAAATAATATAAAGACAAATGGAAAGAGCTAGGTCTCGTGGACCATGCTACAAACTCAAGACAAGTGCAAAAAGTTGGGCCCATTTGACAAAAATTGCAATTTGAGGCATTTTTTACTTTTGGCAATTTTGTAAAAAAGGTCAACTTAACCAATGCATAACTTCCTAAATTTTGACTCTTGGAAGGTGTTCTTTGACTTTTTAGAAATCTCAAGATGTCCTCTAAGCAACCCTTTTGGTCTCATCTCAATTTGGTCTTCCATGTTCATGTATGAAGCTTTGACAAAAAAGGTGTTTTTGTTGACTTTTCAAAATGATATATAATGTCCAAATTCATAACTTCTTGTGAGTGAATATTTTGAACTTGGGAGATGAAGATGAATTGTATATAATTTCATCCTATTCAATATGAGCTTTGGATTGGTCATTTCTCATAAAATATGAGAAAGTTATGCTTGGTCAAAGTTGAGTTGACTTTTCCTATAAAACCCTAATTTAGCAACTTTTGGGTTTTGATGAATTGTGAGCAATCCTTGATGAATCATGATCAACCCTTGATCAAATGATGAATAATACTTCAAAATGAGGATGTTGACCAAAAATATTGAAGTTTGACTGTATGTGTGTCACAGTTGACTTTTGCCCTAGCATAGTCGATTTTCAGGCCTTTGAGCAATTGACTGAGCAAACTTTCTCTGTAAGGCTTGAAACTTGACATGGATGATCTTGAGAACATATTAGGACAATATTGAGCATTTGGGATCCATTGGACTCAAGTATCTTGATGCAACATGAAATCCTAATTTGAGGTAGACTGCCTTAGGAGAGAACTTGTCTGGTCAACCCTTGGACTTCTTTGAGCAATTTGGAGACCTCACTTGAAATGTATTGAGAAATATGGGAGGGAAAATTTTGGGGTACAACAGAAATCATCCTTGGGATTTTCCCTATTCAGATCCCTATAATCTACACAAATACGAACTTTTTCGTCTTTCTTCGGCACTGGTACCATGTTTTCCACCCATTGGGGATAAGATGTCACAGCTAGGAATCCTGCATAAAATTGTTTCATCACTTCATCTTTTATCTTTTCAGACATGTCAGGCCTCATGCGACGGACTTTTTTTTTTACAGAAGGACAATCTTCCTTTGTCGGCAGAAGATGAACTACAATGTCGGTATCCAACCCTGACATATCTTCATAAGACCAAACAAACACTTCCACATAGTCATGCAACATCTGAACCAATCTGTTTTTGACACTGCTTTCCAGGTTAGCGCCAATCTTGACCTCTTTCTTGTCTATCTCGGTACCTAGATTGATGACTTCAACTGACTCTTCGTGCGGCTGAATAGCTTTTTCCTCTTGTAATAGAAGTCTGGCTAGTTCTCTCGGTATTTCACAATCTTCCCCGCCTTCGTCTTCGGCTTAGTTAATTGGGTGTTCGAAATCATAGTCGGCAATAGTAGACTCATTGGCAATGAGATCCAGAGTGGATGAGGACCTGCAATAATGTGTATGTGTGTGTGTGTGTATGTGCATGTAAGATACATGGCTACTTTGAAAAACGTAATTGAAGAAAAAGAAAGACAATGAGCACAAAGATTTGAATGCAAAAGTCCAATGATTTGTATTGAATGATCATATGATAAGATGAACATAAATAAAACCCTTGAGAAATGGACCATAGTGCCTCGGGCCAGGTACATGGCTTAAAAGTCATTATTTAATATTACAAACAAAATATTCTTGAATTAATAGAAAGCAATAAACAAGTAATTACTCCTCAATGAAGGATATGGGAATGAAATCCTTTACGTGCCAATTATTGAGCTCTGTTGTAGTAGGATATACCCATTCTTCAAATGCACCTTCATCATCAGAATCACCTACAACGTTAACTTCATGACTTCCAATACGGAGAGGGGGTTTCCCTGCACGAGCGTACCTCACTTCTTTCTGAGCCTTGATAGTGAAACCCAAACCACATTTGTCTGCTTTGAATGGGATCTCGGGGAGTTTCTCCCAAGAATCACAGTTTCCTTCTTCGACTGCGGCACGAGTGTAATAAGGTGGGAGAACTGACTTGGGATGTTTATGTTTAATCACAATTGTTGTGGTTAGCAAGAGTCGCCACCGAATTTTCTTTTATCCAATAAGGAAAGGCTGAAAAGAACAGGAAAGACCTTTGAGATTTATTTCTTGAGTTTGGGGGTAGATTATGAAAAGGGAAGGTATTAGCCCCCTTTTTCATCCATAGTTATCTATAGGCTCTTATTTGCTTGCTAGATCACTTGCTTTGTTTAAAAATATGCTTTTTGGTGGTTTTTGAAAGTATTTTTGAAAAGGTGCCTTCGTTTAGGCGAACTTTGTAATGATTCTCGTTTCGGTGAAAATGTATACAAAGTGTTGGACTTTTTGAAAATATTTCATGTTCTGAAAGTGTTTGGTGTGTGTTTGTTTTGAAAGTGTTTGTTTTGAAAGTGAGCAAGGATGTTTGTTTTGAAAGTGAGCAAGAAACTAAGAACGTTTCTACCTACTCAAAAGTCTTTTGTTCATTTCTCCTTTCCTTTGATATTTTTATCTTACCATTGATTGGTGAGAAGCCTTATCTTTGGATGTAAAGGGACGAGCGTGGGTCATCGTATAATCATGGTAGCAATGTTGTGAGATATCCTAGCACTTATCTTCGAGGGACTAAGATCATTTGAAAGGCAACATTTGTAGCATCATCGAGGGACTATGATCTTGTATTTTTTATTTATTTTTGCTAAGACATCCCACATGCATAACATGACCATTTTTTAGGCAACAAGTGGAGTTAACCTTACGGGTGCATGTGTGAATATTGTGTTTGATTTGCATGCATTTAGTCTTTGATCAGGGTTAGCTACTTGTTGGTTTTATCTTTCCATACAAACCCTAATTACTAGCATTTATATGAAAGCGATAAATTGCAGAAAAATAAATATTTTGCGCTATTACAATCAGTAAGGGGATGGGGTGTACAAATTTACAAATGGGGATTGCAAGAAATTAAAATCCTAATTATCTATTACAACCATATTGAAAAATGTACAAGAAATGTAAGATGGACTTGTTTTGTTTTTGTTAAGAGAAGAAAATGAGTTTGCTTAAGAAAATATTTTTAGTCTTTTGGTTTTGAAAGAAATAAAAATAAAGTGTGTGAATATAAAAATGTTTTTTGGTGTTTTTGATTAATGAAAATAAGAATGATGATAAAAAATAATAAGAGAAAAAGTGTCAGAATCAGCGCCTTGCTGAAAGAGGGGAGAGCAGAAGCTCTGACTCTGGTGCGTTGCAAGTAAGAAATAACATGTTAGCAGAAACGGGAAAGGTCGGAAGTTCTGGATCTAGGTACAATGAAGTTCTGGAGTTGTTGGGAATAAGAGAAATCCTAGAAGTTCTGATGCAACTGGCAGCCAAGAAATTCTAATGTTACTGAAAGGTCAGAAGTTCTAGTCGCTGAGGGAGTTTGGAATTTCTGGTGTAGTTGGAAACCTAGAAGTTCTGATAATGAGTATGTGAGGTGTCAATGCTGTTGAATGGGGATGTCTAGACGTTATAGCCTAGGATCACTGTTTTGACAAGCAATTAAAGAGGATTGATCTAGAAGTTATGATCTAACTAATGGGGTAAAAAATATCATGAAATGAACATAAAAAAAGTGTTTCTGGGGATAGAACTCGGGACCTTTAGCACTAATGTCTTATGTACATGCTCTTTACCACTGTGGTAGCTATACATCTGGTATTAGAAGCAAAAACATAAACATATAATACAAAGTAAGTTCTAATGATGAACTCCATCTCCTTCTCGACGCTAATCAGAGCATCTGCAGCTTAGTCATTTCTCAATAAAACAGAAAATGCACACATATTAGTTATAGCAGATTTCATCATGGTTTCAGAAATGTAAAGTATCAGAGTTGTAGATATGGCAAGCATGAATTTTGCTAATCCTAATTTCCTTAAGAAGTTTTGAACTGAAATTCTCCCTACTTAGGCAAAAAATACATGAATTTTATGAATATGTACAACATCAGAGTGAGGATATCTACATTATATTTTTGAGTACGCAAGCCTATCTATGCCTAAGTGCTGAGGTAAAAGTCAGAAGAAACTAACCTTGCAGCTAAAATTGTTCTGTGAACTAGAATCTGGTTCTGACTACTATGATATTCTGGTCAACTTTCTCACGTGCTCAGAAGGCTGGAACAATCTTTAACTTGAATTATGAATGGCTGGAAAATTCTGGAACAACCAAGAAGAAAAGTTCTGATTTTGAAATAGAAGTTAGTGGAGATTGTATTGTAGTTTGTAAATAGAAGTTAGGATTGTTTCTAACTATGCGTTAGAAGCTGAATAGGTGATTTGGCCAAGAGATGTGCAAGAAAATTAGAGTTTGGGCGTGAAAAGAAACAGAAGTTTAGCAGGTTTTTGTGTTTATGTTTTTAGTTTCAAGTTCTTAGAAATTTTAGCAAGGTTTCAAGGCTAATTTCCAAATTCTCGACCTCTTTACAATTGCAAATGAAGTTCAATTTATAGGTAAGGATTTTGGAGCTTGGAGAAGTCAAGAGTACAACCATCAAGCTAGGGTGCTGACTTATTCTTGAAGCAAGTTTAAACAAATATGGTTGTTAGCAGCTTTAGCCGCGCTTAAGCTGGATTTGTAAGTAGGAATTAAGAAAAAGTACCCTTAGAAGTAAAAGCAAAGCACAGGTCCAGCATAAACTTGTACAAAAGTTTACTTTTCAAGGACAACAATGTACTTTTATACCACACGTGGGGAAATCCTTTGGATAAAGACTTTAAAGTGGTTGTGAGCATTAGATGATGATGAGATTTATCAAAACAGAAATCCTGCAATATGAAATTATGTATCATAGCTTAATCTGGATCAGAAGTTCAACATCAGCGTAACCTAGAACGAACATCCAACTTCTGATCTTTAAATCTTCCTGTTCCAGCATGTTCTGAAGGAGTTCTCATACTTTCCAGAAAGCTTGTAACACGCTTTGTAGACCCTTTTTGAATTACTCTTGCAAATTCTGATTGAACCTTCGTGAAAACTGATCCAAAAGTTCTAACCAAATCCTGTTTTGGAAAGGTCCAGAATTTACTGAATGTTTCGGTTTCACTGACGTGTCTTCAAAGATGTATAACTTGAAATCCCAGCATTTCTAGAAGAAGTTCCGTTCTGCAATGTTTTAGATCTCATTGAGGTCTACAACTCGTGTGTTAGAAGTTCTTCCAGAATCAACTTGCATCATGGTGAAAATCTGGCCATAAGTTCTGAATTTATCATATTTCCTAAACACTTAAAAAAATTTCTAAGTATTTAGAATTATGACTTTTTCAACATAATCTTGACTTTGATTTTCTTGATGAAACAAACTTCATATTCCAACATGTCTTGATAAAATATGATTCTTGATATTTGATTTTAATCTAAAAGTCAAAATTTGACTTTTCAGTGTGCAATTGACCATTTTGCCCTTGTGCCCATTCCAACTCTAAATTGATGTATCAGTGCTGCCAACTTGATGTCATGAGAGATCTTGGGGGGAAATTCTTGAGAAACGAGAGAGAAAATTTTGGGGTACAACACATAGCTAGTCCCTTCGCAGGGTTTCTGTTCTCATTGAGAATGTCCACCCACAACTTTCTTTGTTCTTCCTGCTCATCTGAACTCTGTTGATTTAGGGTTTCCTCTTCAATAGAGACAAAAGTAACCAAAGGAGATTTCGTGGTGTTACTAGAACTTGCTTGACTCGTGGGATTATCAGTTACCTCCAGATTCTTCACCGGAGTTGTTATTGATTTGTTAAAGATTTCTGATGGCTTCGGACGCCCTCGCCCCATCACCCAATATTAATATCAAACATTTTTATATATATTATTTTAATAATTTAATAACTCTTCATTTTAAATTCTAATTTTATATTCGTCTAAATCAATTTACATTCTCATGGAATTGGGAGAATTTCAGAGGTTGAGTGAACTTAAATTAGTAAAAATTAATTTTAAATGAATATTTTTTCTCAATCTTAACGAAAAAGAATGTTCTGATCATTAATTTAAAAAAAAAAAATTTAAATACATTTTTGAAGAATATTGTTTTTGTTTCCATGCGTCTTAGATCACTTGTGGTATCGTTTATCTTCACTATTTTAATATGATATGCAATTGTTTCTTCTTTTTATTTATTTATTTATTTTAGCAACAAACAAACCCTTGAATATATAAATGTAAAATTAATTCAATCCTAAAAAAATATGTATGTTTTTCTCAAGCCATAATTTTTATTTTTATTTCTAAAATAAAAAATAAAGTAAATGTTTACAATTTTACATGTCAAAATCACCATTTTAGTTATAAAAAAAATCATCAAACCATGTACAACTATTGATCAAAAAAATAAATTATATAAAATTAAACAAACCAAAATAATTTATTTACGTCTCAATAAAAAAAGTATTTAAATACATTTTAAATCAAATTCGTACAACACACTCGTTTATTATCTGGTATCATTGTATTTAAACCTTTAACATCCCATAACATTTGAACCTTATGATAGATCATTGTATTTAAACCTCTAACAATCCATATCAGTTGAATCTTATGATAAATCATTATATTTAAACCTTTAACAATCCATACCATTTCAACGGACTCAGTTAATTTTTGCCTTTATGAAATTTGATTCTTTATCAAGTACTTCTATTATTTAGACTAATATTAACAATTCTTCTGACTCTTCTTCGTCAAAACAAAGTTTTTCAAAAGTAAAATTAATAAATTTCATCAAAAATGTCTCAATAAAGATTAAATAAATTTTCTTTATTATTGATTGAAAAAAATTGTTAAATAAAATTGATTATGATAATTTAACAATGATTTTTTGTCTTAAAAAGCTTGAAAAAATAATTTTAAATAAATATTTTAACATATTATTTTATTTCTTTAAGTTTATGTTGGGTCGTCTTCAATCGTTTTGTCCCTTAATCATCTCTAATAATAATATCAACGTGAGGATGACCGATTCAATCCATCTTGATGTCAAAGGTGGATTTTAAATCGATGTTTCTTAAAAAAAAACTAGATTTATTATATTTTTATTTAAATTTAGCGTTTATATTTTTTTGCACAAAAAAAACTATTATTATATTATAGTTTACTTATTTTTGATTCATAATAATGTGAAATTCTTTGTTGAGGTATATAATGTAGAATTAAAAGCTTCAACTATTTTCTTTTTTTATTTTAATTCAAAAAACTTTAGTTGATATACTTTAGAAAATAAGTAATAAAAATGATTTAGAATTTTCTTTTTTCAATAAACAAATAAAAATATGCATTATAAATAAATCAGAAAAAACTAAAACAAAAAACTTAATTGTCAATATATTTTATAATAATTTCTTTGAAATATGCATCCCACCGAAAACAATAATACATAAAAGACTAAAATTTAATTATTATTATTATTATTAATAAATAAATTTTTGTAATTTATTGAGCTCCATGTTCATTCTCAAAATTAAATATGTTTTCAAAGAGAAAAGTGATTGGCTAAAATGTTGTACATTTTATCTTACCTTAAATATTTTCTCTAATTTATTATCATTTATCAATGATAGATACACTCAGATCATTTATCAATGATAGATACACTCAGAAACAACTAGTATAATTATATGTATATTAGATATAAAATATATGATTATATTAAATATTTAACATTCCATAAAATAAATTTAATGTACTGTCGTATTAGCTAGAGCCTAGATTATATTTATTTTTTACTAAAACATATAATACTGTCTCAAGACTATGTCCCAATGACGGTATAGATATAGGGGCCATGACGTTTAATATCCTTATTGCAGTCCCATATTCGATTGAGAAGGTTCTTCATTTTGAGTCGCTTTATACTATGGATAATTCGAAAATGGCAACACATGAAGTCTTCTTTTAAGAATTGATTCAATGTAAATTAGACTTTAACTATTCAAAATCATTCGAAAATGGCAATATATGAAGTCTTCCTTTAAGAATTCATTCGATTTAAATTAGACTTTAACTCTTCAATATAATTTTGCGCATGTAAATAGAAATGTATAAACACATTTAAGTAACTCTTTTGTGTTGTTTTTATTAGCATTGATAATTGATAACAACTAAAATGATTTTGTCTATATAATTTTCAATATATATATATATATATATATATATATATATATATATATATATATATATATATATATATATATATATATATATATATATATATATATATATATATATATATATATATATATATATATATATATATATATATATATATATATATATATATATATATATATATATAAAAGAGGGATATATTTACAAAAACTTACTCTAAATCGTATCTCATACTATTAATTTAATCTATTTAAATTAAATATATATTCAAGAGAATTCATATTTTTTCCACTTTATTTTTATTCAAAGGATCATGTTTTCTTTCACTTTATATTTGCAAGATTTACTTTCTAAAATTGTTTGTACAAAGAATTTTAATTTTTTTAATTATTTTTATATAAAAAATATTTTTCTAGACTTTTTTATAGTAAAAGTACTTTTAACACAAAAATCTAAAAAAGTATTTTAAAAAATATATATTTAACATAAATATAGATTTAAATTATATTATATTATATTATATTGTAAGTCATAATTATCTCCCAAAAAGTTAATTTTTTTTATTTTATTTATAAGAGTAACACAAGAGTTCAATTTCAATTATATTTTATATTTTTTATCACAATCATAATTTCATTTTTTACACATTATTCTGAATTCTCTAAAAATCATTAAATTGAATAAAACAAAAGGTATTTCAGAGAAAATTTTCCACAAGTCGTTTTTCTCAAACCTAAATTATTATTTTTAAATTTTTTTCCATAATTAACAAATAATTATTATATTATTTCATTATTAGTTTTTTATTATTATTTATATTTAAAATATATCAATGATGATATACTGTCAATTATTATTGGTCACACAGTTTTGTTTGCAATTCTGGTCATGTTAAAATTTCAAATTCAACAAATGACATTGAGAAATAGAAAGTTCTTTGTATTTTTTATTTGAATTATGAGTGGTCAAATCTAAATCAATCCAAATAAAAAATTTAAAATTAATCCAAAAAATTGAAAGTTGCAAAAAAAAAATTAAATTTATTAGATGTATTTGGATAATATTTTGTGAAAACCGATCGGTTTGGATCAGATTTTAAATTAATTTTTTAAAACCGATCTAAACCAAACCGAAGCATAAATATTTTTACACTTATTTACTTTTTATTAGTATGATATGTTACAAGAATTTATTATTAGGTGATAATAATTTTTTTAATAATATTTATTAATTTGGTATAATCTATTTATTTTTATTATTTCAATCATATCAATCACTCTTAATATGTAATATTATGTTAGATAATATATCAAATTATAATTTATTAATACTTTTATAATATTAATAAAAATATAATATATAATATAGATATTTAAAAACCAATTTAAATTAAACTGCATAAAATTAAATTAGATAAGATTGAATTTTTTTAATATATAATTCAAAATCGAATTGCAACAAACACCCTTTATAATAACCATTCATTTCTCTGCATTCAGTTGGAAAACAAGAGCCAAACTTCTTAAATCACACCATTTTTTCAATTCCCCTCTCCACCTTCAAAAATTTCACGGAAATAACTTCCAATTTCAAATCCCAAACTTCTCCAAACCTATATTTTTGGAATGGCTTTAACGAATGTTCGCCAATACCCTTGAACAACCGTGAACAGTCACTGCATCTCACATATCTCTTCACGCGAATCCAATCTGCTCAGTCACGCTGAATATTGTTGGCGGTATTCTAGAGGTGGTATGTGAAAAATTATAGTGTTGCAGAATTCTGTAAAGAAAACTATTTTTCGTCACTTTTTGTACTATACTTCTACTGGTGGATGACCATTGAAAATTCTGCTTTTTTTTTTAATTCACCAAACACTTCTTGCTCTTAATCTTAGCATTACAAAGCCTTTATATAGGCTTGAATGAAACTGATAGAGAATACAAATAGGTTGTAATCAAGATGAGGACTCTTTGGTTCTCTCAATTTTAATGATACAACTCTACCATAAATCTAAATAAAGACAATCATTATAATGTGATGGTTACAATTCTCTCATAATGCTTCCTAAAGATAGTGGTGGTTACAACACATTAATTTTAACACTCTCCCTTAATGTGTTGCTCTTTAACTCCCATTGCTTCTCTAAGTTGCTGAAATCTTCCTCTTGGTAGCACTTTAGTAAAAATGTTTGCAAGCTGCTCTTGTGAATTGCAGAACACTAACTGCACATCACCATCTTCGATCACACTTCGAATGAAGTGGTGCTTTATATTAATATGTCTTGTTCGACTGTGGAAAACTGGATTCTTCGCCATGGCTATTGCTGATTTATTGTCACAGTGAAGCAACAAACTTTCTTCTTGCTTTTCTTCGATATCTTCAAGTATTCTTCTCAACCACAATGATTGTTGTGTAGCCAAACCAGCTGCCAAATATTCTGCTTCAGCTGAAGATTGCGCTACAGTATCTTGTTTCTTCGAACACCAAGAAATTACTCCTGAACCCAGGCTGAACACATAACCGGAAGTGCTTTTCATGTCATCAACACTTCCAGCCCAATCACTGTCACAGTAGCCTTTAACTTCGAGTTTAAAATTCTTTTCAAACCTGATTCCATGTTCCATGGTTCCCATGAACATACCTTAGAACTCTTTTTACTGCTCCAAGGTGTAAGTGACTCGGTTTACTCATAAACCTTGAGAGTAAACTAGCAGCAAACATTAAATCGGGCCTTGAAGCTGTAAGATAAAACAAGCTTCCAACCAAACTTCTATACATACTTGCATCTACTAATCTTCCACCATCTTCCTTCTTTAATTTTTCATTCACCAATAAAGGAATATCAACAGGTTTGCAGCCATTCATGCCAAACTTTTTCAAAATATTTTAAGCATATCTCTTTTGACAAATAAAAACTCTATATTCATCTTGGTAAACCTCAATACCAAGAAAATGATGCAGCAAGCCAAGATCACTCATCTCATATTTTTTCATCATTTCTATTTTAAAATTTTCAACCATTTTCTTGTTGTTACCCGTATACACCAAATCATCAACATAAAGGGCAACAAGAAGGATATCATCTTTACCTTTATGCTTCACATACAAGGTATGCTCACTTTGACTTCTTTCAAATCCTTGTTGAATGAAGTAGCTGTCAATTTCACTATAACATACTCTCGGGGCTTGTTTCAACCCATAAAGAGCTTTCTTCAACTTGTAAACTTTTTCCTCTTGGCCTTTAGTCACAAAGCCTTGAGGTTGCTGCACATATACCTCTTCTTTTAATTCTCCATTCAGGAAAGCTGACTTCACATCAAGTTGGTACAGGTTCCACCCTTTCTGAGCTGCTAATGCAATAACTGTTCGTACAGTATCCAATCTTGCAACTGGGGCAAAAGTTTCACTATAGTCAATTCCAGGTTGTTGTGCATAGCCTTTTACTACCAATCTAGCCTTGGCTCTTTGAATTGACCCATCTGGATTATGCTTCAATTTTTACACCCACTTTACTCCAATAGCTTCTTTGTCATTTGGCTTTTCAACTAACTGCCATGTTTTGTTTTTCTCAATGGCATTTATTTCTTCTTGCATCGCATTCCTCCAAGCATCTTCTTTGATTGCTTCATCAAAATTTTCTGGTTCCACAACACAATAGTTGCATCTTGCATAAATATCACTCAAGTCCTTCAATTTTATTGGAGTTGAGCTGGGATATGATGAAATTGAAATTTGTGAACTTGGAGAGGATGAGGAACTTGGTGTACATGGAGCTGGTTGCTCATTATCAGTTGTTGGGTTTTATTGTTGTAATATGATTGCAGTGACTGTTTTCTCCTTCGTTTTGTCTTCTTCCCAATTCCAAGAAGCGTTCTCATCAAATACAACATCCCGGCTAATGATCACCTTATTTGTCTTCAAGTTGTAAAGTCTATGGCCCTTTGACATGGAACTATACCCAATAAAGACACATCTTTCACTTTTTTCTTCTAGCTTTGTCCTCTTTTGTTTAGGAATTTGAGCATAGCAAACACACCCAAAAATTTTAAGATGGTTCACGACGGTGTTCTTCCATTCCAGGCTTCAAATGGAGTCTTTTTCCACACGGCCTTTGTTGGACACCTGTTCATCAAATACACAACAGTGTTAACGGCCTCGGGCCAAAAGGTTTTAGGCAAACCTTTCTCAAGTAGCATAGACTTCGCCATCTCCATCACGGTTTGGTTCTTTCTTTCAGATACACCATTTTGCTGAGGTGTATATCCAACAGTGAGCTGTCTTTCAACACCTTCATCTTCACAAAATTTATGAAATTCATTTGAGGTGTACTCCTTCCCTCGATCTCTTCTCAGCATCTTTATAAATCTGCCACTTTGTTTTTCGATTAATGCTTTAAATTTCTTAAAGATTACAAACGTTTCAGATTTTTGTCTCATGAAATATACCCAAGTCATGCGGGTAAAGTCGTCAATAAACAAGATAAAGTACCTATTTTTTCCATGAGACAAAGTATTCATAGGGCCACACAGATCTGTGTGTACAAGTTTCAACACTTGTTTAGCTCTCCATGCACCTTCCTTTGGAAATGGTTGTCGGTGGTGTTTGCCAAGCACACACCCGATTTTTCTTCGATTCTTGGCAGCCCATACACCATCTTCTTTTGATAGAGTAACTTGAGGCTTTCGTAATTCAAATGCCCAAGTCTCCTGTGCCATAAACACGATTCATTCTCTTCTCTGGCCATCATGCTTACATTTTTCTCATAGTTAAAAGATAGTGGAAAGCTCCTGTTGCTAGTCATCTTCACAACGACAACACTTCTTCTTTCTGAGTCAAAAATTATGCACTCGTTATTCTCAAAGTTTAGAGAATAGCCGTGCTCCAGAAGTTGTCCAATGCTAAGCAAATTTTCGTCTAATTCCGGTACATAGAGCGTGTCATGTATGACTTTGATTACTTGATTTGTGGTGACTCAAATGCTTCCTTTCCCTTTCACTACGACATGTTCTCCATTGCCCAATTTAAATTTTGAGCCAAATGAAGAATCAATATTTATAAATGCTTCCTTCTGTCCGGTCATATGGTTGCTACAGCCGCTGTCCAAATACCATACATTTTTACCTTCTTCATGCAATGCTTTTTGACAAACAAAAAATAAATTTCCTTCATCAGATTCTCCTTCTGCGTACGAAACATGTTGTTGATTTGCAAGACGACAATCCTTTTGAAGGTGCCGAATCTCTTGCAATTGTGGCATTGCGGTTTACCTTTGTTCCAATAATCCTTCTCGTCATGAGTACCGCTGTTACAAATTTTACACCATTTGTTTTATGCTCCATTCCATCTTCCGCCATTTGCGCTTCTTCTAGATCTGCCACGTGAGTTTCGACCTCTGCCTCTGCCTCTTCCAAATCTGCCACCTCTAGAAGACTCACCTCTAGTTTGTATTTGGGGCTTATTTTCACCATTGTTGGGCTGAATGTTGAGTTTAGATTGAAAGGAACTCTCGATTGATTTTTCAGAATGTCATAACATCCTTTGATCGTAGGACCTCAAAGACCCCATCAACCCTTGAATAGTCAATGTTGATAGATCCTTGGTTTCTTCTATTACCCCCACCATTGGGTCAAATCTTGCTGTCAAACTGATCAGAATTTTGTCAACAATTCTGCGCTCTTCTATCGTATCACCATGTGACTTCATCTGATTCACCAACTCGGAGAGTCTGTTGAAGTATTCGTTCAGGCTCTCATTCTCCTTCATCCATTCATTTTCATAATCTCTCTTAAGAGATTGAAGCTTCGAAGTTCGCACCTTTGAGTCCCCTTCGAACTCTTGTTGTAGGATACTCCAGGCTTCTTTCGATGTTTTAGCTCTCATAATCCTTGGGAAGATGGATAGAGAGACCCCTCTTTGAATCATCCCGAGAAATCCAACATTTGTGATCTTCTTCTTTAATTATTCAAGTCGTTGGCTTGATTCTTCAGCCTTTTCTTTTGATTTTTCAACCTCTGTCACCGCCGGTTCTTCATAGCCGTTTTTGACATACTCTAGAACATCCAAAGATGTGAATAGAGTCTCCATTTTAACAGTCCAAAAATCATAGTTCTCTCCTTCAAATAGAGGAACTTTGACATTGTTGTAAGTTACGGAAGGGTTGTTTGTGGAAGCCATAACTGTTGTTATTTTTGTTGCAGCTGCAAGGATCTGCAGCTCTGATACCACTCTGTTGGCGGTATTCTAGAGGTGGTATGTGAAAAATTATAGTGTTGCAGGATTCTGTAGAGAAAACTACTTTTTGTCACTTTTTGTACTATACTTCTACTGGTGGATGACCATTGAAAATTCTGTTTTTTTTTAATTCACCAAACACTTCTTGCTCTTAATCTTAGCATTACAAAACCTTTATATATGCTTGAATGAAACTGATAGAGAATACAAATAGGTTGCAAATCAAGATGAGGACTCTTTGGTTCTCTCAATTTTAATGATACAACTCTACCATAAATTTAAATAAAGACAATCGTTATAATGTGATGGTTACAATTCTCTCATAATGCTTCCTAAAGATAGTGGTGGTTACAACACATTAATTTTAACAAATATCCAGACGCATCTGTTTCAATCGTGATACACTTGCATATGCCGGATTGGCTTACAAAGAAAAATATGGTAAAAAAGTTTCGGATGAGATAATCATAGATCGGATATAGAAAATGATGAAAATAGTGATTTCATATAAGAAATGGGAAGGAATTGTGAAACTCAATCTACATGGATTTGAAGAAAAAAGAATCGAATGAGATTTTTGTGAAGTTTTTTGGGTCAAAGAAACATGGACAGAGATGAATTTTTTATTGGATTGTTCTGTGTGTGGTGTTTTAGAATATGAGGAGGATTGTTTTGTTTTGTTTTTGGGAGTGAATGAATGAGAGAGAATTTAATGAATAGTTTTAGCTTTTATGTATTTTCTTTTATTTTTTTCTCCATTTTTTTTATTATTAAAGTTATGTTTGTGATTTATGATGAGGTTTTCTTGACGGTGATTTGTCACTTTGCAATAAATATGAAATTACTCTGCTTCATTACTTGCTTACAAGTCCGAAAGCACAAATATTTTGTTTAATAAAAGTGTTATTAATAATTTATTTTTTTCATTCTAAAATTCAAATTATTATCATTAAATAGAATAAATCAAAAGTAATTCTAGAAAAAGTTTGTTAATTTTTACGAGAAAATACAAATTCGTTAAGGATAACACAAATTTATTAATTATAAAAAATTATTATAATAAAAAATTATTTATCTTATATAATTACATTAAATATTAAATTGTATCAAATTATAACTTTTTTTTTTTACATAAATCAGACAAATTTAAACAAATTTCATTCTCATTTACAAGGGTGATTAATTTAGAAAATTTTCAATATTCTTAATTGTCTTTTAATTTTTTTTAAAATTGGTATTGTATTTTTATTTATGATTTCTTTTAAATATTTTATCCTGTATCACACAGATATACATATTAGAATAAAATGTTATTGTATTTTTATTATTAAAAGTCAATATATAATTTTTTTAAATATTATTTTCAATTAATAAAAATATTAAATTATTTAATTAATTTTAATACTACTATAATTTAATTTATAAATGGTAAATAATTATTTAAAAAAATTAATTTAAGAATTTTGTTATGTGACTCGTAGTTCATTTAAATTTATCAAAATTATAGTTGTATTCAATCAATAGCTTGGAATTTACCTTTAGTGAGAATAATATTTAATTAAATCAGACAAATTTTAATTCTACAAATTTTTTATAGCAATTTTCATTTTTAATTAAGATCATATTTTCATGATCTTAACTTAAATTTTAATAAAAATAGTTTAAAAATTATGATTAAAAAATAAAATGCACACAAATTAAAAATTAAAATTAAAAATAAGAAAAATAATCGTAATAAAAAATGAGAATTGTTACCAAAAAGTCAAAAAAAAATTTGTCTTATTTAATGAAATATTATTGTTATTGAAGTTAAATTTTAATCTACAACTGAATAAAACTACAATTTTGATAAATTTAAATTAATATTTCGAGAATGCAAGAGAATGTGTAATAAATGAAATTACAATTTTGAGAAAAAAATATAATATATAATTTAAATTGAAACCTTGTCTTACTCTTTAAATAAAAAAAACATTATTTGAAATATAATTGTGATTCACAATGTAATATAATATAATTAATCTAAATTTTGTGTTGACATTAGAAATATAAATTAAGAAAAAAAATTATATAAAAATAATAAAAAATGAAAAATATTCGTATGATCTATTTAAGGAAGTGAATTCCACGAAAATAAAATCAAATACAATATCGATCCTCTTAAATATATTTAATTATAACTTATAACTGTTAGATTAAATTAATATTAAAGAATAAGATTTGATATATATATCACTCCTTATATATTTTAGACTTATTGTTAGAGTAAATATATATATATATATATATATATATATATATATATATATATATATATATATATATATATATATATATATATATATATATATATATATATAAAGATGACTCAAGTGAGAAAATTAAATTATTATGAAAATTAAAAGCAATTAATGATCATCATTATGTAGTTTATGTCAAAATTTAATTTTTAATATATATTTATTGCATTTTAAGAATTATGATAACTAATTAAGCTATTTTTATAGAATTTTTAACATAAAATAATTTTATTATACTGATTTTATTATTAAGTTAATATACAAATATTTATAATTATTTTATTAAAAAATAGCAATTAATACATAAATTAGAACTTATAAAAATATTTTTTGAATTAATATATAACTGCCAGAGATAAAGGTTTTCAGGGTGTTCTCAAAGACGCTTTGCACGTTCGACTACATCAATCAATTCAATATCCCTCGGTGTCGTGCATGCTTAAAGATTTCAGGAGTGTTGTCGAAGACACTTTGTATCCGACTACATCAATCAATTCCCCATAGCACCTAGCGCACCTATAGACTTAAGGGGATCTGTCGGAGACGCTTTGCACATTCAACTACGATAACCAATTCCTCTAGGAGTGCTAGCAGCGACGCTTTGCACATCCAAATACAATATTTAAATACTCTTTATCAAAGAACTACACACATTTTTATGTAGTTGGCGCACTCCTTCGGATCTAGCCAATCTAAGAGACGTGAGTAGTGGAGATTGAAGACGTCCATCTCGCACCAAGATTTACCTCGGTGGTAGGGACAGGGATCCTCTACCCTTGATCGGGAAATGATCCTCTATGACACCTGCGTAGTTCAAAGCATGACTGCATCTAGCTGGTTTCATGCCCCCTTTAATTGTAAACGTAGGTTTAAAGCATGGCTACATTTGGCTGATCTCATGCCTCACAATCGCAAATCAGACAAATGGACGCCTCAAGCTGGACCGACGTCTTATTAACAAAATGCGTACATATTAACACAACATGCTCGTGAATGAAACATTCAAACATGGCTTCGCTAGGGACTTAAGTTTGTTTTCACTTTAATAAAATAATTTTTATTGCTCTTTGTAGCAAACAAATTTCATATACTACAGGGGCCAAAATCGAACTCTGACGCTCTTTGGCTATCATACAGCTGAAAATTATGTTTAACATAAGTACAATACAAAACCAAAAACACAAGCATGCAAAAGGTAATAATATAAATAAATATTGTTTACAAGCCAAGAAATGAAGCCTCGACAAAATCTTTTAGGAACGAAATAAAAAAAAAAATAAAAGGGACAAAAAGATCTTCAAACATCTCTTGCCGAATCTGACACACTAGGATCACCCCTGACATTATCTCTAGGAACAACTTGGAAAGGATCTAGTTGGTCAGCAATGAAGAAAATTCCAAGATAGAATCCTCGCGCATGCAACAGTGTCTGATCTCGGCCCTGGTATATGGACTTCATAGGTCACTGAAGGGTCTCTTGAGATTTCTACCATGAAGCAACCACGTTTTCCTCAAGGAATTTTAAAAATTTGGCCCGTTCATCCTTCTTCTACTGAAGAGCTTCCCGATCTACTTCAAACTCAGGCACCCGTTTACGGTAGCTTCAGAGGCCTTTTTCCAACGATCATCTCCCTCGATAAGAGAAACCTTCAACTTTTCTACATGAGCCGCCAAAGTAGGCAGAGAGCCATATCGATCCACCTTCTCTTGAAGAGAATCAACAAGCTTGGCCTTTATGCATAGCTCAACCAATTCCTTCTCAGTAGTGGAATTCTCCCGCTCAAGAGTCTCACACTTCTCCTTATGCTCATCCTGCTCCCTGACAAGGTCACCTGAATCCAATACATTATCCTGGCTGGTGGCCACCATTGAAACCATGGATCATGGCTAAAACAAGGTGTTCAAGAGTTGCTTTATGATTCCTTTCATTTCACATATAACACCCATGAGTTGCTTCTTCAATAGATGGTGCTGAACTATTTGCTCTATGAATGTCATGAGCCAAGTTTCATCAACTGTCGAATTCGTCTCTCCCAAAATCTCCCTTGGACTTCAAATCCAACAGTGTAGCACTTAATTGAATTCTCAAGCTGGCCCAACATAGCATATGTGTCTCCCAGTTGCACGTGACCAAAAAATTTAGCAAGAGCATGCTGTTGACTTTCCCCACTATAAGGAATTTCAATTGATCGCTTAAGAATCAGAATTGCCTCACTATGCTGACCCAAGCTGCAATAAATTGCTCCTGTAACATGTAAACATACGACCATTTTCAAATTCGATTTCCCATTACCAAACTTCTCAAAAATCTTCATTGCTTGAAGAGGTAGTTCAAGAGCTTTATGTGGATTATCTCCTGATGAAATAAAATCCCATGCTTGCTTTAGTAATATCGGTGGTGCCTGCCTTGGTCTATCTAATTCTGATTCAGCCGAATTCTCAACACGACTCTGTAGCACTAACTTTCTCAAAGGAGAACTCTTCGAACTCTTCACGCCATTAACTCCCCTAGTTTGTTTCTTCAAAGGCTTATCATTCTTCCTCTCCATAGGATATTTTGTAGAAGGATTTTTTTCCTTTGGGTTTAGATTTTGGTGAAGTATCAGGACCCGACAATGAACTCAATACTTTAACAAATTTTTCTGAGGAAACCAGACTTTTGCTCCTAGTTTGAATCTCAGACACCTTATCCAACTTCTTATCATTGGATAAACTATCAATCCCAGAAGATGTTTCACAACTAGAACTCTCTCCATGTGTTCTTTCCACCTCCACCTCCTCTTTCATTATCTCCAAATCCCTCATCCGTCCTCCAACCAAATGATGCAGTTCCTAATCAATCCTAGACTCATCCCTATCAGATCCAAAACTCTGCTTCGAGGGAGACTGATCAAAACTATGCATATCACACACATTTTTATAAAGCCACTCAATCGATGGCTCAACCACCCCATTGTCAACTGGGAAATTGTGACATGTCTTTGGACTCATTGATCCCCTGGGAGACTTAATCAGATTTACAGTTTCCTTAACCGGAGAATGATTCTTTAACAGGATCCAGAATTCCTGTGACACTGAATATAATTGTTTAGAGTGATGGATGGTTACTGAGGGAGCAACTTTTGTACCAAGGATATGACAACCATTGCAATAAAATAGAAATCTTAGTAATGAGATGGTTGTGCAGTAGCAAAACAAAGTAATGTATGAGAATGTGGTAATAGCAATAACATTCAGGTTCAGCCTATTCTAGTTGGCCCTCATAAATTATAAAATCCAGGTGAAACTATATATATTTAAGGTTTTCATATGACCTAGTTAAGCAGTTTCACTAACCTTTGCACATAAATTGCGAGCCTGATTCCAGTCTATATCATGGTATGGAACGGTAAAAAGCTCTTTTCTCAAAGATAATATTGTTGGTGTGATTGGACCAACAAACCTTTTGCCATACAAGTAAGACATTGGCAAATAGACCATCCAGCAGTGACACAATATCCTTCCCGTAATGCATAAAATGTATATATTTAAAGTGTGTTTGTATGAAGTATTTTAATGGGGAAAAGTAATTTTTTGAAGGAATTTAAAATGATTTGATCAAAATCTATTGTTTGGATAAAATATATGGAGAATTGTTAAAATGATATAAATTTATAAAGTATTTTATTCAAGTCAAATTTAAGGAATTTCAAATGACACCAAAAAGTAAAGAATTTGAGATTGCTCTATAATTTGAATATTAAATTGTTTATTAATAATTTTTTAAAATTTGCAAAATGGTCCTTATATTTTATAAAAATTACAAATTTATCCTAAAAATTGCAAATAAGTCCCTAAATAATTTTCAAAATTAACAAACTAGTCTTGAAATTTTCAAAAATTGCAAATTGTTTTCTATTTTTCGTATTTTAAATTTGGCCCAAATTTTTTTATTTTAAAATGACCCTAAAAGGAATTATTTTAATACTCTATCCAAACAAAAAAAATTTAAAATTGAATAAATTTTAATTAAATCATTTGAATTGCTTAGAATTTTGAATTCTTTAAAAATTCCTAATTACCTTATCCAAACACACTCTTAAGTTTTAATATTCTAGGTAAAACTATCACTACAAGAAAAAAGCCCTTTAGTTAGGGGGGTTAACTCCTCACTAAATCAAAAAACACTTCATAAAATCAACATTTGCAAGGGGTTATGTCCCTTAACTAAATCATTGGTCGCAGACAAGGGGTGAGGGGCTAAGCACCTAGCCAATTAGCTTGGGGTTAAACCTCTCGCTAAAGGCAAAATTTGATTGTCCATTGGCTAGGGGCTTTACCCCTAGCTAAATACCATGCCACTTTTGGCGCAGGTGCTCAATAAACGCAGAGAGTGTGCAGGAAGCGTGCAGGAAGTGTGTATAGTACAAGCGACATTAGCTAGGGAATTTACCACAAGCTAAAAACCAAAATTTATTTTTTAAATTATAAACGTAAATATTTAATTTTCTTATTATTATTATATTTATAATCAATGAATTTCATAATTATAATTTAATAAAATAAAAAATTCAATATTAATAATATTAGTAATATATTTTTAAATATAATAAATAATATAATTTATAATTAATATTATATTAATAAAATACTGAATTAAAATTAAAATTAAAATATTACAAGAACATTGTTTATAATTATAAATAAAAAGTGTTATTAATAAAGATTAATTTTCTTCATCGGTGTTACTGTCTTCATTGTCATTTTGCCCTTGATTATCACGCCCTCCAAATTATTGCATAAACTGTTGAAAAATACGCATAGATTCCTCATATTCTCTAGTTTTTCTTCTCATTTCTTCCTCCATTTCTCTTCATCTCCTCTTCAATTCTTCTATTTCAGCATTTCTCGCTTCCACTTCACGGGCAGCCTCAGAGTGCGCTAATAATCTCACAGTTTCCATCATGTCTGAGAGTGTGCAGGAAGAGTGCAGGAAGTGTACATAATACATGTGACATTAGCTAGGGGGTTTACCCCAAGCTAAAAACCAAAATTTATTTTTTAAATTATAAACGTAAATATTTAATTTTCTTATTATTATTATATTTATAATCAATGAATTTCATAATTATAATTTAATAAAATAAAATTTTAATATTAATAATATTAATAATATATTTTTAAATATAATAAATAATATAATTTATAATTAATATTATATTAATAAAATACTGAATTAAAATTAAGATATTACAAGAATAATGTTTATAATTATAAATAAAAAGTGTTATTGATAAAGATTAATTTTTTTCCGGGTGTTACTGTCTTCATTGTCATTTTGCCCTTGATTATCATGCCCTCTAAATTGTTGCATAAACTGTTGAAAAATACGCATAGATTCCTCATATTCTATAGTTTTTCTTCTTATTTCTTCCTCCATTTCTCTTTGTCTCTTCTTCAATTCTTCTATTTTAGTACTTCTCGCTTCCACTTCACGGGCAACCTCAAAGTGCGCTAATGATCTCACAGTTTCCATCATGTCCGGGGTAAGTGAAGGTTGAGTTGATGATCCTTCACCATCAGCAATTTGCATTCTGAAACTCCTATCACACCGTCGAATTATTTGGCGAGAGCTCCAACACCATACACTCTCCTATTTTTTCTCTTCTCACGAGATACATCATACCAAGTCTGAAACTCAGACTAGGATCAGTGGAAAATCCCGACGGTGGTGGTGTATATTCAGGATGCTGTGATAATCTTAGGGCAAGATGTTTTTCATACTCCTCCTATTAAAAAGAGTAGGTGTTATTGCAATTTAAATTATGCTAGACACAAAAGAAATAAATAAAATGACTAAGTTTAAGGAAAACTTACTTGAATTTTTCTTGAGCGCTCATCAACAAACTCCCTATTTTTCTTGAGATGAGTCTCTTTATGGAGCTCATTAAGAAACAGATATACTTTAAACTAAATAAGAATACTAAATAACTATAATCATGCACAATTTTTATTAATAATACAGTATACTAAATAAGTAAGTATACTATTTTTTTATATAAATTAAATATATTATGTTTTATTTAAACTAAATATACTTTTTTTATATAAACTAAATATACTTTTTTCATATAAACTAAATATACTATTTTTGAAAATAACTAAATATACTATTTATAAATTAAATATACCATTTTCTTATATAAATTAAATATATTATATTTTATTTAAATTAAATATTTACTAAATATACTAAATATTTAAATTACATATAAACTAAATATACTGTTTTTTCTATAAACTAAATATACTTGGTATATTTGGTATATTATATAGATTAACTATATATTTGGTATATTTTATATAAACTAAATATACCTTTTTTATATAAACTAAATATATATTATTTTCCAAAATAATTAAGTAAATTATTTATAAACTAAATATACTGTTTTTTTAAATATAAATCAAATATATTATGTTTTATTTAAACTAAATATTTACTAAATATACTAAATATTTAAATTAGATATAAATTAAATATATTATTTTTTCTATAAACTAAATATACTGTTATTTAGATTAACTAAATATTTATTATATTTTATATAAACTAAATATACTTTTTTTAATATAAACTAAATATATAATTTTTTTTAAAATAACTAAGTATACTATTTATAATCTAAATAAACTGTTTTTTATATAAATTAAATATATTATGTTTTATTTAAATTAAATATTTACTAAATATACTAAATATTTAAATTAGATATAAATTAAATATACTATTTTTTCTATAAACTAAATAAACTATTATTTAAATTACCTAAATATTTATTATATTTTATATAAACTAAATATTTTTTATTATATAAACTCAATATAATGTTTTCTAAAATAACTAAGTATACCATTTTTAATCTAAATAAACTGTTTTTATATAAATTAAATATATTATGTTTTATTTAAACTAAATATTTATTAAATATACTAAATACTTAAATTATATATAAACTAAATATACTATTTTTTATATGAACTAAATATATTATTATTTAGATTAACTAAATATTTGGTATTTTTTATATAAATTTTGGTATTTTTTATATAAATTAAATATATATTTTTATATAAACTGTTTTTATGATATATAATATATAATATATAAACTATTTAATATAATTAAATATATAAACTGTTTTAATATAATAAAATATATAATATATTTTAGAATAAAAAATTTAATATTTATAAACTGTTTTAATAATCTATTTAATATAATGAAATATATAATATATAATATATTTTTGAAATAAAAAAATATATAAACTGTTTTAATATATTATTTAATATAATATAATATATAATATATAATATATAATATATTTTCGGAATAAAAAAAATATATTTTCACAATAACAATTAACTTAATATATAATATATATAAACTAAATCTAATATACATAATTATATCAACTAAATCCAATACATACCTAAACCAATTTAATTTTCCTAAATGTAACATATAATTCAGAAAAAAAATTTAATAAAAAAATAAAATAAATTACATACCTTATAAAGAAGCTTTATTAAACAAAGCTAGTGTTGATGGAGAAAAATATAATAAATACCTACGTATTTAATCCAACAAAAATTAAAATTTATAAATTAATATAACAATATATATCTTAAATAACATATAGAAATAATTTTATTACCTTTGAAATATAAAGTTAAAGCTTCCAATAGAATAAAATGTAGGATTAATGGATGAAAAAAAAAATGAAGAAAAAGAGGAAGTTGAGGGAGTTGCAGAAGAAGAAGAAATTGAGAGAGAGGCCCAACTGCTTAAATGAAAGAGAAAGAAGAAGATATAATACGTAAGTGGTAAACGATACCAAACTTGACATGGGGTTAGCTCCTCCCTAGCTGCCAAACGGTACCATAATTAGTTTGGGGCTAGCTCCTCGCTAGCTGCCAACAACTGTTGTCCCACTGCAACACGCAAGCTGGTTCAGAGATGCAATGTGATGTGAAAATGGGCTTGGGGTTAGTCCCTTGTAAAAGTACTATTTTTCTGGCGAGGTGATGACCCCTCGCAAATGGTCAACCGTTATTATTTATGACAAGGTGATGCCCACTCGCTAAATGTTTTTCCTTTTTCTCATGTGTTACCCCCTTGCAAGCATCCAACAGATTTATTTTCAAATTCTTTCCCGAAATTTAGTTACGGGGAGCTCCTAACCACACCAAATTTTAAATTATTTCTTTTTAAATTATTTAGACAGGGGATAATCCCAAATTAATAGTAAATTTAGCTAGGAGCTTAACTCCTATTCATTTGCTCCAAGCTAAATCAGATTTTTCTTGTATATATATATATATATGTATATATATATATATATATGACTCAGTTAAGTAGTTTCACTAACCATTATGTTTGAAACTTGACCTCTAAATAAAGTATCTTCAGTTGATAGAGTTACATTATGTGTTTCTTGTAAGCGTCGGTATGCCTCTCCATGCCACCACTCAATATCTGAAAAAACATAACAACATAACAATTACATTATAATAAGATAATTTGGATAATAAGTGTGTTGCGCTTTGGCGTAATTACAATGAATTACTGTATATGAAATTCCACTTGCTTTACAATGCTACGGATCCTCGTGGTCAGATTATTAACTAATTAATCTATATCTGATTTATAATTATTTATTATAATCGAATATTATAATAAATCCATATAAATAATTATATTTTTATATAATCGATTATAAAATCGGTTATATGTATAACTAAATTTTATAACCAATTATGAAATTCATAATCAGTTTTAAAGTTCAAAATCAATTTTAAATTTAAAACCGAATTTAAACTTGAATATCCAATTTTTTAAATTGAATATTATTTTTTACAAATTTTTTATACCTCAATATTAATTTTGGGGTTAAGTCTAGGGTGGGGGTTTAATTAAGTCCTTCACCGGTGAAACTCCAAAAAATAACCACTAGATTAAAGGAATGATTCAGATTTAGTATAATAAAAAAGAGAACATATAAAATCAACTACAAGTAATTATTTTTACACAGTGTCACAGTATTCTTACTTTTCGTAAGAATTTTGTTTTCGTTAAATTTATGTTTTGTCGCATTCTCAACCGGTAGAGCAACCACTCTAATCTTCTCTTTTTTCACTATAGCTTGCCATTTTCATCTTCAACCTTCACAACACTATAAAATATTTTACAAACCCTATTCATCTTTTATTCATTCACCATCCATTTTCATTGGCCTCCGCAGACAGACACACATCCATTTTCATCGAGTTTGACAGTCGTCGTAGACAGACAACATGTTGGACATCACCCAATTCAGAGAGGAAAAGAATGGCATTAGCAACCCTAAACTCATCTTCCAATCCCAACGCCATTGATTCACTAGGAGTTATCAGTATCGACAAACAATGGCGAATGCATACTTATCTCTTTATCTCTAAAGCGATAACAATTGCATCAACCTAATCTTGCTTTCTTGCAGGTCAATTTGATTTAGAGAATATCCAAAAAGATTTCAACAAGTACAATAGGGAAATCTATAAACTTAGGCGTGTAAGCATCACTACATTCAGTTCTTACTTATACACATTACAATTGCAAATCATTATGTTGTTGTTTGTTAGGCTGGTGAAGATACAACTAACCCCATTGCTGAAGGGACTAAGAAATCTATATGATCTTACCAGTTGATCAGAACCTGAAAGTGGTCCAAAAGATGACGTCGGCTACGCTGGAAATTTGAGAAGAGGGGGTGTACCTGCAAGACACTCCGACAATCAAGTAAGAATGGGTGCAAAGAGATACAAGAAAGATATTAGGATTTTTAGAGTGAATATTGGATACCTGGCCTTCACAAGTGTGAAGGTTTATATAATACCCCCGACGCTTGGCCATTGGTTTCTATTTTTGGGTCTAGATACTAGGTTCCTCAAAAATAGGTAATTGCCAGGACTTGGTCAAAATGGACAATCATGCTCGTAACTAGTTGTTGCTCCGAGCAAGGAAGAGATTATGGGAAGATATGTTGTGAGCGCTTTCCTGGTTGTCTGCTCCACGTGTGTCCAGCAGACTGGGAGATGGCTGCCAGTATAGGCAGGTGTACGTCTTAGGTATCGATGGTTTTGTTGCCCATGGGGCGTGGTCGACCAGGTATACCCGACAGGAATGCCAGAGCTAATGGGCCAATGTTGTTAGGCCATGCAGAAAGTAAAAGCGGATTAGGCCAATTTTATCCATTGGGCCAGTCCAAAATAGTAGCCCCCAAGTTGTTGCTCCTAGGCATACGAGTGATAACTTAGAGTCATCCCGTGTATCAAAGTGGAAATGCTTTTGGTGTTCATCGTAAGAGACGAGGACGCTCCAGGACGCGTTTGGGGACGGTCGTATCAAGGGGCCTGAACATGGTCTCTTGTGTTCGGCGCGTGGGGAGCTGAATGGTTGATCAGATCTGAGAGATAACATGCCATGCTTGCATCGAGCCACGGGCTATCCTAAATGTGCAATGATGGAAGTCTAGGGACTAGGACATAATGATGACGACCCCTGGGCTTCCATAGGCACATGCCCGTTCACGTGCTAGAAAAGCTTCCTATAAATGGGAGAGAGGAAGCTTCATTTTCACTTTTCGCTTGCTTTCTCCTGCTCGTTTCTTCTTGTTTTGCAAAGCGCCATTGTTCATCGCCGAAGTTTCTATTTGTTCCGCCATTCACTGCTGAAGTTTCAGCTCGTTCCATCATCAATCCTCCCAAACCAAGTAAGTTCCTTGATTTTTTTCTATTTCTGTGAAATTCATCTCTGTTCTAGGTTATATTTTCTAAATTTGCTCCTAGAGATACATGTGGTTAAGATTAAAATAGATTTAGTGAGGAAATTTCCAGTGGTTTGTCAGCGTCTGACGGTGGTTCTACCACATGAGGATGTCAGTTCCACCGTGAATCCTTTGGGAATGTATGATGTTAGGGATGACAACAACGAGTTACATCGAGCTTTTGTGTCGTTTATGGGTTTCTGCGATGATCTTCATGTGTTTCTGATGAACTCTTAATTGAGGTTTAAGATCCAATTGTCGGAGAGATTATCCCCTGCACGGGCTAGGGTTTATCCTGGAGGACATACGCCTAACACGTTAGAGTGAATCATCCTCGTGTCATTTTTTGTTGTTTAAGTGAGGTCTCTGGTCGGATACAGGGTCCTTGTTCCTTTGTGCACCCTTTCACTTGATTAGCGGTGGAAGAGTGTATTTAATTTGATGTCGAATTCACTTTCGTCCTCTGATTTTCAGGTAAAATGGCCAACATTATTGAAGACGAAGTTATGAGCGAGCAAATCGATTCTTCATAGGGTTCCTCCAAGCATACCTCGGCCGAAGAGATCATGTTGCGGTAATATGATTTAGCGCCAAGCAGATCTGGGAAAAATTCTACCGAGCAGAATGTGTAGAGGCACTTGCGGCTTCTACATACTAGATTGTGTCGGGTCCTCGAGAGATCGCCTCATGCTTCGCCGAGCACCCGGATGAGGTGTTTATAGTTGTGTTCATAGGGATGGAGGGAGAGGGTGCTGAGGAGGAATGGGTTGTCTACATCCCTGACAAGCACCACCGCATCTGCTAGAAGTTCGATGTAAATCATCTTCCTATGTATGAGATCCTTTTCAAAGACATGGGTTTTCGGCTTCTCTTTACCGACCTACATGTGGCCATTTTTAACTATCTTTGCCTTGCTCCCTCGTAGCTTCACCCTAACTGGACCGCCTTTATATGGGCTTTTGAGATTGTGTGTGATTATCTGAAGACTGGCACCATTGTCCCTTTGTTTTTTACTACTTTCATATTCAGAGAGGCACCGCTGGTAAACAGTTCAGATGGGTCTCCTTGAAGCAAGCTAATGGGAAGATGTTTAAGGCTTACCTTGAATCTATTCGACATTTCAAGGACATGTTCTTGTTGGTCCAGCCTGTGTCAGAAAAGGCGCTCTTTAATGTTTTTATGAGCATCCCCACGCGTGGTGAGGACGGGGAACCCGTGCTGAACGTGGAAGGGAGCTGAGGATGGAGCTGGTGCAGATATTCCATTTCCATTGGGGCAAGGAGCACTTTGGTCGTGGGATTGGTCATCACACCATGAAGGTGGACCAGCTAAACCCTAGAGATCGGTCTAGTTACGGTCGATTGTTGGCCTTCGTCGTGAGCATACCCCTAATTCAACGACTGGGGAAAGGGGAAAGGTCCTCGTTGACGAGGAGGGTTATTAACGTCAAGTAGGTCCTCGAATGCGATGACCTTTGAAATATTTAGGTAGTCGTTTTATTTTTTTGACTTTCCCTTACTCTAATATGCATGTTTTGCTAATCCCTGTTTGTTTTATTGTAGAGAAAATGTCCACTCCTCAGGAGCGTCTGATCAAGAATGATGCGATCAAGGTTAAGAAAGGGAAGAAAAGGATTGCCAAGAGCATTTTGGGTGCTGATGGGCCAGGTGTGCCTCCGACAGGGTCGGGGACCTCTTCGTTAGGCCCAGTTGTTAGGCAGGCTTCTCCTCTTTCGGTGAACTCGAGGTCCAAGAGACCCCATTCAAATGACCTGATATATCTAACCGGGGAGAAAGATCTTGGGAAATCCAAGGCGCCCCTCTACTTCCATAATAAAACTCTCTTTAAAAGAGGTTCCTTAGAGGTCCACCGGAAAGAGTCCTTGTTATATGGGCAAATGGATCATTCGAGCAAAAGGGCCCTGCTGACTCAGGATACTGCTTCCTTAATGCAGATCTTAGGTGCAACGGTGATCCATACCGAGGAGGGGAGCATCGAGGAGCTGGAGTTGAGGAAGGTCCATGAGGTGAACAAGGTTGTTGACAGGAAGTTGAAGAAGTTGAGGGTTGAACTTGAGGACGTGGCGAAGGCGAAGAAGTTCTTGGCCGAGGAGAAGGACGCTTGGACGGCCAAGAAGAAAACCCTTGAGGAAAAGGTGAAGGGGCTCCAGCCCGCCATGGTTCCTAATGAGGAGGAGCCAGAGGATGTAAAGGAGATGACGACCAAGGCTGAGTTGGTTGCTCGCATCCAGTAGGACGACGATGATGCTCTCGTGGCTGCCGAGGATGGCTTCAAGAATGCAGTGGCCCAGATTCGCGTGGTGAACTCGAGGATCGACTTTAATTTGAAGGGAACTTGCTTCCTCCATCGTATTTGAGACGTTTTGTTCTGATGAAGAGTTTTTGGGGGATTTACTCGTTAGTATTCGGGTTCACCAGTGTGGGGAGACTGGTCGAACAACCAAGATAGTTTCCAGGCATGGGCCAAAATACAGGCCTTGTTTTGGCCCGAGCTCGGCAGCGTGAACTTCCCATCACGAGCTGGGTGTTCTGCCATTGTGGTACGATGACGGTTGAGCTCCTTTGAGTTTTCCCTGTCGAGCTAAGAATCTGCTCGTTAAAAGAGTGGAAACTTGCCTCTTCATTTAATTTGAAGTGTTATGCTTGTACCTGGGAATGCACATATGGTCGGGCAAACTATGTTCGTCATTTCGACAAAGTACGCTGACTGTATAGTGTCTTAACCGTAATATTGCCTTAGTTTTTCAATGTTCCGAGATCGAGAAAGTTGTTCCCCGTATAGGTTTTCTAAGTAGTATGCCACGTTCCATGTTTTAGTGTGGACGTGATAAGGGTCTTCCTAGTTTACGGCGAGCTTTCCTTCGCGAGACTCCTTCTAGTTTCTCTTTAAGACTAGGCTCCCAACTTTGAATTCACGTTGTATGACCTTAGCGTCATACCGTATGGCGATTTTTTGTTTGAGAGAGGCTTCTCGTAAGGCCGCTCCTGTTCGGATTTCCTCGACAAGGTCGAGCTCCCCCCTTAATTCTACATCGTTCATCTCTTCGTCGAGAGGGGCTTTAGTCCATCTAGAGGGCTCTATGATCTCGACCGGGATGACAAACTCGATTTCATATGCTAGTCAAAATGGAGTCTCCCCGGTGGATGAGTAAGTTGTTGTTCGATAGGCCCAGAGTACAATGTGTAGCTCCTCGACCCATTTATTTTTGGTTTTGTCCAATCTTCGCCTCAGGCCTCGTAGGATCACCATGTTTGTAGACTCGGCTTGCCGTTTGTCTGTGGGTGCTCAACAGACGCGAAGTGTTGGATGGTGCCCAACTTGGTAATAAATTCCTAGAAATTTTTGTCTGTGAATTATGTCCCGTTGTCGGTGACAATTGCTTGGGGAATTCCAATCCGGGAAAGAATGTTTCTTTTGTAGAAACGAAGAATGTTTTATGCGGTGGTTCTGGCCAACGCTTCTTCTTCTATCCATTTTGTGAAGTAATCCACGGCTACTATTAGGTATTTATTTTGGTTTGATCCTACCACGAATGGCCCAAGGATGTTCATGCCCCACCATGCAAAGGGCCAGGGGGAGAGATATACTTGAACACCTTTGGAGGCTCCAAGTGCATGTTCCCGTGGCATTGGTATTTATCACACATTTTCACGTGCTCTTTAGCATCGTGCAACATGGAAGGCCAATAATATCATGCCCGTATTTCTTTTGTGGCAAGGGATCTTCTGCTCAGGTGTTGGCCATTGATTCCATCATGGATTTCACACAGGATGTGGGCTACTTTGTTTTTTTCAATACATTTGAGGAGGGGGACGGAGAATCCTCTTCTGTACAATCAGCATTCGACTAGAATGTAGGAGCATGATCTTTGCCTAACTATGTTGGCCTCTTTCTAATCAGTTGGTAGTTCTCCTTTTGTAAGGTAGTTGTATACTGGGGTCATCTAGCATTTAATGTCCCCTATGGCGCATACGTCTATAATCGACGAGGGTTTTTCAATGTTCTATCGAGGAAGCATTTCATGTATTACCGATTTGTTTCCGCTTTTCTTCTTTGTGCTTGCCAATTTTGATAGGATATCTGCCCGAGGGTTGTGTTCACGGGGAACGTGTTGTACGTCTACAAACTTGAATTTCTTCATTCTTTCTTGGACCAAAGTCCAGTATTCAGAGAGATGGACATTTTTGACCTGATATTCTCCATGTACCTCGCAATGAGCTGGGAATATGTGAATATTTTCACTTCTTCGGTCCCTAAATCTTCGACAGGGCGTAGCTCTACCAGGAATTCTTCGTACTCGACTTAGTTGTTTGAGATCAGGAAAGATAGCGTGATAGATACTTCGATCAAGATTCCTTCTTTGTTTTCCAATATAATACCTTCCCCACTTCCTGTCAAACTGGAAGCCCCATCGACGAAGATGGTCCATCTGCACATTCTGCTCAGGGAGGCTGGCAAGGTCATCTCCGCCACGAAGTCGGCTATTACTTGATCTTTGAGGGCTTTTATGCTTTCGTATCTGACGTCAAACTCAGAGAGTTATAACGACCATTTGAGCATCCTGCCCGCCATGTTCGGCCGATCGTGTAGTTGCTTTATTGGTTGCTCCATTCGAACTACAATCGCGTGTCCCAGGAAATATTGTCTCAGCCTCCTCGTTACGTTAGTAAGCGCTAAAGCTACTTTTTCGATCTTCTGATACCTTACTTCAGGGCCTTGTAAGTCCTTTCTCATGAAGTGGATGGATTTCTGCCATTCGGGGGTTTCTCAGATGAGGGCAGCGCTCACGGCTTCAGATGCTACGGCCAGATAGAGATAGATAATTTCTTCCTTATCTGGTCGAGAAAGGACAAGTGGTTGAGATACTGCCTGTTTGAGGTGAACAAGGGCGCGTTCACACTCTTCGGTCCACTCGAAGGCTCCCTCTTTGCAGAGAAGTTTGAAAAGAGGAAGTGCGTGTTGGGCAGATTTTTCCACGAAGTGGAATAACAAGGTGAGAATTCTGTTCAAGAATTGAATCGATTTCTTCGATTTTGGCATTGGAAACTCAGAAAATGCCCGACATTTTCCAGGGTTGGCTTCGATTCCTCGTTCTGTTAGGTAAAAACCGAGGAACTTGCATGCCCGCACACCGAAGGTGAATTTTTGTGGGTTGAATCGCATTATACATTTCCTTGCTTGGTTGAAGACTTTATTTAGGTAGAGAGCATGGTCAGTTTCTTCTTTGGACTTGACAATCATGTCGTCCATGTAGACCTCGAGCATGTCTCCTATTTATCCTTGGAAGACTTTGTTCATCATCTATTGGTATGTAGCGCTGATGTTCTTCATATCGAACGAAATTATGTTGTAGTAATAGTTTCCCAAATCGGTCGTGAAGGCCGTGTACTTCTTATCCATTTTTTCCATGGGGATCTGGTTGTATCCAGAATACGCATCCATGAACGACAGTAATTTAAAACCTACAGTATTATCAACTAATTTATCAATATTGGGCAGGGGATAAGCATATTTAGGGCAAGCCCTATTGAAATATGTATAGTCAAAACACGTGCACCATTTCCATTACTATTTTTTACAATAACTACATTGGAAAGCCAGGTGGTGTACTGGGCTTCAGAAATAAAATTTGCCTCTAAGAGGTCTTTCACAGTCTGCTTAGCAGCCTCCGTTTTCTCTAGGGACTATCGGCGCCTACGCTGAGCAACTCTCTTAATGGAAGGATATATCCTCAGATGATGGCACACTATCTCCGGATCCAAGCCGGGCATTTCTGCTGCGCTCCAGGCGAATAAGTCTGCATTCTCTCTGAGGCACGCCTTCAGCTGTCTTTTTGCCAAGTCAGGGAGGTCAACACCGATTTTGACTCCTCTTGAGGGATTATCGCCAAGGGGAATGATTTCGATTTCCCCGTCTGAGATTGGGTGCATAGGGTGCGCAGGCTCCTTGCTGCTTGTTGACGAGGAAGAGCTTTTTGTATCTAGTAGAGGCTCTTTTCCCTTCCTCTTCTTCTCTCGGAGATCTTCTTTTATGAACCAGCTGTCGAGGTCAATTGTGTCGACGTGCGACAAGGGTTGTGGTTCTTTGGAACTATTGAGCAGGGAAAATCTACTGGATGTTTTGGGCTGCATGTTGATGGAGCTAAAGCCTTTAGCAGTCGCTTCAAAGCATCTTCTTGCTGCCTAAATGTTCCTGTGACGAGTGGCGACAAGTTCATGCTCAGTGTAGTATTTCATCTTTAGGTGCACAGTGGAGGGCACCACTATTAGTTCGGCTAGGGTAGGCCTCCCGAAAATGCACTGGTATAATAAAGGGAATTCCACCATGAGGAACTGCGTCTTGATCGACCTGGATGTTTCTGTCGCTCCGATAGTGACGATAAGCTCGACATATCCCCAAGGCTTGGTGACAGAACCGTTGAATCCCTGGAGGTCGGAGCCTACATAAGGGGTCAGGTGGGTCTCATTTAGCTGTAAAATGGTGAATAGTTGGGAGTACACTATGTCCATCGAGCTGCCTTGATCCACCAAGATTCGCCTGACGTCGAAATTGGCCATATGTGCCCTTACGAACAAAGGAATACTAGAGTTAGGGGACCTACCGGGAAGTTCTTCCCTGTAAAATTCAATGGGAATAGAGCTCTCTCTGATCTTATCAAGCGTGGCGTTCTTCTCGAAGCTAGCATCTATAAGTTACTCGAACCTTCTCTTGATTGAGCCTACCTTACACTTGTTGAAGTACCCACCAGATATAACCATTGTCGCTGGAAATGTCTTCTAAGGGCTATGGGTTACGAAGTATAGTGGGACTTCATCCAGGTTGGGGAAGTAGAAGTCTTTCGGCCAGGTGATGCTCAAGGTGACGGGCATGAGGCTCTGATCGGGGGAAGGCTTCTCCTGTTCCACTTTCTTGGACTCATGGGCGTCTTCGCGGGCTCCTTCCTTCTTTTTATATTGTTTGAGATTCCCATATTAGATGAGTATCTCGATGGCATCCTTCAAGTGGATGCAATATTCTGTATTATGCCCGTGAATTTTATGAAACCAACATTACTTGTTTTTGTCTATCTCTGGCTTGGTTGGTGTTTGACAGGGAAAGCATACCCTAACTTTTCGAAACCCCGAGTTGGCACATTTTGTCAAAATACACTAGCCTGAAGCGTTGAGGGGGGGGGGGGGGTGTAGTAGTGAAAATGACCAGATGGCCCCTTGTAGTCTCTTGAATCACATGATTTTTCTTCCCTTTTCTTTTCTCCTCCGTAACGGATGTCGAGGGCTCATCATTCTTTGAAACTTTTTCATTTTCACAATAATGAGAGTATCGCACGCTGTTAGCAGCCTCTTTCTCCTAGTACCGAATGTATGCTTGTCCTCTGAGCAGGAGGGAATCCAACGTTGTAGGAGTCTCAATGCCAACTATAACACGGTGGGAGAACTGACTTGGTTGTTTTGTGTTTGATCGCAAATTTTGCGGTTAGCAAGAGTCGCCACCGACTTTTCTTTTATCCAAAAGGAAAGGCTGAAAAGAACAGGAAAGACCTTTGAGATTAATTCTTGAGTTCGAGGGGTAGATTATGAAAAGGGAAGGTATTAGCATCCTTTTCATCCATGGTTTTCCATGGGCTCTTAGTTACTTTCTAGATCACTTGCTTCTGTTTGAAAATGTGCTTGTGGTGTGGGTTTTGAAAGTATTTTGAAAATGTCTTTGTAATGGTTATCGTTTCTATAAGAACGCGTACAAAGTGTTGTTTCGAAAATAGTTCAAAGAGGTGTTTGTGTTTTTGAAAGTGATTTTGAAAAGGGGTTTCTTTATAATGGCTCTCGTTTCTATAAGAACGCGTACATAGTGTTGTCTTTTGAAAATGTTTCAAAATGAGAGCGTTTGGTGTATAAAATGTTTTTGTTGTGAGCAAGCGAGCAACTAGGAGCGAATCTACCTACTCAAAAGGTCTTAAACATTATTTTCCTCCTCCTCTAGATGTTACTATCTTACCATTGTTTTGGTAAGAAGCCCCACGTTGGATGTGAAGGGACGGGTGTGGTACATTTGTATAGTCATAGAAGGAAACATATGGAACGTTTTAGCAATTTTGTTTTAGGGACTAGATCGTTTATCGAAGGCAACATTGAGGGTCATCGAGGGACTACGATCTTTTATCGAGGCTCTTTGCTAAAACGCCCATATTCGAGGGACATGATTATTTTCTGATAGACAACAAGTGAGATTACCTAAAGGGTGCATGTGTGAATAGTGTGTTTGATTGCATGCATTTTAGTCTTTGATTTTTGGGTTGTCTATTTGTTGTTTTTATCTTGCCATACACACCTAATTACTAGCAATATATGAAAGCAATAAAAATACGGAAAGTAAATATTATACTCTATTACAAACATTAGGGGGATGGGGTGTACAAATTTACAAATGGGGATTGCAAGAAATTAAAGTCCTAATTATCTATTACAACCATATTGAAATAATTTACAAGAATTGAAATGGACTTATTTTGTTTTTGAAAAAGAAGTTAGTTTACTTAAGAAAATATTTTTGATCTTTTTGTTCTAAAATAAATAAAATAAAACATGTGAATATGAAATATTTTTGTTATTTTTGGTTATTTAAAAGCTAAAATGAAATAAATGAGGGAAAAAGGAGTCAGAATCAGCACATTGCTGAAACGAGAAGGAACAGAAGTTCTGACTCTGATATGTTGCAAAAGAGAAAGTGTTAGTGAGAAAGTGGAGGGCCAGAAGTTTTGGGCCTGGGTACTCTAAATTCTGAGGTTGATGGGTTCAGAAGCTATAGCGTATCTGAGAACCTATAAGTTCATGTATCTCTAGCAAGTCAGAGGTTCTGACTATTTGAGAGAGTGAGGTGATAATGTTGTTGGGTAAGGTTGTCTAGAAGTTCTGATCTAGGAGTATCGTCTGACAGATAAATGGGTGAAAATGTCAATAAATAAACCTAAAAAATGACGCTTATGGGGTTAGAACCCAGGACCCCTAGCACTAATGTCTTATGCGCACACACTGTCCACCACTAGGGTGGTTGTGTGTGATACGGTGGAAGAACTGACTGTTTAATACTGGTTTGCATTTTGCGTTTGCAAAATGTCGCGGTAAGCAAGAGTCGCCACCGACTTTTATTTCATCCAATCATGGAAAAGGAAAAAGAACAGAAAAACTTTTTTCGAGATATTCTGAGTACGGGGGGTAGATTATAGAAAGGGAAGGTGTTAGCACCCTTTCTATCCATGGTTTTCCATGGGCTCTTAGGTACTTGCTCATTTTTCAAATTGCTCGTGTGTGTGCTTGCTTTGAAAATATTTTACTTCGTGATAACCCTTGTATCAGTCCTCAAGGATGTGACGAAGTTGTTTTGAAAACTATTTTTGAAAAGTGTTTGTGTGAAAAGTTTTATTTTGAGCAAGTACCTACTAGCATCTACGTACTCGAAAAAAAGGTCGTTTTTATTTTATTTCCTTTAGACATAGCTATCCCACTATTAAGGAGTAGGTAGCACCGCCGTTGGAGTTTGTAAGGGACGTTCGAAAGGGACAAATACAATCACTAAAGCAATAGTTAGAAAACCTTAGTAGTAACCCTATAGTCTTAAGATCTTTTCGAGGCAACATTTTCGAGGCAATATTCGAATGGGACATTTGATGTTTTAGACAGGAGGGCCACCACTAAAATCTCCTATGCTTAATGATTGTGTCCCGAAGGCAACCGAATTTAGGTAAACCCTAGGAGTGAACATGTGCGAGTGATTTGTTTCAGTTATTTTAATCTTTGCACATTAGGGTTTTCTAACTGTTTTAATTTTCATGCATTCTTTCCATACAATCCTATTAGCCATACATCTAGACAGTTAATGATTTGCTGAAAGTAAATGCAGAAATAAACCTAGCTATTACATGGCTTTGACAGTTACACAATTGCCTTGATGTAAGAGAAAGTCAAGGCGCGCGCGACGAATTAGGTACGAGAATAAAGTCTGAGTCCTAAAAAATCTAATCAATTAAAGAGGAAATATTTTTTTGTATTTTATTGTTGCGAAAAATATTTGAAATTTTAACCTAATTTGTCTAATTAATTTTAATTATAAAAAAGAATTTGAATTAATCTAATTAAGCTAATTAATTAATTGCAATTAAATATTTTTATGAAAAAAAAACTAAAATCTAATTTTTTTTAGTGATTTTCTGATTTTATGATTAAAAAAAATGATTTTTGTTGTGAAAATAATTAAAAATAACCAATAAAAAAGAATTAAAAAAAAGAGAGAAAGATTTGGGCCTGGAGTGATGAAGCAAACTGTGGGTGTATGTTGAACTTCTGAAACCCAAAAGGATGGCCCAGAGTCTGGCGCCTGATCCAATGAGACCATCTTCTGGGGACTCATGGTGGACCTGCGTATGCTGGCGTTGGATCTGACTAGAGATGGATCCAGAGGATGAGATCAGAGGGCGCGTGATGATCTTCAGAAGATGAGGTGTGCTGGATCTGGTGAAAATAATGGAGAAAATGCCAAAAGCTCACGCCTGGGATCGAACCCAGGACATGAGCTTCACACTCCCTTCCTCTGACCAACTGCGCTGGATGTCTCAATTGTTAATATAATAACGAACATATAATATATTGGAAAACAAGTTAGTGGCCAGAAAACGCGCGCCAAATTCAAATGGACCAACCACGCTGTGACACACATCGTCTTCTTCCTGCAACCGTCGTCTTAGGCATGAAGCTTTTACCTATGGTTCATGGCTGTAACTAAAACCATGCGTATTTCAAAAATCTACCACAAGCAACATAAATATAATTTAAAGCCACAGATCTACTCGTCTTGACCTCACGAGTATGATGGTACTCCTTTCTTGGCCCAATTTTCCCTGTACTGAAAAGCCCCAAAGTGGACCTTAAAACCCTAACAATGGCAATCGCTTGTACTTACACTTAAACTCCAATCAAACAATCCAGAAACGTGGCAAACATGATGATAAATGCAAATATATGCTTAGAACATGTTTATGATGAGTAAATTGTTAGAATCAAGTTTAAGATTTTGTGCAAACCGTGACAGTTGTAGGATGAGATTCTGGACGTTTGGAAGCCTGCAAATGAATGGAGTATCTCCCGAAAGTGTCTAGGATTGGATTGCTAGCCTCAAATCCCCTTGAGAGTGGCTCTAAGATGGAATTCGATTTCACACTTTTTGTTCAAATTTTCAGTTTTGTTCTGGCAGCTTGCACGTCCAAAAACCTTATGCCATGCTTTGTTCTTGTCTATTATATATCTAGGAATGAATTAGGGTTACAAATTTGGACTGAATCTTTGCAATTATAAGAGATTTGATTTTATTTTCAAGCTTATGTAAACTTGCTATTTTGAGCCAAATCTTCCCTTTCTTGTACCAATTATGCTTGATTCTTTTTAGCCTTGATAATTCAGCATATTTTGATTGCCAACCTGTCCAAAAACCAAATCAAATCATATCTTTGCTATTATTCATCAATTATTTGATTTAATTCACTTTTTAATTAATAAAAAATAAAAATAAAATTGAAAAATGAAGCAAATAATGTGTGGGTGAATGTTTGAGTCGTGGACCACATATAAGTGAGGTGCAAGCATAAAAAGTTAGGCTCATTTAGCAAAAAATGCATTTTTGAGCACATTTGACTTTTGGCAATTTTGCAAAAAAGGTCAACTTTGACAAGACATATCTCCTCCAATTTTAACCATAGAGAGGTGTTCTTTGACTTTTTAGAAAGCTTAGGATGTCCCCTAAGCAACCCTTTTGGTCTCATCTCAATTGAGTCTTCCATGTTCATGTATGAAGCTTTGACCCAAAAGGTGTTTTTGTTGACTTTTCAAAAGGACCTATAATGTCAAAATTCATATCTTTTTATGAGTTCATATTTTGAACTTGTGAGCTTAAGATGAATTATATGGAATTTCATCCTATTAAAAATGATCTTTGGATGGAAAATTTCTGATAAAGCATGAAGAAGTTATGCTTGGTCAAAGTTGGGTTGACTTTTCCTGCAAAACCCTAATTTAGCAACTTTTGGGTTTTGATGAATTTGGAGCATTCCTTGGGGAATCATGATCAACCCTTGATCAAATGATGGATGAAACTTCAAAATGATGATGTTGACCAAAAATCTTGAAGTTTGACTGTATGTGGGCCACAATTGACTTCTGACCTAATACAGTCGATTCTCAAGCATCTGAGTAGTTGGTTGAGCAAACTTCTTATGCAAGGCTTCAAACTTGGCATGGATGATATTGGGAACATATTAAGACCATGGAGAGAATAGGAGACCTTTGTGGTACTCTCATCTTGATGAAAATAGAAACCCTAACTTGGGGTATACTGCCTTAGGAGAAGTTTGTATGGTCAACTATTGGGCTTCCTTGAGCAACTTGGGGACCTCAATTGACATGTATTGAGTAAAATGAGAGGGAAAATTTTGGGGTACAACACTGTGCATCCGGTATTATAAGCAAAAGCATAAACATGTATCACAAAGTAAACTCTGATGATGAATTCCAAGTCTTTCTTCATGCTAATCAGAACATCTGCATCTTAGTTAAATCTCAATAGAATAGAAAACACAGACATAATAATTATGGCAGTTTTTCCATCATGGTTTCAGAAGCATAAAAAATGACAAGACTATAAATCAGAAACAGACATGTATTTCCTAGTCCTAGTTTCCTTAAGAAGTTCTAAACTGATGTTCTTCCTATTTAGGCGGGCAAATACATGAAACCTCAGAATATGTACAACATCAGAATCAGGATGTCTACATTGTATTTTGAACATGCAAGTCTAACAATGCTTAAGTGATATGATGAGGGTTAGCAGAAGCTTACCTTGCAACTGAAGTTCAATTTATAGGCAAGAACTTTGTAACTTGGAGAAGTCAAAAGTACCAACATTATGTTAGCGTGCTGACTTGTTCTTGAAGCAAGATAAACAAGTATAGTGGTTAACAGCTTTTAGCCGTGCCTAAGCTGGATTTGTAAGCATGAATTAAGGAAAAGTACCCTCAGAGGAAAAAGCAAAAAATGGGCCCAGCATAAACTTGTACAAAAGTTTGCTTTTCAAGGACAACAGTGGTACTTCTTTCTCACACGTGGGGAAATCCTTTGGATGAAAACTCAAAATTGGTTATGTGCATTAAATGATGATGAGATTTATCAAACCAGAAATCCTGCGCTATGATATTCTGCATCATAGCCTAAGTCTGGTCAGAAGTTCAGCATCAACGTAACTTAGAATAAACATCCAACTTCTGATCTTGGAATCTCTCTGCTCCAGCATGTTCTGAAGGAGTTCTCAGACTTTTCTGAAAGCTTGTAACACGCTTTGTAGACTTTTTTGAATTACTTTTGCAAACTCTGGCTGAACCTTCGTGAAAACTGGCCCAGAAGTTCTAACCAAACTCTGACTTGAAAATATCCAGAATTTGTTGAGTGCTTCAGTTTCATGGACGTGTCTTTGAACATTTATAACTTGAAATTCCATCATTTCTAGGAGAAGTTCTGTTCTGCAATATTTTAGGTCTTATTGAGATCTAAAACTCTTGTGTTAGAAGTTCTTCCAGAATCAGCTTGCATCATGGTGAAAATCTGGCCAGAAGTTCTGAGCTTATCATACTTCTTAAACACTTAGAAAAATTCTAAGTATTTAGAATTTTGACTTTTTCAACATTAATCTTGACTTATGATTTCCTTGATGAGACAAATTTCACGCCTTGATGAAATATGATTCTTAAAACTTTATTTTGATCTAAAAGTCAAAGTTTGACTTCTCAGTGTGCGAATGACCATTTTTCCCTTGTGAATGACTTTCTTGGAAAATTTGTAATTCAAGGCTTTGAAATTGAATGGAAGCAAACCTGAGGGTCCAGGATGATCCTTTGAGAAATGAGAGGGCAAATTTTGGGGTATAACAGCTGCCCCTGTTCAATCTTCTTAACCTTGAAGAGTTAGATTGGCGGACCCGCCATTCGTGACTTGAAGGTGGAAGATGATTGGACACTAGAGTGCCCAGAAATTTGCACTCGAAGATAAATTGTGAATGGGCTTATAGATGCCATTTGGAGGAATGATGGAGATTTGCCGGAGATGGGCTTGTAGAGGCCATCCAAAGGTGACTGTTGACAGAGAATGTACTAAGTCTGAACTTGATTTCAACTGGAAAAGAATCAGAATAAATCTTTGGAGCGACTTATCTGAACCAGAAGAAGTCTTGTATGTTATTTGACTGGGAAGAATCAGAATAAATCTTTGTGCAATTTATCTGAACCAGAGAAAGTGCCTGCGGGAAAGAATAAGAATAAATCGTTGAGAGATTTATCTGAACCCGAAATGTTCCTTTGGAAAGTGTCAGGATAAACCATTGAGGGGTTTAAACTGAACCAAAAGATATCTTGAATATTCTTTAACTGGAAAGAATCAGAGTAAATCTTTGTGCGATTTATCTGAACCAGAGAAAACGTCCGCGAGAAAGAATCAGAATAAATTATTGAGATATTTAAACTGAACCGACAGGAATCTGGAGAAGAAACAAAACAAATCATTGAGAGATTTATCTGAACTAGAGAAGACAGCTGCGGGAAAAGAATCCGAATAAATTGTTGAGATATTTAAACTGAACCGGCAAGAGTCTGAGAGAAACATCTGTTGTGTAGATGGTTGACCAATCCTTTCTTGGGAATTGATTTGTAATTGACTTGTTGAAAATTTGATGATAATTTTCTGTTGATTGATCTTTCCTGAAAAAGATGAAAGGTTAGTTGTATGTAATGTCATGATGTATGAAATGCATGGTGTAATGATGTTCTCAAAATAAATGAGATTGTGTCTTACGTATTTGTGCTGTCAATGTTATGACGTATGGATGCGATGTATGGATATGTCAATTGTCATGCCGTAGTGTTGTTGGGGAAAATAAGTTCTTGAGTACTACTGGGTATAAAGGGTGTAATTCTTCGTGTTTTGAAGTGCTGATGAGTTGATGAGCTTCCATTTGTTAGAGAAATAAACTCTGTTGTGTAAAGGAAATGCCGTGTATTTCTTGTGAAATCCTGTTGGGGAATCTTGAGAAATTGGGCGACTTTTACTGGGGGAGTGATAACTGGAAGTTTTGTTCCGCCGGGGATGTGAGAGAGCTTGATATCATTAAGCTGCACACTGTGGGGGATTTTATTGGAATAGTCTAAATATATTATCCTATTTCTTAAAGCCATTGGCGATTGTCTTTCTATTTTTTGTTCCTTTTTTGTTCATTTGTAAACAGTAGTTACGTTAACATGCATATGTTCAAAAATAAATCATTGGACGTTTTTGTAAACAAAACACAGAAATAAAGAAAACAAATAGTTTTGCACTTTTAAAGGGATATCTTTGTATTAACTTGAATAAGTATTTTTGTACAATGAGACGAGCATTCTAGTAAGAGAATGTCGTCGTAGAAAAATGAAAATGTGATACAAAGAAAATATAGCTATCTGCAATAATCCCATGGGGTTCCTATTTTTCCATAGCCTCCGTGTCTCTGAGCGTCTTGTCCACTTGCTGCCTTGTCCGAAGTTGATTGGAATGATCAAAACTGCTGAGTTTGTCAGCCGAAGCTAAAGGTTGTCTGTAAGGTGATCCAACGGGACATATTCATACGCTTTAATTCCCTAACTTTTTCCTGGACCGCCCTTTCGGGTTTTCAGTTCACCAGGATACCCCCTTTTGCCCAAGTTGCCCTTTCGGGTTTTCAACTTGCTGGGTGTACAATTTTTTTTGTTTTATCCCTAATTTTTGCCCAAACCTTTGTGGTTCGCCAAGATGCCCTTGTTTTGCCTAGGTGTGTCAACCTAGCGTGTCTCTTATGCGTAGTATCTTTTGACTATGTCCGCGTTCATAGGGTGCGGAAGGTCGTCGCCATCCATAGTGGTTAGGATCATTGCTCCACCAGACAATATGATTTTGATCACAAAAGGTCCTTCGTATGTAGGAGTCCATTTTCCCCTGGGATCACCTTGTGGTAGTATGATACGCTTGATTACCAAGTCACCAACTTGATATACCTGACGCCTGACTTTCTTGTTAAAAGCTTTGATCATACGTTTTTGGTACATCTGGAAGTGACAGACAGCTGTGAGCCTTTTCTCATCAATTAGGTTTAACTGGTCAAGTCGAGTTTGGATCCAATCGTCTTCATCCAACCCTGTATCCTTTATGATTCTTAGAGAAGGTATTTATACTTCAATTGGTAGAACAACCTCCATGTCGTATACCAAGGAGAAGGGAGTTTCCCCTGTCGATGTGCGCGCCGTGGTACGGCAACCGTGGAGAGCGAATGGTAGCATCTCATACCAGTCCCTGTAGGTTACTTTCATTTTTTGTATGATCGTTTTAATGTTCTTATTTATGGCTTCGACCACACCATTTATCTTTGGCCGGTAAGGGGAAGAATTATGGTGCTGGATCTTGAATTGCGTGCATAGTATGGTGATCATAGTATTGTTGAGATTCGTACCATTGTCTGTGATGATTCTCTTTAGGATGCCATAACGATAGATGTGATTCTGTTTGATGAAACGGGCCACGAAATTCTTGGTAACAGAAGCGAAAGAAGCTTCCTTAACCCACTTTGTGAAATAGTGAATGGCCACCAAGATGAAGTGGTGCCCATTAGAAGCCGTAGGTTTGATTTCTCCAATCATATCAATGCCCCGCATTGCGAATGGCCAGGGTGCAGTCAGGACATTTAGGGGGACTATAAGCACATGCACTTTGTCAGCGTAGATCTGACACTTGTGACAGGTCTGTGAATGCTGATAACAATATGCTTCCATGGTAGACCAGTAATACCCTGCCCTTAGAATCTTCTTAGTCATCGTATGCCCACAGGAGTGGGTGCCAAAAGTGCCCTCATATAGATCAGCCATGATCTTTTCAGCCTCAACCTTCTCTATGCAACGAAGCAAAACAGAGTCATGGTTGTGTTTGTAGAGAATGCCATTACTGATAAAGAACTTAGCAGAGAATCTCCTTAAGAACTTCTTATCATTGACTGAAGCTCCTTCTGGATACTCTTGAGCCTCGAGATACCTCTTGACTTCATGGAACCAAGGTTGGTCCACTACTTCTTCAGTATTGATCTCGTGAAAGTAAGCTGGTTCATCCATCCGTTCAATGGTGATCTAGGGAGCCTCGTTACCCCACTTGAGTTTAAACATGGATGGCATTGTGGCTAGCGCGTCCGCTAGTTGATTCTCTTCCCGTGGAAAATGCTCAAAGGTAATTTCCTCGAAATGCGAGATTAATGCCAAAACATGTTCTTTGTAGGGGATGAGGTTATGGTGCTTCATGTCCCATTCTCCTTTGATCTGACAGATGACCACGGTTGAATCTACGAACACACTTAAGGACTTAATTCCCAAATCTATGGCATCCTTGAGACAAAAAATACACGCTTCGTATTCTGCCATGTTATTTGTACAATTGAAGCAAAGTCTTGCAGTGAAGGGAGTATGACATCCTTTAGGGGATATGATTACATCACCTATGCCATTGCCGAGTACATTAGATGCCCCATCAAAAACCAGGGTCCATCGAGATCCTTGTTCAGGTCCTTCATATGGTTTGAGTTCTTCATAGTTGTTTACCATCATGATGTCTTCATATGGGAATTCGAATTTCATGGACTGGTAGTCATCACAGCTTGATGAGCAAGGTGATCAGCTAGCACACTGCCCTTTATTGCTTTTTGGGTAGTGTACTGAATGTCGTATTCTGTTAGGATCATTTGCCATCTTGCTATTCTCCCAGAGAGGGCAGGCTTCTCGAATATGTATTTTATTGGATCCATCTTGGATATCAATAAGGTAGTATGAGTCAACATATACTGTCTTAGCCGGCGAGCAGCCCATGCCAGAGCGCAGCAAGTTTTCTCAAGCAGTGAATATCTTGTTTCACATTCGGTAAACTGTTTGCTCAGGTAATAAATAACATGCTCTTTTTGGCCAGACTCGTCATGCTTCCCCAGCACACACCCCATTGAATTTTCTAAGACAGTTAGATACATGATCAAAGGTCTCCCCTCGATTGGCAGCATCAAAATAGAAGGCTCTTTTAGGTACTCTTTGATCTTTTCGAAGGAAGCTTGGCATTCATCATTCCATTTGACTACTTGATCTTTCTTTAGTAATTTGAAGATTGGTTCACAAGCAGCGGTCAAGTGAGAAATGAATCTGGAAATGCAGTTTAGCCGTCCTAAGAATCCTATGACTTCCTTCTCAGTGCTAGGAGCGGGCATTTCTTGTATTTCTTTCACCTTGGCAGGGTCTACTTCGATACCTTTACTGCTGATGACGAAGCCTAGGAGTTTACCAGACCTTACCCCAAATGTGAATTTATTCGGGTTCAACCTCAGCTTGTATTTCTTTAGTCTCTCAAACAGTTTATGCAAATGGTCAAGATGTTCCTCTTCAGTTTGAGATCTGGATATCATGTCGTCCACATAGACTTCTATTTCGTGATGTATCATTTCGTGAAATAGAGCTACCATGGCACGCTGATAGGTTGCCCCAACGTTCTTCAACCCGAATGGCATAACCTTGTAACAAAATGTGCCCCACTGTGTGACGAAGGTCGTTTTCTCCATGTCCTCAGGGGCCATTTTGATTTGATTGTAGCCTGAAAAACCATCCATAAATGAGAACACCTTATGTTGTGCGGTATTATCAACCAGAATATCGATACGGGGAAGTGGGAAATCATCCTTAGGGCTTGCCCTATTCAAATCTCTGTAGTCCACACACATGCGTACTTTGCCGTCCTTTTTAGGCACTGGAACAACATTGGCGACCCATTGTGGATAGGAGGTAACAACTAAGAATCCGACATTGAATTGTTTCATGACTTCGGTCTTGATCTTCTCTGACATGTCTGGTCGCATGCGATAAACCTTCTGTTTTACCGGAGGGAAGTCTTCTTTTGTCGGTAGATGATGGACCACAATATCAGCACCAAGTCCTAGCATGTCTTCGTACGACCAGGAAAAGACCTCAACATAATCATGTAGCAACTGAGTTAGACACTTCTTGACACTGGGTTCCAGATTAGCACCCACCTTGACTTCTTTCTTGTCCTCTTTGGTACCTAGGTTAACTGTGTCCACTGGTTTTTCATGGGGCTGTATGGTCCTTTCTTCTTGTTGTAGTAACCTGGATAGTTCCCCTGGCACTTCACAATCTTCCTTACCCTCATCTTCGACTTGGTAGATTAGATTTTCTGAGTCATGAAAGGCCATAGCAGAATCATTACCCATGGGATCCCGAATGGATGTAGATCTGCAATTTGAATGTGAGTCTGTGTAAGAGTATATCTATCTTTGAAAGAAATAAAAATGTAGAAAAAGAAAGACAAAGAGTACAAAGTTTGTATGCAAAAACGTACATGATTCATTGATGACATATGAAAAATGAGGTAACCCTTACAAATGGACCGTTGTGCCTCGGGTAAGACACAAGGTTTTAAAAGTCTGAATTGTTTAATTATTACAGATCCAACAAAAATTTAAAGACAATTACTGTTGGATAAAAGTAATTGGGACACAATATTTAGCTTCCCGGTTGCTGAGTCCTCCATTGACGGTTGGGAAAATCCAATCTTCTAGGTCATAACTGTCATCATCATAATCTTCCACTACGTTGACTTCGTGGTTGTTGATCTTCAAAGCTGGTCCCCCGGCACGAGCACGATGTACAACTTTTTGGGTTCCTTCTCCGATCAAGGCCCTGGCATCTTTCAGAGAAGACATCTTTAGCCGAGGTCTTGTAATCTTCGGGACTTGGGAAACAGTCTTGGTAGCGGCCACTGTTTGTGGAACTTCCTCGAAGTGCTGAAACAAAGTTTCAATGAATTCACCATCCAATTCCACGTATCTGAAGGAGTTCAAGTGACTGACCATATATTCCTCTTCTCCATGGTCAGTAGTGATTTTCCCTTTGGTTGGGTATTTCAGCATTTGATGTAATATAGAGGTGACAGCACCAGCGTTGTGAATCCATGGTCGGTCCAATAAATAGGAATAGGAAGGGAGAATGTCCATCACGTAAAAAGTTGAATCAAAGTTTTGAGTTCCAACTTTTATGGGGATGTCCACCTCCCCATGCACCATTCTCTTTGAACCATCGAAGGCCATTACCACTATGTTGCTGGGTTTTAAGGTCAAACCTTCACGGTCTAGTCTATCAAGAGCCTTCTTAGGCAGCACATTTAAAGACGAACCAGTATCAACCAAGACATGGGCCAAAGTTGTGCCCCGCATTCGACAGAGACATGCAATGCCTCGTTGTGTTTCCTCCCTCTAGGTGTCAAGTCAGCATCAGAAAAGCCTAAACCATTGTCAGCGGTTAAACTTGGCCATACAGTCTTGGAACTGATCAACAGAGGTTTCATATGGCACATGGGCAGTTTTAAGAAATTTCACCAAGGCCTTCGCATGAGCCTCAGAGCACAACAATAAAGCCATCATGGAAATCTTTGACGGAGTCTGCCCTAGCTGTCGACTATGTTGTAGTCGCTTCTCTTTATAATTTTCAGAATTTCTTCCATCTCCTTTTGGGAGGCCTCTGGAATAGATACTGATTGTGCCTTCATCCAGACAGGCTCAACCAGAATGCCTTTGCCCCGAGTCTCGGTTGACTTGGTGGTAGGGGTATCAGCAGAGGTAACTATATGAATTGTAGTAGTAGTAGTGTTAATAGGAACAGAAGCAGGGATGATCATAGGACCAGTAACAACTTTCGGAGGAGAAATCTTGGGAGAGAATACTCTACCACTTTGGGTTATCTTGCTGGTTCCCGCAATATTGCTGATGTCGGGGTCAGCCTTCTTAAAAATTGAGTCTTCATCAGCCAGCCAATCCTGTTTGACACTGTGATAGTAGATGTCGCCCCCATAGTTCCATGGGACAGTTTTATCTGAGGAGTACGAGATCGGTCCTAGCATAGTAATTATCAGTGGAGCCACTTTAGGAACTGATGTAATCCTAACGGGTCTTTTGGTGGAGAGCTTGGAAGGATTAACGAAAATGGTTACTATTGAAACATCATTGTAAGAAATGGTTGGAGCGGGAGTCTTTTCAAACAAAATCTCTTTGTCATCCATTAGGCGTTGGACACCTGCTTTTAGTAAATGACAACTAGTTGGTAGGGATAAACAGAGGTGGAAGCTTTCCTTACAGCCCATAAATAAACCGACTTTCAACAGGTTCCTCTTGACAGTCAGGAGAGGAGTAACAAGTTCATCAACAACAGTAACAAACATATCATTTTCAACAGCATTAACATCACAGCCATGCTTGGGCATAGGAGTGGTGATAACATTTGGGATTTCGGGAGAATCAAATTCAATTTATTTTGCTTCGAGAAGGTCTTGCACCTTGTTTTTCAAAGCCCAACAGTTATTGGTATCGTGGCCTGGACTTTTTGAATGGTAAGCACAACGAGCATTAGGATGGTAGTGAGGAGAGGTTGTGTTGGGATTCTTCGGGGCTTCTTTCAAAGTTACCAGATTAGATCTCAATAAATATGGAAGGACTTGAGATAATGTCATATTTATACGGGTAAACTGTCTTACCGGTCTTTCTGTTCATGGCTGGTTGCTCCTTTGTTGAGTAGGTGCAGGCTTAGGGATCATGACAACCCCTACCATTGGACGACGTTCAATTCTATCTTGATTTATTTGAGGATATACATCACCAACTTCTTTCTTCCCAATAAATAATTTTCTTACAACAATGAAGGATGCGTCCTTTTGAATCTTTCCACTTTTAATCCCAGCTTCCACTCTTTCCCAGATCAAGATTAATTCAGTGAAGCCTGCTGAGGAGCTCCCAATTAGATGATTGAAGAAAGGACCAGACAGGGTACTCAGAAACATATCTACTAGCTCTCTTTCAGACAGGGGAGGCAGGACTCTTCCTGCTAGGTCCCTCCATTTCTGAGCGTAGTCTTTGAAACCTTCACCTGAAACCATAACCATACTCTGGGGTTGAGTACGAGTGGGAGCAAGGTCTGCGTTGTATTGATACTGTTTATAAAAAGCAGCGACAAGGTCTTCCTAATTATGAATATTGGCTCTTTCCAATTGATAGAACCAATCTAGCTGAATCCCAGATAGACTATCCTGAAAGAAGTGGACCCACAAATCTCTGTCAGTAGTGTGAGGCTGTATCTTCCTCGCATAAGATCGGAGATGCATCTTGGTACACGAAATCTGTCGTACTTAGAAAACACTGGTGCTTTGAATTTTGGTGGAATAACAATCCCAGACACCAAACCTAGCTCTTCAAAGTCTAGCTCGGGCACTTTCTGAATCTCCATTGTACTTAGACGCTCTTCTAGATGTTTGTATTTGTCATCGGCTGGGGGATACTGCTCTTCAGAGTAATCCTCTTCTTCTTCTTCTTCTTCTTCTTCTTCTTCTTTAGATTCTGGTTGGGCAGTCACTTCCTTGCCTTTCCCTTCTTGATTGTCTTTTTGACCAGATGATGTTGTGAAGTCTAAGGTCCATCTGGCTGGCCCCGGGAACCTTCTTCCTAGATTCAGAACACCAGTTGTTTTCTTTGCTTTCTTCTTCTTTTCTTCAATCAACAAAGTTTTCAAATCCTCTTGTCCTTTGGCTAGAGTCAAGAACATCTGTTGAAACTGAGCATTCTGCGCCTGAAGGTCTTTTACTGTCTGCTCAAGATCCATCTTACTGAAATAAACAGTAGAAAGATAAGGAGACCTGTGGTAAGAAACATTTTAATGTGACGATGAATGGAGATGCATATGCAATGATTTCAAGGAAATTAGAGACTTAAATTTGCTTTAGACAAAAAGGAACACGCGTTATATAAATAAATCAAAGTTTGAGTACATCATGCCTCTTTGGGCTTACAAATAAATACAAAAACTCTAAGATAAAAAAGTTGAACGCATCCTCTTTGGTGAGATGTAGGCATTCAGACCTTGCTCCTCATGAAGCTGTTTGGTGAGTTCCAGAACCTTCTTCTCGCTGGCGTAGAATTGATTCTCAAAGGCGTCTCGTTCTTCCTTGAGCTGGATCTATGACTTTTGAAACTCTTCGAAGCTTATTGACATATCAGGATGAGAAATGATGTGAGGTTCGTCTTCTTGACCAACAGGCTCTATGATTACTGGCAGTATAAAAGCATATGGAATTATAAGACTCTGAGCACAAGCCCGTACCCATCTGAGGTAAGGCTCTAAGGGGATGGAGTTTTTGCGTCCCAAAGTACTGCTATCGACCTTCTTTACCATGCCCCAAGCGCGAATGAATCTTTGGAAATGACCTTGCTGATCATTTGAATAGTCAAACACGATACCCTGAATGAGCATATTGTGGGGACCATCCCTCCGGGCGTAGCCGAACTGACGTAGGGCCAAAGAAGGGTTGTAAGTGATGCCTCCTCTAACGCCAAGAAGTGGCACATTAGGGAATTCTCCGCAACGATCAATAAAAGAGATATCTTCTTGAGAGCAAGGGCACCAATAGATATCAGAGTGAGAAAGGTACATTATCCTTTGATTCCACCTTAAGCCTAATTCATTCTTCAACACTGACCGAGGGAGGTGAGAAATAAACCACCGATAGAGTAAAGGCATACGAAACATAAGAGTCCCTCATTTCTTCATAGTACGAGTGTGGAGTGAATGCAACACGTCTCCGAGCAATGTAGGCACTGGATTGCGAGCAAGGAAAATGTCGATGGCATTGACATATATAAACTGGTATGAATTGGGGAACAGAACCAATCCATAGATTAATAGAGATAGGACATCTTCAAAGGCATGGTAACTCATGGCATCTAAGAATATCTGAGCTTTCTTCATTAGAAAAATTGCAAGGAGACCCATGACTCCACTTCTTTTTTCCCAATTGGATTCGATGTCAGATGGCTTCAAATGTAAGGCTACATCGACACTTTCAGCAACTAGATCTTGTTCTAGGCTGGTAAAAGGTACTTGCTCCAGTATAGGTGACCCGAGTATTTGGGAGAACTCTTCCAGCGTAGGCACTAACTGATAATCCGGAAAAGTGAAGCAATGGTGTTTAGGGTCGAAGAACTTGAACAGAACACTCATGAGGCCTTCGTCAAACCCGGTAGTAACCAAATTGAGCAAGCGGCCATACCTCTTATTGAACGATGAGCTCTCGAGAACTCTGGGGATCAATTCTTTGAGCTTGGGAGGGACCTCTACAAAATTGATTTGGATGGTCTTTCTTCGAGTTGAATCCATACTCTACAAAACAAAAAGGAAAGATAAATCTCTAGCCCCTTGAAATTGTTAGCATATATGTCATGATGTTCATGATGTTATGGTTATGCTTTGAAATCACAGACATATCACACAAAGACCCTAGGCTTTAAGGCTTGCGCGAGTTTTTAAAGGGAAGTACCCTCTTGAATTTTAGTTGTCTCAACCTGTCATATTAAAAGTAACAGGTTCTAAGGAGTCTCATATCACTGACCTTTCTTTTAGGCATTGTTCTAGCTCAAGCACCCGAAGTATTGCGTCCAGAATATCCCAAAAGTCCAATCTCAATGAGTGTAGTATCGAGTATCAACCAATCTTCGGTTGAAACCAAAGCCGACCATCTCACTACTTTCTAGTGGCTTAGGATGAGTCAATCAAAAGGTTATAAAGGTCAGTTAGCGCTTAATGACGCTAAGGAAGCCTAAGGTTATCCTTGACTGACTCAAGGAACATTAGTACAAGCCAAAGTGTCACACTAACATAGGTATCACTTCGTCCATATCGGTCTACGTTGTACAACCTCCATGATTTATTGCTACTTACCTAAAAGGTGCCCTGGATCTGGGTGTAGGATCTTTAACAATAACCCAAACAAGGACCCAAAAAATGTAAAGCATACAAATCAAACAATGAAGGCAAGTAAATGTGATCTAATCCCTAAGGTAACCCCACTTTCAGAACCTATCCCCATCAGAGTCGCCAGTTCTGTAACACGATGGGAGAACTGACTTGGTTGTTTTGTGTTTGATCGCAAATGTTGCGGTTAGCAAGAGTCGCCACCGACTTTTCTTTTATCCAAAAGGAAAGGCTAAAAAGAACAGGAAAGACCTTTGAGATTAATTCTTGAGTTCGGGGGGGTAGATTATGAAAAGGGAAGGTATTAGCACCCTTTTCATCTATGGTTTTCCATGGGCTCTTAGTTACTTTCTAGATCACTTGCTTTTTTTTGAAAATGTGCTTGTGGTGTGGGTTTTGAAAGTATTTTGAAAATGTTTATGTAATGGTTCTCGTTTCTATAAGAACGCGTACAAAGTGTTGTTTCGAAAATAGTTCAAAGAGGTGTTTGTGTTTTTGAAAGTGATTTTGAAAAGGGGTTTCTTTGTAATGGCGCTCGTTTCTATAAGAACGCGTACAAAGTGTTGTCTTTTGAAAATGTTTCAAAATGAGAGTGTTTGGTGTATAAAATGTTTTTGTTGTGAGCAAGCGAGCAACTAGGAGCGAATCTACCTACTTAAAAGGTCTTAAACCTTCTTTTCCTCCTCCTTTAGATGTTGCTATCTTACCATTGTTTTGGTAAGAAGCCCCACCGTTGGATGTGAAGGGACGGGTGTGGGACGTTTGTATAGTCATAGAAGGCAACCTATGGAACGTTTTAGCAATGTCGTTTTAGGGACTAGATCATTTATCGAAGGCACCATTGAGGGTCATCGAGGGACTACGACCTTTTATCGAGGGTCTTTGCTAAAACACCCATATTCGAGGGACATGACTATTTTCCGATAGGCAACAAGTGAGATTACCTTAAGGGTGTATGTGTGAATAGTGTGTTTGATTGCATGCATTTTAGTCTTTGATTTTTGGGTTGTCTATTTGTTGTTTTTATCTTGCCATACACACCTAATTACTAGAAATATATGAAAGCAATAAATACGTGGAAAGTAAAGATTCTACGCTATTACAAACATTAGGGGGATGGGGTGTACAAATTTACAAATGGGGATTGCAAGCAATTAAAGTCCTAATTATTTATTACAACCATATTGAAATAATGTACAAGAATTGAAATGGACTTGTTTTGTTTTTGCAAAAGAAGTTAGTTTACTTAAGAAAATATTTTTGATCTTTTTGTTCTAAAATAAATAAAACAAAACATGTGAATATGAAATATTTTTGGTATTTTTGGTTATTTAAAAGCTAAAATGAAATAAATGAGGGAAAAGGGAGTCAGAATCAGCACGTTGCTGAAACGAGAAGGAACAAAAGTTCTGACTCTGATATGCTGCAAAAGAGAAAGTGTTAGTGAGAAAGGGGAGGGTCAGAAGTTCTGGGCCTAGGTACACCAAATTATGAGGTTGAGGGGTTCAGAAGCTATAGCGTAGCTGGGAACCTAGAAGTTCATGTATCTCTAGCAAGTCAGAGGTTCTGACTATTTGAGAGAGTGAGGTGATAATGCTGCTGGGTAAGGTTGTCTAGAAGTTCTGATCTAGGAGTATCATCTGATAGATAAATGGGTGAAAATGTCAATAAATAAACCTAGAAAAAGACACTTATGGGGTTAGAACCCAGGACCCCTAGAACTAATGTCTTATGCGCACACACTGTCTACCACTGGGGTGGCTGTACATCCTGTATTAGAAGCAAAAGCATAAACATGTATCACAAAGTAAACTCTGATGATGAATTCCAAGTCTTTCTTCATGCTAATCAGAACATCTGCAACTTAGTTGAATCTCAACAGAACAGAAAACACAGACATAACAATTATGGAAGTTTTTCCATCATGGTTTCAGAAGCATAAAAAATGACAAGACTATAATCAGAAACAAGCATGTATTTGCTAGTCTTAGTTTCCTTAAGAAGTTCTGAACTGATGTTCTTCCTATTTAGGCAGGCAAATACATGAAACCTCGGAATATGTACAGCATCAGAATCAGGATGTCTACATTGTATTTTGAACATGAAAGTCTAACAATGCTTAAGTGATATGATGAGGGTTAGCAGAAGCTTACCTTGCAGCTGGAAAATGTTATGTGAGCTGGAGTCTGGTTCTGACTGCTTGTAATGTTCTGATCAGCTTCCTCACGTATTCAGCAGGCTAGAACAACCTTTAACTTGGGTTATGAATGGTGAATGGAAGATTCAGAAGCTATATGAATGATTTGGTCAAGAAATACTTGAGGGAAGTTGGATTTTGAATGCAAGAATCAAAAACTAGCATGTTTTGTATTTGTGTTTGCACTTTCAGATTTCTTGAAATTTTAGAAAGGTTTCAAAGCTTTTCCTTTCAATTTTTCTGACCCCTTTCAATTTTTTCTGACCCCTTTCAATTTTTTCTGACCCCTTTCAAATTTTTCTAACCCCTTTCAATTTTTTCTGACCCCCCCTATAGTTTCCAATGAAGTTCAATTTATAGGCAAGAACTTTGTAGCTTGGAGAAGTCAAAAGTACCAACATCACGCTAGCATGCTGGCTTGTTCTTGAAGCAAGATAAACAAGTATGGTGGTTAATAGCTTTTAGCCGTGCCTAAGCTGGATTTGTAAGCATGAATTAAGGAAAAGTACCCTCAGAATCAAAAGCAAAGCATGGGCGCAGCATAAACTTGTACAAAAGTTTGCTTTTCAAGGACAACAATGGTACTTCTTTCTCACACGTGGGGAAATCCTTTGGATAAAAACTTAAAAGTGGTTGTGTGCATTAAATGATGATGATATTTATCAAACCAGAAATCCCGCGCTATGAGATTGTGCATCATAGCCTAAGTCTGGGTCAGAAGTTCAGCATCAGCGTAACTTAGAATAAACATCCAACTTCAGATCTTGGAATCTCTCTGCTCCAGCATGTTCTGAAGGAGTTCTCAGACTTTTCTGAAAGCTTGTAACACGCTTTGTAGACTTTTTTTGAATTACTTTTGCAAACTCTAGATGAACCTTCATGAGAACTGGCCCAGAAGTTCTAACCAAACTCTGTCTTGAAAATATCCAGAATTTGCTGAGTGCTTCAGTTTCATGGACGTGTCTTTGAACATTTATAACTTGAAATTCCATCATTTCCAGGAGAAGTTCTGTTATGAAATATTTTAGGTCTTATTGAGATCTAAAACTCTTGTGTTAGAAGTTCTTCTAGAATCAACTTGCATCATGGTGAAAATTTGGCCAGAAGTTCTGAGCTTGTCATACTTAAACACTTAGAAAGATTCTAAGTATTTAGAATTTTGACTTTTTCAACATGAATCTTGACTTATGATTTCCTTGATGAGACAAATTTCATGCCTTGATGAAATATGATTCTTGAAACTTGATTTTGATCTAAAAGTCAAAGTTTGACTTCTCAGTGTGCGAATGACCATTTTGCCCTTGTGAATGACTTTCTTGGAAAATTTGTAATTCAAGGCTTTGAAATTGAATGGAAGCAAACCTGAGGGTCCAGGATGATCCTTTGAGAAATGAGAAGGAAAATTTTGGGGTACAACACCAACTACTTTGGCAAAGTCACTACAAGGGCGTAAGCCTTGCTCGAGGAGGTATTTATTCATCCCGTCTGTCGTGGAGACCTGGGCGGCTTCCTGGTTGAACCTTTCAATGTACGCTTGGAGACTTATCCTTCCCCTGGATGATGGTCTCTAGCGCATCTTCTAACTTGGAGTGTCAGTGAGATATCATAAAATTCTTGGAGAATTATCTCCCCAAGCCCTTCCAAGAAGTAATAGACTCATTAGGGAGGATCTTGTACCAAGCCATGGCTCCCTTGCTGAGCATTATCAGGAAGAGTCAGCATTTGATTGCTCCTAGGCATCCTCTATAGTCGAGCAAGGCATCGATGTTCTTGATGTTCTCATTTGGGTCTGTTGTTCCATCGTATGTCCCACGGTGTAGGGGTTTCTCCAGGCCGACAGGAAGTGAGGTCTCCGTGATGTCTCTAGATAATGGGCCACGGGGCTCGTCATCATTGTTGTGATCATGAGATCCTGGCAGGGAGTAGTTATTTCTTCCTCATCGGGGGATGCTGTCCTGACAGGGAGAGATGCTCCTCTGGTGGCGCTTCGACTTTGGTGAGGGTGACCGATTGTCATCTACTCGTAGAGTACCCCTCGTCTTCTTAGAGGTCGGGGAGCATCGATCTTTTTAGGGAGGGGTGCGACCTTGTTTCTTGAGAAACGAGACTTCTTGATTTTCTTGCGTGGGGAGGTGGCCATGCCTTATTGGTGAAGTACTGCAGAAGTCGTGTCATCGGTATCTTTGAGGAGGAGATTTTGACTGACGCCACAGATCTTACTGGTTGATCAGAACTTGAAAGTGGGTCGAAGGATGACGTTTGCTAGGCTAGAAATTTGAGGAGATGAGGGGGTGTACCTGCAAGGCTCTCTAACAATCAAGTAAGAATGGGTGCAAAGAGATACAAGAAAGAGATTAGGGTTTTTAGAGTGAATATTGGATACCTGGACCTCACCAGTGTGAGGTTTTATATAATTCACCCGACGCTCGGTCATTGGTTCCTATTTTTGGGCCTAGATACTAGGTTCCTCAAAAATAGGTAACTACCAGGACTTGGTCAAAACGGACATTCGTGCTCATAACTAGTCGTTTCTCCAAGCAAGGAAGATATTAAAGGAAGACGCATTGTTGTTTACCCCAATTCCCCCCCCCTAAGATTCCTCTATCATCTCATATCAACTAAATCATAACAAGATCACACTAGGGTTTGGTTCTTCTCCATATCTCTAGGTTTACTTATGAGGAATCACTAAGCACCTTTATTTGTATATTGTGATTATCTATGTTTAGTGTTGATTAAATTTTAACTAACAAATACAATAAATGTTTTCTCTAATTACTGATATTATAGGTGAGAGCATAACACATTTCATCAAGTTAATTCATAGGTTCATGAGTTTATTTCCATGTCTTCTTCAACAAAGCTTCATTGAGATTCAAGCTTCATTATTGAATATTCTTTAAAGTTATATCATGACAAGGTCTACTATGATTCACCATGCTTTAATTTGTCAAAGAAAATCAAAAGATGCCAGAGTTGATTGAAGAAGTTTGACCTAATTGGACAAGTTCTTGATTTCTTGATCAAAAGTGCATAAATATCTCAATTATTAACATTTGGAGTTGGTTATTGTTACTATGGATTCTTATTATCATCCACAACAACTTCTATTCACATGGAAAGAGTAATTATGCAAGAAAGTTTGTCAAAATTGAAAGGGGTTTCCAAGTCATTTTGGTGCACTAGGAGCTAGGGTTTTGAACTTCTAAGGGTTATATCTTGCTCATATATTGGTTTTTTGAGTGATTCCAAAGACATGCTTATCTTTAATGATTTATAAACCAATCAATTCAAAAGTTTCAATAAAGTTTCATGTGGAAGATGCCTAATGATGAAGAAAGATTACAAGTCCTCTAGATGGGCCATCAAATTCCCTCGCGTGACTTCAAAAGACCATAACTTGGTCAACTTTTATCTCCTTGAGCCCATTAATTTTACACAATGATCTTAAGGATGTAAACTTCAACTCTTATTTTATGTGCAAAGCTTGAAAATGAGTGGAAGATTCCCTAAAAACTCAAAAATTATAGGTCACCTCATGAATTTTCACCAACTTCACAAGGCCATAACTTTTTCAATACTTGGTATTTTTGAGTGATTCAAGTTTCACAATGCTCTTTGGGATATCTACTTCAATATAGAATCATTGATGAAAGTTTAATTTTGGAGGAAGGCCTTGTTTGTACTCAAAACGTTATAGGTCATTTTTGAAGAAAAACTTAGAATTTTTCTAAGTACAAAAAGTCAGCATCTTTTTCTCAACTTTGACTCATCACAACTTTTAGCTCAAGCATCAAATTGATCCCATTCTTTGCACATTGTAAAGTTTGTGACCTTATATTTTAAATTCTTCAAGAATCATGCCCTAAGGTTCCCTAAATTATGCACACCATAAGTTCAAAGACAGCCACTTGAAACTGATTTTTCCTCCAAGTCAGAATTTGAAATGCACAATTCAGCTTCTAATCACTAAATTTTTCTGCATTTTTACTTCTAATCATGTTTAACAATCTTCCAGAAGTGATTAGCACCTCAAAACGCAAGTTTTTGTTGAGTTTTGAGCAAAATATGAGTCACACTTTTCATGTTTGCAACTTCACATGAATTCCCTCTAAACTTCATCATTCCACACGCTTGAGCATCCCATTTGTTTCCCTATAAATAGAGGACATCACTCCTCTCATTTCCTCAAGCTTGAATAACCAAAATCACCATGCTAAACTCCCCGCATAACTCACTTTTCTGAGTTATAGAATTTCTATTTTCTCCACTTTTCAATCCAATTTCTTCATTGATCCTTCATCCTTGAACTTCCCTGAAGCTAACAGAAGAAGAATCAAGCCTTGGGGTGTCCTAAATCGTGCTAACCAAGTCTAGTTTCAGATCAATTTTCAGCTATTTCGTTCAGGTATAATTATCAACCAAATTGAACCAAATAAAGCCCTATTCTACTCTATTCATCCTTCTGATTCTCACACTTCTTACAATTTTCATTTTCATTGAGAATTGAGAAAGATACTTGGGATTTTCGCACTCACTATTTTTTATGGTTTTCTTCAAATTCAGCCTTGCACAATTTATATAAATTTGGCGCGAGGGTACCATTAGAATCATCTTGAAGAGATGAAGCTAATGGTACCTGTCTAGTTCTCTAATTTTACAATTTGTGGAACCTCAATTTAGGGCTCTGGAGGTTGAAGACGACCTACGTGTCGTGCTTCAGCCAATGATAGCATGACATGTGATTTTTTTAAAATTCTATCCAATGCATCTATTTCACCATGCGCGTGCCATAGGAACCCTTGGATCTGATTACTTTCATTAGTCAGACTTTATCCAACGCGCCGAATTTTAAGTCACTTATAATTATTAAAAAATAATTTGGTGTAATTTCCAAAAAAGACCATGATATGCACAACGCGCCAGATCTATTGAATCTATTTACTAACGCGTTTTGACTCTCATCCAATGTTCCATACTTTTCTGACTTTATTTTTATTTTCTAATTTTTTATATTTAATTGTTTTTAACTTCAAAAAATCATAAACAATTCATTTCTGACCCAAAAATTCACAAAATTATTTTTTAAATATTCCCTTTCTGATTTTTATTTTTTCATAATTTTATTTTCAGATTCTATATTTTTTTATAAAACTTTCCTTTACTTTAAATTGTTTCTAATTATTTAAAAATACTTTTTGATGTTTTTAAATTCTGAAAAAAATTTAAAAAAATAATTCTATTCGTTTCTGACCTTTTGAAATTTTTCTAGAATTTTATTTTGACTTCTACTATTTTTGATCTTTTTTTCACTTATTAGATTGATTTTAATTAGTTTAAAAATACTTTCCTGTTTTAAAAAATTACAAAAAAATTTATAAAAAAATTTGAGGTCAACTCTAATTTTTCTATGGTCTTTTTAAATTTTTCTTTGATACTTTGAACATGGTTTACTATTTTACCTTTTATTTTCATTTTAAAAACAATTTAAAAATCATTTTTCCTTTTTTTATTTTATTCATTAAATGCAAAAATTTTAATATATTTTGGCTATGTGATTGTTGATCATAAACTTCATTAACATCATTGATATTGAGTCTTGAGTTTAACTCCACTAAAATGGATGGATGATTTTAATGATAATTTGATTAAATTTTTGATTCAAATGTATCCCCTCTCTCTTCATATCATCCTCTTCTCTTTTATGTTACATGTTGTTAGAGGATGATCTACATATCATCACTCCAAACATATGGCACATAGATTACTATTGACCGACCTCAAAATAGGTCTGACTTCTATATAAGTCCACTTATGATTGTTTAACATAAGTGTACCCTCAGTGGATTTCCAATATTGTCCTAGTACCAAAGAAAGACAGAAAAGTTCGCATTTGTGTTGATTATAGAGATTTAAACAAAGCTAGTCTAAAAGATGACTTTTCACTACCACATATTGATATGTTGGTTTATAGTACAGAAAAATTCAAAGTATTCTCGTTCATGGGCGGATTTTCCGGATATAATCAAATTAGAATGGCTCCCGAGGACATGGAAAAAACAACGTTTATCACACCCTGGGGAAAATTCTGTTACAGAGTGATGCCCTTCGGGTTGAAGAATGCTGGTGCAACATACTAGAGGGCTATGATAACCATATTCCATGATATGATGCACAAGGAAATTAAGGTATATGTTAATGATATGATTTCTAAATCCTGGACTGAAGAAGGGCATATAGAGGATTTGTTGAAATTGTTTCAGCGTTTGAGGAAGTATCGTCTCCGCTTGAATCCAAATAAATGCACCTTTGTTGTCCGATCAGGAAAATTTTTAGGTTTTATTGTCATCCAAAAAGGAATTGAAGTTGATCCTGATAAAGTTAAGGCAATTCAAGAAATGCCAACACCAAGAACTGAAAAGCAAGTTAGAGGCTTCCTCGGGCGTTTGAATTACATTTCTAGATTTATTTCCCATATGAATGCAACGTGTGAACCGATCTTTAAGTTGTTAACGAAAGATCAAGGTTATGTATAGATAGATGATTGCCAAAGGGCATTTGAGATTATTAAATAGTATATGCTTAAACCTCCTATCTTGCTCCTTCCTGTTGAAGGGAGACCGTTTATCATGTATCTGACAGTGTTAGATAATTCTATGGGCTGCGTTTTAGGACAACAAGATAAAACATGGAAGAAGGGATATGCCATTTATTATCTCAATAAGAAGTTTACTGACTATGAGTCACGGTATTTTATGCTGGAAAATACATGTTGTGCTCTGGCCTTGGCGGCAAAGCGGTTGCGGCAATATATGTTAAATCATATTGCTTGGTTGATTTCCAAAATGGATCCAATTAAGTATATTTTTGAAAAGCCTGCTCTTACTGGGAGAATTTCCCGTTGGCAGATGTTATTTTCTGAATATGATATTGAATACCGTACTCAGAAGGCTACAAAAAGCAGTGTGTTGACAGATTATCTTGCTCACCAACCAGTTGATAATTATCAGTCTGTTAAATATGATTTCCATGATGAGGATGTTATGTTTCTAAAAGTAAAAGATTGTGATAAACCATTGCCTGAGGAAGGTCCTTATCCTGAATCTCGTCGGGGCATGGTGTTTGATGGAGCTGTGAATGCTTATGGGAAAGGAATTGGTGTTGTGATTATCACTCCCCATGGATCACATATCCCATTTATTGCAAGGTTGGCATTTGATTGCACCAATAACATGGCAGAGTATGAAGCTTGTATCATGGGTCTCGAGGAGGCTATTGATCTCAAAATCAAAATTCTAGATGTATATGGAGATTTAGCTTTGGTAATAAATCAAATTAAAGGACAATGGGATACTCGCCACCCTGGCTTGATTCCCTACAAAGACTATGCTAGAATATTATTATCTTTCTTTAATAAATTTGAATTCCATCATATTCCCAGAGATGAAAATCAGATGGCGGATACTTTGTCCACTCTAGCTTCCATGTATCAAGTGAACACTTGGAATGACGTACCTTGTATCACAGTTCGACATCTAGTTAGACCGGCCCATGTGTTTGCAGCAGAGAAAACATCAGACTAAAAACCTTGGTATTATGATATAAAGCATTTTCTACAGACTCAAGAATACTCAGATGGTGCGTAAAACAAAGATAGAAAAATATTGAGAAGGTTGGCAGACAACTTTTTCCTCAATGAAGATGTGCTCTACAAAAGAAATTATGACATGGTCTTGCTCAGATGCGTGGATAGACACGAAGCAGACATGTTGATGCATGAAATCCATGAAGGCTACTTTGGCACTCATGCCAACGGACATTCGATGGAAAAAGATGCTTATGGCAGGTTATTATTGGCTAACTGTTACAAATTTGCAAAGAAGTGCCATAAATGCCAGATATATGCTGACAAAATATATGTGCCTCCGACGCTTCTCAATGTTATTTCTTCCCCGTGGCCTTTCTCCATGTGGGGCATTGACATGATTCGAATGATTGAACCTAAGACGTCTAATGGACATCATTTTATCTTGGTGGTAATAGACTACTTCACCAATAGATAGAAGTAACTTCCTATGCTAATGTTACTAAGCAGGTGGTATTACGTTTTATCATGAACAATCTTATATGTCGGTATGGTGTGCCTAGCAGGATTATCACCGGCAACGGATCGAATATGAATAACAAGATGATGACAAAACTTTGTGAAGAATTTAAGATTGTCCATCATAATTCATCTCTTTACAGGCCAAAGATGAATGGGGTTGTTGAAGCTGCTAATAAAAACATCAAGAAGATCATCTAGAAGATGGTTGTTACCTATAAAGACTGGCATAACATGCTCCCTTTTTCTTTGCATGGGTATCGTACATTTGTTTGCACTTTAACAGGGGCAACCCCGTTCTCTCTTGTGTATGGTATGGAAGCAGTGCTCCCCGTCAAGGTTGAGATTCCATCTTTACGTGTGATAATGGAAACCAAGTTGTCAGAGGCTGAATGGGTCCAGAACAGGTTTGACCAATTGAATTTGATTGAAGAAAAGAGAATGACGGGCTTGTGTCCTGGTTAGTTATACCAGAAGAGAATGAAGAAAGCTTTTGATAATAAGGTCAAGCCTCGTGATTTTAGAGAAGGTGACCTCGTGCTCAGGAAGATCATGTCTTTTAACACTGATTCTAGGGGTAAGTGGACTCCAAAGTCCCATATGTTGTCAAGAAAGCCTTCTATGGCAGTGCATTGATTCTTGAAACTATGGATGAAGAGGAGTTCCTAAGTTCTATGAATGTTGATGCAGTCAATAAATACTTCGCCTAAAGAAATAAAAGAATAGCTCGCTAAGTCGAAAACCCAAAAGGGCAGCTTAGGCAAAAAGGAGTGTCTCGGTACGCTGAAAACTCGAAAGGGCGGTCTAGGCAAAAAATAGAGACATAAACATAATAAATTCTCTCGCTAGGTTGAAAACCCGCAAGGGAAACCTAGGAAAAAGTTAGGGATTTCTTGGCAAGTAACTGCGTCAGACAAGACTTGATCATTGAAGCAACAATCTTCTTGGACTCTCACCATACTTCAACAGAAGTCGCTGCTCAGGAATTCAAAGTTTTTAGGGAGAATAGTGATCATTGTATTTCAATGTATCTTTTCTAATGTATTACCATTTTATAAACTTTGTAATCATCTATGGGGTCTCGCCATTCGCATACTACCATTCTATTAATAAAGTTTTAGCTTTTATCCAATTCTTTGCAATCCTCATTTTATTATGCTTACAAAGACTCCATTTATTATTGATAGTAATTTTAAAAGCAAAAATATTAAATAACAAAATTCTTTTTTGAAAAGAATTTACAAATTACTTTCTACTTTAGATTTTGTGATTCAAGGAAAACAAAAATAGTGATTCCAAGGATGGACGAGCTCTAAAATATTGGAAGTATATTTTTCCCCAAGAAAGTTCTCTCTGGTCACTCTTGCTGGTGCGCGCATGGTCTCCTTGTGTTTCTCAAATAGTTTGAGATGATACAGATTGATGTACAGTGCGGTGTTGGGTTTATGATCCCATTTTCCCCAGTCAAGTCTTGATTCAACTCTTCTCCAGGTTGATTATTTTGATTTCGGGTTTGCATGGTTTGATACCTTTATCCCAGATTCCCCAGTAAGGTCTTCGCTCATTTGGCGGAATTTCCTTCTCCCTTTGTATGCTAAAGTAGAATCACTTTCAAAACACCTCCCTTTGAAATGATGGAATTGTTGTTGTTCTTTGTTTCCCATGCAACTAGACAAGGGCAGTATCTTTTCTAAGAAGTGTTGAAACAGTTGTCAAATTTTTTGGTTTTCTCCCGCCAAGTGCTGGGTTTATTTAAAATCCCCATAATTTTGATTTCTTATTGTATTGTTTGACTTCTTAACCCCCCAAGTAAAGCTGAGATAACGTCTCTTTCTGAAAGTTATTATCCCCATGTGGTTTCATAATTTCTCCCCATGGAAGTTTGTGTAATCATCACTCTTGGTATTGAAGAATGTATTTTGGGCTCCTATCGATGATTTAGTATTGTCCTCCCCAATGAAGTCAGCACGATATCCCCAATTGATATCTTGATGATGTGGTTTTCATCTTCCCTAGAGAAGATAATATTATAATCTCCAGTGGAAATCTAGACGTTGAGACATTTGTTTCCCCCGTTGAAGACTGTGTGATGTTCCCCGGTGAAGTTTGGAGGAGGATGTTATATCCATGTATTTATACTAATTTATTATTTTGATTTGATTACTTTTGGATTGTGTTTCTTCCCACCAAAGTTAAGACGTGGAATAGGAATTTGTTTCCTCAGTTGGTGCTTACTTTCTTATAAAATTTTCCTCCTGGATGTGATTTAGCCTAGTATTGACTTGACCCAAGCTGGTTTTGTCTGGTTATTCCCAATGTTGTATGTCTGCTTTATCAGCATATACATAATAACATTCATATATACATCATGCATAGTTGAATTAAAATTTATTACTCATTTGCATTTATTATAATTTTTGTTGGCATATTACCCTATTTGCAGAGTTATGTTACCCTCTCTCCAATAGATTGTCAACCTTAAGAAGAAAGTGTATATCCTTTCAATTTCCCCACTGAGTTATCCCTTGTGGAAGAATTTTTCTTTAGCCTTTTTATTGAGCTTATTACCTGGGTAGAATGTGATCCCCTTTTGAGTTTATTTCTCATTGGGTGCTGCCTTTGTCGGTTGTGTCACTTCGGTTTATTTCTGGTTTGAATCTGTGGTACTCGGTAATATTATTATTTTGATTTCTGCAGGCTTTGAGCCCTGGTTTGAGAATGTGCATTTATTTTGCACGTGAAGATTTTATCTCCTTAGCAAGAATATATTGGCATGTCCCAGGAAGTCATTATTATAACTCCTTCTCATAACAGCAAGTGGCAGGTCTCTTTATTTGATCAACCTGTAATTTCCCAGTAAGTCTGTTAGTTCCCAGAGAAGATTCATGATTTTTGTTACTCCAATGGATGATAGTCTTGTCACTATGGGAGATAGTTCGTTGTTGAGATTTGTTACTCCAATGGATGTTAGTCTCGTCATTATGAAAGATAGTTTGTTGTTGAGATTTGTTACTCCAATGGATGGTAGTCTTGTCAATATAGGAGATAGTTTGTTGTTGAGATTTGTTACTCCAATGGATGGTAGTCTCTTCATTATGGGAGATAGTTTGTTGTTGAGATTTGTTACTCCGATGAATGGTAGTCTCGTCATTATGGGAGATAATTTGTTGTTGAGATTTTTTACTATAATGGATGGTAGTCTCGTCATTATGGGAGATAGTTCATTGTTGAGATTTGTTACTCCAATGGATGGTAGTCTCGTCATTATGGGAGATAGTTTATTATTAAGATTTGTTACTCCAATGGATGGTAGTCTCGTTATTATGGGAGATAGTTCGTTGTTGAGATTTTTTACTCCAATGGATGGTAGTCTCGTCATTATGGGAGATAGTTTGTTATTAATATTTGTTACTCCAATGGATGGTAGTCTCGTCATTATGGGAGATAGTTCGTTGTTGAGATTTGTTACTCCAATGGATGGTAGTCTCGTCATTATGGGAGATAGTTCGTTGTTGAGATTTGTTACTCCAATGTATGGTAGTCTCGTCATTATGGGAGATAGTTCATTGTTGAGATTTTTGTTACTCCGATGAATGGTAGTCTCGTCATTATGGGAGATAGTTCATCGTTGAGACTCATTTTGCTCTGTAGAGTTCGTTTGTTTCCAATTATAAGTACTGATGCTGGTCACTTGTGACTTACCCTAATATTTATGTTTGCTGGTATTATCCTACCACTTCTTTCCCCCTGTGGTTCGACATTACCTTTTTTCTTTCTATCTTCTTAGTGAGTGGATAGTTTGCGGTTATCTGTCGATCACTATTATCCTTTTTTTTCTCTCCTCAATGTTTGAGTTGATGTTACTTTGTCTCCTCCTTGGCTTTACCCCAATAGAGTCGAGTCTTCTGTTCACCAGTGATTTATTTTCTAGGTCTAATTTTCATTTGATATTTTATTTTTTGTTTCCCTAGTGGTGTCCCGTGTCACCGTTAGATCCGTTTATTTTCATGCACAATCATAAGCATTGCATGGCCTCTTACGGACAAAAATAGGGTTTGTTTTATATTTAAGTATCTTCAATCGCGTCTACATGAAGATTTTAACCTTCGTATCTCCGAATAGAAGAAACTTAAATAAGGGCAACTGTTGTACCCCAATTTTTGCCCCTAAGATTCCTCTATCATCTTATATCAACTCAATCACAACAAGATCACACTAGGGTTTGGTTCTTCTCCCTATCTCTAGGTTTTCTTCTGAGGAATCACCAAGCACCTTGATTTGTATATTGTGATTATCTATGTTTAGTGTTGATTAACTTTTAACTAACAAATACAATGAATGTTTGCTCTAATTGATGATATTATATGTGTGAGCACAACACATTTCATCAAGTTAATTCATAGGTTCATGAGTTTATTTCCATGTCTTCTTCAACAAAGCTTCATTGAGATTTAAGCTTCATTATTGATGATTCTTTTAAATTGATATCATGACAAGGTCTACTATGATTCATCATGCCTCAATTTTTCAAAGAAAACCAAAAGATGCAAGAGTTGATTGAAGAAATTTGACCTAATTGGACAAGTTCTTAATTTCTTGATCACAAGTGCATAACTCTCTCAATTCTTAACATTTGGAGTTGGTTATTGTTTCTATGGGTTCTTATTATCATCCACAACAACTTCTATTCACATGGCAAGATTAATTGTGCAAAAAAGTTTGTCAAAATTGAAAGGGGTTTCAAAGTCATTTTGGTGCTCTATGAGCTAGGGTTTTGAACTTCTAAGGGTTATATCTTGCTCATATTTTGGTATTTTTTAGTGATTCCAAATACACGCTTATTTTTAAAGAGTTATCAACCGATCACTTCAAAATTTTCAAGAATTGTTTATGTGGAAGATGCCTAATGATGAAGAAAGATTACAAGTCCTCTAGAGGGGCCATCAAATTCCCTTGCGTGACTTCAAAAGACTATAACTTGGTCCATTTTATCTTCTTGAGCCCATTATTTTTCCAAAATAATATTAAGGATGTGAACTTTAACTCTTCTTTTATGTGCAAAGCTTGAAAATGAGTAGAAGATTCCCTAAAAACTTAGAAGATTATAAGTCACCTCATGAATTTTCACCAACTTCACAAGGCCATAACTTTTTCAATACTTGGTATTTTTGAGTGATTCAAGTTTCACAATGCTCTTTGGGATATCCAATTCAAGCTAGAATCAATGATCAAAGCTCAATTTTGGAGGAAGACCTTGTTTGGACTCAAAAAATTATAGGTCATTTTTGAAGAAAAACTTAGAATTTTTCTAAGTACAAAAAGTCAGCATCTTTTTCTCAACTTTGATTCATCACAACTTTTAGCTCAAGCATCCAATTAACACCATTATTTCCACATTGTAAAGTTTGTGACCTTATCTTTCAAATGCTTCAAGAATCATACCCTAAGGTTCCCTAAATTATGCACACCATGAGTTCAAAGACAACCACTTGAAATTGATTTTTTCCTCCAAGTCAGAATTTGAAATGCACAATTCAGCTTCAAATCACTAAATTTTTGCACGTTTTTACTTCTAATCATGTTTAACAAGCTTCCAGAAGTGATTAGCACCTTGAAACGCACATTTTTGTTGAGTTTTGAGCAAAATATGAGTCACACTTTTCATGTTTGTAACTTCACACGAATTCCCTCCAACCTTCATCATTCCACACGCTTGAGCATCCTATTTGCTTCCCTATAAATAGAGGACCTCACTTCTCTAATTTCCTCAAGCTTGAATGACCAAAATCACTCTGACAAACACCCTGCATAACTCACTTTTCTGAGTTTTCAAATTCCTATTTTCTCCACTTTTTAATCCAATTTCTTCATTGATCCTTCATCCTTGAACTTCCCTGAAGCTAACAGAAAAAGAATCAAGCCTTGAGTTGTCCTAAATCATGCTAACCAAGTCCAGTTTCAGAATAATTTTCAGCTACTTCGTTCAGATAGAATTCTCAATCAAATTTAACCAAATAAAGCCCTATTCTACTCTATTCATCCTTCTGATTCTCACACTTCTTACAGTTTGTATTTTCATTGAGAATTGAGAGAGATACTTGGGATTTTCGTGCTCGCTATTTTTTCTGGTTTTTTTCAAATTCAGCCTTGTATAGTTTATATAAATTTGGCGCAAGGGTACCATTAGAATCGTCTTGAAGAGACGGAGCTAATGGTACCGGTTTGGTTCTCTAATTTTACAATTTGTGGAACCTCAATTTAGGGCGTCTGGAGGTTGAAGATGGCCTACATGTCGTGCTTCAGCAAATGATAGCGTGACATGTGATTTTTTGAATCCTATCCAATGCATCTATTTTACCATGTGCGCGTCATATGAACCCTTGGATCTGATTACTTTCATTAGTCAGACTTCATCCAACGCGCCAGATTTTAAGTCACTTATAATTATTAAAAAATGATTTGATGTAATTTCCAAAAAAGATCATGATGTGCACAGTGCGCCAGATCCATTTGATCTGTTTACTAACACGTTTTGACTCTCATCCAATGGTCCATACTTTTCTGACTTTATTTTTATTTTATGATTTTTTATATTTAATTGTTTTTAACTTCAAAAAATCATAGAAAATTCATTTCTGACCCAAAAATTATGAAAAAATTCACAAAAATATTTTTAAATATTCCCTTTCTAATTTTTTTCTTCATAATTTTATTTTCAGATTTGATATTATTTTATAATTTTTCCTTTATTTTGACTTGTTTCTAATTATTTAAAAATACTTTTTGATGTTTTTAAATTCTGAAAAATTATAAAAAAATCATTTTATTCGTTTCTGACCTTCTGCAACTTTTCTGGAATTTTATTTTGACTTCTACTATTTTTGATCTTTTTTTTACTTATTAGAGTGATTTTGATTAGTTTAAAAATACATTCCTGTTTTAAAAAATTACCAAAAAATTTATAAAAATATTTGAGGTCTGCTCTGATTTTTCTACGGTCTTTTTAAATTTTTATTTGATACTTTGAACATATTTTGCTATTTTACCTTTTACTTTCATTTTAAAAACAATTTAAAAATCTTTTTTCCTTTTTTATTTTATTCATTAAATGCAATTCATTTTTTAATATATTCTGGCTATGTGATTATTGATCATAAACTTCATTAACTTCATTGGATCTTGAGTGTTGAGTTTAACTCCACTAAAATGGATGAATGATTTTAATGATAGTTTGATTAAATTTTTGATTCAAATGTATCTCCAACCTCTTCATCTCATCCTCTTCTCTTTTGTGCTACATGTTGTTAGAGGATGATCTGTATGTCATCACTCCAAACATATGGCACATAGATTGTTATTGATTGGTCTTAAAATAGGTGTGACTTCTATATAAGTCCACTTACGATTGCTTAATATAGCGTTAAATTTTGTCCCGATTCGAGAAATGATCATTCGTGGCCCAAACCTATGTTTGCAAGCCCAAGTATGTTTAATTTGAAACATTTGATCCAATAACCTTGAGGTCTATTGTTAGGAGGCTTTAGTCTTATCAATCCTTTAATGAATCTTCATAAATTTTTGAACTAAGTGAATCATTTAAACATCGTTGATCTTTTATTGTTGCCTTGACATTTTGAAATGGATGATATACTAGACAAAAAGAAAATGAAAGTTGTTGTTGAGAGGCTTTGATTTTATCAATCTTTTAATGAGTTTTCAAATGCAAGTTTCAAGATGGTCATTCAACTAACCTCTAATTTCTAACTTATTAACAATTGACTTTTATTTCTATGCTTTTACTTTTTGTTTTTATTTTAAGCACAATTTATTTTAGCATTTACATTTTATGCTATTTTCCATCTTTGCTCACTTGAGCATTTATCTTTATGTCCTTTTTATTTTTGGTCACTTGAGTTTTTATTTTATTTTTAAAGATACCTAATAATCAACTTGAACAATAAAAATCTTTAATTTTACTTGGACTATTTGGTTACTATCCTTGGCATGATGAAGTTATTGGACTTCTTTGACTTATGATTAGAGACCTTGACCTATCTTGAGACCTGGTGACTTCTCTTTCTATTTTTTCTGGAGTTCTTGGGGTTTACCCCGAGACATTGGGTTGTTTGTTTTCTTTGTGTGCGGGTTATTCTGATTATATGGTTTGTCTACGATTTAGAATTCATTTGTATACAACTGTTACTCTGCCCAATTTTTGTGAAGACCTAATGCATTTAAAGCCTTGTTTTCTTAAGAGGTTTATTATCTTATCTTGTTTGGTTTCAATCTAAAGGATGGGAATTCTACATTGGCTCATTATGTCAAATGTTGGGTTCTTGTTGTTTAGAAGGTTCTTTTCCATGGCTTTTACCTAATGCTTTAGGATAGTCTCTTCATTACCTCCCATCTTCTTTAATTTCAAAAATCTTTTACCTCCTTTTGAAAACTCTTATTGTTTTCAAAAATATATTCTTTAATCAAATTTTAAACAACTTAACAATACTTTGACTTTTTTTGGTGAGAAGACTAAAAGTCAATCAATCTGATTCAAACCATTTTGCCACTTTGGCTTTTTTACTTTAAAATTTTCCCAAAAGATTAAACTCTTGTCAATCTTGGTAGTGATGCGAGCTACTATACTTCTATGGTATATAGTGAAGTGAGACATTGTCCACTTGGGTGTTGAGCGAGGCTTTGTTGATTTTAAAATCCAAGCCATATCCTCCACTTTGAGATGACGCAAATTCTCCTTTCTCATAATTGTGGGTAGTAAGTATGTTCTTCCACTCGGAGATGATGATGATGTCTCATCTCTTAAAATTAACCAACACACTTGTATTTTAAATTTTTTAAAGGTGAACTACGAGTACCCTGATCCCCTATTGCACAGAAGGTGGTACATAGGCACTAAAGGTCCGCAACCGCGACGAGTGCAAAAATTGTAAAAAATATATCTCTTTTCTCACCTTCACCATCTATTTTTATACAATGTTTATAGCAAAAAATACACAGATTTTCAAAGAGGTTCATGGCGGAGTACCGAAGATGTTTAGGGTGCTAATACCTTCCATTTGCATAACCAACCCCCGAACTTAGACTCTCTCCCACTATTTTTGGGTTATTCTCTCTTTTCCCATTCCTTTGGAAACAATAAAGTGCGGTGGCGATAATTATTTTATTTGTGCGAGTTAAGTCAATCCAATTGCTTAGTCTCAATATTTCTACCGCTACAGTTGTGAGCAATTTCCTGGTTGTCTTCTCCATGTGTGTTGAGAAGACTGGGAGATGGTTACCAGTACAGGCAGGCGCACGTCTTAGGTATCACACTGGTCTTGCTTCCCATAGGGCACGGTCGACCATGTATGTCCGACAAGAAGGCCAGAGCTAATGGGCCAACATTATTGGGCCATACACAAAGTAGAAGGGGATTGGGCCAATTCTAGCCATTGGGCCAGTCCAGAACACCATAGCTTACAAAGAGGTCGAGGTTCGTGAAACTTTAAACACTTTGAATTTTAAATTGGAAACCATTGGTAACCTCATCCATGATTCCGTTCCAATAAGCAATGATGAGGGCCTGACTTTCTTCTATTTCGGTTCATTGTGATTGTATAACTTGTCTTAAAAATTCATGGGCTAAAGCAACTCAATGCTTTAAGCCAACAATGTCGTGATTATACATAGGGAGAGAAAAGAGTAGAACCTAAACTCAAGAATCACTTGGATCCCGTTGACCTTCTCGGGTAGCATATTTGAAGAAAGATTACAAGTTACTCATCTATTCAAGTCTATTTTTTGTATTTATTTTTTATTTATAATTTTTAGGTTTGTAATGTGATTTTGTGTCAAATTTTTAACTTTTGTTTAAGTTGTTTAGCTTATCTTCTGAACTTGTGCATGATTTGCACAATATCTTTCTGCTGAATTTTGACACTTTCCAGAATTTTGATTTAATGTAACATGCTGTTTGATGCCATCTTAATTTACAAGTTTTGCAGAAAGTGGAACTGTAAATTCTTAATCCCAACTTCTCATTTCTCTCTTAATCACTTTTTCTCTGATCAGTTTCAGTTTCCCCAACGACTTCAATCATCGATTGGCATTTCTGAGCGAAAGTGAATGGTCAATGAAGGAAATCTCTTTGAATTTGACAAATAGATGGTACACTGAGAAATTCGTCTCTTATGATGAAATTCATGACCAAGTATGATCTTTTTCATTTTGTTTTGTGTGTTTTTGTGATTGTGAGTACAACTTCATCATTATATGTTTTGCATGCTATCAAAACTAGGAAAAGCTAGCATTTATATATATTGGACGGTATCTCTATGTCTTGTGGCACTCCTTTGCATTAGGGGTCTTAGGAACCATTAAAAACCATTTTGAAATTGACCCAAGTCATGAAAAACAAGTTTTTGCATAAATTTTTATTGCATGTATCGACACATACGATTTTCAGGTCGAGACATGCAACTCGATTTTGAAGCTTACAGTCTCTGGAAGGTTTAGGTCGACACATGCACTACACAAGTCGAAACATACTGAAGCATTTCTGAAATTGTAGAAACTCTTACTTTATGTGTCGACATATTTACTATTGTTTTAAAGCCTGTAGCTCTAACTTGCTTTGGTCGACACATATATTCCTTCAGGTAGACACATGTAGCTTAAACTTAACATATGTGTCGACACATACAATTTTTAGGTCGACACATACTGATTGTTTTGGTCAACTTTTAAAATCCTTTTAATTTCTAAAATCTCCTTTTTTCCTTAAACTTCCAAAACTATAAATACATCATTCATGCATCTTTCCAACTTGATGATGCCATAAAAATTTCCTGCATTTTCCTTCCCCTTCAACCTCTAAGCTATGCATGCACACTAACAAACCATTGTAACTATCTTTTGTTTGGGTGCCATCTAGGAGAGATTTAATAACATCCAATTACGTTCTTGTGTAGCTGAGAATATTAGGTTGAGATTTGCAAGGGTCTTCATCCAGAAAATCGCGGGTTTCTCCTCCAAAATGATTGATTGATTTGGGGATTTTCGTGCAAGATATTCAATAGAGGATTACGGCCTAGTGAAGTCCTTTGGAGATAAAGAATACAAAGGATCCTTTGGATATAAATAACGCAAAAGAAGTAGCGAGAGAACAGAGAATAGAATTGAAGTCTTATGTTGCAATAGTTGAAATTGGTGGTGCGCAAAAGCTTTGGAGATAAAGTACGCAAAGGAGTAGCAAGATCTAAATAACCATTTGGAAGCTATTGTGTCTTAGTCTTTCTCAAGTTCAAAGGAAGAGAAGGTGTTAAATAAATAACGAACGTTAGGGTTTATGGAGTTGCTCTTGGATTACTTATCTTGTATCAAACTTTTTGCATAGTAAGAATTATCCTAATTCCATTGGAATAAGGCGCAGACGTACCCACACACGAGTAAGAAAGTGGGGAACTGTGAAGACAAATCCCCGTGTCGCTTTTCTATTCGCTTTTACTTGCTTTAATTTTCATCAATCAATTTGTCTAATAGCATTGCGTTATCAATTGATTCGTAAGAATTTTTCCGGACTGTATTTGATTTGAATTAAGTGTTGATATTGATTATAATCACTTTTGATTATAAGTTCTTTTTGTATCAACACTACTTAAAGGATAATTCTGAAAACTCAATTGCACACCAAGTGTTTGACAAATTGTTGTTAGCTCTTTTGAAAATTGCCATTGGAAATAACATTACTAGTAACTTGCTATAAACATTAAATACAATGTTAATTGATTCAAGCATATTAATTTTGTTTATCAATTTCATTCCATATGCAATTTGTTATACATGCATATCCAAGTTTCCAATAACGGTTCATATAGACGACTTATTTTGAAAATGTTTCTCTCAAACTCTTTGATAAATAAACTTTCAAAACCAGAATTGTTCTGGAATTTTAATTGGGTATTTATTCAACCCCCTTTTGATATGTCGTCATTGTCTAACAAGTGACATCAAGAGCCTAGTTCATTCCGACTTCAACACTCATTAGAAAATGTCGTACGAACATAAATGGGATTATAAAAGAGCCCTAATTTTCACGGGAGAAAACTATACTTATTGGAAAGCTTGAATGCAAATTCATGTCAACTCGTATGACAAAGGTGTTTGGGAAGCCACTCAAAATGGTCCAACACCAGTGATATATATTGTTGATGGTGCTATTATACCAAATATGGAAAAATTATGGAATAAGGATGGTAATAAGAAGTGGGCACATGATTGGAAAGCAAAAAATATTATCATATCCTCCCTTGGTGTTGATGAGTTTTATCGTATTTCCCTTTGTGAGACCGCTAAAGCTATGTGGGATACTCTACAAGTTACCTATAAGGGAACTAATAAGGTCAGAAAATCTAGGATTAATACACTTAACCAAGAGTTTTAACTCTTTCACATGAAGCATGGTGAAACCATTGCTCAAATGCAAAAGTTGTTCTTGCATCTTATTAATCGTTTAAATTTTCTAGGTGATCATATTTCCAATTCTATTGCTACTAAAAAGGTTTTGAGATGTCTTACCAGGAATTGGAAACTAAAGGTCACCGTGATCAAGGAAGCAAATAATCTTGCAACACTTGATCTCACCGCTTTGTTTGGAAAGTTAGAGGAACACGAGCAAGAACTCAATTGCTTGGAAAAACATGAAAAAGAGCTTGAGAAAAAGAATAAAAAGGATGAAGACACTAATAAGGAGGAAGTATTGAAGTCTAAAGATCTTAAGGCTTCAAGTTCAAAGTCCTCAAAGGATGATCATGCTAATGATAGTGATTCTTGTAGTGAAGAAAACTCGGATGATGAACAACTGGGATTATTTGTGAGAAGATACAATTGATACATTCAGAAGAATGGTGTCAAACACTCTGACAATAATCTTGTGAAATTCAGAAGATAATCCACATCCTCTAAAGATGAAGAAAACAAAAAGGATAAGGGAAAAGGTATATGCTATGAATGCGAAAAGCCGTGTCATTATACACCAATGTCCATCTCTTGCAAATAAGAAAGGAAAGGGCCAAAGAAACAACTCTAGGAATTCTAGAAAAGCATATGTTTCTTGGGATAGTGATAGTGATGTCTCAAGTGATGAAAGCTCAAATTATAGTGATGAAGAGGAAAACTATTGTTTCATGGAAAATCAACGTCAAAGCAAGAAAAATAATGTAAGTCATTCTAAATATGCAAATATTGATAAGTTATATTTTATGGAATTAAAAAATGTTTTTTGATAATCTACAAGAAGAAACATTATATGCTTCTAAGAAACTTTCCTCCAATGAAAAAGTTTTTACATACTTAGAAGTAGAGGTTGAAGAAACCATTAATAAGTTTGAAGAATTAAAGTGATCTATTGTAGATTACCAAAATTATGAAAATAAGGATGAGGAACCTTGTCGGTTCGGTTGTGAAACCTGTCAAATTTGGCAACAAGAAGTGAGTACTCTTTTAGCCCAAGTGTAAAAGGCATCACAACCTCTTGATATATTTTCTATAAATTCTCCAAAGGTTGAAAAGCCTCACAAAAATTATAATTTGATAAAGTGAGATGCAAATAGAACAAGTAGGCATCATCATAAGTTGTTTTGTCACTATTGTTGCCAGAAAGGTAATACTATTGAAAAATGAAAATTTAGATGATTTTTAGTTCCTAAAGGAAATTTCCAATGGTTTCCCAAAAGCAACAATTATTTCACTCACTCCCAAGGACCCAATGAGAATTGGGTACCTACTAGTTTTGTTTGATTTTTGTAGGTTGAGTTTCTTGACGCTATGATGTGAAAATGGATTCTTGATAGTGGATGTTCAAGACACGTGACAGAAGACATATCTCTTTTCTCCGACTTTATGGTGAAGAAGAAATGTTTTGTATCCTATGGTGATCACAACAAAGATACAATACGGGAAAAGGTAGTATAGGTAATCCCTTAACTATTACTATCTCCAATGTTATATTAGTTGAAGCCCTTAGAAATAGTCTTCTTAGCATTATTCAATTATGTGACAATGGGTATAAAGTGACTTTTACTAAAGATTGTTGCATAATACAACATAATGAAAATAATGATTGTATGTTTAGCGGTGTTAGGGTAAATAATATCTATGTGTTTGACTTAAGAAAAGTTTCATTGAATAATGCCCAATGTCTTATTTCCATGAGTGAAGACTCTTGGCTATGGCATAGACGTTTGGCTCATGTCAACTTTGATTTACTTAATAAAATAGTTGCAAAATATTTAGTAATTGGTCTACCTAAAATGAATTTTTCAAAAGATCACATATGTGATGCATGTCAAAAAGGTAAGTAAACAAGGGTCTCTTTTAAATCTAAAAATTTTGTTTCAACATCGAGACCACTTGAGCTCCTTCACATGGATTTAGTTGGTCCCTCATGGACCAAAAGCATAGATGGAAGTTACTATGGATTTTTTATTGTATACAATTACTTAAGATTTTGTTGGACTATTTTCTTACGTAGCAAAGTTGAAGGAAGAAATTTTTGTTTTAAAAGAAGAATTTTTTTTATTAAAAGATGAAAACTCTACCCTTAAAGGAACAATAACTCTTCCATAAGCCTCTGAGAGTACTGATGATGTCATCAAGAATTATTACAAAGCCTTCCAAAAATTTCTAGTTAAGAGCATAGGGAGAAGCATTCTAGCTTCTATGATCTATGGTGTAAGCAGAAATGGAGTTAATGCTATTGGTTATAATCCTCATGAAAAATCCAAATCTAATAAGTAAAATATACCAACTACCTTATACTCTCATCTTTTGTCTACTGGGTTTTTGCCAAAAGAAGATGGAGAAGATGAAGAGAAATCTAAGTCTGAATCCGATGAAAACCAATTGGCTAAACAAAATAGTTTTAACTCTTGTAAATATGATTATTCTTCTACTAAGACCAAAGTTGTTCATAAATCAGGTAGATCTAACAAGAAAAGACCCAAGAAATTATGGGTACTAAAGGATAAGATAATCTATGTTGCAAACAACCTTAGCAGTGCAATTGAAACACCTATCTTGGCACCTGGACTCTGGCTACTTCTAACACGTGATGGGAAAAAGGCATATGTTCCAAAGTCTGGAACTTAAAGCCTGGAAATGTCATGGGTTTCAAAGGTGATCAAAAGGGAAAGATCATAGGCACTGGAGCAGTAACTATTAGTCGAAAGGATGGCTATATCCTCTTTCAATGAAAATAAGAGAAACAACACTTATAAAACCAGGCTTTCTGACCTTATAAAACTAAAAATAAGAATGTCTCATGTTTGTTAATAAGGAGCAGTGGACATGGCTCAGATGTTTAAGTTATGTTAGTTTGAGAAAGATTTCTCAGCTGAACAAGCTTATCAAAGGTTTGCCTTAACTAAAGTTTACCTCAGATGCTTTTTGTAAAGCATGTCAGAAGGGTAAGTTTTCAAAAACTGTTTTCAAAGAAAATAATGTTGTTTCTTTCTCCAAACCATTAGAACTTCCGCACATTGATTTGTTTGGATTAGTGCAAACTATATCAATCAATTGAAAGAAGTAAGGATTAGTTATTTTTAAATAACTACAACAAGTGGACTTGGGTGAAGTTTCTCTAACACAAGGATGTGTCACATTATGTATTCACCACCTTCTGTACTCAAGTGCTTTTTGAGATAAAAGTCTCAAACTTTGTCAAGCCAATATAGAAAAGTACTTCTAGGCAAAGGATGTAAGCACATCATGTTATTTTCAGAACAATGTCCCCATATGACCTTTTCCTGAAAAGACTTGCTATGATTTGTGGAAGAACAGGAAACCAATATTTCCTATCTTCATCAATTGGATGCTCTTGTTTTATCCTAAAATCTAAAGAAAATCTGAACTTGTTTGATTCTAATGCTCTAAGTGGTATCATGTTATGATGTTCTAAAGCTCAAAATACTACAAAATGTATAACACTGAAACATTTCTGGAATCAATTCATGTTAGATTGGATTATGAGTTTGACTCTAAAAAGTCAAAGCTAGTTAATTAACTTGCAGGTATGGAGATTTCCGTTTCAGAATCTGAAAGTGATGGAATTGCTGCTGAAGAACAAGAAGAAAGAAGATCAGAAGAAGTTCAATCAGAAGCTTCTATTGATTTGCGTAACACCCCATTTTCCCGTAAGGATAATTATATCAACATACACGAAATATATCAGAGTCTGTACAATAGGATGTCACATCATTCAAAATCTAATAAAGTCTCAAATCACTTTATTATTCCATTTGTTCAAAATAATTAATTCAACAACGGAAAAATCAAATTAGTTTACTTCCATGGCCCAAAGCCTCAATAATAATAAAATTCCACCAACATGTGGTCCATCATAAGTGTAAAGGTATGATACATAACAAATAAAACAACATGAAAATATAACAAATCTCCAAATTCCAAGTTACGTATCAGAGCAACTCCGAAGACTCGGTCAGGTAACACTCTCCTCAAGAACTACTCGACTACATGATTATCTGTACTCTCGGGGAGCACAGACACAACAACACAAAAGGGGTGAGAATTACATTCAATAAATATATGGTGAATTGTCAAATGCTAAGGATTAGTAATTTCACACAAATACATACATCACAAAATACTTCGTATTGCAAACCATCATTCATATCTTACAACATCAATTCAATAATAACCCAATGCAATGAGACCGACATCAACTAAATACATGTGGTACCATCAGGGTATAAGCCCCCAACATAATGCCAATTTGGCAACAACAGGGCATAAGCCCTCAACATAACACCATTATAGGCCAACAACAGAGCATAAATCCTCACCAATAAAATGCATGCAACATCGACATGTAACAACATAAATTATGCAACCACAAGGTATAAGCCTTCAACAATATGCCAATCCAGGCCACCAAAATCATCATCGTTAAGTCATAAACGTCATAGTATCCACAATTCATCATAGCGCACATATCATCCTAACCTATCTTATGATAATATAACTCTATCTTATCCTAAGTATTAGAAATAACCATTCCTTTACTCATTTTATTTCATCTAAATGTATTTATTTATTTTATTTTATTTATCCAACTCTTCTATCGGCGCATCAATCAGGGTTCTAAAGTTCAAGTTATGACATTTTAAAGAAAATTCTTACGGCCATCCGAATCTACCATTTGTCGCCCAACAACACCCTCTTTCGCTCGATGATGCTACTTTGCGTCACCCTTCACCCGACGATGCTAGACGCGATGCATTACAGAAATATTCATCCTTTCACCTCTCCCATCGCTCCCTTATCGCCTGGCAAAACTCCATCGCCCGGCGACACATCCTTCGTCGCCTGGCGGTCCTGCATGAACGGGATTTTTCTGTTGCGATTTCCTGCATAAACCAGCCCGATTTTGTGCACTTCTAACCTCCAATTTCTAGTCTAAAACAATATTTTACAAATAACAACTTATACACTTCCTATACCTCATTGATCTATTAAGCTATAACAATTTTTTACATCTAAATCCTTATTGTTTGTCATATTCCTAACCTATAATTCCTAGATTGGGGTTTCATACAGGAAACATCACAACAAGAGTAATTATCAACAACCATTACAACATTAACATCACAAGATTCACAATTTCGTATAGCATCACACACAACAACATCAATCAATAAAAACAAAGAGAAATCATACATCAATTATGCCAAAAACCTAAAGAGGGAAATGAACCCTCACTACCCTTTCATGTTATAACCATCATTTACATAATTCATTCACCCTCGTTACCTTAATTTGAAGCTTTGATCCTCCAAATGTTGTGGAATACTTTTTTCCCTAGCTCTTCCCTTCTCTTCCCTCTTCTCTGTTTTCTCCAAAATTTTACGATTGATAAAATGATTCATATTCTCTTCTCTTCCCTTGTTTTATCAAAAGACCTTACTAGGACTTTCCCCTTATGCCCCTACTTAATTAAATAATTATTTAATAAAATAATATGAATTCTATTATTCTACTAATCATTCCATTTAATTATTATAAAATAATAATAACTCTATTCTTTAATACAAGTAATACAAAAAATATGTTTATCTCACCACACCCTTACATTTCTACACTTTTAGTCATACACCCGTAACATCTTAACTTCTATAGTTTCTAATTCTCGCAATTTGTAACACAATACATCATAAAATTCACCAATGCATAAAATACACCACATCATATAATTATTTTAAATAAAATAATTCTAACTAAATCAGTGCGTTACAAGTATCCCATACTTAGAATATTTTCGTCCTCGAACATTACCTAAGGAAAATAACTCTAGATAAGCTCCTCGCATTTTGATTTCTAATACCCATGTTGCATTCTCTCCATTAGCTCCGCCCCAAACTAATTTCACGAGAGAAATCTCTTTGCCTCTCAATTTATTTATTTCACGATTCTCGATCCTCACAGGTACGACTTAAATAGTAAGGTTATCCCTCACTTGTACATAGTCCATCAGAATCACATGCGACAAATCTGAAATATACTTTCGTAGTTGTGAAACATGGAGTACATCATGAAAATTTGATAGATTAGGTGGCAAGGCTAATCTATGTGCAACAATCTCCACCTTCTCTAAAATTTGATAAGGGCCAATAAACCAAGGAGTCAATTTCTCCGACTTCAAAGCACAGCCTACACCGGTTACCAGAGATACTACATGGTCTCCCTCTTGAAACTCAAGATCTTTAATCCTCTTATCATGGTAACTCTTTTTCCTACTTTATGAAGTCTTCATCTTTTCTTGAATTAACTTCACTTTCTCTATAGTTTCTCGCACAATTTCAGGCTCGAGCACTACACTCTCACCAGATTCATACCAACACAAAGGTGTTTTGCACCTTCGACTATATAATTCCTCGAAAGGTTCCATACCAATACTAGAATGAAAACTATTGTTATAAGTGAACTCAATCAGTGGAAGACAACTATCCCATGTACCTCCTTGCTCAAGAACACAGGATCTCAACAACTGAATAGTTCTCTGTCTGACCATCTGTCTGCGGGTGATACGCGAAACTCAATCTCAACTTAGAGCCCAACATATCTTGCACACTCTTCCAAAAATGAGAAGTAAACCTCGGATCCCTATCAGACACTACGCTTGACGAAACACCATGTAGCTTTACAATTACGCGGAGATAAATATCTGCCAACTTCGACACAGGAAAATTGATATTAATTGGAATGAAATGAGATGATTTTGTTAGTATATCAACAATCACCCAAATCACATCATTTCCCCTCAGAGTATTAGGTAGCCCTGTCACAAAGTCCATTGATATGCTATCCCACTTCCATTCCGGAACATCTAGTGGTTCTAACAATCTCGCAGGTTTTTGGTTCTCGACCTTCGACATCTGGAAAATCAAACACGCATACACGAACCGTGCCACATCTCGTTTAAATCCGGACCACCAAAATAACTTCTTCAAATCATGATACATCTTAGTATCTCCTGGATGAATACTCAAACTACTCCAATGACTTTCCTCCAGAGTCATCTTCCTCATTTCTGCATCATCAGAAATAAAAAATTTGTCGCGGAATCTCAACACACCTTGGGAATCTACTTTAAAATCACTATCCTCTAACTGGTTACTCATAACCATTAAGTCTACCAACTTCACATATAGCTTCTGAGCTTCTTTAATATTATCTAAGAAATCGTTATTAATCTTTAACATTCCCAACATCACGCTCTGCATTGTCACTTCAAAGGCTAAACTCATATCTCTGAATTGATAAATTAAACCTAACTCTCTAACCCTCATAGCAGACATATGTAAAGTCTTTCGACTCAAAGCATCAGTCACAATATTAGCTTTACTTGGATGATAGTTCAAGCCAAAGTCGTAATCCTTCAACAATTCTAACCACCTTTTTTCCCTCATATTCAATTCGTTCTGATCAAACAAATAATTTAAGCTCTTATGATCGCTAAATACTTTAAATTAGGAGCCATAAAGGGAGTGTCTCTAAATCTCTAGTACAAACACCACCACAGCTAGCTCTAAATCACGTGTAGGATAATTTCTTTCATGAATCTTCAATTATCTCGATGCATGCGCTACTACCTTATAATTCTGCATGAGCACTCCACCTAAACCTAATTTAGAAGAATCACAATATACCACAAACGATTCTTCAGAATTAGGTAATATCAAAATCAGAGCCGTTTTTAATCTCTTCTTCAACTCAACAAAACTTTCTTCATATTGGATATCCCATATGAATGCCCTACCTTTACAAGTCAACTGAGTTAGCGGAAGTGCTAACATAGAAAAACCTTCAATAAAACTTCTATAATAGCCAGCCAATCCCAAAAAGCTTCTAATCTATGTAATTAATTTTGGAGCTTCCCACTGCAACACTACATCTACCTTGGACGAGTCTGCAACGATTCCACCACCTAAAATAACATGACCAAGAAAACTAATTTTCTATAACCAAAAATCGCACTTAGACACCTTAGCATATAACTTCTTCTCTTTTAACACTTGCAATACAATTCACAAATTCTCAGTATGTTCCTCTTTTGATTTGGAACATATTAAGATATCATCGATGAATACTACTACAAACCAATCCAAATAAGTATGAAAGATGTGGTTCATATACTCCATAAACACACCCGACGCATTAGTAACACCAAAAGGCATCACTGAATATTCATAGTGCCCTTATCGAGTTCTAAAAGTTGTCTTCTAAATATTGTCATTCTTGACTCGGATTTGGTGATAACGCGACCTCAAGTCAATCTTTCTAAACACGCGTGCATATACCAGTTGATCCATCAAGTCATCTATCCATAGAAGTGGATACTTGTTTTTGATTGTCACTTTATTCGACTGTCGGTAATCTATATAGAGTCTCATACTACCATCTTTCTTTTTCATGAGTAACATCGGAGCTCCCCAAGGCGATACACTAGGTCTAACAAATTTCTTCTCAAGTAAGTCTTTCAGTTGTTTCTTCAATTCTGCCAATTCAAATGCTAACATTTGATAGGGTGCCATAGAGATAGGTTTGGTACCCGAAACAATATCGATAGAAAACTCTACTTCTCTCTTTGACAGTACATCTGTAATATCATCTGAGAAAACTTCAGGAAATCTACGCACCACCTGCAACTCATCAATAGCAGCCTGATTCTCAACGGATAAAGTCGTCGTTAATGAAAACACCTGAGCTTCATCTTGCACCAATTCATTCAACTGTCTAGCAGATAAATATTTAACTTTCCTTTCCTCATAAGGAGTGGAAAACCATAAAAATTTATTGTATAAGTTAATATGAATGTAATTATATTCCAACCAGTTCATACCTAAAATTATATCCAGACCATTCAATGGTAAACAAACTAGATCAACAACAAACTCTCTGTCATAGATGGACAAAGGACACTTCAAGCATACTAGGGAAGTAGTCACTGATCCCTTAGCTGGAGTATTGATAACCATTTTCCCATTCATAAAAGATAACATAAGGCCCAATCTCTCAGCACAGTCAGCAACAGTAAAACAATGCGTAACACTAGTATCAATAATAATAATTAAAGGAGTACTATAATGAAGAAAATACCTATAATTAGACGGTCTCCACTGGATGTCTGAGTTTCGGATAAAGCAAATACTTTCCCACTAGTTTGAGTTTTCTTAAGTTTGTGACACTGAGTACTGATATGTCCTTCTTCGCCATAGTTGAAACATATTGCCTCCTTGTGTTTGCAATCAGCCACCTCATGCCCAGTCTTACCATAACGAAAACACCTCTTCACTTACCCATTACATGAATTACTTTGATAACATGGCTTCCAATATTTGTAACACATGATGTCAATAGGAGCACCTCCCCCACTGGTTCTCCTACCATCATTAACCCTTTGTTTTCCCTTATCATTTGGAGCATTGTAAGGCTTCCTACAATTTTGTTGTTGTCTCCCCCTCTTCTCAGTTATGGCCTTGTAGTGAGCATTACTATCTTCTTCATAGATCCTGCAACTATTTACCAAATCGGAATTTATGGATCCGCTGATACCCAATTTCCTTCTTGATTTCTAAGCATAATCCATTTTCAAACTTGATACACTTTAAAAATTCAGCAGTCTCCTCGTTGTAATAAGGATAATAGTTTTCCAATTCCACGAACATGGCAGCATATTCAGTCACAGACAACTCTCCCTACTTCAGCTCCAGAAATTCAACCTCCTTCTTTCTGCGAACATGTTCTGGGTAATACTTCCTCAGGAACTCCTTGCGAAACACAACCCAAGTAACAACTTCACTTGCACTGTCCAATATTTGACAAGTGGCAACCCACCAGCCACCAGCCTCTCCTACAAGTATATGCATACCAAAACACACTTTTTGTGCCTCAGAGCAGTCCATAACCCGAAAGATCCTTTCAATTTCTTTGATCCACTACCGCGCTCCTTCAGGATCATGCTTCCCTTTGAACGTAGGATGATGGTTCCTCTGGAAAGTTTGCAATGCATGAGATCCATCATTCCCTCCAGCATTATGCTGGTATTGCATAGTCTGGGCCAACACCTGCAGGACAGTAGCAAGTGCATTACCATTCCTTCCGACCGTCACTCTGCTTCACATTATAACATCACACAAGGGTTAGAAGAAACACATCGGTAACATTTCACAGCCACACTATTCTAATGACTCTATAACCTGGCCAGACGTATCGACCTGCTCGGATACCAATTGTAACACCCCAACCATAAGGAAAATTATATCAACATACACGAAATATATCAGAGTCTGCACAATGGGATGTCACATAATTCAATATCTAATAAAGTCTCAAATCCCTTTATTATTCCATTTGTTCATAATAATTAATTCAACAGCGGAAATATCAAATTAATTTACTTCCATGGCATAAATCCTCAATAATAATAAAACTCCACTAACATGTGGTCCATCATAAGTGTAAAGGTATGATATGTAACAAACAAAACAACATGAAAATATAATAAATCCCCAATTCCCGTGTTACGTATCAGAGTGACTCCTAAGACTCAATCAGGTAACACTCTCCTCAAGCACTACTCGAGTACCTGATTATCTATACTCCCGGTGAGCATAGACATAACAATACAAAAGGGGTGAGAATTACATTCAATGAATATATGGTGAACTGTCACATGCTAAGGAGTAGTAATTTCGCACAAATACACACATCACAAAATACTTCGTAATGCAAACCGTCATTCATATCTTACAACATCAATTTAATAATAATGCAATGCAATGAGACCGACATCAACTCAATGCATGTGGTACCATCAGGGCATAATCCCCCAACATAGTGCAAATTAGGAAACAACAGGGCATAAGCCCTCACCATAACGCCATTACAGGCCAACAACAAAGCATAAGCCCTCACCAATGAAATGCATGCAACATGGACATGCAACAAAATAAATTATGCAACCACAACGCATAAGCCTTCAATAATATGCCAATCCAGGCCACCAAAATCATCATCGTTACGTCACACGCGTCATAATATCCACAATTCATCATAGCGCACATATCATCCTAACATATCTTATGATAATCTAACTCTATCTTATCCTAAGTATTGGAAATAATCATTCCTTTACTTATTTTATTTCATCTAAATGTAGTTATTGTTGTTATTTATCCAATGCTTTGATCGACACATCAACCTGGGTTCTAAAATTCAAGTTATGGCATTTTTAAGAAAATTCGTGCAGCCGTCCGAATCTGCCATCCATCGTCCAACGACACCCTCCTTCGCCCGATGATGCTACTTTCACGTCAACCTGTGCCCAGCGATGCTAGACGCGGCACATTACAAAAACATTCATCCTTTCACCTCTCCCATTGATTCCTTTCTCGCCTGGCAAAACTCCACTGCCCGACGACACATCCTTCGTCGCCCGACAATCCTGTACGAACATGATTTTCTTGTTGCGATTTCCTGCATAAACCAGTCTGATTTTGTGCACTTCTAACCACCAATTTCGAGTCTAGAACAATATTTTACACATAACAACTTATGAACTTCCTATACCTCATTGATCTATTAACCTGTAACATTTTTTCATATTTAAATCCTACTTGTTTGTCATATTCCTAACCTATAATTCCTAGATTGGGGTTTCATAGAGACAACATCACAACAACAATAATTATCAACAACCATTACAAGATTAACATCACAAAATTCACAATTTTGTATAACATCACACACAATAACATCAATCAATCAAAACAAATAGAAATCATACATCAATTATGCCAAAAACCTAAAGAGGAAAAGAAACCCTCACTACCCTCTCATGTTATAACCATCATTTAGAGAATTCATTCACCCCCTTACCTTTATTTGAAGCTTTTATCCTCTAAAAGTTGTGTAATCCTTCTTGCCTTAGCTCTTCCCTTCTCTTCTCTCTTCTCTGTTTTCTCTAAAACTTTACGATTGACAAAATGGTTCCTAGTCTCTTATCTTCCCTTGTTCTACCAAAATACCTCACTAGGACTTTCCCCTTATGCCCCTACTTAATTAAATAATTATTTAATAAATAATATGAATTCTATTATTCTACTAATTATTCCATTTGTTTACTATAAAATAATAATAAATCTATTATTTAATACAAACAATACTAATAATATGTTTATCTCACCACACCCCTACATTTCTAAACTTTTGGTCATACACCCCTAACAACTTAACTTCTATAGTTTCTAATTCCCTTAATTTGCATCACAATACATCATAAAATTCACCAACGCATAAAATACACCACATTATCTAATTATTTTAAATAAAATAATTCTAACTAAATTGGGCGTTACAATTTGACTCCTATAAAGAGAACTCTACAAGAAGGAAGTTTAAACCAAGTATCTGATCAGAAAGGAATTCATGTTGTTGCAATCAAATGGATGATCAGAAACAAGTTAGATGATGAAGGTGATCTCACAATAGACATCAAGTCAATATTTATATGCTTTCTGAAAAAGTACTCATAAATATTGTTACCAATTTGAAGTTATCTTGACAGGAAATGTTTAAATTAAAAAGGATGTGTATTCAATAGCAATCCTGGAGCAACTAATATTTCTTGGGAATAGATGGTAAATATTTCTTGCTATACTTTTAAAGACAGGATAAGATATTCGGCTGTCAATCTCAAAAGATTTCCCGTGCATGACCTACCCTAATCAGTGCATGTCCTATCCTTCTTTAACCTTCCCTTTTGGAAGTTTGTGAAAGTCGTCTGAGTCTTTTTTCGCATCAGACATTAAATGTCTTGGGTGTCTCAAGTTTGATGAATATGTAGTAGCTCAATTGTCTCATTATTACACATCTTCGTGTCTATTTATATCATCCATCATATTTAGTCTTTCCTCAAGTTTTAGTCATTATTCTCTTTTCACATCCCTTCAGTTCTCCCTAAAATATTCTTGCATCATATGGCCATCCAGACGTTTCATGGAGATGAAAACCTTATGAAGGTAATTTATGAGAAATGGCCTAATAACGTGTCTGATGACAATCTCATCAACATGTGTATTGAAAGTCATGGTTGTACATGGTATGCTGCTATTCTACGAGGTCCTATTTACCCTAATATTGTGAAAAACTTCTAGCTTTATGCATCTGTTAGCAGTGATGGTAGCTACATTAAATCGAGTATCTATGGTATTCCTTTTATTATCACTCGCTCTTCTATTGCTGAAGCAATTGGGTGTTCTCCTAAATCTAACTCCATGGATCATGCAAGTTTTGTCTTCATGGATGTCGATGTTCCCCAAACCATTCATGACACTTCCTATGGGTACTAACCCAATAATCTAGACAACCTGAAACCTCTTGCTAGAATATGGTTTCATTTCGTGCAAACAAACCTTCATCATAGAGGTGAAAACTTAGATGATGTGTTTCCAAGGGATAAGCACCTACTCTTCTGCCTTCTCAATAATATCCCAGTTAATTTGTCAGCTATCATTTTCAACCACCTAAAGGAATCAATTCTGGACTCCATACATTTTCAAAAACCCTTCATACGTTATGGGTGTGTCCTATCTGAACTGTTTGAATTAGCTGAAGTAATCAAAATTGTTCGAAAGGCTCAGTTTAAAAGAGGAAATGCTTTGTTTGATGAGTGTTGTGAAGTTTTTGAAGTCTAAGCTAGTGTCCTTGTACTCTAGTTGAATATGTCTTCTTTAGGTTGTGTCTTATGTGTCAAAACATTGTCTTCATCAGCTTATCTCTAGTTGTTTTCTATTAAATAAGAAGTATCAGCATGAAATATTCTGTTGCAAATCTATTTTTCAAAAATTTGCTTACATATATTTTCTGTGATACTTTAAATGTTTTGATAATTCACTCTTGTGGGAAAGTCTATTCTAAAGAAATAATATTTGATATTAACAAAATATATTTGATCAACATCTTGCTTAGAAGATATCAAGTGATTATGTAGTGATCTCATCAAAAGATTATCAATTTCTCTTTTCTATCTCTTCATTACCTTTTTGATTTATGACAAAGGAGAAGAAAGTAAAATGATTTTGATAATATTTATTCTCAGAATCTTTAACTCAAACAAATAAAATGTTATTGCTACTAACTTTTGTTGGATGTTTTCAATCCAGGAACTCTGAACAAGTTCAATGAGTTTATTCTAAGACAAGTTGAAGATGAAGATCCTGATGCTACGTTTGAAAACCTTGTGGATGAAATCAACTTTGATTTTATATCTAAGAAGTTGTACACTTTGTGAATATATGAATATTCAAACAGATGTACCAAGCACAATTCAGAAGTTATAAACTTACTGAAAGTAAGGTAATCATGCTTGATATCATAGTGTTTAGAAGTTGCTAACTTTATCAAAGTATGAAATGCATACTTAAATATTCAGAAGCTATGCTCCCCTAAAAGGAAGACAAGTCAACATTCTGATGCATGCTCTCATATAGATATGCCACTCAGAAGTTGTGCTTTGACACGTGTGTTTTCGCAACATATGCTATAGTCAGAAGTTGTGAACTGTCTGAATGTATGATACTTTGGAAAATATCATGTCAAACACTGATACTTAAGAAGTAATGAACTTCTCCAAAAGTATAGTGTTTTGGTTATGGTATCAGAATCAATGAACAAAAGCACTGATACATGATGCGTGGCATTATTCAATCAGGCTCAAAATCAAGTTTTGATTCTTTATCAAGTGCTGATAGAAACCAGGTTCTAAGATGAAGATCAGGTGTTCTAGTCAGACTCTGATGAGTTGTTGCAGGGAAGTGTTAATTCTCTATTCTTATGTTCTGAATAATCAAAATTTATTTTGTGAGTTTTTGGCTCAGGGGGAGACTCTGAACAAGCTTAAATGAAATTTTGAGTTTAAGAGATTCAAGGGGAGTTATGAGCTTAACTCTGAATTTGTCGGTCACGGTGATTACCCTGTATAAATTATTCTATCAAAATACATGGTTTTGTCATCATCAAAAAGGGGGATATTTTAAGAACAAGAAGTGTTTCTACATATTGCCTTAAGATTTTGATGATAACTTTACATGTTATCTTAGTGAAAAATTGTATACACTAATGGTTTCGTTCTAGTGTGTAGCTGCTGCTATAATGGTATGACTCTGGTACAAGGCGTGTGATGTCATCAGGTTCTGAACATACACTACTGGAAGAAAGCATATGGTTATGTGTTATAATTTAAGTCAAGATTATGGAATCCATCTTCTACAACATGTCTAAGGAACGTTAGACAAGAGGTTCTAATCACGACTTTATGGTTAAGCTTTGGAGGCCTTCTAAAGCTTTACTTATGTGTGTTACAAGTTCTGAAGATTATGAAGATAAGGTTCTGCTGAACAGGTTCTGATGATCTGAAGAAAAGAAAGTTCTCACAACCAAGTGTTGAAGACTCTGAAGACAAGGTTCTGATAGGATACGCTCTGAAGACTCCAAGACTTGGTTTCTAAGAGTTAACAAAGATTATTCTACAACAAGCTTCAACGATCAACATTAAAATATTTGAAGCCTCTGAATATAAGAAGAAAGTTCAAAATGGTTAATGTGTCATGGTGTACAAAAGGTACATAAAGTGTATGTGATCTCTACTCTTCTAGAGTGGAACAAGGACAATCATTTCATACTTTATTGTGGCCAATCTCATTATGACCGTTGAGAACAAACAACTAGATTTCTGATTACCTTTCTAGCCTTTCAACGGATCTCTTTTACAAGCTATAAAAGGAAGACTTGGAAGCTGAAGAAAAGTAAGAATCAACATTACAATGTCAATCTATCATATTAAATCAAGCTCGACAAAACTACACCAAAGCGCTATGAAAACTTTGTAGAGAAATCATCTGTGTATTGTTTTGTAAATAAGCAAGGAGTTGTTGCTCATATCTTGCAGTAGAACACTTAGGTGTTTTTATTTGTACTAAAACGTTTGTGTAATCTACTTAACAAGAAGCAAATCTGTAATACACTGAAAGTACTTAACCGTTATTGATTGATACCTTGAGAGACTGAGTAAAGGCCCAGTCACAAGAAGACTCCTGCTACGACCTGAGTGGATTTGTAATAAGGATCAATAGACGTATTCAGGGTGCCAATAGGGTTGATCTGACTTATTATGGGTTGTCTGTAATCAATTTGGTTATAGTGGATTACAACCTTGTTGAAGGAGAAATCATCCTTGAGGGGGTGGACTGGAGTTGCTTAGTTAACAACGGACCAGGATAAAAACACTTGTGTTTATTTACTATTATGTTCTAAGCTAAATTGTTTTGTCACCTAATTCAAACCCCCTTTATTGTGTTTCTCACACCTCAACTTGATCTTTGGTATCAAGTATTAATATTAATATAGTTACTTTCCTTGCAAGCCATAGATGGTAGACAATCCTTCATTCTCGTAAGACATAAGATCAAAAAAAATCACCTCCTATTTCTTCATGGTTGACAACCCTATTTATTCTAGATATACAGATCTTTGAATAAAACAGCCAGGACAGAATGAGATGATTCTTCAAAATAGAAATCTTCATTAGAAGTCCATCTTTCAGTCAAACCAGTAATTATCCTTGGAAAATTCATAATCAAGATCACTTTCCTTACTAAGCCAAGGAATATAAACCCCATACAGTTGTTCTTGAGATAAGTAGGGTATTCTACTCTACAAAGATCCAAGGTCATCAAACTAATATGAATGCTTTGACATTGATTTATCTATACTCCAGTTCCATACTTTTATTTAGCATCACAAACATGTTGAAGTCAGTACAGATGTTCTAGACATTTGGTCTAGACATCATGTCTAATCTCTTTAACCCCTGATTAGATTACCTTCCAAGGAACACAATAGTAATAATAAACCCTTCATTAAAGACCAGGGCATAAATTCTGAAATTTTGAAAAAGAATGCTCTTGTTGTTCTTCAATAGTTTGTCACTTTCATGTCAAACTTCTTGATTAGAAACCTGAGAAAACTTCTTCTTGATCATCTTCTCATCTGAATTATTTTCTTTCAAACACACTTAGATGCTCCTTTATGAGTGGACTTGAGAAATTCCCAAGTATCTTGGGTTACAAAACAAGTGATGCAAAGAACTTGCTAATTCCATAGAACACGAAGTTGATAATTTCATAGTGACAAGATGACAACTCAAACTCTTCCCTTCTATCTCATCAGCATTAGGAGTCTCATATCCTGACAATTCTTCAAGATCTATTGTCCATAGATAACCAGAATACAATCATTCCAGCCTTCCAATAAGAACAATAATACTAGAAAAATACTCCCTGAAGCTCACCCAATAGACCAGGGTCCATGCTTTGATACCAATTGAAATTTTAGTACATGCAACACATGTTAAATACTGATGTCCCAATATCAAAATAATGTCACTATAGATGTTACAACATTTGTTGACAGACTCTACAGATTTATCAAGATGCAAGAGATACTTAAATTAAATTGCAGAATGATAAATAACACATAGATTTATTAACCCAGTTTGGTGCAACATCACCTACTCTGGGGGCTACCAAGCCAGGAAGGAAATTCACTCTCAGTAGTATCAATTCAAAGCCTAAATAGTGCCAGTTTATAACTTCTCACTTAATCCTTATCCAGTGCAACTTCTATCTAGAAATCATCATCTAGATATGATAAATCACTATCTCACTTCCTAAAACACCTCAGTGATATCTAACAGCCCCAATCCCAGTGACTGTATAAAAAATATCCCAATAAGAATATTATTCTTCCAATACAAAAATACTTAGTCAAGACTCTAGACTAAGAATAATACTTGTTTTTTCTAAAAGCTTCAACTAAGAAAAATACTCAACCCATTACCTAAAGGCTCCTGAGTGAGAATATTACGTCTACCACAAGTATCAAAATATACAAGAGTGACTTACAACTACACAAGAGACTCTCAAAACCTAAGACTCTATGCTTCCCCTAATTTACAAATTATTGAAAGATTAAATAAAATTAGGTTAGGTTTTCTCTTTAAATACACCTATGCAGTCCATGGGCTTTTAAATCTGCATCAAGATATTTCTTGATCCACAAGCTGAGTGATGCGCCAATTGTGCGGCGAAATCTCCTTAACTCTTGGAACAAACAATACAAAGTATCCTAAATTGTATCAAGGCCCAATTTAGTGACTAATGTGCAGTTAGAGATACAAAACTTGTTCCAGATTAAATCTTCTTGACCTGCAAAATTTACTGAGATATATCCATACGAAATATCAGAGAATCAAATCAAATCTGTCAAGATTTAAAACAACAATGCATGTTGTACCAGACTAATATGTCATGACACTTACCTTCAACATCTAATTGAAAATACATAAGAGCTAGATTGTTATGATAGTTGATTTAGATGTTATAACATCTTTGATCAACATTAGTAGAACCATGTTATAGCAAAATTATTCCAATCCTAAGATTATGGAGTTAATAGTATTAAGATTTATCTCATGATGAGCTGGATATTTTATTCAAAGATTTGTTTATCTAGAATAAAAAGGGTTGTCAACCATGAAGAAAATAGGAAGTGACTATTTCTTATCTTATGCTTAAAAGAAGGAAATTTTGTCTACCATCTATATCTTGCAGGGTAAGATGACTTTATTAATCCTCAAACTTGGTATCTTAATCAAAAGGAAAGATACTTAGTGACAAAAGACTGTTTTCATCAAAAGTAAAGATGAGTCAAGGATGACAATCTTAATGTCTCGACATTGTGTAAACATCAGAATACTCAAGTTAAAGGCAGATACTTGCACTGAAGATGTCTCTTATGTGAAAAGTTAATCATAACATGTTCTTTTGTTTGACTTCCTCAAATGTCAAACTCAACTTTAGTTAACCAAGAAATGGTTAAAACTCAGAGATAATGATAATTTCCTTATTTATAATACCTTTCTTAGAGCTTCAACTGAGATGATTGGTATTTGGATACTGACTACTCCAAGACACTTGTCTGCAGTAAAAGTGTTTAAGGTGGTTTTTTTAGTCTCATTCTATCAAATGTTACTTTTGTTGTTGATGCTAAAAGGGAAGATTAAGGACATTGGGTAACTTTTCTCTAAGCTTTGGTAATGATCTTCTTACTAAAGGACTAATGACTATTGTGATAAACATAATTTAGTTGTGTGATCAAGGTCTAAAGGTATATGTCATCAAGGAATAATGTTTTGTCTCTAATGAGATGTGTGAAGTTCCTATGAGGATTTAAAAACAATTGTTATTTTTGAATTCCATAAGTATTTAATTTATTATCCTCTTGCTTGATGTTCAAGTAAGATGAAGTTAAGATGTCACACCAGAAGGTGCAACATTAGACAGTTGCAAAAGTTCCAGAATATGTTATATAAATCTGATTAGTCCAATGAAAGGTGAGTGTTCTGGTGGATAGAGAAATATATATGATTTTATTTTGTGATCTATATCAAAGAAAAATCCCTTATTTGTGAAGTCTTTAAAGGTTCTTATCTATTCCTTAAAAAAAGGGAACAAGGTATGCTTATGAGTTATTCTACTGAGAGAAGTATTTTTAGTGATGTTAACTTCAGGACCAAACTCTGTGATTGATTCATTAAGAAAGGGACTGATGTCCAAGAAGATGTTGGGACATCATCTCAGTAGGTTGTTTCTCCAGAAAATGAGGCGGACTCTAAAAAGCTAGCAGGAACTCAATCAAAGAGATCTCAAGCCAACAAAATTCTCTATTAAGCTTAATTTGTTTAAAGGAATTCATTGTTTGAGACTTTCATCAGAATCAGAGATATGTTGTCTAATTCTGAGTTTATGTCATTTTATGTGTTTGAGACCTTGTCTATTGGAGTAAAGTTATGGATATTTTATTTGGTTTTTATTTTTGGTCTTACTATTTTTCATCCTTTTTGATCTATTTGCTTGATTTTAAATAGTTTCTGATTTTCAAAAAATAATAAAAAAATTTCTATAAATATTTTGAGGTATTTCTGGTTTTTCTATGCCTCTGGATGAAATTTATTTGAAGGTTTAATGTATTTTCTATCTGTCCTTTTATTTTCATTTTAAAAACAATTTTAAAATCTTTTTATTATTATATTTTGTTGGTTAATTTCAGTTTTAATTTTGTGTATTCTGATTGGCTTGGATCTTGATAATTGAGGTCATAGATTTCATCAACATCAATGGAACCTGGGTGTTGATAGGTTGAAAGACAAAATCCACCAAAATGGATGATTGATGTTAATAAAATTAGACCTAATTCTTGATCCAATTTGAGATTGTTTTTTGTTCAAGTTATCTCTGCTCCATCTCTCTCTTTTTCTTTTTTCGATCAATTGGATGATGATTGATTCATCTTTTTTCAGTTGGATTTAGATTGGTACTTGTTGAACTTTCATCATTTCAAATCTACCTCTAAGTGATCATGAAGGTATCATGAAGGATTTGATTGATGTAATGATCTCATCTCATTGACTTAGGTCTTGATCCACCTTTGTTTTACTTATGCTACATTTTTTAGGAGTATGGTCTCTATCATATCTCTAACATGTGTGGTACATAAATTGTTATTGATCGGCCTCGTATAGTAATGACTTCTACATAAGTTCGTCTGCAATTGCTTAACATAACGCTAAATTTGTCCTAAATCGTAAAACTAACATACTAACTCTAACATTAATTGTACTAACCTTTATTTTAATGCAATTTAAATTTTTCATTTACTTTATGCCTTTACCTTCCTGCTCTTTATTTTAGCATCTTTATCATTCTTGTCATTTATCTTTTTTTCTATTTACTTAATGTCATTTTCCTTTTGCTCACTTGAGCATTTTATTTTTTTATGTCATTCTTCTTTTGCTCACTTGAGTTTTCTTTTTCTTTTAAAGACATTAATAATCAACTTGAACATTAAAAGACTTAATACTCTCTTTGGACTATAATTACTATCCCCTTCCATCTTGGAGTACTTGGACTTTTTGGACTTTAGGATAGGACCTTGAGACTTTGAGACATTTGGACCTTGAGATCTTGTTGTTATTTTATCTATGTATTGGGAACTTTTCTGCGTGCAAGCGTTACTTTAAAATTTCATCTCATACAAGAATAATTCATCTAAGACATCAAGTTCATCTGATACATGCCAAGTCATCTGAACCTTTTGGGTTCATCTGATACAAAGCTTGCACCTGAGGCATTTTTATCCATTTTATGCTTATTACTTCTCTGTGTGGATTTAATCTAAAGAAATGAGATACATTGTTTGACTTGTGTTAATATGATTGCTCTTGTTTAGTTATACATTTCCTACTTTAGCTTTTACTTCATGCTCTAGGATAATCCCTTCATCTCTTGCCCATCTTATCTAATTTTCAAATCTTCTCCCTCCTTTTCAAAACCTTCTTTGATTGCAAACTTGAACTACTTCAATAAAAACCTTGACTTTTTCAAGTGCATTTTCAAAACCTTTTTCTTATTCAAACTTTAATTTACTTAACCAAAGTCTAACTTCTTTCTTCAAGGACTGAAAAACACAAAAAACAATTCAAACTTTTTACCATTTGGCTTTTTATTTTAAAACCTTTCCTTAAGATTAGACACTAGTCATCTTCAAAGTTGAGTTTTAATCTCTTATCTCCATGATATTGGTTGATGTTTGTGTTGAATCTTTTCCACTTAAAAGGGTCAGTGGCATACCTGTTAAGTTATCCAGGTTGGAGCCTTCCTTTCACTTATGATGCAAAGGTCCACCTTTCTCATGTTCATGGTGTATTAGTTGAGTATTCTACTTAAGATGGGAAAAGTTCTCTTCTCTTAAAATTAACCAACAAACAATTTTGTTCTTTTTATAAGAACTACCTGGTTCTTATTTCATCATTGCACATTGGTGATACGTAGGGATGGGGCTCATTGAAGTCTTGCCAGATCAAAAACCTTTAAAAACTTTTCTTTTCTCATCTCCACAAAGTTTTTGCAAACAAACATTTTTTTATCCAAAATACATAGATTTTTAAAGAGGTTCCCGCGGAGTACCATAGATGTTTAGGGTGCTAACACTTTCTCTTTGCATAACCAACCCCCGTACCTAGATCTCAGTTTTATTAGTTTTGCTTTAAAATCTTTTGTGGGTTTTATTCGATCTTTTCCCATTCCTTTGGAATCAATAAAGTTCGGTGGCGACTTTCACTTTGTGAGTTAAGTTAATCAATAACATAATCACAACTTTTCACCTCTACACAGGGTGTCTGCTCTGATGCCAATTAAAATTTTGACACTTTCAATAGATGTTAAGACAGATGTCCCAACATCAAAACATAATGTAAAGATAGATGTCAAGACATCATCTGCTGACAAATTTTTTTTACCAAACAATAAATTATGAACAAGTAAATTGCAGAAGGTAAAAGACACAATAAATTGTTAACCTAGTTAAGAGCAACATCACCTACTATGGGGGCATCAAATCCAGGAAGTAAATCCACTATGATATAGTATTAGTTCATAGCTAAACAACCCTAGTTTACAACTTATCACCTAATCAATACCTTATGAAACTTCTACCTAGGAACCTCCTAGATATGAGAATCCCCTCTCACTTCTATTTATCGTGAAAATTGGTAAGCAACCATTGATCTTCTAAAATGGGTTATTTTGGTGACTTGTAGGACCGATCAGATTGATCCTTAGACATATGCTAAGTTAGTTTGTAAGTTTAGTAAATTTAAGTGAAAAGGGTTTAGAGGAGAATTAAGAGTAGAGACGAGATGCAGGCGAAAACTTGATGAAAGTGCGAGGAAATTTGCAGTAATGATAAAGTTTGCAAGGAAATGTAAATGGCAAGGAATGTCAAGGAATTGTAAAGACTTTGATTGAAACAAAAGATGGTGTTTTAAATGTACATTCTCAATATCTTTTCTCTCACAGCGGGTACTTGGATATATTTGAGTGACTTGTACCATATGTTGAACACACGGAATTTTACACAAACTTCCTATATTTATACTGAAACTAAATAACCTTCAAGCCGTTGCATCGTTCCAGGATGAGGACAAGTGTCCTTTGCATGTGATTCGACCTCTATCTTTATGCCACACTGCTTTCTTCAACTGCCAAGTGAATTGCCTTTCCCTCCTTTCTTCAGATTCAAAATTACTCGCTTGCTGATACAAGAAAATTTAAGTCAAAGGCCACGGGAACCTCTCAGTCGAATGTCACGAGAACCTCTTGGTTGAAGACCAACTTTAACTTAGAAAATTATCTAAGTGTTTTCTCCTTCTTAGCAAGGGAGACTTCGACACAACCTTTTTGTTACAAGCTCTTCTGTCGAAGTGTTTCCAACTTAGATTTTTTCACTCTATTTTTGGCCAATAAGACCAATATGTTGTGGGTGTCGAATTTAGGAGCTAACAAATTTCCCCCCAAGAATATCAATTTCGACGCAAGAAGAAATAGTTATTCTTTGATGTATCTATTCGACACCTGTAAGCTTTTTGACCACAAAAGCTTATCGTACACTTTTTTATCTTCCACCAACCAATGCTGGTATCAGAGTCATCATCACACTTTTCCAAGACGTCACTATCAGTCAGTCGTTACATGCTTCCATGATGGCCATTATCCCTATAACCTAGGAAAGCATGGCAAACATCTCCACTACCTGTCTGTGTAATTGTCTTAAAGCTCACCACGTGTCCCACTCACTCTGCAGCATTAAAGGGCTATGAGGGAAAACACTCTTCCCTGGCCACTATAAATAGCCACAAGTACTTCTCTTTAGAATTTTTTACAAACGCCTGAAATTCCTTATTTCCTTGTATTCAAAAGAAACCTTTGAGATTTTCATCTTTTTCATCGTTCTTCTACCAACATTTCCATGGCTTTCCTCTCAAACGCTCAAAACAACCTGAAAACCAAAGATGCCTCTGATTCACCACAACAACCAGAAGTTTTCGCAACTAGCTTTATTCTTGCTTCATTTGGGGAACAAAGGTTCGTCTCAGAACCCATGACTAAAGAATGGCGTGATGCCTACAACTTACAGGTACTCATTCCTGTTAGATTTTTTGGGCAAATGTACGCCATATCTAGTCCATTGTCTGCATGTGTCGAAAACCCTAAGCAGAACATTGCTTTCTTCCCAACTCACCCTAGGATCAAGCCTATAGGTTGCACGAAGAAGCCCAAAGGTGAACCTGAGGATGAAACTCCTGCTAATCAACAAAATTCTCAGACGAAAGAAGACATAAACCTCCAGTTTATGAATAAATGGAACCGAATCTTTAGGTCTTGCCCTAGCCTGACTCCAGAATACTCATAATGGTTGAATAAGATGAAAAAGGTGCAAACCCAAATCTGGAAAGACATGGGGATTTATGACCTGGTCATGCTATCAAAGACTGGGTTATCTTATTGTCCCGATCATGCTGGTATCCTCTTTGTACTTTTGGGATAACACACATTTCACCTTCCATTTACCTTGTGGAATGGTGACCCCCACTCTCTTCGACATAGCAACTAACACTGGTCTTCGACCAATTGGTGACTACTTCAACCCGGAGGATATGGCTGAAGATACCATTGGGTTTTCGGCTACAAAACCCACATATACTACTTTCATTAACCACTTTCATGACAAATCTAGCAACATTGTGTCTGAAGTGGAACACATAGCTTTTTTAGCTTTGTGGTTGTCTCATTTTGTCTTCTGTACCAAGTCACTCCAAATGACGAAGAAAATGCTCACTCTTGCTACTCAGCTTCATCATGGCCACAATCTTTGTTTGGATAAATTGATTTTGGCCAACCTTTATAAGTCCATCAGTAATGGTGTGACTCAACTTAAAGTTATAGGTGATAAAGCCAGTTTGCTCCTTTCTGGCTTCTCCAACTTTGGCTCAATGCCACATTCAAATCATTTCTTCCCCAGAAGAATAAAAACAATGAGAAATCCCTAGAGATTCTTAACAGGAGTGTCGAGGGCACTGGGTTGGCTCTGTTGACTCCAACAGATAAAGGTCAACAATTTAAAAAAGCATTTACCAGCTTCATAATGATTTTTGCAAAGCGTAAGGAATTTGTTTTGACCATGGCTCCCTTTTCCAATCGAAAGGTTGGTCCGATATGGTTTACTCGACCATATCCTTCGACTGATGATGAGGATTGTGTCAAAGAGTATATGGCCATTTTGGAGTCTTTCCTTCGCCCAAGAATTATGCCACTGAGATTAAAGAGTTCGAAGAATCAACTGAGCTTGGTTGCTTATCAACCGAACCTCGTTTCTCACCAGTTTGGCATAATTCAATCACTCCCAAACCCAATCTATACCCGAGAAAAGTTTCGGCTATTTTATAACATAGATTATTCGGAGGAGGCTGCTACCAAGAAAATTTGTAGGTACGTTGGTCGAACCATACTAACCTTGTTCGACTTCAAACTCAACTTTCTGTGTTTTCCCATCTTTGAAGGCTGGTGGAAGCAATACTACGAAAAATAGTTCTTCGACAAAAAAGACTTTGTTGACCACCTTCAAGAGGCGTTTCTGTTGGTCTTCGATAAGATCAAGAAAGGTACTATTTCTTCTTTAGAGCAAATGCCTTATTTTTTTCTTTGATTTAATCATCTGATCTGGCTCATGTTTGCTTATTTTCTAGCCGTCTAGAGAACCACTGTTAAGAAAGCCGCTGAAAGCGCAAAGGGAGGAGATCCTTCTGTAAAACCTCCACCACAGGTAAACACTTTTTTGCCCTCAATTTCCTTTAACATATCACCAATGCTAATGTTTTCGAATCTTTACTTTTTAGGGAACCAAGAAATGTACGCCAACAAAGAGGAAAGTTCAAGAAATTGAACTTTCTAGTGATGAGGAAGACATACCTCATATCCCTCTCAAGAGACAAAAGTTGAAGAAACTAGCTCCAATTCCTGAACCTCGCCCGAAAACCAAGATCAAGGTTATGGCCACCAAACCTAAACCTACTCCCATCATCATTCGAGATCCAACTGAACAAGAAATAGTTTCTAGAATGAATGATCCAAGCAAGATCGATAATTTAAAACCTGATGTTGAAGTTCCACCCAAGGTAATAACTTCGACCATCTAAGATTATTCCTTGAATTAGTTTTTTGCAATAATTCTGATAACAATTTCTCAATCCCCAGGACACTGATGGCACTTCCAAACAGGATCACGTACATGTAGAAGATTATGTCACTTTACTAAATAGTGAAGGCGATCCCACTTACAAGCCTTCTTCAACGAAAGGATCTTTTGTAAGTTCAGCCAGTGAGGTGAACCAGACTTCTGAACATCAAATTGCAGCTATTGGGGAACCAAATAAGTCCTTAGTGATGAAGATTTTGACTTACCACAGGAGAATCTTAGGACTTCACGGGCTATTGATGATGAGCAGAGAGAAGAAGAAGAAGCTACTGATGATGAATTCGAAACAGAAATGGAGGGCGCACCAGATGGAGGAAATCAAACTGAGGATAATCATACGTTTGTTGACAAAGGAAATTCTATATAGGGGGAGAGAAATCCTGTAAACATTGAAGGTGTCCATGTTCAACTACAGGATCTATCAGTCGGAGAAAGTGTGGCTCGTGTCACCAATGAAAGAGTTACTTCGACAGGGTCCCGTACTAAAGAGGACTTGGCGCTACTTAAACGGAATAACCTTCTTGGCTATTTAAATTCCATTCTTGAAGGCAGAGAAAGTTCCTTTGATCAAAGCTATGATGCTTCGACGGCATCTGGTAAATCTACTTCGACTTCTCCCCTTGAAGAGGCGCTTTAGAAAGTTAAGGCTCAACTTTTTAAGAGATATTTGATGTTGACCTTGGAGGGAGAACCTACTGCCCCTTCCTTTCTTAAGAATACTTTAAAAATTGTCGACCTTCTTGTTGCCTCTCATGATATAGCTAGCATCATTCTGGATTTGACTTCAATCATTGATCAGGTTTCAGCTGATTACAATCGTCGAAGGACTCTCAATCGTGAAATTGAAGAGGCCAATGGCCGAGTTGGCGCTTCCTGGGTTGCTTCTACTGAGTCAACTTTGAAGCTAAATGAGCTATCGAAGGAACGAGAAGCTATGAAAAAAGAGGTCGAAGAGATTGACCAAAGTGCAGCCAGCAAGAAAGCTCAGATCAAAGAGTTGGAGGCCAAGATTGCCGCAAATGACAAATTCAAAGAAGAGCTTCTTACTGTCAGTAATGATGCTGAGAGCCAATAGGAACTTAACAATGGATTTAAATATGCTGAACATGCTCAAGCCTTGGATGCAAAGATCGAGGCTCTCCATCAGTCGAGGGCTCTGTGTGAAAGGCGCCTGGAACTCCAAAAGATCAAATATCTCCAAATTAAAGCCAATCTTCCATTTTGATTTAGACTTATTTGTTTTTAAAATGATGTTTATGTAATGACTTGGAGCCATTTTGGCTAATTTTAATGCATCTTCCATTTTGGCTATATACTTCGACTAAGATTAAACGCTGACTATTTTGACCTCTTAAAGTGCAAGTCTATACTTTTTCAAATATTTACCATTTGCTCTCAACAATCTTTTAACTTCATTTAATTCTTCGATCTCAAGGGCACCACCAGAAAATGCTTGGTAATATTAAAAGGTCCTTCCCATTTAGGATACCACTTTCCCATGTTCCTATCCTTTCGATCCATTGGGAGAATTACCTTCCATAACAGATCTTCAGGCAAGGATGTCTTGGGTTTTACTTTCTTGTTGTAAGATTTTTCCACTCTTTTCTTCTGTATCCTTAAAAGATCTAAAGCCATCAGTATTTCTTCGTCCAAATCAACTAGTTAATCTAACATCATATTCCAATAAGATTCCAAAGGAACATCTTGATTCTCTGAATTCTTGTTGACTGCAGACAGATTTCAACTGGAAACACTGCGTCATGACCATAGGTTAATCGAAATGGTGTCGTTTTGGTAGCTTCTTTAGGGGAAGTTCGACATGCCCATAATATTTGGTCAAACGTCTTATGCCAATTATTTGGCTTTTTTCCTACATGCTCCTTTATCATGCCAATTACTACCTTATTTGCTGCTTCGACTTGGCCATTGGCTTATGCATAATAAGGTGTAGACATTAACAACTTGATTCCCATTTATGTGGGAAACTCCTGCATTTTTCGACCAATGAATACTGATCCTTGGTCATTTGTTATTGTCTCAGGGATTCCCAACCTATATATAATGTTCTTTTGAATAAATTCAATGACATTCTCTTAGTCTACATTGACTAAAGGAATTTCTTCAATCCACTTAGTGAAATAGTCAATGCACACCAATATATATTTTTGGCTTTTAGACGATGCTGGTCGAATATCTCCAATAAGATCCAAAGCCCATCCTCTAAAAGGCCAAGGTTTCACAATGGAGTTAAGTTCGCTTGCAGGTACATGCTGGATGCCTGCATGTATTTGATATTCTTGGCAGACTTTTGCAAACTCCCCACAATCTTTCAGCATAGTAGGCCAATATAATCCTTGTCGAAATAGCAACCATTTCATTTTATGGCCTACTTGATGTGCCCCACATGCCCCAGCATGTGTAGTTGAAAGGGCTATGTATGCCTTTGTTTCACTTAGGAATTTCAGTAGTACTCCTCCAAGTGTCTTTTTGAATAACTCATTTCCTATTAGAATATAACTTAACGCCCTATACTTTGTATTTCATTCTGTCGAAACCATTGGATTTTGAAAATAATATACTATAGGCTTTCTCCAATCTTGTTATGTTAGATTGTCTATGAATGAAATTTCGAAGTATTCTTGGTCAGTGTACCCCAGTTTTGTTGTTTCCAAATCTGTTGGAGACAACTTGGTTGATGCTATTATTCCTTTAACTTCAATTGCTTGTTGTAATTTTTCTTTTGAAATTTTATACCCAGATGCAATCTGTGCTAAGTCATTAGCCACTTGATTTTCCAATCTTGGTATACGTCGAATGTTGACCACTTCAAATATTTTCGAAATTTTATACCCAGATGCAATCTGTGCTAAGTCATTAGCCACTTAACTTTCTAATCTTGGTATATGTCTAATGTTGATCACTTCAAATTTTTTCAACAAACGATTAACTATTACAAAATACATGATAAGATTTTCTCTTATACATTTGTATTCTTTCGTAACTTGCCTTATGACTAACTCTGAGTCTCCCATTATTTCGACTTGAGTTGCCCCCAATTTAACAAGATTTCAAGGCCTACGATTAAAGCTTCATACTCAGCCTCATTGTTCGAACAAGAACCTTCGATCTTGTACTTGAATGTTGTTGGAATTTTACTTGGAGAAATAATTAGAACTCCTACTCCAGTTCCATCTTTATGACTGGAACTGTCGAAGTATAACTTCAAGGGTTCGATCTCCAAGTAGTTTAATGATTCTTCATTTATTGAGTGGTCAACTATAAAGTCTGCTACCACTTGAGCTTTTACAGCCTTGAGAGGCATAAAGGTTAATGAATACTCAGTTAATGCAAGTGCCCATTTGCAAATTCGACTGTGCAAGATGGGTTTCGACAACATATATTTGAAAACATCAAAATGAGACGAAACATAAACATTGACTAGCTTAATATATTGCTTGAGTTTTGTACATGAGAAGTAAAGACATAAACATAGTTTTTCAACTTCGCTATATCTAGTTTCTGCATCATTTAAAACTTTACTGAGGTAGTAGATGGGTCTTTCGACACCATTTTCATCCTCTTGAGCTAACATGCTTCCTAAGGTTTTATCAGATGCAGCTATGTACAATCTCACACTCCTATTTCTACAAGGAGGTACCAGAATAGGTGGCTTGGTGAGGTATCCTTTGATCTTGTCTAAGGCCTCTTGGTGTTCTTTCCCCCACTCAAATCCTCCTTTGTTGAGTCGAAGTAGTGGTGAGAAGGCTTGTGTTTTTCCACTTAAGTTGGATATAAATCTCCTTAGGAAATTTATCTTGCCAAGTAGAGATTGCAACTCCTTCTTGCTAGTTGGCGCTTTCGCTTCCAAAATGTCTTTGGTCTTGTTTTGGATTATTTCGATTCCCTTTCTAAGGACCACAAAGCCTAATAAATCCCCTGCTTTTATGCAGAAAGCACACTTTAGAGGATTCATCTTTAGACCATAGCTTCTCATCCTTTCGAAGGACTGTCGAAGGTGGTCTATGTGATTCTTCCCTGAAACAGATTTGACAACAATATCGTCAATATAAATCTGCATAAGAGTTTCAATAAAATCATGGAAGATAGAATTCATTTCTTTTTGATATGTTGCCCCTGCATTTTTTAGGCCGAAGGGCATCACTACCCATTCATAAGTGCCTAAAGCTCCAGGGCATCGAAATGTTGTTTTCGACACATCCTCTTTAGCAATGAAAATTTGATTATACTTAGAGTATCCATCAAGCATACTCATGTATACAAAGCCAACGGCAGAATCAACAAGCATTTCCTCCACAGGCATTGGATATTCATCTTTGGGTGTTGCAGCATTTAAATCTCTAAAATTAATGCACACCCTTAAGTTACCATTTTTCTTTATAACTGGTACTATATTTGCAATCCTTTAGACATACCTGGTCGTTCGGATGAACTTGCATTTCAACAGTGTTTCGAATTCCGTCTTGAACTTCAATAAGATCTCTTGTGCAAAACACCTTGGGGTTTGCTTGACATACTTTTTTCCAGGATCTATTGGAAGTTGAAGCTCCACCAATCCTCTGTCGAGGCCAGGCATTTCGTTATAATCCCATACAAAGCAGTCTTTAAACTCCTTCAACAATTGGATTATTTCGACCCTGAGCGCTGGATCTATCTTCACACTGATGTATATTGGTGTTTTCACCAATTCTTCGCACAGGTCTATTTCTTCCACAGGATCTTGCGCTAGCATTTTAACATTGTTTGCTAAAGGATCCTTTTCAAAATCCAAAGGCTCATCATCGTAGATGGAATCTAGACTCTGGCTTCGCACTTCCTCCCTTCTTAAGTCAGGTGGCTCTGGGTCGAAGTCTTTCCCATGGTCTTCAGGAAATGGCACTTGTTCATTGGCTTTGATAGCTATATACTTCACTTCAGCCTCTAAGGCGGCTATCGTTCTGTTTTCGGCTACATATACCGAAATTGTTCGCAAGGCTTGTTACTTAGTCATAATCACTGAATTCACTTCCCCGACCTGTTGGCCGTATATCATTAATTCCTCCAAAATCGATGTTGGAAAAATCCTCCCTATCCCATTGAAACCCATGATCTAAATGCAGGTATAGGGAATAAAAGGCGTTAGGGGTTGGCACCAGGTCGAAATCTAGAGGATTACATGGCCCTATGTGGGCTAAATTTCTGCCGAAGCTTGTTCTGCCAACATTGTTGACTTCGACCATATAATAACTCTGGTCAGCTTCGATATTTTCCACTATGCCATCTGGGCGCCAGATTGTGACACGCTGATGCATTAATGATGGCGCTGCTCCTATGCCATGGATCCACTCCCTTCCTAGGAGAAAATTATAATTAGGTTTCGCTTAGATGACAATGAACATTTTTGGTCGAACTATGGATTCCACTTTGAGTTCCAACTGTATCACTCCCATGGTAGTCCCAACTCCACCTTCATAGTTCGACAGAACCATGTTATGGGGTTTGATGTCTTCATCCCCCTTGCCCATCTTTCTCAGCATGCAATGTGGGATTATATTGACTGTGGATCCACAATTAACCAGAACCTTGTTTATGGTAGATTCCCCTACTTTTGCCTTGATGAACAATGGTTTGAGGTGATTCTTCATCGCCTTAGTGGGGCGTTCATAGAAAGCATTATGCTCTTCGACACAGCCGTTGTTCATAACGTAATAACAATCTGACTTATGTTTGGCCATCTCCTGTTCGACCTCCCAGCCAGTCTCTTCGACTTAGACTTATCGGTCATACTCCCTGGGTAACACTGACACCATATTGACCATAATATCCAGTGTAGCGTCTAACCCAGAATCACATTCATCTTCTGATTCATTTTGTCCAGACCACTTCAATCTTCTTGCTATTGGATCTCTTTCCAAAGGCTTTCTTAGTTTTCCCTTTCCTTTTCTTTTTGGCACATTAGTGCTTGTTTCTGGATGGGGCCCTTGTGTAGCCTCTCTTTTGGCTTTTCACCGTCTTTGATATCTCCTCCATTGAGAGTGTGTCATGGGGTTTTTTTCCCTTGTAGTTGTTCGACACATGAGTCACTTTGTTTGTTTTTGTTTGGAATTCCTCTCTATAGGGCAAGGAGGACCCTTTTGGCACATCAAATATTCGCCATTTTTCCTCGTTGGACCTTTTCCTGCTTACTGTTTTCAACCAGGTGTCCACAGGGACATTTGTTGGAGGCCTGAACGTTGGTGGCCTATTCACCTGATTGATTGGCCCCTTTTGGTACCCTCTTCTAGGGCCATATCTCACCTCAGGATCCATGTTGGGTTGGGCATTTGTGCCCCATTTCTTCTTTGCCGCACACAAATCTTGTATGTGTTCAGCAGCTTTTTGTCGAAGATGGAGCTGTATCTTGGGCACAACATGACTTCCGACTTATTTTTCTGGTATCTTTGTAAAAAGTCTGCCAGATCTTCATTTTCTTTAGGAAAAGAAGTTTTGTTGACTTCCTCTTGTCTTATGGCATCTTCTGAAGCCTTAGGTTCAGATACTTCAACCATATTGATTTGCACATTGCTCTTACCAACTATATTCAGATTTTGCATCTTGGCTTCTAGGCCCTCCGTCGAACCTGTGACAGTAGCCAAGTAGGAACCTGCAGCAGTTCCTTTGTTTGAACCTTCAGTGGCCCATTTGTTTAGGCCTTCAGTAGCCTTTTTTTGTATCATCTCGACAGCTTCTTTGCTAACATCTTCAATGAAACTGCCAAAGACGGGTTTGTTGATGAAATTTGTTGAGACTTCGACCATGTTGATGCTTGAAGGTTCAACATAGTTGGCCTCAACTTGCAATGGGTTTGCGTCAATTTTCATGGGTGGCTTGTCAGCAAACATAAGCCTTCCGTCTTTGACTGTACCTTGAATGAGATCTCTGAACAAAAAACATTGAGGTTTTATGGCCTCAAAAATTATGATATTTAAAAAAAAAACTCTTTTTTTTCCTTTGATCTAAAGGAAGCATTTTTTCCCCAGGGGGCACTATCATCTGGCCATATTTAACTAATAATTCAAATATCTCGTCACATTTTGAGACGTTGAAACTATATGTTTTCTTTGGGAACCTATCACTATTCTTTTCAGTTTCAATAGGATTTTTTCCATTTGAGGGTGTTAACAACCTGCAAGAGTATGGTGGCCCTTGATTTAACTCTGCTAAATCGATCTCGCTCTCTTCGACAATTATAGGATCATTAGATGTCTCTGGATCATCATCATCCATTTTGACATACACTACCCTTTCTCTTCGATGGTTCTTATTTTCCTTAGCTTTTTCAGCCTTAAAGCGTTCCACCTGTCGAACTCTATCGGCCAATTGGGACATATCTCTCAGGTATTGAGTATCTAATTTCTTTCTAATGGGATAATCTATACCTCCTGCAGCCATTTCGACTAACTCATGTTCAGGCACTTGTGTAAAGCATTTGGCCTTAAGTAATCGAAATCTTTTCAGATACTCATCAATTGGCTCAGTTAATCTCCTTTTCACACTAGCCAATTCTTTCAAACTTATTTTAGTTTGTCCCATATAGAACTGTTCATGGAACAATCTCTCCAACTGATTCCAATTCTGGATCGAATTGGCTGGGAGTATGGTAAACCAAGTGAAGGCATTTTTGGTTAAGGAACTTAGGAAATACTTAATCCTAAGATTCTCATTATTCGAAATTTCCCCACCCTCTATCAAATACGTTGCTACATGTTCGACAATGGACTCTGTCATATCCCCTGAAAATTTGGTGAACTTTGGAACTTTCCACCTAGTAGGTAATTCTAATTGCAAGATATAACCTGACAATGGAGATGTAAAGTTTGGCCTATGAAAGCCGACGTTGACTCCATTATGTGCCATGATTCTCTCAACCATGGCTGTCAAGTTATTATCTGGTGCATAGGTGTGGTGTCGAACGTGTTGTACTACTTTATCAGCATTTTGGTTTCTATTTACCATAATTATACCTTGTTTGACAGCTCTAGGGATTTGTGGGAAAATCCTGGGTATTTCGGCTCTAGGTTGTTCGATTTCCACTCTATGGTTTATCCTATCTGGTTGTGGATTTTGGTTAATGGTCATGTCATCCTCTAAGACTACACCTTGATTTCCTCTTACCAACTCTCTTTGGGGTTATCGAATAGGTTGGGGAACCCCAAAAAATTCATCCATGCACGTCATTTGCGCTTTCATTTACTGATTCGACTGGATGGTATTTTGTATTAGAGGGTTAAGTACTGTACTCAAAGTTTGTGCCAACATTTTCACCATGTCATAGTTGCTTTCATCCATTTGTTGCCTCAAAAGTGTTGTAGAAGCATTTGTGAGGCTTGGCATCATATGGGATGTTCCTCCTAAGACTTGGTTCCTACCCAAATTTGCCATACCAGTTCCAGATCCCTGCAATGGTGAAGATGCACTCACCAAAGGTTCTAAAAATGTGGATGAAGCATTCATAAGGCTTGCCATTTTAGTAGTTGGCATGTGTTATACCCCAAAATTTGCCCTCCCATTTCTCATTGATTTCTCACCACAAAGCCTTTGAAGCTCAAGATCCAGTTAGGGTTTCATCTGCTCAAGACCCCCCCCCCCTTGCACTTGATGACTCAAATTAGGGTTTGTGTTTGCAGAAAGATGTTTTGACCTAAAATGCCCAAGATGACTTTCATGCTTCATATTGGACTCCCAAGCTTACCCATATCAAGTTTCAAGTCTTGATTCCAAGTTTTGCCCAGTCAATTGGACAGTTGACCTAAAAATCAACTGTATTGGGGAAAAAGTCAACTGTGGCCAATTGACAGTCAAACCTCATGAAATTTGACCCACATCAACATTATGAACTCACATGGACCATTTGATCAAGTTTGGATCACAATTCCACAAGAAATTTGATCATATCACCAAAAGGGCAAAATGGTCATTTTTAGGGTTTTGACTGCACAAAGGCAATTTTTGACTGTTTGACCTAGCCAATGGCAAACCAAGCTCACACATGGACTCAAGGACCCCATGGAATTATCTTGACATGATCAACAAACTCAAAAGATCCCAAGTACACAGGATTGACAGTTGAATTTCCCAGTCAATTGATCAATTTTGACTGTATACTGAAAAGTCAAACTTTGACTTTTTGGTCAAAATCAAGAGTCAAGATTCATTTTTCATCAAAACATGCTAAATCATGAAACTTGTTCACCAAGAAATCACAAAATGCAAATTAGGGTTTAAAATGGAATTTTTCATAACTTAGAATTTTTCTAAGTAATGAAAAACCCTAATTTTTTCCCAACTTTGCCCCACTTTTTCACCATGATCCATTTGGATTCAAACAAAAGTCCAAACATGAAAGTTGTATTTTGTTTCATAATCTATAACTTTGATTCACAAAGTTTTCTCATTTGAAGCTTGCATCTCAAGTTACAAATTTTTGAATAAGGGCACTAAACCATTCTTAACTTAGTGAATTTTTGACCTATTTTGACAAGTTTTCTACCCCACTTCAAGGCCAGTTTTCATACACCTCCACTTGGAATTTCAAATTGCATTTCAAAGATGGATTGTAGTACACATTCCAAGCTTTCCAAAATGTCCAAGAAATCATCAAACAACCTCATGGTTAGGGAGAATCGAATTTCACAATATAGTAAAAACTCACTTTTGAATTGGCCATTTTTCATGTTCATAAGTTATGCAAACTTCTCAAAACCAGCATGCCCTTGATTACAGGTCCTTAAACCAAATTACACTCAATAATTTAATGCTTATTCATTGTGTCAAAGTGTTATTCTATGAGTTCAAGTATTGTATACAAGTTTAATCCATTTTTAGATAAAGTAAACTATCCATTTTTGCAAAAGTCCACTTTATGTCCAATTGGTAAATCAAGCAAGTACAAACCAAATCTCTTTGGCACAAGATTATGAACAAATTACTCTGATTAAGAGAAGCTTGGCAGCAGGATTAGAGGTCCCCTACTGACCTAAAACACCAACTTGCATTTTGTTGCTTAAAGGTTAAGAAACATTGCATAACTAGGACCAACTTCCATCTCAGCTTAGATACACAAGAACAAAGTTATCAAACACATTACACACATCATAACCAAGCTATTTCACGAGCCATTTACCTCTCAAACATCATCAAACCAAAAAACACCATCAAACTGCAAAAACAGAGTTGCCTCTGCAGTTTGAGTGCCAACTTCTATTTCTCTCAAGCATTCTTGCCAAAACCAGTTCACATACCTTCCATACCATCTATGCAAGCTAACCATGACCTGAAGCACGACCTGTAATCCCTCTAACCACTTCCACCATTTTCAATTTCTTGTTTTGCAGGTGAAGTTCTCTAGCTTGATTCAGAAGCTTTCAAGACAAAGTAAACATTGGAATAGCATCCCTGGACCTCAAGGAAGCTTTTCCAATCATCACCTTGCACTGAAAGTCCCTACATTGCAAGATAGAACTTCAGCTGAAAAGGTATCTTGTTGAACTCGTATCTCTCTTATTATGCATCATTAGCTTTAAGTTTGTGAATAAACAAGGTTCTACTCATGCCACTGAATATGTACATGTTTTTACTTTTCATTTCTTTTGCTTGAGTTGTGAGAATTTGGAGTTTGAAAATGGCAGAAAAACTAGGTTAAGATTTGGGGGAGGAGAAATTCTCCCTCATCTTAGAGAGTTAGATCAAGTTATGCATATGGTTAGAATCGTGGTTTCATGCTTAACATCTTTTGTGTTGGAAGTTTATTCAAAAAATCAAAGAATCAGGATTTCAAATGAAGCTTGCAGGCGCGCGTTTTTTTGTTCAGAGGTTGAAGAAGAAGTGATCTGGGCTGGGCTTGTGTGCATTTTCTGTTCACACCACATTTCTAAGTTCACACCCCCTGAGCCCATTTTGTTATTTTTAATGATTTTTGACTTTTTCCTTTTTTTGTTTGACTTGTTTATTTTTGCTTATGATATTAAAAATCAAAAAATAATTTTTTACACCATTTTTCTATTTTTTAGGCATTTATTTGATTATGTTGACATTTATACATAAATATATATATATACATTATTATTTAGAAAAACTAGAAAAAAAATAATGCAAATATATTTTCTTTTTCTGATTTTTATTACATTTCCCTTTTTGAAATATTTCATACAAAACATATTTTTTTTATATAAATATTAATTATTATCATTTATATATATATAATGCATATTTTATAAATAATATAAATAAATAGGTATATTAATGTACTTAGGATAAAAATACCAAAAAAATGTACATATTTTATTTTTTAATATTTAATACTAAAAAATGCCTTTTTACAAATATACCATATTTTATTTTATTTTTATATGTAAATAATAAATATTATATGAATGGATTAATTAATGTCCCTTTTGATTAAAAAAATTAGGGTTTTGCCCTAAATTCAAAAATACTCCAAAAATAGTATCTTTTTATTTTTTTTTACATAAATAATACTTTATTTCATACACATACAAAACATTTTTGCATCTTACATATTTTATTCCATTTTTATTTAATTATTGTACATTAAATTGTATAAATTCAAAATTGATGTAATAGTTTTAGGTTTAATTTCTTGGCTAAATATACCCCATTTTGAAACATTGTACCCCCCTCCCCATATTATTATGTTGTAATAGCGTAGGATTTTAAATTTCGCACTTTTATCGCTTTCTAAATATACTATGCTAGAATTAGGGTTTTGCATGCGAATAAAAATGAACAAAATAGTTGGACCTAATACAAGATAAATGAGCATGAAAAATGGACAACACATCTCACACTTGCACCCCTAGGGTACTCCACTTTGTTGCCTTCAAATAATTGGGCCATGTTGCATGTTAAACTTCTTTGGGTAAAACAAACAATCAAATGATCATAGTCCCTCAAAATGTTGCTTAAATGAATGATCAAGTCCCTTTTAAAGAAAATTGCCCAAAGACATTTAACACTATTGTAACTATGGTCTAAACGATGACCCGCGCCCGTCCCTTTAAATCTCCTAAAACAAGATTGTCCACCAAATGCAATGGTGGAACAAAATTGTCAAAAGGGTTAAAACATAACAAAAATCTTTGAGAACTTTAGGGTAGATAGCTCTTAAGTACTTGTCAAACTTGCAAAACAAAGCACTTGCCTATTTTCAAACCACACTTCACAAACACTTTCAAAACAAACTTTCAAAAACCTTGGAACATATTTTCAAAAAGACAAACACCTTTTGTAAAACATTCGAGTAAAGAATTGTTACAAGGGTAGCCTATACAAGGCATCTTTTTTCAAAACATTTTCAAAACCACACACCAAGCACCATTTCAAACAATTGAAAACCAAGGCAAGTTGATCTAAGCAAGTACCTAAGAGCCCATGGATAACCATGGATAGAAAGGGTGCTAATACCTTCCCTTTCTATAATCTACTCCCCGAACCCAAGAAAAATCTCAAAGGTTTTTGCTGTGCTTTTTAAACCTTTCCTTAGGATAAAATAAAAAGTCGGTGGCGACTCTTGCTCAACCGAAACATTTGCGAAAACAAACGCAAAACTATAGTCAGTTCTCCCACCGTATCACAGAACTGGCGACTCTGCTGGGGATAATTTTTAAAGTGGAGTAACCTTAGGGCTTAGATCACCCCCTTTGCATGACTAATTGTTTGATTTGCTTGCTTTATACTTTGGCTCTATTGTTTGGGTTTACAATCCTCCACCCGGATTTTGGGAAACATTCATAGATAGCAATACGTTGTGGAAACTGTGCGGGGTATACCGACACGGTCTAAGCAATAGCTATATTAGTGTGACATATTTGTGAGTACCGGTAACCCTTGAGTTCAATCAAGGAGAGTACGGGGCCGCTGAGTGATGTCACTAAGCACTAATGACCTAGAACCTTACTTGACCATCTTGGCCTTTTATTAGGGGTAGTGAGATGACCGGCTTTGGTGCAGTCCGAAGTTGGTAGATACTCGATACTACACTCATTGAGGGTTGTTTTCTTGGAATATTTTGGTCGCTAGTTAAGTGGCTAAACCAAAACAATGAACATTGAAAACAATCCAGTGATATTGAGCTCCTTAGAACCCGGTTACTATTTATAGGACAGGTTTTTAAGTCAACTACACTCAAGAGGGTACTTACCTATGAAACCCCATGCAACCCTGAAATTAGGGTTTGGTGTGACTTGCTTGTACATATGTTTTGTGCATACATCATAAACATCATAAAACATCATATGCATTCGCTAACCATTTCAAGGGTTTTAGATCTTCATCTTTGTTCTTGTTTTGTAGGACATGGAAATCCCTCACAGAAATACTATTCAAGTCAACCTTGTGAGAATCTCTCCTCAACTCAAGGAGATCACCTCAAGAATTCCGGAAAGTTCGTCCTTCAGTGAAAGACATGGTAGACTGCTCAGCCTAGTCAGCGCCAACATTGAAGAAGACATGATGAAAGTGCTATTCCAGTTCTTTGACCATCTTCACCACTGCTTCACTTTCCCTGATTATCAGTTGGTACCCACTTTGGGGGAGTTTTCTCAACTCCTAAGAATCCCTATCCTTAATCAACTACCCTTCAACGGTACGGAAAAGGAACCAAAGCCGGAAGATGTTGCTCGAGCATTACATCTACAACCATCCGACATCAAGGGGCATTGGGAAACCCGAAGTGGCGTCAAAGGGTTCTTAGCAAAATTCTTGTTTGAGAAGGCACAAGAATGTTGGAACTCATTGGACCTACAAGCCTTTGAAGAGATTGTGGCACTCCTTATCTACGGGTTGGTCTTGTTCCCAAATCCTGACCAATTGGTAGATGTCAACACCGTCAAAATCTTCTTGTCCAGAAATCCAATACCAACATTGCTTGGGGACATCCTTCACTCATTTTACACATGAACAATGAAAAAGAGGGGTGTTCTCATGTGCTGTACTCCTATCCTCGCAAGGTGGTTTATTTCGCACCTTCCACAATCTGTCTTGAAGAATGACCAAGGTACAAGGTGGTCCCAACGATTGATGACTCTTACTCATTCTGATGTGCATTGGTGTTCTCGGTCCAGAGAAAATGTCATCATCGTCGATCGTTGCGGAGAGTTTCCTAATGTTCCTTTACTTGGAATTAGGGGAGGTATCACCTACAACCCTTGCCTAGCTTTGAGGCAATTTGGATATGCACGGAGGGATGGCCCTCATGACATGTTGATTCCTAGCCTAGTTTTTGACTTCGACAACGATGCGCAAGGACTTCGCCAAAGATTCATCAGAGCTTGGGGAAAACTCAACAAGGTTGATAGCAAGACTCTGGGACACAAGAACTCCATCCCTCTTGAGCCCTATCTCAAGTGGGTACGAGCCCGAGCCCAAAGTCTAATGATGCCTTATCCTCATGTTCTCCCTATGATTAAAGAGCCCGTCAATGAAGGAGAGGTTCCCTACACCATCCTGCATCCAGACATGCCTACATCGTGGGAGGAAATGCAGAAAAGTTGGATTCAGCTCAAGGAGGAACGAAACACTTTTGAAGCTAGCTACTACGCCAGAGAAAAGAAGGTTCTAGAGCTTACCCGCCGACTCCACGAGCAAGAGGCCCTCAACACCTACATCGCACCGAAGAGGATGCGCAATGTCTTTCTGCCTTAAGAAGTTTATTTTGTAACATTTGGCCCATGGGGCATTTATGTACTAACAAATTTCTTCTTATTAATATGACGTGCGTTCTTCTTTGTCTGAAACAATTTTGAATGTCCTAAATCCTTGAATGCATTGCATACATCAGCATACCATTCATCATGTGCATAAGCAGGTCTCACTCCAGGTTTCCTTATCTATCTGCTGTTTATTTCAGTAGGATGGATCTCGAGCAAACAGTCAAAGACCTACAAGCCCAGAATGCACAGTTCCAGCAACTCTTGATGACTTTGGTTAAAAGTCAAGAGGATATCAAGGCTCATCTGGAGAATAAGGACCCAGTGAAGAAGAAAAAGAGGGTTGGAGTGGCTACTTTGGGGAGAAGATTTGACAGAGAAGCTCGGAGAGTGCTTGAATTTCCTCCTACTTCTGATGAAGGGACTAGTAAAAGAGATCGAGTTGCGGTGCCTTCTGAGTCTGATGCGGAGGAGGAAGAGGTTGAAGAGGATGAAGATTATTCCGACCAGCAATACCCTCCAGCTGATGATAAGTACAAGGGTTTAGAAGACAGATTGGCTGCCATGGAATTGCAAAGGGTACCGGGTTTGGATTTTGAAGACATGGGCTTGGTCGCCGGAATTGTGATTCCCCCAAAATTCAAAGTGCCAGTGTTTGTGAGGTATGATGGGCTGTCCTGTCCCAAAATGCACCTCAGGTCCTACGTGAGAAAAATTCAACCCTATACGGCAGATAAAAATCTCTGGATTCATTTCTTTCAAGACAGCCTATCGGGAACCCAGTTGGAGTGGTTTTATCAGCTAGAAGGAACCAGTGTCAGAAATTGGGAAGATTTGGCCACCGCTTTCTACAAACAATACCAGTATAATTCTGATCTTGCTCCTACTCGTACCCAACTTCAGGGTATGTCACTAGGAACAAGTGAGGGATTCAAAGAATATGCACAAAAATGGAGGGATTTGGCTGGCAGGGTGCAGCCTCCTTTAACCGATCGTGAGCTTGTTGATATGTTTCTTGGGACCCTATCTGGGCCATTTTTCAATCATCTAATTGGTAACTCTTCCGCAGGGTTTACCGATTTGATCTTAACCGGCGAAAGAATAGAAGCTGGCATCAAGTCAGGAAAGATTCAGAAGGGTGTTGCTGCAAGTGTTGAGAAGAAGCCTTTTAAGAAGGAGACAGCTATGGTATATTCTCAGAGAAGAGCATGGAAGATGGAGCGTCGGCCAACTGTGGGGGCCGTAATGATTCAAAACACTCCAGGTGAGCAGCCTCGCTATAACCAGTCCAGACCAAATCAGCAACGGGTGGAAAGGCCACAACGGCAGTTCACCCGTATTAATATGACTCCAGCGCAAGTGCTTCCCCATCTATTGAAATTGAATCTTGCCACCATCAAGGAGGCGCCAAAGAATGTGAATACGTCCTCCCCGCATTATCATGCCAATGCTAAATGCGCCTATCATTCAGACAGTGTTGGACACGACACCAACGATTGTTGGGCACTCAAGCATAAAATCCAAGACCTGATAGAGGCTAAGGAGGTAGAGTTTAACGCTCCAGAGAAACCTAATGTGATATCTGCACCTATGCCGAAGCACGGCCGAAATATCAATGCCATTGAAGAGGATTTGTATGTTGCTGACGTCAGTGATCTGACTACTCCACTGCTAACCATTAAGTTGAATTTGTTAAGGGCCGGGATCTTCCCGGGATGTAAAGAAGACTGCTACTGTTGCCACTCTCTGCCGTTTGATTGTCCGCTATTAAAGAAAGGCATCCAAGGCCTTATGGATAGCCGACAAATTTTGTTCGAAAAATTTTCTGCTGTTCCAGTTCATGTTGAAAATGTCTCAATCATAACCATTCACGCCAATCTTTCCAAGGCCGTCAAAAAGCCAGTTAAGATTACACCAGCTGCAAAATCTGTTCCTTTAAAGATAACGATGCCAGGGCCTGTTCCCTATGTTTCTGAGAAGTCGATACCTTGGAACTATGGTGGTGACATCTACTACCATGGTATCAAGCAAGTCGAAGTAATTGAAGAAAGTTCGGATGATGAAGAAGCCAGCATTAGTAACATTGCGGGCACCAGCAAAATCACCAGGAGCGGGAGAATATTTTCTCCAGAGATTGCCCCTCCAAGAGCAGTCTTTGGACCCTCATCAGCTAAAGAAGTCATCCCTGCACCAGTAAAGCTCTCTGCTAGAACTCCTTTGGTTGAAGAAGTTGTTGTTCCTGGTGCTGTCTCTCCTACCATTGCTGATAAAGGAAAGGGAATACAAGATGAGCCCGTCAGGACGAGGGCTCAACCCTTGGTGATCCCGGAAGCCTCCAAGAAAGAAATAGACGAGATTTTAAGGATAATCAAGAGAAGTGATTACAATGTGGTGGAACAGTTGGGGCAAACCCCCTCCAAGATCTCCATGCTGGAACTATTGCTTTGCTCAGAAGCGCACGCTCAAGCTTTGATTAAGTTTCTGAAGACAGCTCATGTGCCCCAGGAAACCTCTGCGGACCAATTTCAACATTGCGTGGCTAGCCTGACTGCGGACAATGGATTAGGTTTTTCTGATGCCGACCTAACCCCTAAAGGCCGAAACCACAATGATGCTTTGCATATTTCAATCGAGTGTCGCGGAACCACCCTTGCACATGTTTTGGTTGATACCGGTTCGTCACTGAATGTTTTGCCTAAGAAGGCCTTGGACCGGCTAGATTGCGAAGGGTTGGAATTGAAGCGGAGTGATATTGTCGTCAGAGCTTTCGATGGGTCGAAAAGAATGGTCCATGGAGAGGTTAAAATTCCCATCAAGATAGGTACTGAGGTGTTTAAATCCACTTTCTATGTAATGGACATCCGTCCATTATACTCTTGCCTGCTGGGTAGACCTTGGATACATCATGCTGGGGCAGTCACCTCCTCCTTGCATCAGATGCTGAAATATCCTGTCAAGGGAAAGATCATCACTGTCCACGGCGAAGAAGAGTACATGATTAGCCACTTAAATTCTTTCCGGTATGTGGAGGTTGAAGGAGAGTTCATTGAGACACCGTTTCAACATTTCGAAGAAGTTCTTCCTGAAATAGCAGTAGCAAAGTTGACAGCCGAGACCCCGAGGCAGATGGCCAGGATGGCATCTCTGGAGGATGCAAGAGCCGCAATCAAAGAAGGGAAGAATTCAGCGTGGGGGCGGTTACCCGACTTTCCGCATAAGACTGACAAGTTTGGATTAGGTTTCACAGCCGCTGGCCAAAAAGCTATGCGCCAGTCAAAGATTGAAAGAGCGCCAGTCAAAATTTCTCCTTACAGAATCAACGCCCTGGAAGATGAAGACAAGGAAAGCAACATTGAAGAGTGGATTTATCCAACTGTTAGAGGAGGATTGAGCAATTGGGAGGCTAAAGACTTTGTCCCCATCACTTTTATTCATCAGTAATTTACCTGTTAAACATTTCTTATTTGGTCTGTAATATTTTACTTTCAAACAATCCGTACACTATCTTTTCACCTCCTACCTTGCCCGGGGCATGTAGGTCCACTTGTAAGGGTTTTGACTATTTTTCATATTCATATGCCATGTTTAATGATTCATTGGACGTTTTTCATTTGATAAACTGCTTATGTTCATTTTCTTTCCTTTTGCATTTTTTGTTTAAGGATGGCTATCCCTTACACACACCCACACTCACCAATGCAGGTACCCATCCACTCCGGATTCCATGGGTGACTATTCTGCTATATCTTTCAATAACTCTGAAGATCTGGTCAATCTAGCCGAGTATGAAGATGACGAAGGTTGTGAAGTACCCGGGGAACTAGCCAGACTTCTGCAACAAGAGGAAAGGGCCATCTTACCGCATGAAGAGCCATTGGAAGCTGTTAACTTGGGAACCGAGGAGGATCGGAAGGAGGTGCAAGTGGGTGCCAACCTGGAACCAAAAGTCAAGGAGCGCTTGGTACAGTTGCTGAATGAGTATGTTGAAATCTTCGCTTGGTCCTATGAAGACATGCCGGGTCTAGACACAGACATCGTGGTTCACCGTCTCCCCACAAGAGAAGACTGTCCACCAATCAAGCAAACAGTTCGTCGAATGAGGCCTGACATGTCCGAAAAGATCAAAGCAGAAGTAATGAAGCAATTCGATGCTGGCTTCCTGGCTGTTACGTCCTATCCTCAATGGGTCGCTAACATTGTACCGGTACCAAAGAAAGATGGCAAAGTCAGAATGTGTGTGGACTACCGGGATTTGAATAGGGCCAGCCCTAAAGATGATTTCCCGCTACCTCATATTGACATCTTAATCGACAATACAGCTCAGCATAAAGTGTTTTCCTTCATGGACGGATTCTCAGGCTACAACCAAATCAAAATGGCTCCCGAGGATATGGAGAAAACAACTTTTGTTACACAATGGGGCACTTTCTGTTACAAAGTGATGCCGTTCGGGCTGAAGAACGCAGAGGCAACTTATCAACGCGCCATGGTAGCTTTATTTCATGACATGATACATCATGAGATTGAAGTTTACGTAGACGATATGATAGCTCGATCACAAACAGAGGAAGAACACCTTGAACATCTGGAGAAGCTATTTTCCAGGTTAAAAGAGTACAAGCTCAGGCTGAATCCAAGCAAATGCACTTTTGGAGTTAGGTCTGGTAAACTCCTGGGATTCATTGTAAGCAACAAAGGCATTGAAGTCGATCCGGCAAAAGTGAAAGCAATACAAGATATGCCTGCTCCCCGTACTGAAAAGGAGGTTAGAGGATTCTTGGGGCGCATAAACTATATTGCCAGATTCATCTCACATCTGACTTCTACCTGTGAGCCAATTTTCAAACTCTTGAAAAAAGATCAGGTAGTGGAATGGAACGACGATTGTCAAGCTGCTTTTGATAGAATCAAGGAGTATTTGCTAGAACCTCCTATTTTAATGCCACCCGTCGAAGGAAGACCGTTGATCATGTATTTGACCGTCTTGGATAACTCAATGGGGTGTGTTTTGGGCCAGCATGACGAGTCTGGTCGAAAAGAGCATGCTATTTATTACCTTAGTAAAAAGTTTACCGACTGTGAGACTCGCTACTCACTGCTCGAGAAAACTTGCTGCGCTTTGGTATGGGCTGCTCGCCGACTAAGACAATATATGTTGACTCATACTACCTTGTTGATTTCCAAGATGGATCCTATCAAGTATATCTTCGAGAAGCCCGCTTTATTTGGAAGGATAGCTAGATGGCAAATGATCTTAACCGAGTATGACATCCAGTACACCACCCAAAAAGCTATAAAAGGGAGTGTACTAGCTGACCATCTGGCTCATCAGGCTATCGAAGACTATCAACCCATGAGATTTGACTTCCCAGACGAGGACATCATGAATTTGGACACCGTTGAAAGTAACGGACCGTATGACGGACCCGAAAAGGGATCCCGATGGACCCTGTACTTTGATGGTGCTTCAAATGCACTTGGAAACGGTATTGGCGCAGTACTCATTTCTCCGGAAGGTTGTCACACTCCTTTCACGGCCCGACTTTGCTTCAGCTGCACAAACAACACGGTTGAGTATGAAGCTTGCATCTTTGGTCTCGAGGCCGCTATAGACTTGGGGATCAAATCTTTGATCGTATTTGGGGACTCGGCTTTGGTCATCAGCCAAATCAAAGGAGATTGGGATACCAAGCATCCTAATCTTATCCCATACAAAGAACATGTCCTGACATTGTTGCCGTATTTCGAGCAAATTACCTTCGAGTATTTCCCGCGAGAAGAGAATCAGTTAGCCGATGCTCTAGCCACAATGTCCTCCATGTTTAAACTCAACTGGGATAACGAGGCTCCCCAAATCACCATCAAGCGAATGGATGAACCGGCACATTGCCACGAGATTAATACCGAAGAAGTAGTGGAACAACCTTGGTTCCATGAAATCAAAAGGTATCTCGAGACTAAAGATTATCCTGAAGAAGTTTCCGTAAATGACAAGAAGTTCTTAAGGAAATTCGCTGCTAAGTTCTTCCTGAGCAACGACATCCTTTACAAACGAAGCCATGATTGTGTATTACTCCGATGTGTGGATAAAGCTGAAGCAGAGTTGATCATGACTGATATACACAGCGGCACATTTGGCACTCACTTGAGCGGGCATACAATGGCTAAGAAGATCCTAAGGGCAGGCTATTATTGGTCTACCATGGAGGCTGACTGCCATCAACATTCCCGTACGTGCCACAAGTGTCAAGTCTACGCTGACAAAGTTCATATTCCTCCGGTTCCCCTTAACGTCCTGACTGCTCCGTGGCCCTTTGCAATGTGGGGCATTGATATGATTGGAGAGATCAAGCCCACGGCTTCCAATGGACATCGCTTCATCCTGGTTGCCATTGACTACTTCACTAAATGGGTCGAAGCAGCTTCCTTCGCCTCTGTCACCAAAAATGTGGTTGCCCGCTTTATCAAGCAAAATCTCATATGTCGGTATGGTGTTCCAGACAGGATCATTACGGACAACGGTACAAATCTGAATAACACAATGATCACTGCATTATGGGAACAGTTCAAGATTTATCATCACAATTCATCTCCCTATCGGCCGAAGATGAACGGTGCTGTTGAAGCTGCGAACAAAAACATTAAGAAGATCATTCAGAAAATGACAGTCACTTACAAAGACTGGCATGAGATGTTACCGTTTGCTCTACATGGATACCGTACGACGACACGTACTTCAACTGGGGCAACCCCATTTTCTTTGGTTTATGGCATGGAAGCTGTTTTGCCTATGGAAGTCCAGATCCCTTCTCTAAGGATTATGAAGGATGCAGGTTTGAATGAAGATGATTGGATGCATACCCGACTTGATCAACTCAATCTGATCGACGAGAAGCGACTTGCTGCTATATGCCATGGTCAGACGTATCAGAAGCGGATGATCAGGGCCTTCAATAAGAAAGTCAGACGTCAAGTGTATCGAGTCGGGGATCTCGTAATCAAGCGGATTATCTTGCCGCAAAGTGATCCCAGGGGCAAATGGACTCCTACATATGAAGGACCATTTGTGATCAAGAGCATATTTTCTGGTGATGCAATGGTTCTGACCACCATGGACGGCGACGATTTTCCGCACCCTGCGAATGCAGACATAGTCAAAAGATACTACGCATAAAATAACCCGACAAGTCGAAAACCCGAAAGTGCGGCTTGGGAAAAAATGGGCATCCCGGTGAACCGAAAACCCGAAAGGGCGGTTCAGGCAAAAATTAGGGATAAAAACGAAAAAATCTGTACACCCGGCAAGTCGAAAACCCGAAAGGGCGGCTTGGGCAAAAAGGGGTTTCCCGGTGAATCAAAAACCCGAAAGGGCGACTCAGGCAAAAGTTAGGGAATTAAAGCGTATGACTATGTCTCGTCGGATCACTTCAAAGACAATCTCTTCATCAACCGGTTCCAGGCTTCTGATCAATCCAGTCATTGTCAAGTAAAGCATTGAATGGACAGATATTCAGGGTTGTGAAAGCTATAGCAGAACGGAGTCCCATGGAATTATTTCACATAGCCATCCTTTATTTTGTATAAAATCTTTCAATATTTACGACAAAGTCCTCTTACTAGGATGATTGTCTCCTTTGTACAAATATACTCAAAGAAAATCAATACAAATACTCTTCCCAAAATTTGTGTCATTTACCTTTTCTTTTTCTCTTGCACTATTTGTTTTATTTTGAGAAACGTCCAATGTTTTGTTAAATAGGCATATGCATTTGAAACATAATCACTTCCTAAATGAACCTAAGAAAAAGGATTACTGATAGGATGAAGGTACAGATGGATATCTTGACACCCTTTCGAAGGAAACCCCCCAAGAGATTTAGAATCCACATCCCTAGTGAACCCTGAGGTTTATCTCCAGCAGACTCTCGAGGCTTATCCCCAGTAAGGTTCTGGAAGGTATTTCCCCGCAGAGCACGAACGTCTCTCCCGAGTTTTATTCAAATTTATTCCCCACAAAGGCTTATAACTGGGTTATCCTCAGCTAACAGCCACAGAAGATCGCACTCGCCAGAATTCTTCCTATCCCCAGCGGAGTTCATCAAGAGTTTCCCAACACAACTTATCAATATGATCCCCATAGGAGCATATCCTTGTTATCCCCAGCCAGAGGATCCTCCAGAACTCATTTCCCCTCAGAATTTAAGTTTCAGTATCCCCAGCCGAGCTAAAACTTCAAATTGTCAATCCCCAGCGGAGCCAGACTAATGAGCCTTCTCCCCACAGAGTCTTAGAAAGAGAAATCTTGAGTTCCCCAATGAGATCGCCAGAGTTATTTCCCATCAAATGGAAGATTCTCAGTCTTACCTCCCAAGCATGAGTCTACTAGATTGATACTCCCCAGTAGAGGTCATCAGGAATTCTCTTTTCCAGCAGCAACCAAGGATTTATTTTTCCCAGCAGCGGTCAAGATGTTTTTATCTTCGGCCACCTCGGATTCATTTATCCTCAGCAAGATAGCTCGTCAGCTTACATGCGCATTCATCACATTCACGTCATAAACATTGATGTCACGTATATTGTATCATGCATCATAACATTGCATACAACTAATTCTTTACCTTTTCAGGAAAGATCAGTCGACAGACTAAAATTATTCAACTTCAAGATTTCTGAAAACGGTTCACGGGTTCTCCAAGTAAACGGATGTTAACCTGTCACTTGTTCAGATTCTTCTGCAAGACTTCTGAAAACAGTTTATGGATTCTTCCCAACAACGGATGTTAATCTATCGACTTGTTCAGATGCAACTTTTGAAAACAGTTTACGGACGCTTCCCAACAACGGATGCTGCTCTATTGCTTATTCAACTTCAAGATTTCTGAAAACAGTTCACGGGTTCTCCAAGTAAACGGATGTTAACCTGTCACTTGTTCAGATTCTTCTGCAAGACTTCTGAAAACAGTTTATGGATTCTTCCCAACAACGGATGTTAATCTATCGACTTGTTCAGATGCAACTTTTGAAAACAGTTTACGGACGCTTCCTAACAACGGATGCTGCTCTATTGCTTATTCAACTTCAAGATTTCTGAAAACAGTTCACGGGTTCTCCAAGTAAACGGATGTTAACCTGTCACTTGTTCAGATTCTTCTGGAAGACTTCTGAAAACAGTTTATGGATTCTTCCCAACAACGGATGTTAATCTATCGACTTGTTCAGATGCAACTTTTGAAAACAGTTTACGGACGCTTCCCAACAACGAATGCTGCTCTATTGCTTATTCAACTTCAAGATTTTTGAAAACAGTTCGCGGGTTCTCCAAGTAACGGATGTTAACCTATCGCTTGTTCAGTTTCTTCTCCAAACCACTGAAAACAGTTTACGGATTCCTCCCAACAACGGATGTCAATCTATTGCTTGTTCAGACCCCCCCAGTTCAGAGATGGTCCCAAGCCTGGACACCTTCCTGATATTCCCTTCCAGATGGCATCTCTAAGCCCATCTCCGACAAGATTTCTGTCACTCTCCCGGATGGCATCATTAAGCCCATCTCCAAATGGCATCTCTAAGCCCATTCCCACATCCATTGCTTTGACAAGTGCAAATTTCTGGGCACTCTAGTGTCCAATCTCCTTTTACCCTCGAGTCACGAAAGGCAAACTTGCCAATCTAACTCTTCGGATTCAAGAAGATTGAACAGGGGCAACTGTTGTACCCCAAAATTTTCCCTCCCATTTCTCATTGATTTCTCACCACAAAGCCTTTGAAGCTCAAGATCCAGTTAGGGTTTCATCTGCTCAAGACCCCCCCCCCTTGCACTTGATGACTCAAATTAGGGTTTGTGTTTGCACAAAGATGTTTTGACCTAAAATACCCAAGATGACTTTCATGCTTCATATTGGACTCCCAAGCTTACCCATATCAAGTTTCAAGTCTTGATTCCAAGTTTTGCCCAGTCAATTGGACAATTGACCTAAAAATCAACTGTATTGGGGAAAAAGTCAACTGTGGACAATTGACAGTCAAACCTCATGAAATTTGACCCACATCAACATTATGAACTCACATGGACCATTTGATCAAGTTTGGATCACAATTCCACAAGAAATTTGATCATATCACCAAAAGGACAAATGGTCATTTTTAGGGTTTTGACTGCACAAAGGCAATTTTTGACTGTTTGACCTAGCCAATGGCAAACCAAGCTCACACATGGACTCAAGGACCCCATGGAATTATCTTGACATGATCAACAAACTCAAAAGATCCCAAGTACACAGGATTGACAGTTGAATTTCCCAGTCAATTGATCAATTTTGACTGTATACTGAAAAGTCAAACTTTGACTTTTTGGTCAAAATCAAGAGTCAAGATTCATTTTTCATCAAAACATGCTAAATCATGAAACTTGTTCACCAAGAAATCACAAAATGCAAATTAGGGTTTAAAATGGAATTTTTCATAACTTAGAATTTTTCTAAGTTATGAAAAACCCTAATTTTTTCCCAACTTTGCCCCACTTTTTCACCATGATCCATTTGGATTCAAACAAAAGTCCAAACATGAAAGTTGTAGTTTGTTGCATAATCTACAACTTTGAGTCACAAAGTTTTCTCATTTGAAGCTTGCATCTCAAGTTACAAATTTTTGAATAAGGGCACTAAACCATTCTTAACTTAGTGAATTTTTGACCTATTTTGACAAGTTTTCTACCCCACTTCAAGGCCATTTTTCATACACCTCCACTTGGAATTTCAAATTGCATTTCAAAGATGGATTGTAGTACACATTCCAAGCTTTCCAAAATGTCCAAGAACTCATCAAACAACCTCATGGTTAGGGAGAATCGAATTTCACAATATAGCAAAAACTCACTTTTGAATTGGCCATTTTTCATGTTCATAAGTTATGCAAACTTCTCAAAACCAGCATGCCCTTGATTACAGGTCCTTAAACCAAATTACACTCAATAATTTAATGCTTGTTCATTGTGTCAAAGTGTTATTCTATGAGTTCAAGTATTGTATACAAGTTTAATCCATTTTTAGATAAAGTAAACTATCCATTTTTGCAAAAGTCCACTTTATGTCCAATTGGTAAATCAAGCAAGTACAAACCAAATCTCTTTGGCACAAGATTATGAACAAATTACTCTGATCAAGAGAAGCTTGGCAGCAGGATTAGAGGTCCCCTACTGACCTAAAACACCAACTTGCATTTTGTTGCTTAAAGGTTAAGAAACATTGCATAACTAGGACCAACTTCCATCTCAGCTTAGATACACAAGAACAAAGTTATCAAACACATTACACACATCATAACCAAGCTATTGCATGAGCCATTTACCTCCCAAACATCATCAAACCAAAAAACACCATCAAACTGCAAAAACAGAGTTGCCTCTGCAGTTTGAGTGCCAACTTCTATTTCTCTCAAGCATTCTTGCCAAAACCAGTTCACATACCTTCCATACCATCTATGCAAGCTAACCATGACCTGAAGCACGACCTGTAATCCCTCTAACCACTTCCACCATTTTCAATTTCTTGTTTTGCAGGTGAAGTTCTCTAGCTTGATTCAGAAGCTTTCAAGACAAAGTAAACATTGGAATAGCATCCCTGGACCTCAAGGAAGCTTTTCCAATCATCACCTTGCACTGAAAGTCCCTACATTGCAAGATAGAACTTCAGCTGAACAGGTATCTTGTTGAACTCGTATCTCTCTTATTATGCATCATTAGCTTTAAGTTTGTGAATAAACAAGGTTCTACTCATGCCACTGAATATGTACATGTTTTTACTTTTCATTTCTTTTGCTTGAGTTGTGAGAATTTGGAGTTTGAAAATGGCAGAAAAACTAGGTTAAGATTTGGGAGAGGAGAAATTCTCCCTCATCTTAGAGAGTTAGATCAAGTTATGCATATGGTTAGAATCGTGGTTTCATGCTTAACATCTTTTGTGTTGGAAGTTTGTTCAAAAAATCAAAGAATCAGGATTTCAAATGAAGCTTGCAGGCGCGCGTTTTTTTGTTCAGAGGTTGAAGAAGAAGTGATCTGGGCTGGGCTTGTGTGCATTTTCTGTTCACACCACATTTCTAAGTTCACACCCCCTGAGCCCATTTTGTTATTTTTAATGATTTTTGACTTTTTCCTTTTTTTGTTTGACTTGTTTATTTTTGCTTATGATATTAAAAATCAAAAAATAATTTTTTACACCATTTTTCTATTTTTTAGGCATTTATTTGATTATGTTGACATTTATACATAAATATATATATATACATTATTATTTAGAAAAACTAGAAAAAAATAATGCAAATATATTTTCTTTTTCTGATTTTTATTACATTTCCCTTTTTGAAATATTTCATACAAAATATATTTTTTTTATATAAATATTAATTATTATCATTTATATATATATATAATGCATATTTTATAAATAATATAAATAAATAGGTATATTAATGTACTTAGGATAAAAATACCAAAAAAATGTACATATTTTATTTTTTAATATTTAATACTAAAAAATGCCTTTTTACAAATATACCATATTTTATTTTATTTTTATATGTAAATAATAAATATTATATGAATGGATTAATTAATGTCCCTTTTGATTAAAAAAATTAGGGTTTTGCCCTAAATTCAAAAATACTCCAAAAATAGTATCTTTTTATTTTTTTTTACATAAATAATACTTTCTTTCATACACATACAAAACATTTTTGCATCTTACATATTTTATTCCATTTTTATTTAATTATTGTACATTAAATTGTATAAATTCAAAATTGATGTAATAGTTTTAGGTTTAATTTCTTGGCTAAATATACCCCATTTTGAAACATTGTACCCCCCTCCCCATATTATTATGTTGTAATAGCGTAGGATTTTAAATTTCGCACTTTTATCGCTTTCTAAATATACTATGCTAGAATTAGGGTTTTGCATGCGAATAAAAATGAACAAAATAGTTGGACCTAATACAAGATAAATGAGCATGAAAAATGGACAACACATCTCACACTTGCACCCCTAGGGTACTCCACTTTGTTGCCTTCAAATAATTGGGCCATGTTGCATGTTGAACTTCTTTGGGTAAAACAAACAATCAAATGATCATAGTCCCTCAAAATGTTGCTTAAATGAATGATCAAGTCCCTTTTAAAGAAAATTGCCCAAAGACATTTAACACTATTGTAACTATGGTCTAAACGATGACCCGCGCCCGTCCCTTTAAATCTCCTAAAACAAGATTGTCCACCAAATGCAATGGTGGAACAAAATTGTCAAAAGGGTTGAAACATAACAAAAATCTTTGAGAACTTTAGGGTAGATAGCTCTTAAGTACTTGTCAAACTTGCAAAACAAAGCACTTGCCTATTTTCAAACCACACTTCACAAACACTTTCAAAACAAACTTTCAAAAACCTTGGAACATCTTTTCAAAAAGACAAACACCTTTTGTAAAACATTCGAGTAAAGAATTGTTACAAGGGTAGCCTATACAAGGCATCTTTTTTCAAAACATTTTCAAAACCACACACCAAGCACCATTTCAAACAATTGAAAACCAAGGCAAGTTGATCTAAACAAGTACCTAAGAGCCCATGGATAACCATGGATAGAAAGGGTGCTAATACCTTCCCTTTCTATAATCTACTCCCCGAACCCAAGAAAAATCTCAAAGGTTTTTGCTGTGCTTTTTAAACCTTTCCTTAGGATAAAATAAAAAGTCGGTGGCGACTCTTGCTGAACCGAAACATTTGCGAAAACAAACGCAAAACCATAGTCAGTTCTCCCACCGTATCACAGCATGCCATAAGGTTGTTCTCGACCCATCCAGGTTGTCGAAAATCCTGGAGGGACATAGGGTCGAACCCCTAGATTTCCCCTTGGTGGGGGCGTTCTTGGTCCTGTTTGTGTAGCCTTCAACGCTGGTGTCGAACCAATTGTTGATGGAATAGGCTCACTAACTGTTGGCATAACAATATTTCCAATGCTAGAAATTGGTGGAGGCATTTCTCCACTACTAGACGGATTAGCCATTTTACTATTTATTCTCTTATGTATGTATTCGTGGGTGGTTGTTTTGCCACTTCTCAATAACATACAACAATCTTTGAAAGAAAAGAAATTACTTGAAGCATAAAAACTATTTTTATTAGAGTTTGTAAAACAAGAAAACTTAGCAACGTCCCACTAGGCGTGCCAATTTGTTTACCGTGAAAATTGGTAAACAATCTCTGATCTTCCAAAATGGGTTATTTTGGCGACTTGCAGGATCGATCAGATTGATCTTGGGACATATGCTAAGTTAGTTTGTAAGTTTAGTAAATTTAAGTGAAAAGGGTTGAGAGGAGAATTAAGAGTAGAGACGAGATGCATGCGAAAACTTGATGAAAGTGCAAGTAAAATGTAAATAGAAAGGGGTTGAGAAGAGTTTAAGGATAAAGGTTAAAAAACAATAAAAAAAAGTGCAAGTAAAGGCAAGATAGAGTAAATTTGCAGTAATGATAAAGTTTGTAAGGAAATGTAAATGGAAAGGAATGTAAAGGAATTGTAAAGACTTTGATTGAAATAAAAGATGGTGTTTCAAACGTACATTCTCAATATCTTTTCTCTCACAGCGGGTACTTGGATATATTTGAGTGACTTGTACCATATGTTGAACACACGGAATTTTACACAAACTTCCTATATTTATACTGAAACTAAGTAACCGTCGAGCAGTTGCCTCGTTCTAGGATGAGGACAAGTGTCCTCTGCATGTGCTTCAACCTCTATCTTCATGCCACATTGCTTTCTTAAACTTCCAAGTGAACTCCTTTCCCTCCTTTTTTCAGATTCAAAATTACTCGCTTGCTGATACGAGAACCTTTAAGTCTAAGGCCACAAGAAACTCTCAGTCGAAGGTCACGAGAACCTCTTGGTCGAAGACCAACTTTAACTTAAAAAATTCTCTAAGTGTTTTCTCCTTCTTAGCAAGGTAGACTTCGACACAACCTTTTTGTTACAAGCTCTTCTGTCGAAGTGTTTCCAACTAAGATTTGTTCAATCTATTTTTGGCCAATAAGATCAATATGTTGTGGGTGTCGAATTTAGGAGCTAACAACTTCCCACAATCACCTTAGTGGTAAAAACAAAAGACTAAAACAGAAGATCACACTTCCAATAACATACAATTCATTATTTTCTTAAAAGCTCATGAGTGATTGACAATGAACAATGAATAATCAGTCAAATTTCATGTATCAAAATGATACATAAGTGACATACACAAAACACAATACTCTAAAAAAGACTCTTAAACCCTAAGACTATTGTAGAATAAATTATCCTTAATTTTTTCACACCTTTCATTAGGTTTAGGTTTTTCCTTTTAAAGATCTCCGTTGTCCATAGGATTCAAATACTCTGCCTAATTTGTTGTAGATTCACAAGCTGATGGATGTACCAATTATGCAGAAAAATCTCCTTAAATCTTGGAACAAACAATACAAAGTATCCTAAATTGTCTCAAGGCCCAATTTAGTAACTAATGTACAGTTAGAGATATAAAACTTGTTCCATATTTAATCTTCTTGACCTATAAAAATTATTGATATATATCCATAAGAAATATCACAGAATCAAATCAAATATGTCAAAATTTAAAATAACAGCGCCTGCTGTACCAGACTAATATGTCATGACATATGTCTTCGACATCTGATTGAAAATACATAAGAGCTAGACTATTATGACATTTTATGTAGATGTTATAACATCTTTTCTCAACATCAGTAGAACCATGATTTAGCAAAATTATTCCAATCCTAAGACCATGGAGTTAATAGTATTGAAGATTTATCTCATGATGAGTTGGATGTTTTATTCAAAGATTTGTGTATCTAGAATCAACAGGGTTGTAAACCATGAATAAAATAGGAGGTGACTATTTCTTATCTTATGTCTTAAAAGAAGGAAATTTTGTCTACCATCTGTATCTTGCAGGGTAAGGTGACTCTATTAATCCTCAAACTTGGTATCTTGATCAAAAGGAAAGATACTTAGTGACAAAAGACTATTTTCATCAAACGGAAATATGAGTCAAGGATGTCAATCTTAATGTCTCAACATTGTGTAAACATCAGAATACTCAAGCTAAAGGTAGATACTTGTACTGAAGATGCCTCTACTGTGAAAAGTTGATCATAACATGTTCTTTTGTTTGACTTCCTCAAATGTCAAACTCAGCTTTAGTTAACCATGAAATGGTTAAAACTCAGAGATAATGATAATTGCCTCATTTCTAATACATTTCTTAGAACTTCAACTGAGATGATTGGTATTTTGATACTGACTACTCCAAGACACTTGTCTGCAGTAAAAGTGTTTATGGTAGTTTGTTTAGTCTCATTCTATCAAATGTTACTTTTGTTGTTGATGCTAAAAGGGAAGATTAAGGACATTGGGTAACGTTTCTCTAAGATTTGGTAATGATCTTCTTACTAAAGAACTGATGACTATTGTGATAAACATAAGTTAGTTGTATGATCAAGGTCTAAAGGTATATGTCATCAAGAAATAATGTTTTGTCTCTAATGAGATGTGTGAAGTTCTTATGAGGATTTAAAAACAATTGCTATTTTTGAATTCCACAAGTATTTAATTTATTATCCTCTTACTTGATGTTCAAGAAAGATGAAGTCAAGATCTCACACCAAAATGTGCAACATTAGACAGTTACAAAAGGTCCATAATATGTTATATGAATCTGATTATTCCAATGAAAGGTGAGTGTTCTGGTGGATAGAGAGATATATATGATTTTCTTTTGTGATCTATATCAAAGAAAAATCTCTTATTTGTGAAGTCTTCAAAGGTTCTTATCTATTCCTTAAAAAAAGGGAACAAGGTATGTTTCTGAGTTACTCTACTGAGAGAAGTATTTTTAGTGATGTTAACTTCAGGACCAAACTCTACGATTGGTTCATTAAGAAAGGTATTGATGTCCAAGCAGATGTTGGGACATCATCTCAGTAGGTTGTTTCTCCATAAAATGAGGCGGACTCTAAAAATCTAGCAGGAACTCAATCAAAGAGATCTCAATCCAACAAAATTCTCTCTTAAGCTTTATTTGTTCAAAGGAATTCATTGTTTGAGACTTTCATCAGAATCAGAGATGTGTTGTCTAATTCTAAGTTTATGTCATTTTTTGTGTTTTAGACCTTGTCTATTGGAGTAAAGCTATGGATATTTTATTTGGTTTTTATTTTTGGTCTTACTATTTTTCATCCTTTTTTATCTATTTGCTTGATTTTAAATAGTTTCTGATTTTCAAAAATAATAAAAAAATTCTATAAATACTTTGAGGTATTTCTGGTTTTTCTATGCCTCTGGATGCAATTTATTTGAAGATTTAATGTATTTTCTATTTGTCCTTTTATTTTCATTTTAAAAACAATTTAAAAATCTTTTTATTATCATATTTTGTTTGTTAATTTCAGTTTTAATTTTGTGTATTTCGATTGGCTTGGATCTTGATCATTGAGGTCATGGATTTCATCAACATCAATGGAACCTAGGTGTTGATAGGTTGAAATACAAAATCCACCAAAATGGATGATTGATGTTGATAAAATTAGACCTAATTCTTTATCTAATTTGAGATTTATTTTTTTGTTCAAGTTATCTCTGCTCCATCTCTCTCTTTTTCTTTTTTCGATCAATTGGATGATGATATATTCATCTTTGTTCAGTTGGATTTAGATTGGTATTTGGTGAACTTTCATCATTTCAAATCTACCTCTAAGTGATCAATTGATCACTCAAGGTACTTTGGATTAAAGAAAGTTTATCCTAAGGTATCATTGTTGTACCCCAAAATTTTCCCTCCCTTTTCATCAACATTTTCTCATCACAAGACTCTTGGAACTCAAGATCAAGTTAGGGTTTGCTCTGCTCAAGACCCCTCCTTGCACTATTGACCCAAATTAGGGTTTGAGTTTGCACAGGGATGTTTTGACCCAAAATGCCCAAAGTGACTTTCATGCTTCATGTTGGACTTACAAGTTTATCCATACCAAGTTTCAAGCCTTGATTCCAATCTTTGCCCAGTCAATTGGACAGTTGACCTAGAAATCAATTGTATTGGGGAAAAAGTCAACTATGGCCAATTGACAATCAAACCTCATGATTTTTGACCCACATCAACATTACGAACTCATATGAATCATTTGATCAAGTTTGGATCACAACTCCACAAGAAATTTGATCAGATCACCAAAAGGGCAAAATGGTCATTTTTAGGGTTTTGACTGCACAAAGGCAATTTTTGACTGTTTGACCTAACCAATGGAAAATCAAGCTCACATATGGACTCAAGGACTCAATGGCATTGTCTTGACCCATTCAACAAGTTCAAAAGATCTCAAGTGCATAGGATTGACAGATGAATTTTTCAGTCAACTGATCAAAATTTGACTGTATATTGAAAAGTCAAACTTTGACTTTTTGGTCAAAACTAAGTGCCAAGATTCATTTTTCATCAAGACATGTCAAATTATCAAACTTGTTCATCAAGAAACCCAAAATTGCAAATTAGGGTTTAAAATGAGAAAATTTCATAACTTAGAATTTTTCTAAGTTATGAAACTTCCTTATTTTTCCTAACTTTTTCCCATTTTTTCACCAAGATGCAAATGGATTCAAACAAAGCTTGAAACATGAAAGTTGTAGTACATTGCAAAATATACAACTTTGATTCACAAAGTTTTCTCAAAGGAAGCTTGTATCTCAAGTTATGATTTTTGGAACAAGAGTGCAAAACATTCTTAACTTAGAGGAAATTTGACCTATTCTAGGCAGGATTTTTGTCCAACTTCTTGGCCATTTTTCACATGGTTCCACTTGGAGTTTCAATTTGTATTACAAAGATGGATTGTAGTACACATTCCAAGCTTTCCAAATTGTCCAAGAACTTCTCAAACACCCTTGTGGTTAGAGAGAATCGAGTTTGCAAAGTTGGCCAAAATTCACTTTTGTTCATGGCAAAGGCATGTTCATAACAAATGCATTTTTCAAATCAGCATGGTTTATACTATCTTTCAGGCCTCTAAACCTCTTCACACTCAATAATTAAATGCCTAAACATTGTGTTAAGGTGTTATTTCTTCCCTTTGGGCATTGCACATAGAATTAATCCTTAATTAGAAAAAACAAACTTGCCATTTTAGAAAAGTGACACTTTATGTCAAGTTCCAAATCTTGGAGGCATGGGGCCAGATCTTGGAGCCAAATCAAATCCACAAATTCCACTGATTAAGAGCAAATTGTGCAGCATAGATAGAGAGGGTACACAGGCCTGCATTGCAACTTGAACCTTCTTACTTCAAAAACAAGCAAGTTTGCAAACTCAATCAAACTATCACTTCATGTAAACATAAGCCTAAGCAAACTTTGTTCTCATCTTCCATACACCCCAACTAACCTAAAGCACGATTCATTGATCCCTCATACCTCCCAATACTCAGAAATACCATTTTGCTGCAAAAACAGGGCATCCCTGCAGATTGAGTTGCACAACTCAGTTTGCTCGTGCACTTTGGCTAAAAACCCTTCAAACACCTTCCATATCATCCACTGAAGCTATCCCAAGCCTTGAACTCAAGCTGTAACACCCCTAACCACGTTTGCCATTTTTACTTTCAAGCTGTGCAGGTGGACTTCCATAGCACGATACAGTTGGTTTCAAAGCAAGCTAGGCATTTGGGAAGCATCCTTGGACTTCAGGCAAGCTCAACCAAAGCTCAAACTCCATTGAAGATACCTACATTGCTCTGTTCAAGTCAAGCTGAAACAGGTAAAACCATGAACTTCTATCTGTAGCGATAAAAAATGTAGCGGGGTAAATCGGAGATCGAATTATTGATTAATTCGTCTCACAAAAGCAAGAGTCGCCACCGCGCTTTATTGTTTCCAAAGGAAAAGGGAAAAGAGCGAAATAAAACCCTAAATATGCAATGTAAATAATACTTTTAAAAGTAATAAAAATACAAGGCGTTTTTGAAAAGAGATCTATGGTTCGGGGGTTGGTTATACAATGGGAAGGTATTAGCACCCAATGCATCTATAGTACTCTATAGGAACCTTTTGAAATATCTGTTTATTCAAAATTTGATTGCTCGATAAAAAATAAATCGTTTTGGCCGAAAAGGGATACGGATAGGTTTTTTTTGAAGATACGACGACCTAACGTCGAAGTTTTTGCTTAAAGGGTATAAGTTTTGAAAAGGTTGAAATTTTGAAAACAAATTATCCTAAGTTTTAATGAAAAATGCAAATATTCGCGCGATTAGATTTGAGGACACGAAGTCAACAAATTTATCGTTTTTTCCTTTGGATTTAAACGTAAACGGAATAAACAAATACATATGAAATAAATAAACGGAAAAATTATGCAGATCATGATTAAGTACAATAATTAAATGATAGACTAAATGATATAATGCATTTTGGATTTAATATTAGTAAAAAGAGAGTGTTTTAATTGTTTCTCCATTTTTACGTATTTTTTTATATGGATGAATGCGAAGAGAATTAATTAAGGGGAATAAAATGTTTTTTTTAAGTTTTTATGTTTCTATTTTTATGTTTTTGATATTAATATAAAAGGTTATTAATTTAAGAGTTTATTAAATAATTAAATTATATTAAAGCTTAAAGTCATTAATTTAAATCTAATTAGAAATAAAGAAGACTAAGATTATTAAAATAAACCTAAACTTAAACTAAAGAAGGTTTGGGTAAAATATTAAAAAATTGTTTGATTAAATTACATCCTTTATTTTTATTAGGTTCACTAATTAATTAAACATATAACATTCTAAAAAAAGAGCTAATAGAATTAAAGGGTAGGTAAACCAAGTATTGTATGGGCTAAAAGGTGTCAAAGAGGCCCAATCAATAACTGAAGCAGGGGGGGTGTAAAAGCAATTTCGTTTGGGCTTTAAGGCAGGAAAACAATTTTTGGTCCAAAACATGATAATTGGTTTTAGGGTTAAACATATGCTTAGCTGAATGGGATTAGGGTTTTGGTCCTGGCCGAAACGGCGCTCACACACTCTCACTTCATCTTCTTCGCCTTCGCGCGTTTATCTTCTTTGCCTGAGTTTAGGGATAGTCCTCTGCCTATGGCCACCAGTGTCCTCGATCTCCTTCTTCCCTCCAGCGCGAGCTAAGGCAAACGAAGGATTTACGGTACGATTGGTTTTCTATTTCGTTAAGGGTTTTGCTACTGCATGTTTGATTTTACTTATTTTCTGATCCTAATTTCATGTTATGATTGTTGAGAGGGTTATGAAGGAAAAGAAGGATAAAGGAAATTACCCTTGGAGACGGAGGAGGGAGTTTGAGGGTGCGTAGGAGGCCGGACGGCAACGAGGGACACACGGGATGCTTGCTTCAGCTTGGTACCCTGGTATTCATTCTTGATTCTTTACTTTTGGCTTTGATGAGGATGAAAAACCTAGCTTCTGAATACCTTGATTTTCTTTCTTCTCTTTTACTGTACCCTTTGCGTTGCCTTGAACATTATGTCGCCTTGAATGCTTCCTTTGATGCTTCCTATTGTTGCCTCTGAATGCTTCCTTTGCTACTGTTGAAATGCTTACTTTTGACTAGCATGATGCTGTTGACACTTTTTCTTCTTCTTTTCTTCTGATCTTTGTATGCTTCGTGGAATTTGCCTATGATGAACTCTGAGGTTTTGTATGCTTGACCCTGCCTTCATTTGGATGTCTGAAGTTGGTTGTATCGCTTGAGTTTAGGCCATTACAGGTTTTATGTTTTTAGGCCATAATGTTTATGACTTGGTTATATGGTTTGATGGTTTATGCAGTAGATTTGGAAATGGTTCGATGCAGTAAGTGTTTTGAAATGGTGTAGAGGTTTGATGGTTCAGACAGTAGGAAATGTTTTATGTGATATTGGTTTAAGTATTGCAGTAGGTTCTTGCAGGTTTGGCCATGTTTACTGGTTTGACAGTAGCAGGTTTCGGTAAATGCAGGTTTGTGGTTTTTGTAAATGCAGATTGAATGGTTTTTTAGGTCATATTTATGGTTTTGGAATGATTCTTGTGATATTGGCTTGGTGGCTCAATCAAGGTACTGAGGTTTAGGCCATATTGTTTTTGTTTTGAAATGGTTCTGCTGGTTTTGAAATGGTTTAGTGCAGTAGCAGATTTATGGTTTTTGGTGTTTTGGTTTCTTACAGTAGGAACTGTTTTGATTTGGTTCTACTGGTTTTATGTGTTAGGAGGGTTTGACAGTTTTCTTTTTTGTGTGGAAAACTTGGAGATTGATTGAGATATGTGTTTGAAGTGATTCCAATATGTTATATCCACTTCTTCCTTTGTTTACGTTACAGGCTGGAGATTTGAAGATTTTTACAATTTCTTGGCCTTCTGCATCACACTGTTACAGCAGTTTTGTTTGTATTCTACTCTTGTGTTTCTCCTTTTACTGTAATACTGCAGTAGCTTTGTCTTATAATTCTTTCTGCCTAAACCAAAACCTGCAAAACCAATTTCTTTTCTCTCTTCTCTCTCATGGGTACATTTGATGTATAAAAAATGATATAATGTACTACTGTTCTGAAAAGGCAAAAGGTTGGAATATGATGAATGAGGAAGTATAGGTTGCTTGCACATTGTTTTGAAACTGCATAATTCTCTTTTGTCTACTGCATGGAGCTTAAGTTTTTAACTTCTTCCTACCTCTAGGCATGTTTACGTTACACTTTGGCCTTGGTTTGTGTACATTGTATATGCTGTTTGAAATTATGCATATGATGCTGATTTTGAAATATGTTGTGGACTTTTAAAAATGCAATTGATTTTTAATTATGCAGTTTTGAAAACAAGATGAATTTGTGCATATTTCAAAATTGTGCGTTCATTTATGAAATAAAATTCCTCCCTCTTTTGTGAACCGGGAGAAATCCCGTGATTTACAAAAGAGGGTAAACTGATTCCAGCCGTTTGCCTTTAATGATGAACATTAAATTTATTTTCTGCTTTTAAATATTTATTCAAATCTGACTTTTCTTTTAATTGTTTTTGCAGGTAAATTTAAATGAGCAGACAAGAGGCATTGGATAGAAGATGAAGATTTAGAATTTAGGAAAATAGTTTTTTATTTTACTTTAAGCATTTATGTAATTGCCATTATAAATATTTTGTAATAACACAATATTTAAATGATAATTGTAATAAATAGAATAAAGTGAATAAAATTCTATTATTTCCAAATTAATTCTTTCTTCTTTCCAATTATTTATCTATTGTTTATAATTCTTTAAATTATAATAACTGAAAATCAAATCCAATCATTTAAATTCAGAATGATAAACAAATAAATAAACATCATTGGCCAATTAACAATTCTAATTATTTAATTCATTACTCATAATATTCTAAATTATAATAATTAAAAAAATAGAATTTTAATTATTTAACCTAGAATGATAAAGAATTAAATAATCATTGTTGACCAATTAATAAACCCATTCTCAAAATGTTTATTTCATTATTCATAAGTCTTTAAATTATATAACAATTGAAAATAGATTTCAATTATTTAAATTTAAGATAATAAATAATTAATAAACGTCATTTAAATCTTGATCAGTTGATAAATTTAGCGTTCAACAAATAAATAGCTCTCGACTCGAAGCAGTTATGAATTTTAAGATCAATAGATCAAAACACTTGTAATGTAATGATGCAGAGGGGAGATGGTATCTTAGGTCAAAATTTGGGGTACAACAGCTGCCCCTATTTAAGTTCCTTCTATCCGGAGATATGAAGATCAAAGTCTTCGTTTCGACGAGATTGAAGGTACTTAAATACATAATTACGCAAATTTTGTCCTAAGATGCCATCATCATGCAGTGATATGAATGTAATGCTTGAATTCACAGAGAAAGATATTGTACGAAACAAGACAATGCTGGAGGAATCGAACACCAACAAAACACAGAGACATGAATTATACGCTACTGGAGAAACGAGCTATCGACTTCAAACGACAGACTCCTGACAGCGAATAAAATTGAGGGGATACGACCTCTGACCCTAACAAAGAAGGCGTCTTGCATAGGCTGTAAAAAGATTATTGACCCAAAACAGTGAGTTCACAACCCAAGGTCGAAGATAGACAGAGAGTATCAGATTTGCTGGCGACGGGTTACCGACTTCTGAAGGTAAAATTCATAACAAACTTTCTCCGCGAGATTTTCGGAGAGATACCAATTAATGCTGAAGTAATAAGATTGTAGATACGCAGGTTGTTCAAATAAAGAAGCTGCCGCTTGCTGTTGTCCAAAGCAAATACCAATAACATACAAGTTGCTCAAATAAAGAGGCTGCCACTTGCTGTCGTCCAAAGAAAATACCGATAACATACAAGCTGCTCAAATAAAGAGACTACCACTTGCTGTCGTCCAAAGAAAACCGATAACATACAAGCCGCTCAAATAAAGAGACTACCACTTGCTGTATTCCAGAAAAGTAATAACGTACAAGTTGCTCAAGTAAAGAGACCGCCGCTTGCCGTTTTAAAAAAGTAAATGACACACTAGTAGCTCGTGAAGAACTGCTGCTCGGCGCTTTCAAAAAGTAAATGACGCACTAGTAGCTCATGAAGAACTAATGCTCGACGCTTTCAAAAGTAAATGACGCACTAGTAGCTCGTGAAGAACTACTGCTCGGCGCTTTCAAAAGTAAATGACGCACTAGTAGCTCGTGAAGAACTACTGCTCGGCACTTTCAAAAAAGTAAAGTACAAGTTTCTCATGAAGAGCTGCCGCTTGTCGTCTTCCAACGGTGTCTATAACGTACAAGTTGCTCATGAAGAGCTGCCGCTTGTCATTTTTCAAAGAATAACTCAGAAGGAAACTGTGATGATATTGGCAGAGAATAAAAATCTTCATCAAAGAGAATCATGAATCAGTCCTTCCCGCGGAGGTCACATACTTAAATGTGCAAAATAAATGCACCAACCGTCTAGGTCGCAAGCTCACTGGGGAAAATTAAAGAGATAACCTATACAAGAGGCAACAACTTCATCTAGGAATAAACCAGAGAGAACACAGTCAAACAAGACTCCACCCAATGAGAAAATAACTCGATTGGGGAATTTATCTTATCCAGAAATGGACAAGGTAAGCTGAATCAAAAATCATCCACGAGGATTAGCTCAGTTGGGGAATTTAGAAAGGAAACACATTTTCTGCCTAAGCTAACCTTCTACTTGGAAGGACAAAAATGTACGTTGTTCGAATAAACAAAGTACGACCCAAAATCAATGGCAAACGTGGTATGCATGCTGATATGAGTGTAAATGAGCAAATGAATGTTATGCTGACAAAACAGACAGATGGAATATCTTGAAGATAATATGCTATCACAACAAAATAGATACTCGGCCAATCTTGAGAAGACGGAATATACCCGGAACTGGAAACACAGAGCAATGTCGGAGCGTAACGCTACAAGGCTCAAGTCTTCTGAGGAGAAAGGCATCCAAATCCAAACTTACAATACCAATAAACCACTGGTATGAGACGAAGTGTACCGCACTTCAAAAATCTCCAAACCAAGGTAGCTAAAACAACACCTAACTGGAACAACTGGGGAGTCACCAACTTAGCACCACTAAAGCCAAGCGTGCACACAGCCAACACTTCATGACGATTCGAAAGAAAACAGGTTCATCATACAAGCATAAATTACTGCACTATTTTGCATTTCATGGCTTGACCATCCTCGGAACGACTGTTAATATTCCTTTCGTTGTTCACGACACTTTTTCTAGAAAATAAGAATATTTTAAATACTTTGTTTCAAATATTGCCGTAAAAATTAAAATTTTGCCCACAGAAGGTAAATGCTCAAATTTCATTAATAAGGTGGTAGTTCGCTAACAACGCGACTCCAACGATTTACAAAAATGTGGGAAATAGTACATGAAATAAAAGGTTATACAAAAACAATGATCACTATTCTCCCTAACAACTTTGAATTCCAGAATGTGCTCAGATGCCAAGACTGATTTGACCAGAAGTTGGCCTAAGCGAAATACTTCTTGACTGCATCGACGTTCATGGGACGCGGAAGATCTTCACCGTCCATATTGGTGAGAATCAAGGCACCTCCAGAGAAAACTTTCTTAACGACATACGGTCCTTCATAATTCAGAGCCCACTTGTCCCTAGAATCAGGTTGGAAAGATAATATCTTTTTGAGCACAAGGTCACCTTCTCTGAACTCGCGTGGTCGAACCTTCTTATCAAAAGCCTTCTTCATTCTCTGCTGATACAATTGACCGTGACATAATGCTGTCAATCTCTTCTCTTCGATTAAATTCAACTGATCATACCTACTTTGACACCATTCAGCCTCAGAAAGTTTGGCTTCCATCAACACTCTCAGAGACGGAATCTCAACCTCCACGAGGAGTACTACTTCCATACCATAAACTAGGGAAAATGGGGTCACGCCTGTTGAAGTTCGAACTGAAGTACGGTACCCGTGTAAAGCAAACGGAAGCATTTCATGCCAATCCTTATAAGTTACCACCATCTTCTGGACAATCTTTTTGATATTCTTGTTAGCAGCTTCAACAGCTCCATTCATCTTCGGTCTGTAAGGAGAAGAATTATGATGTTCGATCTTGAACTCTTCACAAAGTTCCTTCATCATCTTGTTATTCAAATTCGAACCATTATCAGTGATGATCTTGCTCGGGATACCGTATCGACAAATGATCTGATTCTTGATAAATCTGACTACCACCTGTCTGGTTACATTAGCATAAGATGTTGCTTCCACCCATTTGGTAAAATAATCAATCGCTACCAAGATGAAACGATGACCATTTGAAGCTTTGGGTTCAATCATTCCAATCATATCAATGCCCCACATAGAGAAAGGCCAAGGTGAAGAGATAACATTGAGGAGGGTCGGCGGCACGTGCATCCTGTCCGCATAAATCTGGCATTTGTGACATTTCTTCACATACTTGTAACAATCAGATTCCATGGTCATCCAATAGTAACCAGCTCTCAACATCTTTCTAGCCATTACATGTCCATTGGCATGAGTGCCAAAGGATCCTTCGTGTACTTCTTGTATCAGCATGTCTGCCTCACGTTTGTCTACACATCTGAGCAAGACCATGTCATAATTCCTTTTATACAAAACTTCTTCATTGAGAAAGAAACTGCTTGCTAATCTTCTCAACGTCTTCCTATCCTTACTGGATGCCCTAGGCGGGTACTCTTGAGTTTGAAGAACATGTTTAATGTCATAGAACCACGGTTTGTCGTCGGTAACCTCTTCTACTGAGAACACATGAGCAGGTCTGTCGAGACGCATAACTCGGATCGTAGGCACGTTGTTCCAATCATTCACTTGAAACATTGAGGACAAAGTATCCAAAGCATCAGCCATTTGGTTCTCATCTCTAGGGATATGATGTAATTCCACTTTGTTGAAGAAAGTTAACAACCTTCTAGCATAGTCTCTGTAAGGGATCAAACCAGGATGACGAGTCTCCCATTCTCCTTTGATTTGATTAATCACCAATGCCGAATCTCCGTAAATATCAAGAATCTTAATCCTTAAATCCACTGCTTCTTCGAGACCCATAATACATGCCTCATATTCTGCCATGTTGTTCGTGCAGTCAAACTTCAATCTCGCCGTGAACGGGATATGAGTACCTCGGGGAGTGACGATGATTGCCCCAATTCCATTTCCATAGGAATTCACAGCTCCGTCAAATATCAAACCCCAACGGGATTCAGGATCAGGTCCTTCTTCAGGTAACGGCTCTTCACAATCTTTAGCTTTCAAGTACATAACATCTTCATCCGGGAAATCAAACTTGATGGATTGATAATCGTCAATTGGTTAGTGAGCCAAATGATCGGCTAAAATACTTCCTTTGATTGCTTTCTGAGTGTGATACTCAATGTCATATTCAGATAACAACATCTGCCAACGAGCTATTCTTCCAGATAAGGCGGGCTTCTCAAAGATATACTTGATCGGATCCATTTTGGAGATCAACCAAGTGGTGTGGTTAATCATATACTGGCGCAGACGGCGAGCAGCCCAAGCTAAAGCACAACAGGTTTTCTCAAGCAATGAGTATCGAGACTCACAGTCTGTGAATTTCTTACTCAAATAATATACAGCATGTTCCTTTCTTCCAGTCTCATCTTGTTGACCAAGCACACATCCCATGGAATCTTCCAATATAGTCAGGTACATAATCAAAGGTCTTCCTTCCACCGGAGGAATCAAAATGGGAGGTTCAAGCAAATATTCTTTGATGATATCAAAAGCTCTCTGACAATCTTCTGCCCACTCACATCCTTGGTTCTTTCGGAGAAGCTTGAAAATCGGCCCACAGGTAGCAGTCATATGGGATATAAACCTAGAAATATAGTTCAGTCTCCCAAGGAATCCTCTTACTTGTTTTTCCGTCTTGGGTGCGGGCATTTCCCGAATAGCTTTGACTTTATCAGGATCTACTTCAATGCCTTTCTGGCTGACAATGAAACCCAGAAGTCTTCCAGAACGAACGCCAAAAGTACACTTGTTGGGATTCAGACGGAGTTTATACTTCCTCAAACGCTGGAACAACTTCAACAAATGCTCCAAGTGATCTTCCTCAGTCTGTGATTTGGCAATCATGTCATCTACATACACTTCGATCTCTTTATGCATCATGTCATGGAACAAAGCAGTCATGGCCCTTTGGTATGTTGCGCCAGCATTCCTCAAACCAAACCGCATAACCCGATAACAGAAAGTTCCCCAAGGTGTAATGAAAGCGGTCTTCTCCATATCTTCCGGTGCCATCTTGATTTGATTGTAACCAGAGAAACCATCCATGAAAGAGAAGACTTTGAACTTGGCGGTACTGTCGACCAATACGTCAATATGAGGTAATGGGAAGTCATCCTTCGGACTAGCTCTATTCAGATCTCTGTAGTCTACACACATTCGAACTTTACCATCTTTCTTTGCAACAGGCACTATATTGGCTAACCATTGAGGATAGACCGATGTAACAAGGAAACCTGCATTGATCTGCTTCTGAACTTCCTCTTTGATCTTGTCAGCCATGTCAGGACGAGTCCTTCTCAACTTCTGCTTGATCGGTGGACACTCGGGTCTCAATGGTAAACGATGCTCCACAATGTCGTTGTCCAAACCTGGCATATCTTGGTAGGACCAAGCAAACACATCAACATACTCTTTGAGAAGCTCCAACATTTTCTCTTTAACTTCCGGGATAAGCAATGCTCCGACTTTGACTTCCTTTCTATCTTCTTCATCACCCAAGTTGACCAGCTCTACAGGTTCTTCAAATGGTTGAATGACCTTCTCATCATGCTCGAGCAAACGGGAAATCTCAACAGGAATCTCTTCATCATCCTCTTCTTCGGCTCTGAACACAGGGAATTCAAAGTTGGGAGAGGGCATAGGATCATTGTTTTCGATGGTTAAGTCATGGATTAATCTGCACATATGATTATGCTTTATTTTAGAAATCGATTTGTGCAAATAAAACAAAAGGTTATTAATTAATTTTCATTACTATTTCCCCGAAAAAGTGAAAAATAAAACAGCAGTGGACAAAATAACATTTTTATTCATTAAAGGGAAATACTTGAAACAAAGAGCCCAGACATCTCTCTTTTGCCTTGGGCAGAGCAAAAGGAATTATTTTTCATAGCCCGACACAAAATACGTTTCGCCTTGGGCAGAGCAAATTTTCAAAGGAAAATAAACAAAACATTACTCGGAAATGTGCATAACCACAGGAACATCAACAGCTATCCAGTTTTGGCAAGCCAATCCAGGCGTCACAAACACGGGCAAATCCTCCTCGGAATCATCGTCTATGATAGCATCAACCTCAGGATGTACAAACCTTGCACTTCGGAAAACCTCTTGAATCGGACGAACAACCACCTCTTTCTTGACCCTTGCAGATACTGGATGAAAACCCAGACCTTCCCCAGACTTGTTCTCGGGTAACGTCAACACCTGGCCCCATCCTTCGGCCGAACCACTTTCCACCACTCGCCGCGCATCCTCAAAAGAAGAGATGGATGCCCCTTGCTTCTTCACTGTATTCTTAGCAACAGATAGACCCTGGAACTGGGTCCCCACATCCTCGTCAGCATCAATAAAAGAAAATGATGATAAATGGCTTACCACCATAGCCTGCTCTCCCCCAATCATCACTAGCTTCCCATGCCTTACAAACTTTAGTCTCTGATGAAGCGTCGAGGTGACTGCCCCGGCATCATGGATCCAGGGACGACCCAATAAACAACTGTAGGCAGCACGGATATCCATCACTTGGAAAGTGATTTGAAAAGTATGGGGACCAATCACGATAGGAAGATCCACTTCACCAATAACTGTCTTCCTGGAGCCATCAAATGCTTTGACAATTACTCCACTAGGCCTCATAGGAGCACCTGGATATGAAAGCCGAGATAACGTAGTCTTGGGCATCACATTCAACGACGAGCCTGTATCCACCAACACACTTGATAAGGTATCATTTCCACAACTTACTGAGAAGTGCAAAGCCATATTATGGTTTCTCCCCTCCTCCGGGAGCTCTTCATCACTGAAACCGAGATTATTACACGAAGTTATATTTCCCACAATTCCATCGAACTGGTCAACCGTCACATCATGGTCTACGAACGCCTGGTCCAAGACCTTCATCAAGGCTTCTCTATGCGCACCAGAATCTCTCAATAAGGCAAGCAAGGAAATCTTGGAAGGTGTTTGCAAAAGTTGGTCCACAATCTTATATTCACTTCTCTTGATAAGTTTCAAAATCTCATCATCCTCGGGGTGAGGGATAGGTTCACTGGGTCGGCCTTTCTCAACCCTTGGTTCAACATTTCTTACTGGAATCTCCGCCGGTATGGGCCTCCTAACTTGAATTTCTGGTCTCTTCAAAGGTACTGCTGCAAAAACACGTCCACTTCTCGTAACCCTACTTACATCAGCAATGTTAACAAAAGACGGTCTCGTTGGTATGGGGACTTCTACCCTATTCTCCATCATTGTGGCGTTATACTTGTACGGCACAGCTTGGTCTGAGCTGTAAGGCACAGGGCCAGGTGGGTAAATAATCAAAGGATCAACAGGCGCAGTCTGACTATTGTAAGCAATCTCTATTGATTCTGGCAAATTGAATTGTGGTATGATAACATTCACTTCATCCTCCGGATTTCGGTCATAGGTAATAGTGATAACTCTCTGATCTAGCAACTTCTGAATATCCTCCTTCACGATAGGACAGTCATCCTCTCTTGAACAAAACTCACAAACGTCATAATCATGCTGGTGCCTAACAAAGGCAAGTCTTCTCAAACTCTGATGTAACCTGACCAACGACTCTCTTATATGTTCAACTTGAAAAACTCGAAACTTCCCCGGACAACCTTCCACCATATTCACTGAAGCTGCCCCATGTCGAGGCAAAGGATTATCCCTGACATTTGGATTAACATCCTTGAAAGACAAGATACCATTCTTAATTAATCTCTGCACGTCCGCCTTCAGAGCAAAGCATTTCTCAAGGTTGTGCCCCGACGACCCTTGATGATATTCACAAAACTGATCCGCCTTGTACCACGGAGAAGCACTGTTTGGTGCGACAGGAGGAGGCTTTGTTGTGATGAGATTCTTTCTGATAAGAGCAGGGAACAATTCAGTATAAGTCATAGGAATGGCATCGAACTGCGGTTTTCTGGGTGAACGGTTCTGATTGTTGAACGGATAAGCCTGTTGTCGAGGCTGTTGCTGAAAAGGCCGTTGTTGAGTTGGTGGAGTTTGATGAGCTGGGGTCATCAAAGTTGGGCGGACAGCCGGAGTGACCGCCGCAACGTGAGAGTAACCTCTCCTAGGCCTACCTGGAAACAAAGCGCTAACATCCTGCTCTTTTCTTTTCGGGAAAACACTTCCAAACTTCTTCACACTGCTAGACGGACTCCCTTCTTTAACCAAACGCCCTTCACGAATCCCTTCCTCTAATCGCATGCCCATGCTTACCATTTCGGTGAAGTCACTGGGTGCGCTGGCTATCATTCTTTCATAGTAAAAGGATCCTAAAGTCTTCAAAAATATCTTAGTCATCTCTTTCTCCTCAAGAGGTGGATAGATTTGAGCAGCGATTTCACGCCACCTCTGGGCGTACTCCTTAAAAGATTCCCGGTCTCTCTGTGACATCGCCCGGAGTTGATCCCGGTCCGGCGCCATGTCAACGTTGTACTTGTACTGATGGACAAAGGCTTCACTAAGATCGTTAAAGTTACGGATCCGAATACTGTCTAAACCCATATACCACTTTAGAGCAGCACCCGTCAAACTATCTTGAAAATAATGAATCAACAAGTCATGATCATCGGAGTACGTAGACATCTTCCTCACGTACATTGTCAAATGACTTCTAGGACACGAATCACCCTTATATCTCTCAAAGTCTGGCACTTTGAATTTTGCTGGAATCTTGACGTTCGGAACTAAACAAAGGTCATGCGTATTCTTCCCAAACAAATCCTTCCCTTTCAATGCTCTAAGCTCCTTCTGCATTTCCTGGAACTGATCCTGAAATTCTTCCATTCTATCAAAGAGACCCAAACTTTCAGCAGGCTCGGCAGGATAAATAGGTTCATTCAAGTATGGCACGGAGTGGACCACAGGAGCAACGGTCGTCATAATCGGTTGCGGAAAAGGTGTTACAGACGGAATTACTGGCGGCATGGCAGTTGTCTCTGGTTGAGGAAGAGACAAAGCAGGTTGAAATAAAGGTTGTACGGCAGGCTGATACCCCTCTGGCACAAAGTTGTAAGGCATTCCCCACGGAAAACCTTTCGGCATCTGATGTTGAAACGGAGAGTTAATTTGAGTCACGGAGGCAGGAACTGTGACAATCTCGGAAACCACTGGAGTTGAAGTCTGAATCTCGGCAGCTGTAGTCGATGGCTGATTCTGAACAGCCACCAAACTTTCTACTAACGCAGTTAACTTTTCCATCTCGACACGAAGTGTAGCAACTTCCCCACGAAGCTCATGATTTTCCTGTTCCAAATCTTCCATTTTCCTTTGACGATTGGCCCGAGTGTCGTATCGGTGAGACAACTTGACAACCCTTGAGTGGAAAACAAACAAGGATGAGACTCTAGAAAACATGCGAAGTGGAATATGGAATGATGCATGATGGCGATGCAAATGATGACTCATTTTAAAAGTTTTTCAAGGAACTTTGATAATTTTGCATACATCAATGGTAAAGGAATTTGGAACAACAAAAACTCAATCCATTAATCGAAAGCGATAAATTACAACTTACAATTTGGAATATCAAAATAGTAAATTACAAATTTGGGATAACAAATCCAATAATGAAAGAAATAAATTACAACTTCGAAACGTGGAAACCATAATGAAGTGATAAGTTACAATTTTACAACATGAAATCTAAAATAAAGCAATAAATTACAACTTCGGAGCATGAAGCCCATAATAAAACAATAAATTACAACTTCGGAGCATGAAGCCCTTTTACATAGTTTTACAAAATGACATCAATAAAACAAACTAAAAGCTAAAGGTCACTCGGAATCCTCAGATGAAGGACCAAACACCAGCTGTAACCGGAGCTTCTTGATCTTTTCTTCGTAAAAGTCTTCCATCACTTTCTTCTCAGCTATCAGTCGATCGATGATTTCTTCCTGTGGATTAGGAACGAGAGCCACGCTTACCGAACCTTCCCTTTTTCTCTTCCTTTCACTCGCATACTTCTTCAGCAAGGCATCCTTCTGACGAAGCTTCTCATCGTGGTCAACGAACCGGCCGTCTTGAATAAGCAACAACTCCTCCTTCTCTTTTAACTGTCGAGTCAGGACTCGATTCTCATACTCAGATATATGGTACTTTTCCTTCCAAGCATCCCTCTCAGACTTCATCCTAGCCAGATTTCCTTGATATTCTCCTACATCCGCGATAGGGATAACAACAGATGATGGTGCAATGGCAGGGAATAAAGGTTTCTCAAGTTTATATGGCATCTTGAGAGCACAATCCCTAGCACGGACCCATTGTAGGTAAGGCTCCAAATAAATGGCACCTCTATGTCCCAGCATATCTCTCCCTTTCCTGTGGATATGGCGCCAAGCTCCTTCAATCTCCCTCTTAGCAGCCTGATGGTCTTGTCCTTCCTGAAGAAAGAAACCACTCACATGGATGTTGTTTGGTTTATCTCTCATCGGGTACCCGAACTGACGGCGCGCTAGAACAGGGTTGTAGTTGATTCCACCCCTCGTACCGAGAAGAGGTACGTTAGGAAAAGCCCCACAGCTATCAATGATCTCCACGTCTTAGTAAACTCGATTATACCAGTCAATGTCGAAATGAGTGAGAGCCATAATCTTTGGCGCCCAACGCGGTTCCTTCTCGAGATCCCAGAAAGCATCAGACCCAGGTAGATGCGAGACGTACCACTGATATAACAATGGTACACAACAAATAATCATCCCTCCTTGATAAGAGTTTCGAAGGTGGATGGAGTAATATATATCCCCTAGCAGCGTAGGGACCGGATTTCCAATCAGGAAAATTCTGATGGCGTTGATATCCACAAATTTATCAACGTTAGGGAATAAGAAAAGACCATATGCGAGTAAAGCAAACACGTCTTCGAAAGCAACAGTATCCTTTGTCTCGGCAAAATGGCGAGCTTTCTTCAACAAAAAATGCGCCGGCAAACCTCGGACTCCTCCTTTCGTAGTCATGTTCTCCTCTACCTCTGACTTCCTTAAGTGGGTGATAGCTGCTATCTCGTGAGATTTGGGCTCTTCTTCTAATCCAGAGAAGGGAACATGGTCGGCAATCGGCAAACCAAGAATATAAGAGTACTCCTCTAAAGTGGGCATCAACTGGTAATCCGGAAAGGTGAAACATCGGTACAAGGGATCATAGAACTGAACCAACGTGTTGAGGATGCCTTTCTTCATCTTACGCTTCATGAGCGGTACGATGGACCCATATTTCTTCTGAAAATCCGTCGGACTCTCGATCTTCGGAATCAAACTCTTCAGTTCTTCAATCTCAGGCTCCTTGAAGCTAAAGCTTCGAGTATTTCTCCTTCCAAGTTCCATAATAACCTAAGATGTCTGCAAAAATCAATCCGAAGTTCCTTGAAAAACAAGTTTTTTTTACAAAGATGTTGATGCATGAATGAATGATAATGCAACAGTCACACACAAACTTGCAAACATGGGGTTCAAGGGTTCAACGTTCAGCATGGAGTCGAGGGTAAAGCCCACCCAAAGGTATGTACTAACGGTTCAATCACACCTGTAAGACATGGTTCTAAGAGTTCCCAGAGTCTACATTCCTCCTTCGGATATTACCAACGTCTTAATTACTCAATAATTATCAATATTCTCAAGAGAAACTCGTCCGAGCGTAGCATCGCGTAACAACTACTTCCGAATTACTCCGTTATAGTCTCCGCGCTACACCTAAAAAGGCCAAGATGGGTTAGGGTTCTACGGTCCTCAACTTCTCGGGCTCCTAGGTCGAAAATAATAATGTCTTCCCGATTACTCGGTAAACAAATATTAAGTTCAAGAGGTCCTTCCATTGAGTGGGGGATCTCATGCCTCCTTCTTCGGGATTACTCCCTCAAAGTTAACATGACTATACCGCCCGTCCTATTCCTTAAGTGCTACTTAATCCGGGTATAGGATTCGTCCTTTGCAAAAACCCAAACACCCCAATTTAAACACATAATCAAAAAAAACAAATAATAATAAACAGATAAGACAACTTAGGCTTAACCCACTTAGGGATGGACCAGCAAGAGGTCAATCTTTCCCCAGCAGAGTCGCCAATTCTGTAGCGATAAAAAATGTAGCGGGGTAAATCGGAGATCGAATTATTGATTAATTCGTCTCACAAAAGCAAGAGTCGCCACCGCGCTTTATTGTTTCCAAAGGAAAAGGGAAAAGAGCGAAATAAAACCCTAAATATGCAATGTAAATAATACTTTTAAAAGTAATAAAAATACAAGGCGTTTTTGAAAAGAGATCTATGGTTCGGGGGTTGGTTATACAATGGGAAGGTATTAGCACCCAATGCATCTATAGTACTCTATAGGAACCTTTTGAAATATCTGTTTATTCAAAATTTGATTGCTCGATAAAAAATAAATCGTTTTGGCCGAAAAGGGATACGGATAGGTTTTTTTTGAAGATACGACGACCTAACGTCGAAGTTTTTGCTTAAAGGGTATAAGTTTTGAAAAGGTTGAAATTTTGAAGGCAAATTATCCTAAGTTTTAATGAAAAATGCAAATATTCGCGCGATTAGATTTGAGGACACGAAGTCAACAAATTTATCGTTTTTTCCTTTGGATTTAAACGTAAACGGAATAAACAAATACATATGAAATAAATAAACGGAAAAATTATGCAGATCATGATTAAGTACAATAATTAAATGATAGACTAAATGATATAATGCATTTTGGATTTAATATTAGTAAAAAGAGAGTGTTTTAATTGTTTCTCCATTTTTACGTATTTTTTTATATGGATGAAAGCGAAGAGAATTAATTAAGGGGAATAAAATGTTTTTTTTAAGTTTTTATGTTTCTATTTTTATGTTTTTGATATTAATATAAAAGGTTATTAATTTAAGAGTTTATTAAATAATTAAATTATATTAAAGCTTAAAGTCATTAATTTAAATCTAATTAGAAATAAAGAAGACTAAGATTATTAAAATAAACCTAAACTTAAACTAAAGAAGGTTTGGGTAAAATATTAAAAAATTGTTTGATTAAATTACATCCTTTATTTTTATTAGGTTCACTAATTAATTAAACATATAACATTCTAAAAAAAGAGCTAATAGAATTAAAGGGTAGGTAAACCAAGTATTGTATTGGCTAAAAGGTGTCAAAGAGGCCCAATCAATAACTGAAGCAGGGGGGGTGTAAAAGCAATTTCGTTTGGGCTTTAAGGCAGGAAAACAAGTTTTGGTCCAAAACATGATAATTGGTTTTAGGGTTAAACATATGCTTAGCTGAATGGGATTAGGGTTTTGGTCCTGGCCGAAACGGCGCTCACACACTCTCACTTCATCTTCTTCGCCTTCGCGCGTTTATCTTCTTTGCCTGAGTTTAGGGATAGTCCTCTGCCTATGGCCACCAGTGTCCTCGATCTCCTTCTTCCCTCCAGCGCGAGCTAAGGCAAACGACGAATTTACGGTACGATTGGTTTTCTATTTCGTTAAGGGTTTTGCTACTGCATGTTTGATTTTACTTATTTTCTGATCCTAATTTCATGTTATGATTGTTGAGAGGGTTATGAAGGAAAAGAAGGATAAAGGAAATTACCCTTGGAGACGGAGGAGGGAGTTTGAGGGTGCGTAGGAGGCCGGACGGCAACGAGGGACACACGGGATGCTTGCTTCAGCTTGGTACCCTGGTATTCGTTCTTGATTCTTTACTTTTGGCTTTGATGAGGATGAAAAACCTAGCTTCTGAATACCTTGATTTTCTTTCTTCTCTTTTACTGTACCCTTTGCGTTGCCTTGAACATTATGTCGCCTTGAATGCTTCCTTTGATGCTTCCTATTGTTGCCTCTGAATGCTTCCTTTGCTACTGTTGAAATGCTTACTTTTGACTAGCATGATGCTGTTGACACTTTTTCTTCTTCTTTTCTTCTGATCTCTGTATGCTTCGTGGAATTTGCCTATGATGAACTATGAGGTTTTGTATGCTTGACCCTGCCTTCATTTGGATGTCTGAAGTTGGTTGTATCGCTTGAGTTTAGGCCATTACAGGTTTTATGTTTTTAGGCCATAATGTTTATGATTTGGTTATATGGTTTGATGGTTTATGCAGTAGATTTGGAAATGGTTCGATGCAGTAAGTGTTTTGAAATGGTGTAGAGGTTTGATGGTTCAGACAGTAGGAAATGTTTTATGTGATATTGGTTTAAGTATTGCAGTAGGTTCTTGCAGGTTTGGCCATGTTTACTGGTTTGACAGTAGCAGGTTTCGGTAAATGCAGGTTTGTGGTTTTTGTAAATGCAGATTGAATGGTTTTTTAGGTCATATTTATGGTTTTGGAATGATTCTTGTGATATTGGCTTGGTGGCTCAATCAAGGTACTGAGGTTTAGGCCATATTGTTTTTGTTTTGAAATGGTTCTGCTGGTTTTGAAATGGTTTAGTGCAGTAGCAGATTTATGGTTTTTGGTGTTTTGGTTTCTTACAGTAGGAACTGTTTTGATTTGGTTCTACTGGTTTTATGTGTTAGGAGGGTTTGACAGTTTTCTTTTTTGTGTGGAAAACTTGGAGATTGATTGAGATATGTGTTTGAAGTGATTCCAATATGTTATATCCACTTCTTCCTTTGTTTACGTTACAGGCTGGAGATTTGAAGATTTTTACAATTTCTTGGCCTTCTGCATCACACTGTTACAACAGTTTTGTTTGTATTCTACTCTTGTGTTTCTCCTTTTACTGTAATACTGCAGTAGCTTTGTCTTATAATTCTTTCTGCCTAAACCAAAACCTGCAAAACCAATTTCTTTTCTCTCTTCTCTCTCATGGGTACATTTGATGTATAAAAAATGATATAATGTACTACTGTTCTGAAAAGGCAAAAGGTTAGAATATGATGAATGAGGAAGTATAGGTTGCTTGCACATTGTTTTGAAACTGCATAATTATCTTTTGTCTACTGCATGGAGCTTAAGTTTTTAACTTCTTCCTACCTCTAGGCATGTTTACGTTACACTTTGGCCTTGGTTTGTGTACATTGTATATGCTGTTTGAAATTATGCATATGATGCTGATTTTGAAATATGTTGTGGACTTTTAAAAATGCAATTGATTTTTAATTATGCAGTTTTGAAAACAAGATGAATTTGTGCATATTTCAAAATTGTGCGTTCATTTATGAAATAAAATTCCTCCCTTTTTTGTGAACCGGGAGAAATCCCGTGATTTGCAAAAGAGGGTAAACTGATTCCAGCCGTTTGCCTTTAATGATGAACATTAAATTTATTTTCTGCTTTTAAATATTTATTCAAATCTGACTTTTCTTTTAATTGTTTTTGCAGGTAAATTTAAATGAGCAGACAAGAGGCATTGGATAGAAGATGAAGATTTAGAATTTAGGAAAATAGTTTTTTATTTTACTTTAAGCATTTATGTAATTGCCATTATAAATATTTTGTAATAACACAATATTTAAATGATAATTGTAATAAATAGAATAAAGTGAATAAAATTCTATTATTTCCAAATTAATTCTTTCTTCTTTCCAATTATTTATCTATTGTTTATAATTCTTTAAATTATAATAACTGAAAATCAAATCCAATCATTTAAATTCAGAATGATAAACAAATAAATAAACATCATTGGCCAATTAACAATTCTAATTATTTAATTCATTACTCATAATATTCTAAATTATAATAATTAAAAAAATAGAATTTTAATTATTTAACCTAGAATGATAAAGAATTAAATAATCATTGTTGACCAATTAATAAACCCATTCTCAAAATGTTTATTTCATTATTCATAAGTCTTTAAATTATATAACAATTGAAAATAGATTTCAATTATTTAAATTTAAGATAATAAATAATTAATAAACGTCATTTAAATCTTGATCAGTTGATAAATTTAGCGTTCAACAAATAAATAGCTCTCGACTCGAAGCAGTTATGAATTTTAAGATCAATAGATCAAAACACTTGTAATGTAATGATGCAGAGGGGAGATGGTATCTTAGGTCAAAATTTGGGGTACAACACTATCTCTCAATCTAGGAAGAGTTAGGCTTAGGTTTGTGAATGAAACATGCTCTACTCATAGTCCTGAAGCCATACATGTGATCAGTTTTTATTTATGTTAAGCGTGCTGTGAGAATTTTAGCCATGAACATGTGAAAAAAATTATGTGAGAAATTGGGGGTGAAGAAATTCTCCCTGGTTTCTTAGAGTTAGGACAAGTTCTTTACATGTTTGAATTCGTCTTTTGATGCTCTATAATATTGGTGTTATGAGTTTTGCATAAAAGTCAAAGAATCAGGAGTTGGTGTTTGATCAAAGAGGCGCGCGTTTTTCATTTAAACAGAAGCTGGAGGTTGAAGAAGGTTGGCTTGGGCTGGGCCTGAGTCAGCTTGCTGTTCACACCCTTTTTTTTCATTTGCACCCCCTGGCCCATTGTGTGAAATATTTATCATTTTTGCATTTTTCTTTTTGATTCTGACTTAATATTTTTTGTTCAAATATAAAAAACATCAAAAATATTTTTCCACATTTTTTTACATTTATTTGGCATTTATTTGCTTTATTAAATATGTATATGTAAATAAATAGATTTCCTTTTCTTTTTAAAAACCCTAAAAATAATACAAAAAATATTTATTTTAGTTATTATTTTTTTATTTACATTTTGAAAACATTTTCTGAAAAAATACATTTTTTGTAAATAATTAATATTTTTATTTTTGTTTATATTTAGCATACTTAATATATATAATATATAAATACTTATATATTTTATTTTATTAGATAATTAGGACAAAAAATATAGAAATAATACATTTATTTTTTATTTAATATTTGACATCAAAAATACTTTTTTACAATATACTTTTTATTTTTTGTATATAATTAGCAAATATTGTACATAATTAATAAATATTACTATTTATTCAAAAATTAGAGTTTTGCCCTAAACCATAAAAATAATCAAAAAAATGACTTTTTTCTTATTTTGTTTATATTTTAAACATGAAAACCTTTTTACATACATAACAAAACTCATTTTTGTGCATAATACATTCTTATTTATTTATTATATTCACTTAAATATTGTACAATTAAATATTTGTATATTCGACATGGTTGTAATAATTTAGATTTTATTTCTTTGTCAAATATCCCCCAAATTCAAACTTGTATCCCCCTCCCTATATCTTGTTGTAATAGCTCAGCATTTAAATTTTCGCATTTAAAAGCTTTCAATTATGCCATGATAGACTTAGGGTTTGTATGCAAAAACAATCAACAAATAGCTTGACCTAATTCAAGATAAACATGCATGAAAAAACAAACACAACGCACACTCACACCCCTAGGGTTACTCCACTTGTTGCCTTCAAAAATGGGTCATGGTTGCATGTTAAGTGTCTTTGGCAAAACAAAAACAAATTAAATGATCATAGTCCCTCGATGACGCTATCAAGTTGCCTAAAATGATCAAGTCCCTTGAGATAATTGCCAAAGATACTTGGCACTATTGCCTCTATGGTCTAAACGATGACCCGCGCCCGTCCCGTTAACATCCTAACACAAGGTTGTTCATCAAATACAATGGTGAAACAACACTGTTAAAAGGGTTAAAACATGAGAAAGATCTTTGAGAAATTTAGGGTAGATAGCTCTTGGTTACTTGACCAAACTTGCAAAACAATCCTTGCCATTTTTCAAAACACACATCACAACACAATTTCCAAACACCTTTCAAAACATTGAAAAACTTTTCAAAAGACAATACACCTTTGTATACATTCAAACATGGATCATTACAAAGGTTGCCACAACAAGGCATCTTTTTCAAAACATTTTCAAAACCACACACACAAAGCACCATTTCAAACAATTGAAAAGCAAAGGCAAGTGATCTAAGCAAGTAACTAAGAGCCCATGGATAACCATGGATAGAAAGGGTGCTAATACCTTCCCTTTCTATAATCTACTCCCCGAATCCAAGAAAACATCTCAAAGGTTTTTCCTGTGCTTTTTAACCTTTCCTTAGGATAAAATAAAAAGTCGGTGGCGACTCTTGCTAAACTGAAACATTTGCGAAAACAAACGCAAAACCTCAAGTCAGTTCTCCCACCGTATCACAATCATGAAGGATTTGATTGATGTAATGATCTCATCTCATTGACTTAGGTCTTGATCCACCTTTGTTTTACTTATGCTATATGTTTTAGGAGTACGGTCTCTACCATATCTCTAACATGTATGATACATAAATTGTTATTGATCGATCTCGTATAGTATTGAATTCTACATAAGTTCGTCTACGATTGCTTAACATAGCGCTAAATTTGTCCCAAGTTAGAAAACTAACATACTAACTCTAACATTAATTGTACTAACTTTTATTTTAATGCAATTTAAATTTTTCATTTTCTTTATGCCTTTACCTTCCTGCTCTTTATTTTAACATCTTTATCATTCTTGTAATTTATCTTTTGTGCTATTTACTTTATGTCATTTTCCTTTTTCTCACTTGAGCCTTTTATTTTTTTATGTCATTCTTCTTTTGCTCACTTGAGTTTTCTTTTTCTTTTAAAGACATTAATAATCAAATTGAACATTAAAAGACTTAAGACTCTCTTTGGACTATGATTACTATTCCCTTCCATCTTGAAGTACTTGGACTTTTTGGACCTTAGGATAGGACCTTGAGACTTTGAGACCTTTGGACCTTGAGATCTTGTTGTTATTTCATCTGTGTATTGGAAACTTTTCTGTGTGCAAGCGTTACTTTAAAATTTCATCTCATACAATAATAATTCATCTGAGACATCAAGTTCATATGATACATGCCAAGTCATCTGTACCTTTTTGGGTTCATCTGATACAAAGCTTGCACCTGAGGCATTTTTGTCCATTTGATGCTTATTACTTCTCTGTGTGGATTTAATCTAAAGAAATGAGATACATTGTTTGACTTGTGTTAATATGATTGCTCTTTTTTAGTTAGACATTTCCTACTTTAACTTTTACTTTATGCTTTAGGATAGTTCCTTCATCTCTTGCCCATCTTCTTTAATTTTCAAATCTTCTCCCTCCTTTTCAAAACCTTCTTTGGTTGCAAACTTGAACTACTTTCAATAAAAACCTTGACTTTGTCAAGTGAATTTTCAAAACCTTTTTCTTAGTCAAACTTTAATTTACTTAACCAAAGTATAACTTCTTTCTTCAAAGACTAAAAAACACAAAAACCAATTCAAACTTTTTGCCATTTGGATTTTTATTTTAAAACCTTTCCTTAAGATTAGACACTAGTCATCTTCAAGTTGAGTTGTAATATCCTATCTCCATGATATTGGTTGATTTTTGTGTTGAATCTTTTTCCACTTAAAAGGGTTAGTGGCATACCTATTGAGTTATCTAGGTTGGAGTCCTCCTTTCACTTATGATGCAAAGGTCCACCTTTCTCATGTTCATGGTGGATTAGTTGAGTATTCTCCTTAAGATGGCAAAAGGTCTCTTCTCTTAAAATTAACCAACAAACAATTTTATTCTTTTTTTATAAGAACTACCTGGTTCTTATTTCATCATTTCCCATTGGTGATACGTAGGCATGGAGCCCATTGAAGTCTTGCCCGATCAAAAACCTTTAAAAACTTTTCTTTTCTCATCTCCATAAATTTTTTGCAAACAAACATTTTTTAGCCAAAATACACATATTTTCAAAGAGGTTCCTGCGGAGTACCATAGATGTTTAGGGTGCTAACAATTTCTCTTTGCATAACCAACCCCCGTACCTAGATCTTAATTTTATTAGTTTTATTTTAAAATCTTTTGTGGGTTTTATTTGCTCTTTTTTCATTCCTTTGGAATTAATAAAGTTCGGTAGCGACTTTCACTTTGTGAGTTAAGTTAATCAATAGCATAATCTCAACTTTTCATCGCTACACAGGATGTCTGCTCTGATGCTAATTAAAATTTCGACACTTTCAATAGATGTTAAGACAGATGTCCCAATATAAAAACATAATATCAAGATAGATGTTAAAACATCATCTGCTGACAAAAAACCATTACCAAACAATAAATTATGAAGAAGTAAATTGAAGAAGGTAAAAGACACAATCAATTGTTAACCTAGTTCAGTGCAACGTCACCTACTATGGGGGCATCAAATCCAGGAAGAAAATCCATTATGATATAGTATTAGTTCAAAACTAAACAACCCTAGTTTACAACTTATCATCTAATCACTATCTTATGAAACTTCTACCTAAGAACCTCCTAGATATGAGAATCCCCTCTCACTTCCCACAATCACCTTAATGATTAAAACAAAAGACCAAAACAGAAGATCACACTTCCAATTACGTACAATTCATTCTATGCTTAAAAGTTCATGAGTGATTGACAATGAACAATGAATAATCAGTCAAATTTCATGTATCAAAATGATACATAAGTGACATACACAAAAACACAATACTCTGAAAAAGACTCTCAAACCCTAAGACTCTTGTAGAATAATTTCTCCTTAATTTTTTCACACCTTTCATTAGGTTTAGGCTTTTCCTTTTAAAGATCTCTGTTGTCCATGGGCTTTAAATTCTCTGCCCAATTTGTTGTAGATTCATAAGCTGATGGCTGCACCAATTATGCAGAAAAATCTCCTTGAATCTTGGAACAAAACATCACAAGTTTCCTAAATTGTCTCAACATCCAATTTTAGAAAATAATGTACAGTTGTAGATAAAATCAATTGTTTCAAATAAAATCTTCTTGACCTGCGCAAATAACTGAGATGTATACAAGAGAATCTCACAAAATCAAATAAAATATGTCAAGAAAGTAATAGTAGAATCTGCTATATCAGTTGACAAAGATGTTACAACATCTTGATCAACATTTGGAGTCAGCAGTACATGTTATGACAGTTGTTCAAGATGTCACAACATCTTGCACAACATATGGTTGTGATACATGTTTTCCCAAATGAAACATGTTTTACCAAAACTATTTTCAATTATAAAATCACAGACCTAACAATTGTCCAATTTTGGCCTAAAACACTTGTTTATATATTTTGTGTTTTTAGCCATTTTAAAACTGCTGGTGCTTTTAAAATTTGTTGCTCTATCCTTCTAAGCAAGTAATGGGCTGAAAATTGAGACTACATTGATCAACGTGACTATAAATTACTATTATTCATCAAAGCAATGAATATTAACTTTCGTCACCATCTTTTAGTGTGTGACTTTTCATCCCCAAGTCATTATTGATATAATAGCGAATTAAATTTGTAATATTTTATGAGTTACTTATGTAAATTCAACAAATTATCGTATTCATATAAATAGGGACATAATCGTAAGTAGAAAAGAAGATTTAATTTTGTTAAACAAACACATTATTTGATTTCCATAGCTTTTGTCTTTTGATCAGGACAAGACCAAGTTGTTGAACTTATTGAGAAATTAATTTTTTTGCAATAATCTTCACTTAAATTCTAGTTAAAACAAAAACATTGTTTAAAATTCAAACCAACTTATCAATCAAGTCAGTTTGCATGGTTAGTTGTATACTGAGAAATAGTGAATTGCATTTTCTAATGAACTACTACTTTGCTAGGAATAACTCATTCTTGAAAAGTTAAAAATTAAAAGCATGAAGTCATCTGAATCTAAAACATTGAAACCCCACACATCGAATTTTCGGCTTCTTTTGATTCAAATTCTCTGATTTTGGCATTTTGACAGGGCTCTCAACCAAATCCCATGCTAACCTGTTAGCATTCAAACATTATCAAACAGAAATAATAGTAAGAGTCTTGCATATTGGCGGTGTGATTTTAAAAACACGCCTCCGACTATATTAGGAATTACACTATACAATTTTAATAATGTTTCTTCAAGTATTTTTATCATAATTCAAATTGGAAAAGCCGCAATACAATCGTAGCAAAAATAATATGATAACTTACTTAGGAAATGCAAAAGAACCTCTACTGCCTTCAGATTGATTAGAGTTTCTTGAATCATTAGTCACCAACCGACTATCTTCAATCTCCTCTCTTTGACATGATCTTATGTTATTCTTTCTTTCTTGAGTTGGACTCAAATTATAGCTCTCTTTTGCTACACCCTATAATAAAACACAAAAATTAAATAAAAATACTAGTGTGTAAAACAAATGCTTCAAAGAAAGGAAAAATACTAGTTTGTACCTCTTTTAAAGTATCAATGCAAACATGATCATGTTGATGAGTGTCATGATGTTTTGCATTTGATGTATTCTTTTCTTTGTGTTGGTTCCTAACTTGTTCTGCACCCTCACCATAATCAAGCTGTTTATGTAGTTCATATTTAAATTATTTTATTAGTTTAAAATAAATGATGAATTGGATCAGATGGTGTAGTCACACAGATTCGATCGTCCAAGACTAGTTGATCTAGATTGGACGATCAGATATGTGTGATTGTCTATACATCTGAATTTGGTGGCGATTATGATTAATTGAATGTATAGCGTGTACCTTTCGAATTGCGGGCTTTGAATTTACATGATCTGCATCAACACTTGTAAAAGACTCAGACTTGGGACTATTGGATTCTATGGCAACATCAAATGATCCATCTTGTCTAAAGCTAAACACTATAAATTCTTGATCTAATTTCCTAATTGAATCGTCACTTTCATCAACTTCTTTTCCTTTGTTCATTAGATCTAACTTTTTGTTACACTTTTTGCTTGGAGGTGACAAATTCTTGATGACGCTGTCCTCTTTTTTCTTATCAAATTCCATTTCTTTTCTCAATTCAACTTTTGGTGATGATGTTAATTCATGATCACCTACATATATATATAATTGTAAGGACTTATAACGATTAAACAATAATTTTAAAAACCAAAATGTTGTTTAACACAAAAATAAAAATAAATAAATAAATAAATAAAGAAGAATAAGATTATACCTAAATGAAATCTGAAACATGAACATCTCCATCTTGTAATGAGGACATGGTGGTTTTATTTTATATTCTGTTTTTTATTTTATTTTTTTGGTTTTTTGGAAGAAATTATTGTGATAGAGAAGAGAATGTTGTTTTCGATTAGAGACAAGATAATGTATAAGAGGAAATTTAGGATTTGAATTTGAAAACTACATTTAAGGTAATCCAATTTATAGTGTTAAATTTTAATGTGTATTGGGTCAATTATGATTCTATTCAAAGAATGTAGAAATTAGTGGGAATTTTGTTCGGACTAATCAGTGGAGATTTGGAAAACAAAAAAAAAATTTAGTGGAGATTTAATATGACATAAGTCAATAATTATAATATAAAAGAGTTTTAATTACACATTCATTTAGTAATTTATACAGAAAATTTCAATTTGAAGTGGGAGGGTTTACAATGAATCTAGTCCAACTTTATTACCATATTATTGTACAATTTCTCCCAATATTTCGATGAATATATAGATAAATAAATAATTCATAAATAGAGATTTTTTTTAGGATAAAACTTGCAAAAAAAAATAAAACATAAAAACGATAAAGGATAAAAGTACTCAAATTATACTCCATTTGTCTTATGTTTTAACCATTTTGTACAAATTAAAAAATATTTAATTCAATATGAAAAAGATAAGATAAATTATAAAATATCTTAAAATATTCTCCTTCAAAAACATTCTTACAGATTTGGTAATAAATATTATTGATTTTAATTGACTAATATATTTATAATGATTTATATAATGATTTAATTTATTTAAATAATGTTATTTATATATTTATTTAAATTCTTTTCATTAACTAATATATTTATGATCAAGACAAATATATTATTTTATCATTAAACCAAAAAATATTACTTTTACATGAAATTATATTCATTTAAGATGGAAATAATCTTTTATAATAATTTAATAAAAACATTGAATACTTATCATAACTTAAATTATATATTAAAAAATTATAATGGTATTAAATATTTATTTTTAAACTTTTTTTTTAAAATAACAAAAACTATCTAATTAAGGAATATTATGATAACTTATGGAATAAACATTTAACATGAAAACTATTATTTATAATAATTTAATAAAAAAATTTAAATTGAACTTTAGACGGAAAAACTCGACTCATTTAGTCAACTAACCAATACCAATTGAGAGACCCCACTTACCCTAATATTTAATATTTGACATAAATGAAATTTATTTTTTTAATTATTATGAAGGTAAATTTTAATATGAATAGTACAGTAATCTCTTTAAAATGATTAAATTAATTTAAAATTTTCTTTTTGTTTTATTTTCTATAATATTTTTATAGTTTTTTTTTTAAATTAATAATATATACAAACAATTTTATTTATATTAATACACTATAAAATTATAAATAAATATTATTGTCAGAGATTAAATCCTAAACTAAAAATATATATTATTCTGTCATAAAAATATATCCTCATGATAAAAAATTATAAGAGCAATAGATTTATGAGAAAATTAAAAAAACAAGACAAAATTTTAAAGGGTAATTTGATAGCTTATGGTAATAAAATTTTAACATGAAAATAGTTTTTTAATATTTTAATAAAACGTTGAACACTTATTATTACTTAAATTATATAGTAAGAAAATATATTATAATAATATTAAATATTTAACATTAATAAAAATTATTTTCTAAACTTTGGATCAACATTTTATCCTAGCTCAATTAACAAATATAAGTTAAATTACCTCGTTCAACCTTATTAAATTATTAGGAACACAAATGTTAGTACTTAATATGAATAATACAACAATTATTTCTAAATGTGTAAATATAATTAAGTTTTTTAATAGTTTTATTTATTATAATAATTTTTTTTAAATTGTTATTAGATAAATATTAACAATTTTTTTACATTAATATATTATTAATATATTAATATACTATTAACACATAAAGTATAAATACAAATAAATATTATTGTCAAGGATTAAATTTATCAATATCATAGTACTATTTTAACTTATTTACCACATGCCAATTTATACCCTTTAATTCAACTATTACACTGACATTCTTCTAACTTTATTTATACAATTTTAATTCAATTTAGGGTCGTCTCAATCCTTAGGTCAATAAAGTGTTGACCTTAGGCTCTAAAATTTTGGACTCACAAAAACAATGCCTGACGCGAAGACTTACATCACTACTTGGAACATGGCTTGGACGTGGGAATATATCACGCTGGATATTTATCAAATATTACAATTCAATTAATAGTGTGTGTGTATTTCTAGTTTTGGTAAACAACACTCGTCTCTTAGTAGAAAGTTTACTGGTGAGATCGACCAGTGAATCTCATTACAATGCTTCAGTTTTTTAGTGTTTTTACAAAGTATGTTCAAAAGGGTTCGTTCGACTAAGGCGAAACGAATTTAAAAGCAATAAAGCAGGAATTGTAAAATAAAACAAAGACATTTTAAACTGTAAAAAAGATGACATAACATCAAAATAGTTGAAAATGGGTTGATTCAAACATACATCGCCCTTGCTTGACTTATTTTGCTCGTTCGCTTGGGTACTCTGAATGACTATCGTGTAGGAATGTAAAAGTTTGAACATTTTACACTATGCACTAAGTGCTTTATTTATAATACATGAAAATAACTATTTTTCACCAGGCTTTGCTTCTTTATGAGTCACGTGTCCCTTGTAACTTCCCTCCATGAACACATGTTCTCCATCCATGCTATCGAACCCTCGTTCTCCATTCCTGCTATCGAACCCACATTCTCCATTCACAATGTTTTGCTTTGCTAGTTATGTCCTATTTTGGACTTTTTAACACCCCTGGGCCCAATTCTTTCCTCATGAGGCCTCTTTTCTGGTCGACTGCGCCCACAAGCCCAAATTGGCCTTTTATGAAACCTTTTCCGGTCGACTGTTTCGGTGGTCGATTTCCTATAATTCGAAGTCTTCAAAGAACCTTTTTTTTATTTTGGTTGGATTTTAACCTTTTGTGAAAATCCTAGCGAACAAATTGCACCCCAAAATATCCTTTTCGACTGAAAGAACAGAAATGGACATCAGCGATTAGAGATCACACAACCACTTCCCTATTTTCAAGTTTCAACTTCCTAGGATAATCGTGGCCTCCAACTCACCAACTTCTTCAACTCAGTTGCCATCAGTTTGACATGTGTCGTTCGTGTAGCCAGAGAACAAGTTTTGCAGCCTGTGCCAACTCGACCAGAAAGCATTAACTCTAGTCCTAAAGGAGATTATTATATACCTTCTTCTTAATTGACTCTTTATCTTAGAAATCGTTTGTCTTTTTTATGATTCTGTTCTCACTTGCCTTTATTATTTCATCGATTGGAAGTTAAAACTAAAAAATTCCTTACTAAGATCGTCTTGAAATATCCTAAGACCAAAAGGAAACCAATTGTGGTCTCGACTGATAGTGAACCTTATGGGAGCGACCTCAACTCTCCTATCACCTAGGGTACTTCTGAGTATTCTCCTATTAGTGACGGATTGGAGGATGATACCAATAATGACAGCCTGGGGGAGGGGTATTGGAGATGATGGCTTAAAGGATCCTGAACATGCTACTGTTGTTGGTGTCACCACAGCTGCTAACCAAAATCCCTTCCAAATGGAAGAAGTGACTCTTCAGGCACCAACCCTTTTGGCACCATCTCGACCCCTCCCAACATGATTCCTATGACCAACACCATGTCACTCCAACAAGTTGCTTCTCTGAGGCAAACCAACCCCTTTGAGTATTTAAAGTTTTTGGTGAACGCCAGGAACCATTCAACTGACGAAGGCTCCAGTACTTCTACTGCATATGGAGGTATCTCTTCTCTTGGGACTCAAGAAGAAGTTCTTAATTGTATTAAAACCATGCTCTTTCATGTTGATTTGATCACCCATTTGGAGGCGTATCCCTCTGATGGTATTAAGATTAAAAAAATGCTGAAGAAAGTTGACGTTCAAGGTGCTTCTCCTTTAGTCCTAAAATTCTTGGCTGAAGCGTCTACCTTACCTGATCATCTTTTGGTCGACTTGGCTAAAAAGAAAGAGATCCAGGAAAGACACCTTCCAAAGGAGAAAGAGCACACTGTTGAATTGGCTTTCATGAATTCTTCCATGGCTGCTAGTGAAGAACTGAAGGAAACTCTTGACAAAGAAAGAGTAGACTTTAACACTAGGGCTACAAATATTTCCGAATGGAAATAGCAAATCGTAGTGTTAAAGCAAAAAATTGAAAGGCTGGAGAAACAAATTGATGAGGCAGAGACTTTACAAGTTGTTGGATTTCACGCAGTTAAACAGGCATTGGATAATGAAGCTCTAGTTGGGGTCGCTCATCTGGAGCGTGTTGGCGTGTTGGGGTCCCTCAAGAATAATGTGCCTTTTTAGACTTTCGATTTTACACATAATCTGAATATGTTCTTTCCATAATTCTTTGTAATGCTTAATTCACATTTCAGGCCCCTTGGTGGCCTCCTTATTATGCAATGAATTTTATCCTCTGTTTATCATAATTTCTTTTAACATAGGCCTATACCTCTTTAAGTGTTTTCCATTTACTCGTAGTATTTGACCTTCTGGTGTGAGCTCCTCAATCTCATAAGCATTTTTGGAAAAAACTTGCACTACTCGAAATGGTCCTTCCCAGTTTGGTGACCATTTTGCAAGCACTTTATCCCTCCTATCCATATGCAGGACCACTTTCCAGACCATATCTCCAAAGACGAACGCCTTTGAATTCACTCTTTTGTTATAGGCCTTTGCTACTTATTCCTTATGTCTGAACAAAGTATCTAATGCTGCTAGCCTGTGTTCTTCAATATCTACCAACATATCATACATCATTCTCCAGTAATATTCAGTAGGAATATCTAATTGCCTTTGCATTCTGACTGATTGCAGATGAATCTCTAGAGGAAATACTGCTCCGCGCCCATAAATAAGTTGAAAGGCGTTGTGTTAGTCTACTCTTTTGGTGAATTTCGACATGCCCACGATACTTGGCCCAAAGATATATGCCAGCTTCTAGGTTTTTCGTCAACGTGTTTTTTTGATCAAACTTATAATGAACTTGTTCGATGCTTCGACTTTCCCATTCGCCTGGGCGTAATACAGTGTTGATATTAATAGTTTGGACCCTATCTCTGCAGCGAACTCAGTTACCTTTTGACCTATGAACGCGGTCCCTTGGTATGTTGTTATAGTTTCTAGTATTCCAAACCTATGTATGATTTGGTTTTGAATGAAGGCATTTACTTCCTCTTGATACACTTTAACCAAAGTGACGACCTCTACCGATTTTGAAAAATAATCAATACCCACTAAGATATACTCATGGCCTTTCGATGAAGCAGATTTGATTTCTCCTATAATATCCAAAGCCCATCCTGTAGCGGTAGAAATGTTGAGACTAAGTCATTGGATTGACTTAACTCACACAGATCAAATAAAAATAGCCATCGTGCTTTATTGTTTCCAGAGGAATGGGAAAAGAGCGAATAACCCAAAAAGAGAAGGGGAGAGAATCTAAGTATGGGGTATGTTATGCAAAGGAAAGGTATTAACACCCTAAACATCTACGGTACTCCACAGGAACGTATTTGAAAATTTGTGTATTTGGCTATAAGTGTTGTATACAAAAATAGATGGGGGAGGTGAGAATAGAAATATATTTGTTATAATTTTGCACACGCCGCAGTTGCGAACCTTTAGTGGCTACGTACCAGCTTCCGTGCAATAGGGGATCAGGGTACTCATAGTTCACCTTTAAAATTTTAAAACACATATGTGTTGGTTAATTTTAAGAGAGGAGACATCATCATCATATCCGAATGGAGAACATACTTACTACCCACGATTATGAGAAAGAAGAATTTGCATCATCTCAAAGTGGAGGATATAGCTTGGATTTTAAAATCAACAAATCTTTACTCGACACCCAAGTAGAAAATATATCACTTCACTATATATCATAGAAGTATAATAGCTCATATCACTTCAAGGGTTGACAAGAGTCTAATTTTTTGATAAAATTTTAAAGTAAAAAGCCAAAGTGGCAAAATGGTTTGAATGAGGGTGATTGACTTTTAGTCTTCTCACAAAGAATGTCAAAGTATGATTAAGTTGATTAAAGTTTGTTTAAGAAAATACTTTTAAAAAGGCATAGACCTAAGTCCAAGTTTATTATGAAAACCATTCAAGTTTCAAAAACAAGAATAGTTTTGAAAATGAGAGAGAAGATTTTTTAAATTAAAGAAGATGGGATGAGATAAAGGGACTATCCTAAAGCATAAGGTAAAAGCAAGGGAAAAGAACCGACTAACCAACAAGAAGTCAACATTAGACATAATGAGTCAATATAGAATTCTCATCCTTTGTATTGAAACCAAACAAGCAAAGATATTAAACCTCTTAAGAATACCAAACTTCAGATGCATTAAGTCTTCAAAAAAATTGGGCAGAGTGGCAGTTGTATACAGAGAAATTCCCCATTACAGACAAAGCATATAATCAGAATAACCTGTACAGACAGAAAATCAACCAAATGTCTTAGGATAAACCCCAAGAACTCCAGACAAAATAACAGCAGCAGTTAAAAGGTCTCTAAGGTAGTCAAGGATTCTAATTCTAAGTCCAAGAGGTCCATAACTCCATAATACCAAGGATAGTAACCAAATAGTCCAAGTAACCTTAAAGTTTTTATTGTTCAAGTTGGTTATTAAGTATCTTCAAAAATAAAATGAAAGCTCAAGTGAGCCAAATAAAAATGACATAAAGATAAATGCTCAAGTGAGCAAAGATGAAAATAGCATGAAATGTAAATGCTAAAATAAATGGTACGTAAAAGTAAAGACGTAAAGTAAAAGCATAAAATAAAAATCAATTGTTAGTGAGTTAGAAATTAGAGGTTAGTTGAATGACCATCTTGAAACTTGCATTTGAAAACTCATTAGAAGATTGATAAAATCAAAGCTTCTCAACAACAAGGTTCATTTGCTTTTTGTCAAGTATATCATTTATTTCAAATTCTCGAGACAACAACAAATGATCAACGATGTTTAAATGATTCACTTAGTCCAAATCTTATGAAGGTTCATTAGAGGATTGACAAGACCAAATCCTCCTAACAATGAACCTCAAGGTCATTGGATAAAAGGTTTCAAATCAAACATACTTGGGCTTGCAAACATAAATTTTGGGCCACAAATGATCATTTCTCGAATCGTGACAAAATTTAGCGCTATGTTAAGCAATCATAAGTGGACTTATATAAAAGTTGCACCTATTTTGAGGCCGGTCAATAGCAATCTATGTACCATATGTTTGGAGAAATTATATGTAGATCATCCTCTAACAACATGTGTCGTACCCCAAAATTGTCCTACCTCGACGATCATATTTTTCAAGATTAAAATAGAAGAATCGTTTAATTAAGGATGGTACAACAATATTTGATGGCCCATTATTAAAATTTAAGTCAACCGGGTGGTGTGTTTTAATTCAAGAAAATGGGGTTTTCTAAATCAGAAAGACTCATAAACCCATTCGCGAAGCATGTTGGCCAAGGGCCCATGCGATTCGAAAATGGAAAATTATTTCAAAAGAACAATAATTATTAAGTCCTTAATTTGTTAATCCATTTAAGAATTGTTATTGGTAATAAATACAAGAGGTTTAATTTACACTATGCGAGCCAATTGCGTTTGGCCCATTTCTATTTTTTGTTGATAACAAAAGAGGGGTATTGGTATTAAAAGTCCATTAAAGTTCTTTGACATTTTTATTTAAACATTTGTTTTATTGTTTTTTAATATAAGACCCAACAATGGGTTTTTTTGCTGTTTTTAAGAGAGGGGTGTGCTTATCAAATTAACTAAGCCCGTTAAGTTTCTTTAGTTGGCCCATCTGATGTTTTTGGAAGAAAAAAAGAAGTATTACTATTATTAAAAAAACGGTTCATTATTATTATTTTAAATAAATAAATAAATAATATATTTTTTAGAAAGCGTAACACATTTTTTTAGTACTGATAAACTTGGTTTTTAAACTTGTTTTCTTGTTAAATGTTATTTTTATTAAAGATTGTGTTTTGGGAAAAAGGCCGATTGGGCCTAGTGGCTGAAACCTTTTTTTGCTGTATTAGGAAATTAATATTGCTGGGCTAGATAAAATTATAACACTAATTGAATCAAAAATATCTACTGTGCAAATTATCCAAGATTAGCGCATGCTTTGGCAAATTAACCATTACTGTAGAAATTAAGATCAAACTAAATCAAATCCAAAATCATCTTTTCATTGAATCAAATCTAACTGTTACAGAGTCTGAATCGTTGCAAAAAAACCCAAGCCCAGAATCTCGGATGTAAATTACAAATCTTACAGAACAATCAAATCTGAAAGCTAACAAAATCCAGTCTCTAGCACAATTCAAATCTCTAATTACAAATATATTACAAATAAACTCAATCAATTTCAGACAATTAGGATCAATTGTAATAAAACAAAACCCCTAATTCCTATAAATCTAAATCCCTAAATCTAAGTAATTTGTAACTACAAATTTGTAACGAACCTAATACAAACCATATAAATAACTAAACTAAATATACAGAAAAGAGGAAGAAACGAAGACAATATAAAGGACGGAGGTTGATTACTGTGAAGAAAGAAATCCTTGGGAAATTGCGAAGACGAACGAAGAGCACGAAGAACAAGCCGGGTTACCGTCGAAGATCCGAAGGGAGGACGATTAGGGTTTCAACATCTGAAACCGTAATCACCGTTGATCCTCCGCCACTACACCATTCACCCTCACCATCGCAAAGCCGGAAATTGCATACAAAAGGAAGGAGAAGGGTTAGCACAGACCGGACAGAAAGTCAGAAATAAATCGCGAAAGGGGGTAAAATCTTTAGATTTTTTTGTTTGTTTTGATGTTTGGGTTTTGATTGAGGGAGAACCGATAGGGTTAGTGCCCCTGCGGTGAAAGAGTGGGGATTGGGGTTTGAGAGATAGGAAGATGAAGGGTTGGGTGTAAGGCGGAGAGGTAAGAGAGAAAGAAAGAATACTGGTTGTTGTATCAAACATAAAGAAATGAATGTAAAAGAAACAATATTTACATTCTGAACCAATCATGTGCGATGCGTCTAGTGTAGGTAGCGTGTTCCCTCAAATCTTATCCACACGTTTTGAAACTGACGGCCATTAGGCCAAGTCCATGATAAGTCATGCACCATCGTAGCACGTAATCCAGCAGGCCCTCCAGAATTTTGTTTTGGGCCAAGCCCAATTGTTGTTCCCACCCCCATCTCGCCAGTTTTACTAAACCCGCCAACAACACCCCCCTGCCAGCCAACGCATTGGGCTTAGCCCAGAATTATTTTCAGCACCCCCTTATTTTATTTAATAGCTAGGAAATACACCCCCCAGGTTCATCTTAATTAAATTATATTTTTTTCCTATTTTTATATTATCACTTATTTTCTATTCTTTATAATTATTATATTTTAATACTTTTATTGTTATTATATATTAGTATTATAATTACTTAATTTCTTATTATTATTATTTATAATTATCATTAGTATTAATTTTTATTATATGTAAATATTATTATTACTTATATATTAACATGTAAATTATTTTATTCAAAGAATGCATATTATTTTCTCATATTCTTTGCATTGAATATTTTTTTACCATGCATTAATCAAGATGTCTTTGCAATTAACACGATAAAAAAATATCAACAAATCTTAAACCTATTTTTCGCAACAAATTAAGCTAATCAACTGTTTTTTACAAAAGGGTTTCAAACAGATTTTGACTTACCGCGTATTTAGTCAAAATCTCCGTAGTCACTACTCCTGGCTAAGTGCGAGGTGATTCAAAATATGTTTGCGACCCTTAAAAAATACCAACTCATGCAAACTAAAAATTGAAACTCTGATTCCTCATAAGAGGATACGTAGGCATACGATCAAAAATTATGGCGAGTCCTCCTAATTAAAATTTAAAATCCTGTTTAACCCGAAACCTAAGCCTAAAACCTAGTATCCTTGTGAATAAGGTAGATGAAAGGTGCCTAACACCTTCCTTTTGTCTAATGAAGTCTGAAACCTAGAATCTATATCTATGAATTGGGGTTTTCTATTAGATTCCCTTCCCTAGGATAAAAACTAATAGTGGCGACTCTTGATTTAAAAACCAGTTGCAATAACATGTAGCACAAGTAACAAAGGGATAAGAATAAGAGGGGGGGGGGGGGGGGGGGGTAAATATTTAAACCATAGATTTTAATCAAACTATCATTAAAATCATTAATCCATTTTGATGGAGTTAAACTCAACACCCAAGATCCAATGATGTTAATGAAGCTCATAATAAAAAATCACATTGTTCAAGCTCAGCCAGGATATATTCAAAAATAAAATTGCATATAATAAGCAAAATAATAAGAAAATGATTTTTAAAATTTTTAAGTGAAAATAAAAGGAAAAATAATAAACTATATTCAAAGTATCAAATAAAAATTAAAAGAAAACATAGAAAAGTCAGAGATGATCTCAAGTTTTTTTACAAAAATTTTAGTAATTTTTTAAAACAGAAACGTATTTTAAATTATTTAAAATCATTCAAGTAAGTAAAAAAAAAGAGATTAAAAATAGTAAAAATCAGAATAAAATTCTAGAAAAAATTTTAGAAAGTCAGAAATAAAGAAAATGATCTTGATGAACTTTTCCAGAATTTAAAAATACCAAAAAGTATTTTTAAACAATTAAAAACAAGTCAAAACAAAGAAAAAATCATAAAAAATATCAAATCTAAAAATAAAATATTGAAAAAATAAAAATTAGAAAGAGAATATTTAAAAATATTTTAGTAAATTTTTTCATAATTTTTGGGTCAAAGAAATTTTCTATGATTTTTTGAACTTTAAAACAATTAAATATAAAAATCAGAAATAAAAATAAAGTTAGAAAATTAAGGACCATTGAATGAGAGTCAAAACTCATTAGTAAGCTAATCTAATGGATCAGACGCGATGTGCATATCATGGTCTTCAAGGAATAACACACATGATCCATTATTTAAACAAATTTGAAAAAAATGTGTGGCAGCTCATCATTGGTTGAAGACGGAGACGTAGGTCATCTTTAACCTCCATCCACATGATTTACAGGTTCATGTAATGGAAAAATTGGAGCTAGAGACGGGTACCATTCGCTTCGTCTCTTTAAGACGATTCCAATGGTACCCTCGCGCCAAATATATATTTACCATAACGTAATCGATTTGGAAAAAACCAGAGGAAATTTTTTGAGAAGGGATTTGAAAACAGACATATCAAACTCAATTACAGATGGAAACAAAGGTTACCACGAGCATCAGGGAACCAAGAACTACGTTCGAGCAACAAAATTGAGGCGAATTGGTGGAGAAAACTACCTGTTCTAACTCAAGGAGGAAGCTCTAAAACTGAACTTATAGAGCTTGATTCAGGTCACAATTCTTGAAGGTAGGAGTATGGTTAGCTTCAGGGAAGTCCAACGAAGCTTACTGAAAAGAATTTTTGGTGATTTGGAGGGTGGAAATGAGAAAACGAATTCAAGCCTTAAGAGTTCAAATGAGATCTTGGCAGGGGTCAATTGACTACCAAAAACTTGTGGAAATATGTGAAATGTGCATCTTATTTATAGGAGAGGATGAGGAAATTCTTAAGTGTGCGGATGGGAGAATAAATAAGTGAATTTGTGTGAATCTGAAACATGAGCAATGTGTGACTTGCTTGGCATCAAAAACTCAACCAAAACCTGCATTTCATGGTGCTAATTGCTTTTGGGAAGTTGCTAATCATGATTAGAAGAAAAAACACGTGAAAACTTTGTGTTTAGAGGCCAAACCAATCCAAACTAATTCTGACTTTGAACTTATAAAATTTTTCAGGAAGCTAACTTTACAGCCATGGTGACAACAATGTATGGCACTATATGATTTGGTTTTTGAAGCATTGGAGAGATCTTAAATCAAGCTTTTCAATGTGAAAAGAATTGTTGCATTTGGTGCCTTAGATCAAAAGTTGTGTCCCTTTAAAATCAGCAAAAACACACGGATTTCCTACACTTAGAAAAATTTCTAAGTTTGGCATCAAACGTGTCTTATAATATTTTGCATTCAAACATAGCCTTCCACTCAAAATTTGATTTTTAAATTTGAAGATGACATAAAGTAAACCTGTTGAATTGAAGTGTGGAATTAAGATCACTCAAAAATCATAAAAAAGGAAAGAGTTATGATCTTTGGAAAATGATGAAAATTTTTGGGGAAATTCACAAAACACCTATAATATTTTCTAATTTTCAACCACTTTCTAAGAATGTTCATGTCTTACTCATAAAAACAAAATTATAGTAGACATCCCAAAGATTATTGTGGAAAAAGAATGGGCTCAAGGAGACAGAAATTGACCAAGTTATGAGTATTTGAAGTCACATGAGGGGACTTGATAGCCTATCTGGAGGACTTGTAATCTTTCTCAATCACTAGTGATATTTCACATAAAACTTGCTTGAAACATTTGAAGTGATTTGTTGATAACCCTTTAAAGATAAACATATCTTTGGAATCACTCAAAAATCTCAAAATATGGACAAGATAAAGCCCTTGAAAGTTCAAAACCCTGGCCCTTAGAGCATCAAAATGACTTGGGAACCCCTTTCAATCTTGCTAATCTTTCTTGTACAAATGCTTTTACTATGTGAAGAGAAATTGTTGGGGATGATAATAAGAACTTATAGCAACAATAACCACTTCAAAATGTTGAGAAATAATGGAGTTATGCACTTGTGATCAAGGAATCAAGAACTTGTCCAATTAGGTCAAACTTCTTCAATCAATTCTTGCATCTTTTGACTTACTTTGGCAAATTGAAGCATGATGAATCATAGTAGACTTTGTCATTACATTAATTTAAAGCACTCTCAATGATGAAACTTAAATTTTAGTGAAGTTTTGTTGAAGAAGGCATGGAAATAAACTCATGATCCTATGAATCAACTTGATGAAATGTGTTGTGCCATCACCTAGAGTATCATCATCTATAGAGAAAACATCCATTATATTTGTTAGTTAAAAGTTAATCAACAGAAGGCATATATGATCATATTACACAAATTAAAGTGCTTTGTGATCCCTCATGAGCAAACCTAGAGATAGAGAGAAGAACCAAACCCTAGTGTGTGATCTTGATGTATTGACAATATGATATGATGCGGGATCTTATGGGAAAAAATTGAGGTATAACAGTTGCCCTTACTTAAGTGTCTTCTATCCAGAGATATGAAGGTTAAAATCTTCGTGTCGACGTGACTGAAGATACTTATATTTATAATAATTTAATAAAAAAATTTAAATTGAACTTTAGACGGAACAACTCGACTCATTTAGTCAACTAACCAATACCAATTGAGAGACCCCACTTACCCTAATATTTAATATTTGACATAAATGAAATTTATTTTTTTAATTATTATGAATGTAAATTTTAATATGAATAGTACAGTAATCTCTTTAAAATGATTAAATTAATTTAAAATTTTCTTTTTGTTTTATTTTTTATAACATTTTTATAGTTTTTTTTAAATTATTAATTTATACAAACAATTTTATTTATATTAATACACTATATAATTATAAATAAATATTATTTTCAGAGATTAAATCCTAAACAAAAAAAATATTATTCTTTCATAAAAATATATCCTCATGATAAAAAAATATTATTCTTTCATAAAAATATATCCTCATGATAAAAAAAATATAAGAGCAATAGACTTATGAGAAAATTAAAAAAAGAAGACAAAGTTTTAAAGGGTAATTTGATAGCTTATGGTAATGAAATTTTAACATGAAAATATTTTTTATAATATTTTAATAAAACGTTGAACACTTATTATTACTTAAATTATATAGTAAGAAAATATATTATAATAATATTAAATATTTAACATTAATAAAAATTATTTTCTAAACTTTGGATCAACATTTTATCCTAGCTCAATTAACAAATATAAGTTGAACTACCACGTTCAACTTTATTAAATTATTAGGAATACAAATGTGATTTTTTTTTTGGAATAATTATGTATTAAAAATAAATTTCATAAATAACCATGTTTCAGAAAAAATTACGCAAATAACTATGTTTTAGAAAACTCTCTAAGGAAAGAGCCATCTCACTTGGCGCCTACACCTAAGTTTTAAGGGGAGGTGTCATCTCACTTGGCGCCTAGGTGTTAAGGGCTTGCCCTAAGCCAAGTGAGATGGCACCTTAGTCCAATTGGAAGGCAAATTTTCGCTTTTTTTTTCAATGCGGTGTGTTACGTATTCGATATAATATCAACAAAATTGACTTTTTATTTACAAAATATGATTACACATAACTATTACATAAAAAACAGATTAATCAGTGGTCCCTTAGAACCTGGTAATGATCCCCGGTTCCGCATCCCCGTCCTCGCCTTTCCCGTGCTGGGTTTCGTCGCGTTTCCTACTGTGGCAGGGTCGATGGCCCAGCGAAGTCAATGCGTTCTGGATCCATGAAATCAGTCAGATCTCCATATCTAGAAGATCCGCTTTGGTATAGTCGGTTACCCATATCCTCAAAGTTTGGTCGTGTTGGTGGTGGGTGGGGTTCTATGGTTGGTCTGTAGCACTGGTCGTCTGAGTACGGGGGGTAGAAAGGAAATGGATCTTGGGGTGTTTTGTATTGAGGATGTTGGGTGGTTTGGTGATGTTGTGGTTGATGGTAAGTTGGGTCGGTTGGTTCATAATCTTCGGACAATCCCAGATAAGGGCTAAGGTTGGATGTTAAGGGGCCCATATTGGGATATACAGAAGACTGAAATTGTGTGCGGGGTATGCGGGTGTGTTGGAATTATGGTTAAAATTGTGGTTGGGTGTGAGGCATATGGGGGTATTGGTACTGAGGTGGTGATTGTGGTTGATTGTGGGGCATGTGGGTGTAATTGTATTATGGTGGTGACTGTGATTGGGTGTTTGTGGTTCTGTTTCGTCGGGGGGGTTGGTGGGAGGTTGATGTGTGTTGGGTTTGTTGTTGGGGAAATGAGGGTTGTGCCCATTGTGTTCGTGGGTCAACCAAATACCTTGGATGAGACACGTGCATTTCATGGGTACTAACCGATCTGTACCAAGATAAATACTGATCCGTGTGTTGCATATTACCATGTTTGAGGAAAACTGGGAATTGCAAGACATGTCGGTGACGCCTCTGCCACATCTTACACCATTTTGGAGCAAAGTCTTTCCAGTTGGTAAGACCCCATTGGGCGTCGACCTTTTTGAGATGCCACAGGGACAAACAAGTCGGATCGCTGGGTATCTCTTGATGCATTCCAAACTGCATTTTTACACGGTCGCTGTGGTGCATCTCCACAACATTGAACCGTATGATTGCAGTCTTTGCGCTCCAAATTGCTGCATCCTCGGGGTTTGGTTCATGGCCCAAACCCAAATATGGTCTCCAGACAAACTGCAGATAAAATTAAATCAGGTTAATGAAAACGTAATATATAAATAATTTAAAAGTAGAAAAGTTGAAAGGTACGACGTACATCATCCGAGCCAAGGTGATCCAATAGATTACGGTATAGTGCGACATTGAATCTTGAATTCTTGTCGTAATCCATACCCCTCACGCAATACCTAAAGGAAATGAAAAATATTTTATTTTTATCATATATTTGGTGAAGAGATGAATAGTAATAAATGATATAACTTGATGACTTACTTTGTTACGTATGGGAAAACGAATGTGTTGTTGTTGACGGGGTTTAGGGACTCCATCCTCCGCCAACCCTAGGCTTGAAGTAAAAAAGCGCAGCCATAAAATGTACATTTTTCCTTGATTGTATTTTTACACAAGGAATTGTATAGATGGGTTAAAACAGTAGAACCCCAACTATACTTTCTAGTTTTTTCGAAGTCTCTAAGTAAATTTAAATACATAAAATTTACACTATTTACCGTACTTTCGGGAAATAAAAAGGTTCCAAATAGTATCATTATATAAGTTCTAGCTTTTATTACCTTAGCTAGCTCGGAGGAATTTTCGTTCAATTCCAGAGTTGCATAATTATTTTTTAGCTCAGTTAGTAGTATACCCTGACCTCTCGCACCACCACCTTCAACCATATCCCTGCCCAACAATTCTTCACACAGAGAATTGGGTTGTTGAACCGACCCGTTAACCGCCTTACCGTCGACAAGGAGGCCCAATAACATATACACGTCCTCTAGTGTGACGGTACATTCACCTATTGGTAGATGAAATGTATGGGTCTCTGATCTCCACCTTTCTAACAATTCAAGTATGAACTTTGAATCAATTGTGCAGTTGGAGATCTTTATAACGTTTCCGAAACCTGCATAATCGAGATATGGTACGATCAACGGGTCGGGAGCAAGGTAGTTGTGTGACCGGATTCTGAATCTTTTAGTATCCTAAGTTAATAATGTAAAAGGTGTAAGAGTAGGTAAGTAAGACGAAGAAAGCATTACTAGAAGTATGAAAAATGTATAAGTATAAAAGAAACTTACAAATGCTGCAATGTTGTCCCTTGTGGCTCTGTGAGAATCGCCCATTGTGAGAAGAGCCATTGTTGAAAATGCCCGAGATTATGAAAGAGTTTGGAATTGTAAGAGATTATAAAAGAGTTTGTAGCAGAGAGTGAGACGATTGTGGATGCGAAAGAAGTCTGTAATGCTCTGTATTTATAGGCAAAAAAATTTCATAGAGTAAGTAAGGTGGTAGGTGGGTGCATGCATGCATGATAAGTGTCACTCCTGCAGTGTAGGTGCAGGCTACGTGGCAGCCTTGGAGAAGGCATCCCTAGAATGCATATAACATGATTGGACATGAAGGGAGGCGCCATTGGACTTGGCGAAAGAGTACAAAAATGAAAGGTGTTGCCATCCCTGTTGGCGAATAAGAGGTGGCATGGGTTCTAGTGTAGGCGCGGGCTAGGTGACAGCCTTGGAGAAGGCATCTCTGAATACATGTAACACTATTGGACGTGATGGGAGGCACCTTAGAGGTTGCAGTGTAGGTGCAGTGTAGGTGCAAGCTAGGTGACAACCTTGGAGAAGGCATCTCTGCATGCATGTAACACGATTGGACATGAAGGGAGGCGTCATTGAACTTGGAGAAAGAGTACAAAAATGAAAGGTATCGCCATCTCTGTTGGCGAATAAGAAGCGACATGGGTTGCAGTGTAGGCGCAGGCTAGGTGACAGCCTTGGAGAAGGCATCTCTGAATGCATGTAACACTATTGGACATGATGGGAGGCGCCTTAGAAGTTGCAGTGTAGGTGCAGTGTAGGCGCAGGCTAGGTGACAGCCTTGGAGAAGGCATCTCTGGATGCATGTTGGTTAAGGTGGACTGTGAAAATCCAAAAAGGTACAAGATCAAGTGTGTCCACCCTGATTGTATGTTCAAGCTCACTGTATCATACAGATTAAGAGGTGATTGTTGGGTCATAGGTTCCATGTTTACCCACACTTGTGTCAGTTCTACTCAATCACAGGATCATCGAAAACTTAATTATGATCTCATTTGTCAAGAAATTCTACCACTCGTCAGCAATGATCCATCATTGAAGGTGAAAACCATAATCTCCCACATCACTACGGTATTTAACTATACTCCATCTTACCGAAAGACATGGTTAGCAAAGACCAAGGCGATTGAAAAGGTATATGGAAACTGGGAGGAGTCATACCAAGAACTTCCTCGCTACCTGAATGCACTCCAGACTTATTCTCTGGGTACTGTTTACATTCTGGAAACAGTGCCAGCATACGCCCCGGATGGTAGTCAACTCAACGGAAATGGAATATTCAGTCGAGTGTTTTGGGCTTTTCAACCTTGCATCACAGGGTTTGCATCATGCAAACCAATTATACAAATTGATGGGACTTGGTTGTATGGGAAATACAAAGGCACGCTACTGATGGTAGTTGCACAAGATGGCAACAACAACATTTTCCCAATTGCCTTTGCCCTAGTCGAGGGGGAGACTGGTGGTTCTTGGAGCTTTTTTCTCAAAAATCCGCGAACACACGTGGCTCCTCAACCAGATCTCTGTTTGATCTCTGATAGACATGCATCCATTGAAAGTGCATACAATAATCCTGCAAACGGCTGGCATGACCCTCCTTCTACGCATGTCTATTGCGTTAGACATATCGTCCAAAATTTCACGAGGGAGATCAAAGACAAAACACTTAGGAAAGTGGTTATGAATGTGGGATATGCATTGACATAACCTACGTTCAAATATTATCGCAACGAGATCCATTTGTCAAATCCGGAAGCCGGTAGGTGGATCCATAATATTCCGGTATAAAAATGGACTAGGTCATACGATAATGGACAAAGATGGGGCCACATGACAACAAATCTAATTGAATCGATTAATGGGGTATTCAAAGGCATACGAAACCTCCTGGTCACTGCTTTGGTTAAATCAACATATTTTAGGATGGCTTCGTTGTTTGCCAAAAGAGGTGAAATATGGAATGTTGTATTGCAATCTGGACAACTATAGAGTGAAAGTTGCATGAAGTACATTAAGGCAGAAAGTGCCAAAGCCAACACCCATATGGTTATACGGTTTGACCGACATAGCCACAACTTCATTGTCAAAGAGACAATCGACCACAACGAGGGCCTGCCAAGACAAGAATAAAGGGTTGTACTACCTTCTCGTTGGTGCGATTGTGGCAAGTTTTAAACCTTTCGTATGCCTTGCTCTCATGTCATTACCGCGTGTGACTATACTCATCAAGACGCGCTACAACTTCTGTCTCCCATTTACAAATCTGAAACGTTGCTCAACGTTTACAATAACAGCTTCCCTTTGGTAGCAAAACCAGATTATTGGCCTGCATATGATGGCGAAATAGTATGGCACAATGACCAAATGCGAAGGAATAAAAAGGGTCGTCCCAAAATTAAGAGCATCACAACCGAAATGGACTCCCTTGACAAGCTGGAAAGAAAGTGTAGTTTATGTCGTCAGGTTGAACACAATCGCAAAAATTGTCCAAATCGGGCTACTGCCTCAACCACATAAAAGTTGTATTACAAAAAATCTTTCCTTTATTATATTGTAAACATTAGGGTTTTTAGTTAACAGTATTTGTTACAATAAACATTGCGCGAACAAGAAAAAAAACACGATAAATCGTCTACGAAATTACAACCGTTAAAACAATTTCATCTGACCCATGCATCATCAACATTACGTCGCTGTCTGTTTTGACTTCCTCCAACCAAAAATTAGGTCTTCCTATCGCAAGTGAGGTTGCTGTTCGTCTTCGCTGGATCCTTCTAATTTTCCCCCCTCCACGATGTCTCCCTCTATCCATCGCATCAACTCCCTCTTCAGACGCTCCATGGAGTGAATGTGCCAGAATTTCATTTTCATCGGAGGTTTTGTGGCGGAGAAAATAACGTAACCATCTCTGGTAAAAATCATGGGCGATGTCATGACGCAAATAACAGAGTAAAAAATAAGAGAACAGTGCGAGAAAGTGTGAGAAATGACGTAGAAACAAACGAATTATTTATAAAAACAACATTTTGCCCTAGGAGTCAAGTGAGATGACGCCTCCTCTCACTTTTAAAGTGCATGCACCATCTCACTTGACTAAAAGAGAGAGGAGGCGCCAAGTGGGATGGCGCCTAGGGCAAGAATGTGAGTGGAGGCGCCAAGTGAGATGGCTCCTCCCTTGGGGAGTTTTCTAAAACATGGTTATTTGCGTAATTTTTTCCGAAACATGGTTATTTGTGAATTTTTTTTAATACCTGATTATTCAAAAAAAATATTCTACGAATGTTAGTACTTAATATGAATAATACAACAATCTTTTCTAAATGTGTAAATATAATTAAGTTTTTTAGTAGTTTTATTTATTATAATAATTTTTTTAAAATTGTTATTAGATAAATATTAACAATTTTTTTACATTAATATATTATTAATATATTAATATACTATTAACATATAAATTATAAATACAAATAAATATTATTGTCAAGGATTAGATTTATCAATATCATATACTATTTTCACTTATTTACCACATGCCAATTTATATCCTTTTAATTCAACTATTACAATGACATTATTCTAACTTTATTTATACAATTTTAATTCATTTTAGGGTCCTCCCAATCCTTATGTCAATAAAGCGTTGGCGGCTCCAAATTTTTGGACTCACAAAAGCAATGTATGACGTAAAGACTCACATCACATCTCGGAACATGGTTTGGACGTGGGAATATATCACGCCCGGTATTTATCAAATATTCCAATTCAGTTAATAGTGTGTTTACTTTTGATTTTGGTAAACAACGCTCGTCTCTTAGCAGAAAGTTTACTGACGAGATCGACCAGTGAATCTCAGTACAGTGCTTTAGTTTTCGAGTGTTTTCATAAAGTATGTTCAAAAGGGTTTGTTCGACTAAGGCGAAACGAATTTAAAAGTAAAACGCAGGAATTGTAAAATAAAACAAAGATATTTTAAACTGTAAAAATAGATGACATAACATCAAAATAGTTGAAAATGAGTTGATTCAAATATACATCACCCTTGCTTGACTTATTTCACTCGTTCGCTACTCTGAGTGACTAGCATGTAAGAATGTAAACGTTTGAACCTTTTATATTATGCACTAAGTGCTTTATTTATAATACATGAAAATAACTACTTTTCAGCGGGCTTCGCTTCTTTATGAGCCACGTGTCTCTTGTAACTTCCCTCCATGAACACATGTTCTCCATCCCTGCTATCTAACCCACGTTCTCCATTCCTGCTATCGAACCCACGTTCTCCATTCACATTGCTTTGCTTTGCTAGTTATGCCCTATTTTGGGTTTTTTAACATTCTTGGGCCCAATTCTTTCCTCATGAGGCCTCTTTTCTGGTCGACTGCACCCAAAAGCCCAAATTGACATTTTATGAAACCTCTTTCGGTCGATTGGTTTGGTGGTCGATTTCCTATAATTCAAAATCTTCAAAGAACCTTTTTTTATTTTGGTTGGATTTTAACCCTTTGTGAAAATCTTAGCCAACAAATTACACCCCGAAATGTCCTTTTCGACTGAAAGAACAGAAATGGACATCAGCGATTAGAGATCACACAACCACTTCCCTGTTTTCTAGTTTCAACTTCCTAGGATAATCGTGGCCTCTAACTCACCAACTTCTTCAACTCAGTTGCCATCTGTTTGACAGGTGTCGTTCGTCTAGCCAGAGAACAAGTTTTGCAGCCTGTGCCAACTCGACCAGAAAGCATTAACTCTAGTCATGAAGGAGACTATCAGGTTCCTTCTTCTTCAAATACTCTTTATCTTAGAAATCATTTGTCTTTTGATGATTCCGTTCTCACTTGCCTTTATTATTTCAACGACTGGCAGTTAAAACTAAAAAAAATGCCTCACTAAGACCGTCTTGAAATCTCCCAAGACCAAAAGGAAACCAATTGTGGTCTTGAATGATAGCGAGCCTTCTGGGAGCGACCTCAACTCTCCTATCACCTAGGGTACTTATGAATATTCTCCCATCAGTGAGGGATTGAAGGACGATGCCAATAATGACTTAAAGGATCCTGAACATGCTGCTGCTGTTGATGTCACCATAACTACCAACCAAAATCCCTTCCAAATGGAAGAAGTGACTCTTCAGGCACTGATCTTATTACACTGAGGTATCTAATGATTCAGACTGCAAGTGCACAGTCTTATCGTGTAGTTTTAAAAGATATCGAACCACAGAGACTGATGAATCGAACTACCGTCTTCTATTGTTACTTTGCAAATCTAAAGCTAATGAACGTTTGATTGGGTTGTAGGGAAACTAAATACTAAATTAAGTTTAACTTTAATTATCAGTAAGCAGAACTACCAGTATGTAATGGTCGGACCTCGGGAACTAGCAACCGGTTGGGTGTCTTTGCATTTTCAAAACAACTTTCAGTAAAATCTACTTAGTTTAAAAGCCCTCGTCTCACACTGTTGTTTTATTGATCTAGGCTATGTAGTTAAGTCCTAACATACGCTTCCGCCATCCCGCAGGAGTTAAAAACACTTTTTGAAAACGAAATAGAATCTTAATTAACTTTAAAGTGCTTCCGCTGTATTTTAAGCCAATGCCTAATTACTACTGTCCAGTTGAAAGATCTCAAACTTTCGCTTTGTTGACCCTAACCTCTATCCGTTCTTTACTTTCATAACAAAACAATTTATCGATTAAAAATAGTAACTTAGACCAGAAAAAGGTTTTGTAGTAAAAATTACCCAACTGAGTCACTCGATCCCTTGGTTATGTGACCTTACATACTGGTATACGAATTCTAGCCTAGCATAATATCAGACCAAATCACAGAATAATTCCAAAGACAAAACAAAATAAACATGATTATATTAATTAAAAGCAATAACAATTCATAAAAATAAACCTGAGGATAATAATTCTGGATACGGGTACGATTACTTCTAGCTCTTGACTAGAAGCACTCCTCCACAAGCTGGTAGGCTTTGCTTCGATCAAGAATAGAGACAATCGTGCAGAAAACAAATGCTAGAGGAAATAGAAAATTGCAGGAAAAAAATGCTCAAAGAAAAATGATTAAGGAAAATGAATTCTCAAAATATCAAAGGTGCCCCCCGGTTATTGTGTCCAGGGTTCTATTTATAGTCCTTTGTGCGATACGTAGGTTTGAGAAAATATAGGAACACTTCGAGTTCGTTTGAGAAAAAATAGGACCACAGAGTTGGTTACATCCTTCATGTGTTGACTGAGTGGAGCTTAAAAATAGGATGGCCATTGGATTGGTGTTTGAACTTTCCCCTTCCGTTGGATTTGCAGACTACGTGGTCAAAGAAGGAAAAGGTGGGCCTGTGATGTTCGTCATGTCCGAGTGATGTTGGTCACTTGGTCCCTTATGCCCGTGACGACCGGCAGCATGCCTTGACGATCATCAAGGTCCTTATGCTAGTGGGCCACGTGCTCACGCCTTGTGATGGGCTTATACTTTCTTCTTCTTTTATTATATGGCCCTTTTTCTATTTTTGCACCCTTTTTCTTCATTTCTTCCAAAGTCTTTAACTTAACATTTATCTGCAAAATAAGTGAATACCCGCGTAATACCTATATAAAATAATACAATTAAAATAAAATAAGGGAAATAATTTATGTAAATCAGGCTAAAAATATCATATATTTGTGTGTTATCAGGCACCAAAATTTTTTGGCACCATCTCGACCCCTCTCAACTTGATTCCTGCAACCAACACCATATTACTCCAACAAGTTGCTGCTCTAAGGAAAACCAACCCCTTTGAGTATTTAAAATTTTTGGTGGACGCCAGGAACCGTTCGACTGATGGAAGCTCCAATACTTCTACCGCATATGGAGGTATCTCTTCTCTTGGGACTCAAGAAGAAGTTCCTAATTGTCTCAAAACCATTCTCTTTCATGTTGATTTGATCACCCATTTGGAGGCGTATCCCTCTGATGGTTATAAGATTAAAAAAATGTTGAAGAAAGTTGACGTTCAAGCTGCTTCTCCTTTAGTCCTAAAATTCTTGGCTGAAGCATCTACCTAACCTGATCAACTTTTGGTCGACTTGGCTGAAAAGAAAGAGATCTAGGAAAGACGCCTTCCCAAGGAGAAAGAGCACACTGTTGAATTGGCTTTCGTGAATTCTTCCATGGCTGCTAGTGAAGAACTGAACGAAACTCTTGACAAAGAAAGAGTAGACTTTAACACTAGGGCTACAAATATTTCCCAATGGCAATAGGAGATCGTAGTGTTAAAGCAACAAATTGAAAGGTTGGAGAAACAAATTGATGAGGCGGAGACTTTGCAAGCTGTTGGGTTTCACGCAGTTGAACATGCGTTGAAAATGAAGCTCTAGTTGGGGTCGCTCATCTGGATCATGTTGGCGTGTTGGATATTGAGCTAACCAACCTTTACACCTCAATCTCGTTAATCAATGCTTGTCTGGCACTTGCTCGAGAATGCTATATAACCCTCAAGAATAATGTGCCTTTTTATCCTTTCAATTTTACATGTAATCTGAATTTGTTCTTTCCATAATTCTTTGTAATGCTTAATTCACATTTAAGGCCCCTTGGTGGCCTTCTTATTATGCAATGAATTTTATCCTCTGTTTATCATAATTTCTTGCAACATAGGCCTATGCCTCTTTAAGTATTTTCTATTTACTCATAGTATTTGACCTTCTGGTGTGAGCTCCTCAATCTCATAAGTATTGTTGGAAAAAACTTACACTACTCGAAATGGTCCTTCCTAGTTTGGTGACCATTTTTCAAGCATTTTATCCCTCCTATCCATAGGCAGGATCACTTTCCAGACCATTTCTCCAAAGACGAACACCTTGCATTCACCCTTTTGTTATAGGCCTTTGCTACTTGTTCCTTCTGTCTGAATAAAGTATCTAATGCTGCTAGCCTATGTTCTTCAACATCTACCAACGTATCATACATCATTCCCCAGTAATATTCAGTAGGAATATCTGATTGCCTTTGTACTCTAACTAATCACAGATGAATCTCTAGAGGAAATACTGCTTTGCACCCATAAACTAAGTTAAAAGGCGTTGTGTTAGTCGACTCTTTTGGTGAATTTCGACATGCCCTCTTAAAAATACCAAACTTCAGATGCATTAAGTCTTCAAAAAATTTGGACAGAGTGACGGCTGTATACAAAGAAATTCCCTATTACAAACAAAGCATATAATCAGAATAACCTGCTGTTGTACCCCAAAATTTTCCCTCTCATATTTTCCCAAGATCTTTCTCTTACATGGTGATCACAAGAATTTGATTAAAGGAAAGATAAATTTTTTTGAGGATAAACAAGGAGTCTTCGATTGGAATTTTGACAAAATCCTTTGATTGGCATGTTAAAGGGCCTTTCGGTTGGTATTTGGACAGACTTCGATTGAGCACCTAACCTCCTCCAAGTTTTTCTCAAATTTCCAAGCTTCGATTGAAGCCTTGGTCTTTTTCTTATTTGATACACACCAGCTTCGACTGGGCATGTTTTCCTTTTAAAACAACCTCCTTCGATCCAAAGGGGAAGGGCTTCTTGTCAGTGCTCCTTCGATTACACCATTGTCTTTGCATGCTGGCTTGACTCACAAATGCAATGGCTACCTGCATGCAAGCTGGATCCATGCTTCGATTGGGAATTTGTTTTCCTTGGAACAAGCTTGTTTCCTACTTCTACTAGGCAAATTATCCCTCTGGGCGTGCTTTTAGCGCACAAAGCAAGAACTTCCTCAAACTGGCCTTCGATTCACAAAGCTCCCACTGGGCAAAAGACCCCTCAACGTGTCACCAACGCGCGTATGCCTCTTCAGCTTGCCTTCAGCACACAAGGACAAGACTCCTTCAGGGTTGCCTTTGATCCACCAGGCAAAAAGCTTCTTTTGATGCGTTAGGAAAAAAAGTTACCTTCGACCACAAGGCACTGGCCACCATTGTGCCAGCTTCGCCTAGGCAACGACCTCCTTTACGCCTGCCTTGACTTGCTTCATGCTAGCATCCACAAGGCATAAGATGCCTTTGTTCCAGTTTCTACTTGGCGCTGACCCCCATGTGAAACAATTGTACACACTTCAACACACCAAAGCCCATTCAAAGAGTACACCAAAAGGACCATCTAAAGACCCATTCTAAGGAAGTAATACTAGAGCCAGTCGAAGGGTACACAAGAAGTACATTTGAAGAAGCATGCAAAAGACTCCGTCGAAGGCTACACAAGAGGTCCAGACGAAAGAGGCAACTTGAGGCCAGTCGAAGAGAAATACTAGAGGGCATTCGAAGGAATCAAAGCATGTCTAGGTTCATTCGAATTCAAAAAGGGTCAGGTTTCCATGACTTTTGCAACGTTACAAAACTTCATTCATGGCCTTGAAAACATTTGTTTATGGCAGTTTAAACTATTGTCTTCTTGTCCCCTCCCTTCTACTCTATATAAACAACATGCTTGCAAGCCAAAGGGAGTGACACACACATTGGAGATACGCTGCCCCATAAACCCACCAAAGTTATTAAAAATCTCATAAGTGATCCAAATCAAAACAACCCTTAAACAAAGGTACCCACGTCCAGAAGCCAAATCGAAGCAATCATCAAACAAGGGTACCCATACCCATCATCACATATTCATCCATCAACCATTGGTAAGAATTGGTAAAGAGATCAATCTCTACATTTGCATGACACATCAACATTTGTAGTTTCATTTGATTTGTTATTCAAGAATAAATATCTGGGTTCGAACCCAGGTCTGCCTTTGTTTTTCTGCTAACACTTGCTGCAGATGTAGCCTGAATAGATCCAACGCGTGTAAAATCGAAAGACCTGGGTTGGGCACCCAGGTCATGCTTTTCGTTTTGCCAACATGTTTGCAGATGTAGTGCCCTTAAAAGTGATCCATCAGATAATTCTAGCAGTGCCCTCTGGATCGAAGGCCACATCCTGTCACTAGATCAAAGGTCAATCGAAAGACAGCTTTCCCTTCATAGAATCGAAAGACACCATCTCCCTGCAATCGAAAGACAACTTTCCCTTCATAGAATCAAAAGACACCATCTCCCTGCAATCGAAGGATGCTTCTTGTTCTATTTTTATTTTTGTTTTCATTTCTTTATTGACCCTCTTTTATTTAAATTAACTTTAAATCAAAATCACAAAAAAGAATTAGGCTAGTGTCTCTTCTAATTAAATTAACGTTGTAAATAAATAAATTAGTTATTATAACCTTTTTCCTTAAATTAAAATTAAATAGACTTAGGTTATATTTTCTTAAAATAAAAACAAAACAAAAAGATTTTTCACCTTAGAATTTTTTCTACTTCGCGCGCATTTATTTATTTTCATATTTTTCCATATTATTGTATCTGCCTACTCGATGTAATAGATTAAAACTAGGACATTTACTGCTTTATCCCCCTCATTCTTGTACAGTGTAAATCCCCTCCCTAAAGCATTGTAATAGCGTAGATTTAAATTCCTGCACTTTAATATTTTGCAATATATATTAACTGCTAGTAATTAGGCGTGTATGATAAGACTAATAATCAAACGCTAACAAACTTAACAAAAAGACAAAAATAACTGAATTGAATCAATTGCACACATACACCTCTAGGGTACCCCACTTTGGTTGCCTTTAGAAATAAAACAGTCATGAGGCAGGAACGCTTTAGCAAAGACCCATAAATTAAAAGATCATAGTCCCTCGATGATCCTACAGTTGCCTTTTCGGTAAATGATCTAGTCCCTAAACGAAATTTCTAAAGCATCTCCACAAGTTGCCTTCGTGACTGTAAACATCCCTTCGAATGTCCCTCAAACATCCAACGATAAGGCTACATACTCACTAATAGTAGGATAACACTGTCTAAAGTATAGGAGGAAAATAACGACCCTTTTCGAGTATAAAAATAGATAGCTGTTAGAAGTTTGCTCAAAAACATTTTGCACTTACACAAATACTACTTTTCAAAAACAATTTCAAAACATTTGCTTTGTTAACACTCTTGAGGACTGATACAAGAGTTAACGCAAAACAAATTACCGCTGTAGCGGTAGAAATGTTTAAGACTAAGTCATTGGATTGACTTAACTTATACAGAGCAAAATAAAAATCGTCAAGCGCTTTATTGTTTCCAAAGGAAAGGGAAAAGAGTGAGTAACCCAAAAGAGAGAGGGAAAGATTCTAGGTAAGGGGGCTGGTTATGCAAAGGGAAGGTATTAGCACTCTAAACATCTATGATACTCCATAGTAACCTCTTTGTAAAAATATGTATATTTTGGCTATAAAATGTTGTATGTAAAATAGATGGTGGATGTGAGAAAAGAAATATATTTTTTTATGATTTTTGCACCCGCCGCGGTTGTGAACCTTTAGTGCCTACGTACCACCTTTCGTGTAATAGGGGATCAGGGTACACGTAGTTCACCTTTAAAAATTTTAAAACACAAGTCTGTTGGTTAATTTTATGAGATAAGACATCATCGTCATTGTCCGTGTGGAAAACATACTTACTATCCACAATCATGAGAAAGGAGAATTTATATCATCTCAAATTGGAGGATATGGCTTGGATTTTAAAATCAATAATGCCTCACTCAACACCCAAGAGGAAAATATCTCACTTCACTACATATTGTAGAAGTATAGTTGTTTGCATCACTACAAAGATTGACAAGAGTCCATTCTTTTGAGAAAAGTTTTTAAAGTAAAAAGCCAAAGTGGAAAAATGGTTTCAAATGAGATTGATTGACTTTTAGTCTTCTCACAAAAAATGCCAAGGTATTATTAAGTTGATTGCAGTTTATTTATGAAAAAGTTTTGAAAATGTATGGACATAAGTCCAAGTTTATTATGAAAGTGGTTCAAGTTTTAAAACAAGAAGAGTTTTCAAAAGGAGGGAGAAGATTTTTGAAATTAAAGAAGATGGGAGGAGATGAAGTGACTATCTTAAAGTATAAGGTAAAAGCTAAGGAGAAGAACCATCTAACCAACAAGAAGCCAATACTTGACATTATGAGTCAAAATAGAATTCCCATTTTTTGGATTGAAACCAAGCAAGCAAAGATACTAGATCTCTTGAGAGAACTAAACTTCAAGTGTAATAAGTCTTCACAAAAATTGGGCAGAGTAACGACTGTATACGGGTGAGTTCCAGATTAAAAACAAAGTATGTAATCACAATAACTTGCATACAAAACAAACAAACAACCCAATTTCTTGAGGTAAACCTCAAGAACTCCATACAAAATATTAATTAAGATCACAAGGTCTCCATAATAGGCCAAGGATTCTATCCTAAGTCCAAGAAGTCCAATACTCCATAATACCAAGGATAGTAACCAAGTAGTCCAAGTATCATTAAAGCTTTTTATGGTTCATGTTGATTATTAAGTATCTTAAAAAAGAAAAGAAAAGCTCAAGTGAGCAAAGATGAAAATAACATTAAATGTAAATGCTAAAGTAAATGGTACATAAAGGATACAAAAATAAAAGCATAAAGTAAAGTCAATTGTTAGAAATTAGTGGTTAGTTGGATGACCATCTTGAAACTTGCATTTGAAACTCATTAGAGGATTGGTAGAACCAAATCCTCCACACAACAAGTTACATTTGCTTTTTGTCAAGTATATAATCCATTTTGGAATCCTAAAAAAAGTAACATTTAATGATCAACGATGTTTAAGTGATCCGCGTTGACCAAAAGTGATGTAGATCCATTAGGGGATTGGTATAACCAAAGCCTCCACACAATAAATCTCAAGGTTATTGGATCAAAGAGATCAAATTAACATACTTGGGCTTGAAAACATAGGTTTGGGCCATGAATGATCATTTATTCGAATCGGGACAAAATTTAGCGCCATGTTAGGCAATCGTAAGTGGACTTATATAGAAGTCGCACCTATTTTGAGGTCGGTCAATAGCAATTTATGTACTTCATATTTGGATAAATGATATAGAGATCGTCATCCCTTAACATGTAGCACAATCAAAAAAGAAAGAGATAAGATGAAGAAGGGTGAGAAAGAATATACAAACCACATTTGGATTAACATTTAATCAAACTATTATTAAAATCATTCATCCATTTTTGTGGAGTTAGACTCAATACCATGGATCCAATGATGTTAATAAACTTCATGATCAAAAATTCAACCCAAGATCAACCAGAAAATAATCACAAAATAATATTACATTTAATATATATATATATATATATATATATATATATATATATATATATATATATATATATATATATATATATATATATATATTAAAAAGGGTTTTAAAATGTTTTAAAATAGAAATAAGAGATAAAAATATTAACTATGTTCAAATTAATCAAGAAATATGAAGTAAGACCGTAGAAAAATCAGAGATGAACTCAAATATTTTTATAAACTTTTTGGTAATTTTTTAAAGTCAGAAACTATTTTTAAAATCAAAAGAAATGAGTAAAATAAACCAAAAATGATAAAAAATAACAAAGTCAGAAATAAAAAATAAATGAGGTCACCAATATTTGTCACAATATCATTGGATCATTCCAATTTTTTTTTAGAATTTAAAAATGTATAAAAGTATTTTTAAACATTTAAAACAATTCAAATAAAGTGAAAATTTATAAAAAATATCAAAACACAATAAAAATGTGAAAAATTAAAAACCAAAAAGAGGAAAATCAAAAATATTTTTCATAATTTTTTCAGATTTTTTGGGCTAAAATTGAATTTTCTATGATTTTTTGAAGTTTAAATCAATTAAAATAAAAATTTGAAAATAAAATATCAAACTAAAAAAATATGGGCCATCTGATCATTGTCAAAACGCGTTAGTAAACAGATCTAGTGGACCTGGCGCGTTGTGCATGTTATGGACTTTAGTGAATAAAACACTGGATTCAATATAAAATCAGAAATTCAAAAAGAACAAATGGCACGCCATCATTGATTGGAAGATGACAAGTTGGTCATCTTCAACCTCCAGCCAGTCCCAAAACCAGGTCACTCAAACTGTAAAATGAGAGCACGAGACCTATGCCATTCACTTTGTCTCATCAAGACGAAGACAACCACACCTTCGCGACAAATTTATACAAAATGTAGCCCAAACAATTTGGAATGAAAGTTTTGAAAAGGAATTTGAAATTTCATGGTCAAAACGTGTTTTCAGTTAAAAGCAAGTGTTGCGACTAGAACCAGGGCAATGGGAGCTTCACAATGATATCAAAGGTTAGAAGAATTGATGGAGAAATCTACCTATTGAAGTTAAGTTGCAGAACTCTGAAACTGGACTTCTATGGATCAATATAGGTCACAATTCTTGAAGATAGTTGTATGGTTAACTTCAGGGAAGATCAAGGAAGGTGAATTAATAGAAAAATGGATTGAAAAAGGCTTGAACACTGATTTCGAAGTTGCAGAAAAGTGAGTTATGGAATGAGTTCGGCAGAGTGATTTTGGTTGTTCAAGCTTGAGGAAATGAATGAGGGATGACCCTCTATTTATAGGGAATCAAATGGAATGTTCAAGCGTGTAAAATGATGAAGTTTGGAGGGAAATCGTGTGAAGTTGCAAACAAGAAAAGTGTGGCTTCTATTTTGATCAAAACTCATCCAACACGTGCGTTTTGCTATACTAATCACTTCTGGAAGTTCACTAAACATGTTTAGAATAAAAAACGCGTAGAAAAAAATGTGTTTAGAAGCTAAATCAAGGAATTCAAATTCTGACTTTTGAAGAAATTCGGCTTCAAGTTACCATGTTCAAATCAATGGCATTCTCAGCTCAAGGGATCTTAGGGCATGATTATTGAAGCTTTAGAAAGATGAGATTACAAGCTTTGCAATGGGAAAATAATAGAATCAAATGGATGTTTGAGCTGAAAGTTGCAATGAGTCAAAGTTGGGAAAAATAAGTTGACTTTTGACACTTAGAAATATTTCAAGTTTTTCTTCAAAAGTGACCTATAATGTTTTGCATCCAAACATGGTCTTCCACTTGGAATTTGCTCTTGACCAAAAAATATGGCATGGATTAGATATCTTGAATGTCATTTTGAGACTTGAACCATTCAAAATATCCAAAAATTGAGAGAGTTATGAATTGTTGAAGTTGGCGAAAAATCATGAAATGACCTATATTCTTTTGTATCCTTAGGGAATCTTCCATCCATTTTCTTGCTTTGCACTTAAAAGAATGAGTAAAGTTCACATCCTCAAGATCATTTTGGAAAAAGAGTGGGCTCAAGGTGATAAAAATTGACCATGTTATGATCATTTTAAGTCACACATAAGAAATTGGGGGTTCATCTGAAGGACTTGTAATCTTTCTTCATCATCAAGTTTCTTCCACATGAAAACTCCTTGAAACTATTGAAGTGATTTGTTAATAACCCTTTGAGGAGAAGGATGTATTTGGAATCACTCAAAAATACCAAAAGATGAGGAACTTTGACAATTTTAAACAACCTTCTTGTACCAAAACTTTTGCTTTGTGAATAGAAGTTGTTGAGGATGATAATGAGAACTCATAGAAACCAAAACCACTTCCATATCTTGAGAATTGATAGAAATATGCACTTGTTACCAATTGGAACAAGGCCTCGTCCAATCATGACAACTTCTTCAATCAACCCCTTGTACTTTTGAATCAATCTTGATAACTTTAAAATATGGTGAACCAAAATAAACCTTGCCATGCCATTTCTTACAAAACAATTTCAATGGTGAGGTTTGAATTTCTCAACCTTTATTGACTAGGGCATGGAAATAAAATCATGAACCCATGGATCAACTTGCTAAGCCATATTGACTTTACCTAAATTATTAGCAAGTAAGACAAAACAACATTGAATTTTATTAGTTAAAAGGAAAATCAAAACAAAACATGCATGATCACAAAAGAAAAACAAGTCAAGATGCTTGGTGATTCCTCAAAGAGCAGAGATAAAGATAGGGAGGAGAACCAAAAGCCCTAATATGATTTTGTTGTGAATGAATTAATATGGTATGATGAAGGGATCTTAGGGGAAAAAATTGGGGTACAACAACTGCCCTTATTTAAGTTTCTTCTATCCGGAGATACGAAGGTTAAAAATCTTCGTGTCGAGGTGATGGGAGATACTTAAATATAAAATAAACCCTATTTTTGACCCTAAGATGCCATGCAATGCTTATGAGTATGAATGCATATGAACAATTTCAAAGGGACGCAAAACACCACTGGGGATGTAGCAAAGGAAATAAGGATCAAAAGAGAAACCCAACCAGGAAAATAAATCACTGGTGAATCCAAAAAGACCCAACTCTATTGGTGTAACACCCAAAGATGAGATAGAAGATCAAAAGGATACACCAATTTTTACTGAAGGCGAAACTACCGACGTTCACTAAAGGTAGAAAGAGAAAAGAATAACAACACTGACATTCACTAACGATGAGCTACCAATGTTTACTGAAGGTAGAGAGACAAACATCATCGTTCACTGAAGATGAACTACCAACTCCCACTGAAGGTAGGGAAAAGAAATATCATAGCACCAATGTTCACTGACAGTGAACTACCAACGTTCACTAAAGGCAGCAAAAAGATAACAATCACCAACTTTCACTGATGGTGACCTACCAACTTCCACTGAAGGTAGTAAGAGAAAATATCATAGAACATATGTTCAGTAACGGTGAACTACCAACGTTTACTAAAGGCAGCAAAAAGATAACAATCACCAACTTTCACTGATGGTGACCTACCAACTTTCACTGAAGGTAGAAGGAAAAGAAATATCATAGCATTGATGTTCACTGACGGTGAACTACCAACGTTCACTGAAGGCAGCAAAAAGATAACAATCACCAACTTTCACTGATGGTGACCTACCAACTTTCACTAAAGGTAGAAGGAAAAGAAATATCATAACACCGACATTCACTGACAGTGAACTACCAACATTCACTGAAGAAAGCAAAAAGAATACAATCACCAACTTTCACTGATGGTGACCTACCAACTTTCACTGAAGGTAGAAGGAAAAGAAATATCATAGCACCGACGTTCACTGACGATGAACTACCAACATTCACTGAAGGGAGAAAAAAGATAACAATCACCAACTTTCACTGATGGTGACCTACCAACTTTCACTGAAGGTAGAAGGAAAAGAAATATCATAGCACCGACGTTCACTGACGGTGAACTACCAACGTTCACTGAAGGCAGCAAAAAGATAACAATCACCAACTTTCACTGATGGTGACCTACCAATTTCCACTGAAGGTAGTAAGAGAAAATATCATAGCACCGACGTTCACTGACGGTGAACTACCAACGTTTACTGAAGGCAGCAAAAAGATAACAATCACAAACTTTCACTGGTGGTGACCTATCAACTTTCACTGAAGGTAGAAGGAAAATAAATATCATAGCACCGACGTTCACTGACGGTGAACTACCAACGTTCACTGAAGGCAGCAAAAAGATAACAATCACCAACTTTCACTGATGGTGACCTACTAACTTCCACTGAAGGTAGTAAGAGAAAATATCATTGCACCGACGTTCACTGACGGTGAACTACCAACGTTCACTAAAGGCAGCAAAAATATAACAATCACCAACTTTCACTGATGGTGACCTACCAACTTTCACTGAAGGTGGAAGGAAAAGAAATATCATAACACCGACGTTCACTGACGGTGAACTACCAACGTTCACTGAAGGTAGCAAAAAGATAATGAGTTTTCCCAAAATTCTGGCGTTTCACCTAGAACGGGTCTCAACTTCTTCTTTTACCAAGGCATTTCGCCTGGAAAGGGTAATATATAAGCTGTCTCAAATAAAGAGACTACCACTTACAAAGATTTCATAATTAATTGTCTCTGTCATATTGAAAGACTCGCCATCCACTAGAGTAATTTTGACAATGAACTGTAAACTATCCACTCATAGAGAATATAGCAAAAAAAGTAAGGTCGACTTTTACGGGGAAGTACAAGTTGCTCAAATAAAGAGACCTGGTACTTGCTGTTATGGGAAGGATTGTAAAAACAACTTTTAGGGGAAAGCAATATGGCTTCCTGGGGAATGAATCATGACTTCCTGGGGAATGAATCATGACTTCTTGGGGAATGAATCATGACTTCCTGGGGAAATGAATCATGACTTCCTGGGGAAATGCCAAGATATGCCTACTGAGGAGATAAAAGTCTTCTCGTGCGAAATAAATGCACATTCTCAAACCAATGCTCGAAGCTTACAGAAATCTAAAGTAATAATATTGCTGAGGATCAAAGATTTAAACCAGAAATAAACTAGAGTAGAACAGTCAACCAAAATACATCCTTTTAGAAATAAACTTAAGAGGGAAACCCAATCTATCTAGACAAAGAGCTGTACAGGAAGGCTAAAGCAAAAATCTTCCACGAGGGATAACTCAGTGAGGAAAATTGAAAGAATATACACTTTCTGCTTAAGGCCGACACTCTATTGGAGAGAGGACAACACAACTCTGCAAAACAAGGTAATATGTCAACAAAATATTAACGAATGTGAATAAGCAATGATTTGCTAAATTTAACTATGCATGATGTATGTATGAATGTATGAGTGTGATCATGTATATACTGACAAAACAGACATATAACACTGGGGACCAACAAACAAAACCAACTCGGGCACAATCAACACTCGGCTAAATCACATCCAAGATGAACATTCCATAAGAAAGATAAGCACAAATTGAGGAACAAAATCCTATCTCACGGATTAACTTCACGGGGAAGGAACATAATACAAAAGTAAACAAATCATAGTAACAAATCAGTACAGATACAGGGATATAACATCCTCCTCCAAGCTTTACCGGGGAATAGCACATAGACTTCAATGGGGAAAACAAATGTTTCACGGTTCGTACTTCTACTGGGGATTGCAATACTGATTTCAAATAAGGCAGATGAAAACCATATCGTCAAAACATCAACTGAGACTTTCAAGCTGACTTCACTGGGGAAATATCATACAGACCTCACTAGAGGAGATAGTGCCTCATCATTGAGATATAAACTGGGGACCTCGTGCTGACTTCATTGGGGAAATATCATACAAACCTCACTAGGGGAGATAGTTCCTCATCATCGAGATATCAACTAGGGACCTCGTGCTGACTTCATTGGGGAGGCCAACACCACATCGAAGAGGGAAAACCAAGATACGTTCTTCAATATTGAGAGTAAGTATTGCACCAACTTCTCTGGGAAAAAAGTATGAAGCCTCATGGGGATAACAACTTGGGGAGTTAAGAAGTCAAACATTACAACAAGAAATCAATCTTATGTGGATTTTAAATCAAACCCAGTACTTGGCGGGTGAAAACCCAAAAAAACTGACAAATGCCTCAACACCTCTTAAATAAAACATTGCCCTTGCCTGATTATCGGGCAATCAAACAAAATGCAAGTACTTCCGAAAGAGAGATGATTCGCAAATGAGTCCAACTCAACATGTACGGGGAGAAAAGACTTCTATCAAATAAGCGAAACCTTCACTGGGAAATCTTGGATTGAGTCTTCACATCATGCAAACTTATTCCAACAAAAGATGCCATGGGATAGCCTTCCCGGGGAATCAAGAAGTCAACATCATAGAAAAAGGTCAAACTCATGAGGATTTTAAATCAAACCCAGCATTAGGCATGTGAAAACCCAAAAGTTTACAATTGTCTAAACACTTCTTAGAAAAATATACTTCCATGGTCTAGTTGCCTGGGAAATAAATACCAACAATAACGCTAATATTGTAGAAAGAGCGACATTTTGCAAATAGTTCCATCTCAGCACACCAAGGGAACAAGACCTTTCGTCATATGAGGGAAGAGTTTGCTGGGGAATCTGGGATAGAGGCCTCAGACCATGCAAACCCAAAATCAAAAAATGAACCAAGATTTGACTGGGGATACTGGAATCATAAACCCAACATTGAACCTTATGCCAATTAGTATCGTATTCAATATACAAAAATCATGCGCATACCAGCGAAAACAACATGAGAAAACCTTCCGGGGAATACAAAACTTCCCAAAATTACCAGAGTTCGTCCATCCTTGGGATCACCACTTTTGTTTTTCTCTTGAATCACAAAATCTAAAGTAAAAGTAAGTTATAAATTCCCTTTTTTTGAAAAATAATTTTGTCATTTAATCTTTTTGCTTTGAAAATTATTATCAATAATAAATGGAGTCTTTGTAAGCTGAATAAAAAAAATAAGAAATACAAAGAATCGGGTAAAAGCTCAAATTTTATTAATAGAATGGTAGTCTATGAATGGCGAGACTCCACGGATGATTACAAAGTTCAGAAAATGGTAATATATAACAGAAAAGATACACTGAGATACAATGACCACTATTCCCTCTAACAACTTTGAAGTCCTGAGCAGCAGCTTCTTTTGAAGTATGGTGAGGCTCCAAGAAGATTGTTGCTTCAATGATCAAGTCTTGTCTGATGTAGTTACTTTCCAAGAAAGTCCCTAACTTTAGCCTAAGCTGCCCTTGCGGGTTTTCAACTTAGTGGAAAATTTATTCTATTTATGTCTCTAATTTTTTCCTAGACCACCCTTTCGGGTTTTCGGCCTACCGAGACGCTCTTTTTTGCCTAAGCCGCCCTTTCGGGTTTTCAACTTAGCGAGCTATTCTTTTATTTCTTCAGGCAAAGTATTTCTTGACTGCATCATCATTCATGGGACATGGGAACTCCTCGTCATCCATAATTTCAAGAATTAATGCACCACCAGAGAAGGCTTTCTTGACAACATATGGGCCTTCAAAATTGGGAGTCCACTTTCCCCTAGAATCAGCGTTAAAAGACATGATCTTCATGAGCACGAGGTCTCCTTCTCTGAATTCACGAGGTTTGACCTTCTTATCAAAATATTTCTTCATTCTCTTCTGATATAACTGCCCATGGCACAAAGCCGTCATTCTCTTCTCTTCAATCAAATTCAACTGGTCAAACCTGTTTTGGACCCATTCAGCCTCTGACAACTTGGTTTCCATTATCACATGCAAAGAGGGAATCTCAACCTCGATTGGGAGCACCTCTTCCATTCCATACACAAAGGAGAACGGGGTTGCTCCTGTTGAAGGGCAGACAGATGTCCGATATCCATGTAAAGCAAAAGGGAGCATTTTATGCCAATCTTTATAAGTAACAACCATCTTCTGAATGATCTTCTTGATATTCTTATTAGAAGCTTCAACAACCCCATTCATCTTCGGCCTGTACGGAGATGAATTGTGATGGACAATCTTGAATTCTTCACAAAGTTCTGTCATCATTTTGTTGTTCATATTCGAGCCATTATCGGTGATGATTCTGCTCGACACACCATAGCGACATATAAGATTATTCTTAATGAATCGCACTACCACCTGCTTAGTAACATTAGCATGTGAAGCAGCTTCCACCCATTTGATGAAGTAATCAATTGCTACCAAGATAAAATGGTGTCCATTCAAAGCTTTGGGTTCTATCATTCCAATTATATCGATACCCCACATAAAGAAAGGCCACGGGGAAGAAATAACATTGAGAAGCCTCAGAGGCACATGAATCTTGTCCGCATAAATCTGGCATTTGTGGCACTTCTTTGCAAATTTGTAACAGTCAGATTCCATTGTCAGCCAATAGTAACTTTCCCTTAGCATCTTTTTAGCCATCAAATGTCCATTGGCATGAGTGCCAAATGAACCTTCATGAATATCATGCATCAACATGTCTACTTCGTGTCTATCCACGCATCTGAGCAATACCATGTCATAATTTCTCTTGTACAACACATTTTCACTGAGGAAGAAGCTTCCATCCAATCTTCTCAATGTCTTTCTATCTTTATTCGATGCACCAATCGGGTATTCCCGAGTCTAGAGAAAATGCTTGATATCGTAATACCAAGGTTTCTCATCTACTACCTCTTCTGTTATAAACACATGAGCGGGCCTATCCAGTCTCTGAACTATAATTTGAGGTATATCATTCTAATTATTCACTTGATACATAGAAGCCAGAGTTTCCAGAGCATCCTCCATTTGATTCTCGTCTCTGGGGATGTGGTGGAATTCAACTTTATTACAAAAGCGTAACAATCTTCTAGCATAATCTTTGTAAGGGATCAAGCCGGGGTGAAGAGTATCCCACTCTCCTTTAATATGATTTATTACCAAAGTTGAATCGCCATACACATCTAGAATTTTAATTCTGAGATCAATAGCTTCCTCGAGACCCATGATGCAAGCCTCATATTCTGCCATATTATTAGTACAATTAAATGCCAACCTTGTAGTGAAAGGAATGTGTGATCCATGTGGAGTGATAATCACAACACCAATTTCATTACCATAAGTATTCATAGCTTCATCAAATATCATACCCCAACGAGATTCAGGATCAGGACCTTCCTCAGGCAATGGTTCATCATAATCTTTCACTTTCAGAAACATCACATCCTCGTCGGGGAAATCATACATCACAGACTGATAATCATCAACTGGTTGGTGAGCAAGATAATCTGCCAACACGCTGCTTTTAATAGATTTTTGAGTGCGGTATTCGATGTCATATTCAAATAACAGCATCTGCCAGCAGGAAATTCTCCTAGTAAGAGCAGGCTTTTCAAAAATGTACTTGATTTGATCCATTTTGGAGATCAACCAAGTAGTGTAATTCAACATATATTGCCGCAAACATTTTGCTGGCCAGGCCAGAGCACAACATGTCTTTTCCAACATGGAATACCGCGACTCACAATCAATAAACTTTTTATTGAGATAATAACTGGCATACTCTTTCTTCCCTGTTTCATCTTGTTGTCCTAGAATACAACCCATGGAATTATCTAACACTGTCAGATACATAATCAATGGTCTTCCTTCAACAGGAAGAAGCAAGATAGGAGGTTCAAGCAAATATTCTTTAATACTTTCAAATGCCATTTGGCGGTCATCTGTCCACACACAACCTTGATATTTCTTTAATAACTTAAAGATCGATTCACACGTAGCAGTCATATGGTAAATGAATATGGAAATATAATTCAAACACTCAAGGAACCCTTTGACCTGCTTTTTAGTTCTCGGTGTTGGAATTTCTAGAATTGCTTTGACTTTATCAGGGTCAACTTTAATCCCTCTATGGCTAACAATGAAACCCAACAATTTCCCTGACCGACCACCGAAGGTACATTTATTTGGATTCAAGCGAAGACGATACTTCCTTAAATGCTGAAACAACTTCAACAAATATTCTACATGCCCTTCTTCAGTCTGGGATTTAGCAATCATATCATCAACATATACCTCAATTTCCTTGTGCATCAGATCATGGAATAAGGTTGTCATAGCCCTCTGGTACGTTGCACCAGCATTCTTCAACCCGAAAGGCATCACTCTGTAACAGAATGTTCCCCAGGGTGTGATAAACGTTGTTTTTTCCATGTCCTCAAGAGCCATCCTTATTTGATTATACCGGGAAAATCCGTCCATGAATGAGAAAACTTTGAATTTTGCTGTGCTACCCACTAACATATCAATGTGTGGAAATGGAAAATCATCTTTTGGACTAGCTTTATTTAGATCTCTGTGATCTACACACATGCGAACTTTTCTGTCTTTCTTCGGTACTGGGACAATATTGGCAACACACTAAGGTTACACTGATGTCACAAGAAAACCAACATTAATCTATTTTAGAACTTCTTCTTTGATCTTTACTACCATATCTGGGGTAAGTTCTTCGCAACTTCTGTTTGATTGGCGGGCACTCTGGCTTCAGAGAAAAATGGTGCTCTACAATATCTGTATCTAGACCAGGCATATCTTGGTAGGACCAAGCAAAAATATCCACATACTCTTTCAACATCTCAGTCAACCTGCTCTTCACATCAGGATGCAGTAATGCTCCAATCTTGACTTTCTTCGGATCCTCTTCTGAACCCAAATTGATTACTTTCAATGACTCTTTATATGGCTGAATGGCATTCTCCTTGTTCTCAAGCAACCGTGAGACCTCTTCTGGAATCTCATCATAGTCTTCTTCTTCGGCCCCATACACAGGACGTTCAAAGTTAGGAGAGGGTACATGGTCATTGTATTCAACGAGTTTTTTTTAATTAATCTGTACATATGATTTATGATTGCTTTTAGAAACTGACACATATAACAAGTGATCATGCAAATTGAATTTCAGTTATTATTTATTTTAAAAGGTTTTTTTTTATTACCATTTTCCAAGAAAAAGAAAAAAAATAAAGACACAATTTGAGAAACAAAGACAACTTTTATTATTGATTTTAAAAAAAATCAAGGAAAACAGATAAGCCCATACAATATCAATACTTTCACCTTAGGCAGAGTGAAAGATTTTCAAAAAGATTAAAAAAACAAATTACTTTGAAACATGTATGCAAAAGGGAACATAATGTTGATCTAGTTCTGAACCCTAACTCCGTGCGTCACATAATTTGGCATTTTTGGCTCTGCTTCATCTTCCATAATGGCATTAATCCCAGAAACAGTTGGATGAAGATAACCCCCGCTACGAAAGATGTCTTAATACTTGCCTGCAGCAGACTTCGACTTCATGCTCTTACCTTTATCATTCTTCACAGAGAACCCCAAGCCAGCTCTACTCTTGTTTACAAGTGGACCAACAATCTGTCCCCATACTTCACTATGGCCATTATGCACAACCTGTTGAGCATCCTTGAACAAAGCCATAGAATTATCATTTCCTCTTATATTATCAATGGATAAAGCTTGGAACTGGGTTCCAACAGCAGCTTCATCCACCTCCACAATGCTGAAAGAGGACATATGAGATGTTAATAATGCTTGTTCTCCATTTATAATTACCACTTTTCCTTCACACACAAACTTCAACTTCTGGTGTAAAGTCGAAGTGACAACCCCTGCCTCATGTATCCACAGCCGTCCCAGAAAGCAGCTATAAGCAGGTACAATATCCATGACCTGGAAAGTAATCTGAAACAAATGTGGGCCTATATGAATAGGCAAGTCCACTTCACCAATAACAGATTTCCTTGATCCATCAAACGCTTTCACAATAATGCCACTTGGGCGCATGGGCGTTCCTTGATATTTCAACTTCATAAGCGTACTCCTTGGTATAACATTCAATGCGGATCCATTATCAATCAGCACATTGGATAATGAATCATTCTTGCAGTTCATAGAGATATGGAGGGCCAGATTGTAATTCCTTCCTTCATCAGGCAGTTCATCATCGCAGAAACCCAGGTTATTACATGATGTAATGTTCCCTACCATACTGCTGAATTGGTCTACTGGCATATCACTTTCCACGAAAGCTTGGTCCAATACCCTCATCAAATATTCTCTATGAGCAGAGGAGTTCATCAATAAAGCCAAGATAGATATTTTTAAGGAGTCTACAGTAGCTGATCTACAATTTTGTAGTAGCTCATCTTGATTATCTTCAAAATATCATCCACCTCTTTTTCTAGAGTAACTCCACTAGATTCACCCGTAGCCTTCTTGGGTTCAACATCTTCAACAGTTTTCTTTCCAGCATTATCATTTCCACGAACAATTGGTGCAAATACACGACCACTGCGGGTCACTCTGCTAGTCTCAGCAATATTTCCAACATTAGGCATTGGCTGGATGGGAACTTCCACACCATCCTCTAAAATCGTAGCATTATATTTATAGGGTACAACCTTATCTGACTTGTAGGGGACATGACCCGGCAAACTAATAACCAATGGAGTAATAGCTGGCTTGCTATGATATTCAAATTCAAAATGGGTAGGTTCACCAAAACAAGGCACAATAACATTTACTCCCTCTTCAACACATTCAGTCATTACATTGTCATCTTTGGAAAACATATCTTCATCTGAGGAGAATAACTCATCTGAAGAGGCATACTAATCATCCGACTCTTCTTCAGCCAAACAAACATCAATCTCATTAACCTCATAATAATCATCCCTTTGGCCTATAACCTTGATAGTTCGATTATCCAATAACAACTGAATACCTTTCCTAACAATTGAACATCCCCGGGAGTCCTGGCATCAAATTCCGCAAGATCCATACTGATGTTCTACCTGACCAGCCATGTGGCAGAAAGTAGCATGCAATTGTACGAGATCCTCATTCATATATTCCACATCAAAGATTCTGAACTCTCCGGGACATCCAGAAATCATGTTTACTTCCTCTTCATACTCCTCCCTAGGACTTATTTTGTGGATGAGGCCTTCATCCATCATCTCCTGCAAATCAGCCTTTATCTTGTCACAACCCTGTATATTTGTACTGCAAATTGCACAATCGGCATGGTCATGCGTATAGTATCTAAATTCAGAGGTCTGCATGCATTTTCACCAAATCTCCTCTAACCAATTTAATATCGAAAATCTGGAAGTCGCCTGGACAACCAGCCACCATGTTTACAACATTTAATCCTCCATGCTTAGGCAAAGAATTATCTTTCACATTAGGGCCAACATCCTTGAAATACAAGATACCAGACTTCACCAGTTTTTGTACTTCATTTTTCAAAGGATAATAGTTCTTAACATTGTGCCCTAGTGCTCCCTAATGAAAAGCACATGTTTGATCTGCCTTGTAATATCAAGGCAATGGTGATGGTACAGCGGGAGGTGATCTGGTCTAAACCAACTTCTTCTGAATTAACACTGAGAGTAATTCTGTATAACTCATTGGGATAGGGTCATAACTCTTTCTTCTCTGATTATACCCTTGGTTCCCCTGATGGGATGGTCTCTGATAAGCAATGGTGGTTGGAGCTACACTAACAACTTGAGTTACTGATACATCTTGTTGATGACGCTGATAATTTCTTCTAGGAGTGTTAACCTTCATCTCTTGCATAACAACATTTGCATCTCCTTCCTTCTTCTTGACAAACCCATAGGATGGCTTCTTCGCACTTCCAGAACTTTCACTTTTTGTTAAATGAACCTCTCTTACAGCCTCTTCTAAATGGATACCCATGCCCACCATTTCAGTAAAGTCACTTGGCGTACTCGCTACCATCCTCTCGTAATAGAAAGCACCCAGAGTCTTCAGGAAAATCTTAGTCATCTCCTTCTCTTCCATGGGAGGAATCACTTGGGCGGCTACCTCACGCCATCTCTGTGCATACTCTTTGAATGATTCCCTGTCCTTCTGGACCATGGACCTGAGCTGATCCCAGTTAGGCGCCATGTCTATGTTGTATTTGTATTGTCTGATAAATGCTTCTCCCAAGTCATTTAAAGTATGGATAATGACGCTGTCCAAACTCATATACCACTTCAGCGCAACACCAGTCAAACTATCCTGAAAAAAGTGAATCAGCAGACATTGATCATCAGTTTGGGTAGACATTCTTCTTACATACATCACAAGATGAGCACGAGGAGAAGTGTTTCCCTTGTACTTCTCGAATTCTGGGACCTTAAACTTCGCAAGTATCTTGACATTTGGAACCAAGCATAAATCATTCACATTCTGCCCAAACAATTCCTTTCCCTTGAGGGCCTTCATCTCCCTCTGCATCTTATCAAGCTGTTCTTGAAAATCATCCATTCTATCATAGAGACCCAGGTCTTCACTGGTGGAGGAAAAGGACGACACATATCATCATTAGCAAATGGAATCATATTCACCGAAGGAGGTGCAGCAGGAGCAACATGCACCACAGGAGGTGCAAGAGTAACAATAGTCTGAACAACTGGAGCATCTTGAGGACTAAGATTTAAACCTTCAGGCACACAGTTCCCTGACATTCCCCATGGACAACCTTGAGGCATGCGATTCTGAACAACAACTGGAGTAGCAGACACAGGAACAGTCGGAGCTTCAGTAGTAACCCTTATCTGTTGAGGTTGAACACTCGGTGGCTGATTCTGAGCAGCCACCAGAGATTCCACCAAAGCAGTGAGATTGGCCATGCCGGCCTTCAGAGTAGAAACTTCCTTGGGAAGCTCGCGATTCTCTTGTTCTAAGTTGTCCATCTTTCTTCTTAAATTAGCTCGAGTATTGTAGTGGTGAGACAACTTGCTGAACAAAGTAAAGAATCTTGGTAAGATACCTGGATATGCATAACAAATGCAAGAAATATGTACAATATGATGCATGATATGCAATGCACATGACTTATTTTTATTAATATTTCAAGGGACTTAAAGATTTATAGACACATTGCAAATATCAATGTAATAACACATTTGAAATACTGAAATGTTTTATTATAATAACTTCAAAATGGATTACAAGTTTCAATAATCCAAAGTACAAGATGAAAATAAAGTCTAAAACCCTAAGAAGTAAAGCTGATGGATATCACTCTATACGCTGGCGCTTCCCTGTAAGCCTGGAAATCTGAGCCTTCAACCTCTTGTTTTCTTCCGCATATCTGGTGGCAACCTCCTTCCAATCACCTGAATCATGAAGTGAGCAACTAGCATTTGACTGAGGCTTAGGAGAAAATAAATCCCCTTGCCTCTCCATCATCTCTACAGCCTGACTCTCAAAAATCTCAATCAAGTCGTCTTTCTCCTTCAAGTCTACTCTTAAGGAATTCTCTAAAGTTTGGCACTTATTCTTCCAAGCGTCCTTTTCCTGCTGCATCCTGACCAAAGCAAGCTATAGCTCTTCCACATCATCCATAAGGGAGGAGTGGTCTTCACAAAAAAATTAGGCATAGGTGCTTCCCAGGAATACGACATCTTCAACTGAATAACTCTTGTTTGGACCCACTGAAGATAAGGCTCCAAAGAAACAACCCCCCTAGGTCCCAGGTCTTTCTTACTCTTCCTATGAATGTGACGCCAGGCCTTCACAATATGCTCCCTAGCTTCCTTATGGTCTTCTCCCTCCTTTAGGAAGAAAATACTCAAATGAATATTATTTGGTTTATCCCTCATTGGATAACCAAGTTATCATCGTGCAAGAACAGGGTTGTAGTTAATTCCTCCCTTTGTACCAAGAAGAGGTACATTGGGGAAACTACCACAACTGTTGACAATCTCTACATCATGGTAAGCCCGATGATACCAATCAATATCTGAGTGAGTAAGTGCCATGATCTTAGGAGCCCAACGAGGTTCCTTCCTAACATCCCATAAAGCATCAGACTGAGGCATATGAGAAATAAACCATCGGTACAACAGAGGTGTGCAACAGATAATCATCCCCCCATGATAAGAATTCCGAAGATGAATAGAGTAATAAGCATCACCCAAAAATGTAGGAAATGGGTTTCCAATCATGAAGATCCTGATAACATTAATGTCAACAAACTTGTCCACATTAGGAAATAAAAACAACACGTAAGCAAGTAGAGCAAAGATGGCCTCAAAAGCGACTGTACTCTTCATCCTGGAAAAGTAACGAGCTTTCTCCAATAAGAACTGAGCTGGTAATCCTCTAATCCATCATTTAGTAGTCATATGGGCTTCAACCTCAGACTTCCCTAGATGGATCAAAGCAGCAATCTCATGTGGTTTTGGCTCACCCTCCAAACCAGTAAAAGGGACACGCTCAGTAATAGGTAAATCCAATAGATAAGAATACTCCTCTAGTGTATGAATCAATTTATAGTTAGGAAAAGTAAAGCAATGATACATCGGATCATAGAACTGGACCAAGGTCGAGAGAATACCCTCATTCATCCTAAGCTTCATGAGAGGTATGATGGATCCATACTTCTTCCGAAAATCTGTAGAACACTCAATCTCGGGAATTAGACTGATCAACTCATCTATCTTGGGATCTTTGAAAATGTATTTTCTGGTCTTTCTTTTTCCAGAATCCATGGTCAAAAAGTACATGAGATATTCACAAATGGTCAACTTTCAAATCCCTTGAAATAAAATTTCATCAAAAGATGCTTATGAGTGCATTGATGCATGATGCAACAATCACACACAAGATCATAAACATAGGGTTCATAGGTTCAACGTCACGAGCATGAGGTCGAAGGTACTACCCATAAGGTATGGTCTAAAAGTTATCACCTTCTGAACAAGGTTCTAGAGGTTCCCAGAGTCTACATCATTCCTTCAGATATTACCAACTTCCCAATTAACTCGGTAATTAATAATATTCTTAAGAAAAACTCTTCTGAGCGTAGTATCACGTGAAAACTATTTCCGGATTACTCTGTCATAGCTTCCGCACTACACCTAAAAGGCCAACATGGGTTAGGTATTCTACGCTCCTCAGCTTCAGCAGGCTCCCAGGTCGAAAGCAGTACGTCTTCTTGATTACTCGGTAAACAACACTACATTCCAAGGGGCCTCCACTGAGTGGGGGATCTCATGCCTCTTTTTTTGGGATTACTCCCTCAAAGTTAGCATGACTATACCTCCCGTCCTATCTTAAAGTTTGCCCATGTCCGGGTAAAGGATTTATAAGTAATCACCAAGCACCCTGAAAACCAGGAAAACCCAGACAAACATATATACAACATATAACACATAAACAACAACAACACATATACATATATAAACAAAGATAGGATCAACCCACTTAGGATATACCAGCAAGAGGTCAATCTTTCCCCAGTGAAGTTTCCATTTTCCTGTAGCGGTAGAAATGTTTAAGACTAAGCCATTGGATTGACTTGACTTATTCAGAGCAAAATAAAAATCACCACAACTCTTTATTGTTTCTAAAGGAAAGGGAAAAGAGCGAGTAACCCAAAAGAGAGGGGGAAAGATTCTAGGTAAGGGGTTTGGTTATGCAAAGGGAAGTTATTAACACCCTAAACATCTATGGTACTCTGTATGAACCTCTTTGTAAAACTATGTATATTTTGGCTATAAAATGTTGTATGTAAAATAGATGGTGGAGGTGAGAAAAGAAATATATTTTTTTATGATTTTTGCACCCGCCGCAGTTGTGAACCTTTAGTGCCTACGTACCACCTTTCATGCAATAGGGGATCAGGGTACACGTAGTTCACCTTTAAATTTTTTAAAACACAAGTGTGTTGGTTAATTTTATGAGATAAGACATCATCGTCATTGTCCGTGTGGAAAACATACTTACTACCCACAATCATGAGAAAGGAGAATTTGCATTATCTCAAAGTGGATGATATGGCTTGGATTTTAAAATCAACAATGCCTCACTCAACGCCCAAGTGGAAAATATCTCACTTCACTACATATTGTAGAAGTATAGTTGTTTTCATCACTACAAGGATTGACAAGAGTCCAATCTTTTGAGAACAGTTTTTAACGTAAAAAGCCAAAGTGGCAAAATGGTTTGAAATGAGATTGATTGACTTTTAGTCTTCTCACAAAAAATGCCAATGTATTATTGAGTTGATTGAAGTTTATTTATGAAAAGGTTTTGAAAATGCATGGACATAAGTCCAAGTTTATTATGAAAGTGTTCAAGTTAAAAAACAAGAAGAGTTTTCAAAAGGAGGGAGAAGATTTTTGAAATTAAAGAAGATGGGAGGAGATGAAGGGACTATCCTAAAGCATAAGGTAAAAGCTAAGGAAAAGAACCATCTAACCAATAAGAAGCCAATACTTGACATTATGAGTCAAGATAGAATTCCCATTTTATGGATTGAAACCAAGCAAGCAAAGATACCAGACCTCTTGAGAGAACTAAACTTCAAGTGTATTAAATCTTCACAAAAATTGGACAGAGTAACGGCTGTATACAGGTGAATTCTAGTGTGATACGGTGGCAGAACCGACTGTTTAATACTACTGGTTTTGCATTTTATATTCACAAATGTCACGGTAAGCAAGAGTTGCCACCGTCTTTTCTTTTATCCAACAAAGGAAAGGGTGAAAAGAACAAAAAAAAGACCTTTCCGAGAATTTTCTACGTAAGGGGGTAGATTATGGAAAGGGAAGGTGTTAGCACCCTTTCCATCAGTGGTTTTCCACAGGCTATTAAAGGTTTGTTCATTTTTTAAGATGCTTTTGTGCTTTGTGTTTGAAAATGTTTTGAAAACGCCTTAATACGGCGAACTTTGTAATGTTTCTCGGGATAGTGGAGAAAGTATACAAAGTGTTTTGAAATTGTTTTTGAAAAGTAGTTTTTGTGTAAGTGCAAAAAGTGTTTTTGAGGAAACTTATAACAGCTATCTACTTTTATACTCGAAAAGTATTATTCTTTTCCTCCTATCCTTTAGACAATGCTATCCTACTATTAGTGAGTAGGTAGCCCTTTCGTTGGATGTTTGAGGGACATCGAAGGGACGTTTACAGTCACGAAGGCAACTTGTGGAGACGCTTTATCATTTTTCTTTAGGGACTAGATCATTTACCGAAAATGAAAATGTAGGGTCATCGAGGTACTATGATCTTTTGATTTATGGGTCTTTGCTAAAGCGTTCCTACCTCATGACTGTTTTATTTCTGAAGGCAACCAAAGTGGGGTACCTGAGAGGTGTATATGTGTAAGTGTGTTATGTTCAGTTATTTTTGTCTTTTTTTTAAGGTTGCTAATGTTTGATTTCAGTCTTTTCATACACGCCTAGTTACTAGCAGTTAATATATACAAAAAATAAAGTGCGGAAAGTGTAAATCTAAACTATTACATGGCTTTCGGGGAGGGGGATATTTACAATGTACAAAAGTTGGGAGAAGGAAATTAAAGAAAGCAGATAAAATCCTATTAATTATTACATCCAGTATGCAGTTACATGAATATAAAGATGCGAAAAATAAATAACGCGTGAAAAGTTGAAAGTTCTTCTAAAACCTAATAAGAAAAATCTTTTTTGTTGTTTTTGATTTAAGAAAAATGATTAAATTAATCATCCTAAAGTCTACTTAGAAAATTAAATTAAGAAAAATAAACTAAGCCTTTTTTGTGGTTTTTTTATTATGAAAAGAAAGTAATTAGACTTAAATTCTAATTCATTTTTAATTAAGAAAAAGGTTAAAGTTTTAATTAATTAATTAATTTTTAAAAAAATAATTATTTAATTAAAAAAGTCTAAGCCTAAATTTTTTGTGATTTTTTTATTATTATAATTAAAATGGTTAAGAGATGAAATAATTAGATAAAGCAAAAAGAAAAGGAATTGGGCTTGACGGCTGAAGTAGAATGGGGGGAGGGGTGCAATTGAAATTTCGCTAAGCCCAGATTGTGAAGCCCAGGTCCATCCTTGGATCCAGTGTGGGCAATACTTGATGGTACATGGTATCTTATGTTCTAGATGTCATGCATTCCATGTAATTCCCCTAACCTTCTCCGAGGATATCCAGGAACTCATATACACACATTAGAACATTCAACAATTGATAAAAATAAAGATTCAAATTTGAGATTATACCAAAATGGTGATAGTTTGGATCCAGTGATCTGGGACCTTGCAAGCTTTGAGGATGGTTAGAACAAGTCCCTGGAAACCTCAAGAGCAATGTATGATTACTAGTTCGGACCAAAAGTACCTGTAAAGTGGGTTTTAAATTTTTACCGCTTTTGATAATTTTGAAAAAATGGTAGACTCTCTCTAGGTTGTGTAGGCGTGTTGAATTTCTTGTTAGATGCTTGTTTATAGAGAGAGGAATGAGGAGACAAGAAAACAAAGGTTTAAACAACATTAAAGCAAACGTTTCAAAGCCATGAATGAAATTTGTAACTTTGGCCAAAAACAAGGAAACTTGTCCTTTTTTGAATTTGAATGAATGTGGACACCTTTGCACGAAATTTTGTGGGCTAGGCTGTCCAAAACATCAACCCAAAGCTCAAAGCCCATTTCCAATTATTTTATACATTTCATTTTATATTTATTTGAAATAAATTAAAATAAATATGAATAAAATAGTTAGAAAATGAAAGGTATGGCAAGAATAATTTTAGAGGTCCTCTATAAACTTAGGAAGATGCTTGAAGTCCAAGAAATTGAGCCCTTTCCTTAAAACTTCAAGTTTGCTCAATGCATAATTCTTGAAAATTCCCAAATTTTCCCAACTTGGGCAAGCCATAACTTGCTCAATTTTTATCTCATGATGATGATCTAGGACTTTTTGGAAACCCTAAGATGTATAATTCAATCCCTTTTTTGATCAATTTTGCATTTGAAGATTTTATCTTGATGTAAATGGTCTTGAAAAAAAGTGCCTTTTGTTGACTTTTTGAAAATGACCTGAAATGTATAAGCTTGTATCTTTCAAATGGTGCATTTCTTGGACTATAGGGATGAATAGAAGTTGTAGGTAATTGGATTCTATTCAAAATGAGCTTTGGTTGGGAAAAAAATAGATGAAGTATAAGAAAGTTATGCCTGGTCAAAGTTTGGTTGACTTTTCCTATAGAAACCCTAATTAGCCATTCTTGACTTTTGATGAATTAAGAGCATTTCTTGAGGGATCATGATCAACCCTTGATAAAATGATGGATATCACTTCAAAATGTTGATGTTGACCAAAAATATTGAAGTTTGACTGTATATAGACCATAGTTGACTTTTGACCTAGTATAGTTGATTTTCAAGTATTTGAGCAATTGATTGAGCAAACTTGTAGTGCAAGGTATGAAATTTGTCATGGATAATCTTGAAGACATAATAGGACCATGAAAAACATTTGAGACCTTAACTAGAGGTTCATTACCTTAGGAGGAGAATTTATCTGGTCAATTCTTAGTCATCCTTGAGCAATTTGGGGACCTCAATGGGCATGCCTTGAGTAAAATGAGAGGGGAAATTTTGGGGTACAACATCCAAACTACAAACAAAGTATGTAATCACAATAACCAACATACAAAACAAACAAAAAACCCAATGTCTTGAGGTAAACCTCAAGAACTCTAGACAAAATATCAATTAAGGTCACAAGGTCTCCATCATAGGCCAAGGTTTCTAATCCTAAGTCCAAGAAGTCCAATACTCCATAATGCCAAGGATAGTAACCAAGTAGTCCAAGTATCATTAAATATTTTTATGGTTCATGTTGATTATTAAGTATCTTAAAAAATAAAAGAAAAGCTCAAGTGAGCAAAGATGAAAATAACATGAAATGTAAATGCTAAAGTAAATGGTACATAAAGCATAAAAAAATAAAAGCATAAAGTAAATTCAATTGTTAGAAATTAGTGGTTAGTTGGATGACCATCTTGGAACTTGAATTTGGAACTTATTAGAGGATTGGTAGAACCAAATCTTCCACACAACAAGTTGCATTTGCTTTTTTGTCAAGGATATCATCCATTTTGGAATCCTAAAAAAAGTAACATTTAATGATCAATGATGTTTAGGTGATCCATGTTGACGAAAAGTGATGTAGATCCATTAGAGGATTGGTAGAACAAAAGCCTCCACACAATAAATCTCAAGGTTATTGGATCAAAGAGATCAAATTAACATACTTGGGCTTGCAAACATAGGTTTGGTCCATCAATAATCATTTATTCGAATTGGGACAAAATTTAGTGCTATGTTAAGCAATCGTAAGTGGACTTATATAGAAGTCGCACCTATTTTGAGGCCGGTCAATAGCAATTTATGTACTTCATGTTTGGATAAATGATATAGAGATCATCATCCCTTAACATGTAGCACAATCAAAAAGAAAGGGATAAGATGAAGAAGGGTGGGAAAGAATATACAAACCACATTTGGATTATAATTTAATCAAACTATTATTAAAATCATTCATCCATTTTTATGGAGTTAGACTCAACACCATGGATCCAATGATGTTAATAAAGTTCATGATCAAAAATTCAACCCAAGATCAGCCAGAAAATAATCACAAAATAATATTACATTTAATATATATATATATATATATATATATATATATATATATATATATATATATATATATATATATATATATATATATATATATATATATATATATATTAAAAAGGGTTTTAAAATGTTTTAAAATAGAAATAAGAGATAAAAATATTAACTATGTTCAAATTAATCAAGAAATATGAAGTAAGACCATAGAAAAATCAGAGATGAAGTCAAATATTTTTATAAAATTTTTGGTAATTTTTTAAAGTCGGAAACTATTTTTAAAATCAAAAGAAATGAGTAAAATAAACCAAAATGATAAAAAATAAAAAATCAGAAATAAAAAATAAATAAGGTCACCAATATTTGTCACAATACCATTGGATCATTCCAATTTTTTTTCCAGAATTTGAAAAAGCATAAAAGTATTTTTAAACATTTAAAACAACTCAAATAAAGTGAAATTTTATAAAAAATATCAAAACAAAAAATAAAAATGTGAAAAAATAAAAATCAGAAAGAGAAAAATCAAAAATATTTTTCATAATTTTTTCAGACTTTTTGGACTTAAAATGAATTTTCTATGATTTTTTGATGTTTAAATCAATTAAAATAAAAATCAGAAAATAAAATATCAAACTAAAACAATATGGGTCATCTGATCGATGTCAAAACGCGTTAGTAAATAGATCAAGTGAACCTGGCGCATTGTGCTTGTTATGGACTTTAGTGAACAAAACACTGGATTCAATATAAAATCAGAAATTCAAAAAGAACAAATGGCACGCCATCATTGGTTGGAAGATGACACGTTGGTTATCTTCAACCTCCAGCAAGTCCCAAAACCAGGTCACTCAAACTGTAAAATTAGAGCACAAGACCTATGCCATTCACTTCGTCTCATCAAGACGAATAAAACCACACCTCCGCGACAAATTTATATAAACTGTAGCCCAAGCAATTTGGAAGGAATGTTTTGAAAAGGAATTTGAAATTTCATGGTCAAAACGTGTTTCCAGTTAAAAGCAAGTAATGCAACTAGAACTAGGGCAATGGGAGCTTCACAATGATGTTAAAGTTTGGAAGAATTGATGGAGAAATCTACCTATTGAAGTTGAGTTACAGAGCTCTGAAACTGGACTTCTATGGATCAATATAGGTCACGATTCTTGAAGGTAATTGTATGGTTAGCTTCAGGGAAGATCAAGGAAGGTGAATTGATAGAAAAGATGGATTGAAAAAGGCTTGAACACTGATTTCGAAGTTGCAGAAAAGTGAGTTATGGAATGATTTTGGCAGGGTGATTTTGGCTGTTCAAGCTTGAGGAAATGAATGAGGGATGACTCTCTATTTATAGGGAATCAAATGGAATGTTCAAGTGTGTGAAATGATGAAGTTTGGAGGGAAATCGTGTGAAGTTGCAAACAAGAAAGGTGTGACTTCTATTTTGATCAAAACTCATCCAACATGCGTGTTTTTCTATGCTAATCACTTCTAGAAGTTCACTAAACATGTTTAGAAGCAAAAACACGCAGAAAAATTGTGTTTAGAAGCTAAATCAAGTATTTCAAATTCTGAATTTTGAAGAAACTTCAGTTTCAAGTTACAAAGTTCAAATCAATGGCATTCTCAGCTCAAGGGGTCTTTGGGCATGATTCTTGAAGATTTAGAAATATGAGATTACAAGATTTTCAATGGGAAAATAATGGAATCAAATGGATGTTTGAGCTTAAAGTTGCAATAAGTCAAAGTTGGGAAAAATAAGTTGACTTTCCACACTTGGAAATATTTCAAGTTTTTCTTCAAAAGTTTCATCCAAACATGGCCTTCCACTTGGAATTTTCTCCTCACCAAAAAACATGGCATGAAGTAGATATCTTGAATGTAATTTTGAGACTTGAACCATTCAAAATCTCCAAAAATTGAGAGAGTTATGAATTGTTAAAGTTGGTAAAAAATCATGAAATGACCTATAATCTTTTGAATCCTTAGGGAATCTTCTATCCATTTTCTCACTTTTCACATAAAAGAAGGAGTAAATTTCACATCCTCAATATCATTGTGGAAAAAGAGTGGGCTCAAGGTTATAAAAATTGACCAAGATATTATCATTTGAAGTCACACATGGGAAATTGGGGGTTCATCTGGAGGACTTGTAATCTTTCTTCATCATCAAGTTTCTTCCCCATGAAAACTCCTTGAAAATTTTGAAGTGGTTTGTTAATAACCCTTTGAAGAGAAGGATGTCTTTGGAATCACTCAAAAATACCAAAAGATGAGAAAGATATAGTTCTTTGAAGTTCAAACCCTAACTAATATATCAAGAAAATGCTTTGAGGAACTTTGACAATTTTAAACAACCTTCTTGTACCAACACTTTTTATTTATGAATAGAAGTTGTTAAGGATGATAATAAGAACTCATAGCAACCAAAACCACTTCCATATCTTGAGAATTGATATAAATATGCACTTGTGACCAATGGGAACAAGGCCTTGTCCAATCATGACAACTTCCTCAATCAACCCCTTGTACTTTTGAATCAATCTTGATAAATTTGAAATATGGTGAACCAAAATAAAACTTGTCATGCCATTTCTTCCAAAACAATTTCAATGGTGAGGTTTGAATTTCTCAAGCTTTATTGACTAGGGCATTGAAATAAACCCATGAACCCATGGATCAACTTGCTAAGCCATATTGCCTTTACTTACATTATTAGCAAGTAAGACAAAACAAAATTGAATTTTATTACATAAAAGGAAAATAATAAAAAAATATGCATGATCACAAAAGAAAAACAAGTCAAGGTGCTTGGTGATTCCTCAAAGAGCAGAGCTAAATATAGGGAGGAGAACCAAAAGCCCTAATATGATCTTGTTGTGATTGAATCAATATGGTATGATGAAGGGATATTAGGGGCAAAAATTGGGGTACAACAACCGCACTAAGGCATTTCAAAAAAAATTTCAAACATACAAAGCACAAAGGTATTTCAAAATGATCAAACCTCTATGAGCCTGTAGGTAACTACGGATGGAAAGGGTGCTAACACCCTCCCTTTCCATAATCTACCCCCCTTACTCAGAAAATTCTCAAAAAGGTATTTTTCTGTTTTTTTCACCCTTTCCTTAATTTGGATAAAATAAAAGTTGGTGGCGACTCTTGCTTACCGCGACATTTGAAAACACAAACGCAAAACCAGTATATAACTGTCGGTTCTGCCACCATATCATAGAACCGGCGACTCTGATGGGGAGTATAGAAAGTGGGGTTACCTTAGAGTATAGTTCATTATAAATTTCTTTAACTTGTATGCTTTGTTTGATTTACTTTTGAGGGCTTTGTTTAGGTTGTTATTAAAGATCCTACACTCGGATATGTGGCACCTTTTAGGTAAGTAGCAATATATATCGTGGAAACTGTGCGGGGTATACCGACACGGTCAAAGCGATAACTATGTTGATGTGACACTTTGGTTGGTACCGGTATCCCTTGAGTAGTCAAGGAGAATACAGGGCCGCTGTGTGGTGTCATAAAGCATCAATTGACCTTAGAACCTTTGTGATCGGTGGATCTGGAACTGACTGTTTAACGCTGGTTCGCGAAATGTCGCGGTAAGCAAGAGTCGCCACCGTCTTTTATTTTCTCCAAATGGAAAGGACAAAAGCACAGAAAAATTCCTTAAAGAGATTGCTCTCGGTTCGGGAGGTAGATTATAGAAAGGGAAGGTGTTAGCACCCTTTCTATCCATGGTTATCCATGGGTTCTTAGATACTTGCTCATTGTGTTTTCAAAATGGTTTGTTTGCTTTTCAATGTGGGTTTTAAAAAAGTTTCTTTGAAAATTCCAGTTCGACTCTTGTATCGGTCCTCAAGAGTGTTTGAAAAATTGCTTTCGAAAGCTTTTTGAAAATGTGTTAGTGTGAAAAGTATTTTTTTGATTTGTTTTGAAGTTTAGAGCGAGTATCTAGAGTCGTCTACCTACCCTAAGGAATTCGTCTGGGTAAATGTCCTTTAAAGTAGTGCCATCCCACCATTGAGAGGTAGGTAGCACCACCGTTGGAGGTGTTCGGGTCAATTCGAGGTTCGGGACATGGTGATCACCAGAGCAATGGGAAGACACCTTAGAAGCTACCCTCATGCTAGGTTCCCAGATCATGAGGACTTACTAAGACATCCTCTACTCGACGATCACCTTTCGAGGCAAGGCAACAGTGAGGCGTACCCTAGGGGTGGTGTGTGATTTGTGTGTCGTTTTCATTGATATTTATCTTGTCATGTTCATTGTGATCTACGCTTGATTTTATTTAAGGCCATACATTCTTTCATGCTTTTTTGTTAACAGTTTAAAAAGTTTGTGGGAATTAAATCTAAAGCTATTACAACGGCGCGGGTCCACATCGCCAAAATTAAACCGGACCCGATTTGACAAAAAAAATAAATAAAGCAAAGAAATAAAAGTGCGAGAAGTTAAATTGTCCGAGTTACATGGCTTTGGGAGAGGTACATGATTATTTGAATGAAATAATAGTAAATATGCGAAATTAAATAAATTACGAACGAGGGCGTTGGACCCTTTTGCAAAATATTATTAATAAGGAATTAAAATTAAAATTAAAGGAAAATGTTTTATGTATTTTTATGTTTTTTAAGTTTTAACAGAAAAAAAAGAATTAATTAAAATTAACTAACCCTAATTCTAATGGTTTTTAAGTTTGTTATGAAAATATTAAAATATAACCTAAATTAAACCTAAGTTAATTTATGTACAATTTAATTATGAAAATAAAATAAGTAAATAATATTATGGTAAAAAAGGGAAAAAAGATTAAAAGGAAAAATTATCAATTACCTAATTCTATGTTTTTTTTTTGATTTATTAAAAAGAATTAAAATTGCAAAAACCCTAATTATACTAAATTCAATTATACAATTTATTTATGAAAATAATTAAAATAAAAATATTTATTACATTTTTGTCTTTTTCTGATTTTTTTATGATGTTTTTTTATATTTTGTAGAAAAATAATTAATTTAAACAAATAAAGAAAATAAAATAACCATTAAAAATAAAATAAGAAAAATATAAAGAAAGCAAACCAGGGGGGGGGGGGGTTCAGGCCCCAATTGTGAGGTCTTTTGTTAGCAACTCAGGCCCATTAAGAATGGCCTGGTGGACCTTTTTGAGTCACATGTAGTGCGTTGACTAAGGCATAACGTGTTCGTTGAATCCACGCCTTTGATCTGGTTCTAACATGCATGTGGATGGATAGATGAGGAGGACGTATGGTAGTCCTTAAGATTGTGCCTGCATAGGAATTTGGATTGAAAAATATTATGAAGATTATACAGACCTGGGATTCGAACCCAGGTCTTGGACGTCAATGCATTGATAGCTTGCCAGCTGAGCCATGAAACGTATGTTAATATATTACAACAAACAAATAACAAAAAGAAAAACAAACGCATTAGTGGTTTAACGCGCCACTTTTTTAAACGGACCAACCACTTGATGCCACGACTCCATCTTCTCCACGCGTTTTTTTCTTTTTTCTGAAACAAGAACGTATGGCAACGGTTTTCCACGCGTTGCAGAAGATGGCTTTAGAAAAAATAGCGAATAGCGCTATATAGTTCATAAATTGATCGCGAGGCTTGGTCCATGTTCGTCCCAATGCGTAGAATCCAATGGTATTAGTCTCAGCCTCCAATTTTGCCTTATTGCAAAAGCCCTAATTTATCCTCCTGAAAACCCTAGAAAGCTAACATGGTAGAATCATATTGAGAGCGCAAAAACACAATCAAATGGTACAGTTAGCATCAGAAAACATCAATGAGTAACAATCCATAACAAAAATGAAATGATTATGCTTTAAAACTAAAATACGATTAAGCAAGTTTCTTGATGCAGTTTACGTTCAATCTACCAATTCTTGGAGTTTTGATGGTGGTTAATGAGTGAGAATCGTTCAGTGAGACTTGAGGATGCTATTGGGATAGTTGTTGTGCCTTGAATCGCCTCCTAAAGCTGATTTCAGATTTGAGTTCTTAAGCCAAATTTCCAAGTTTGTATCTTATTCTTCTGCGCAGCTTTTTTAGTCTTCTAGCATTAGGTTTATGATCTAGTATTTGTATGGAATGCATTAGGTTAGAAACATTGCCCAAAATCTCTTGAATTCATGAATTGGAGATTTGATTTGTTAAGGATCTTTTTTGAATCTTTTTCACATGTTCTTGTATCAACTTGCATCCAATCACCTCAAATCTTTCCTAATTAGCATGTGCACGAAATCTTGACCTTAAAACATGTATAAAAAGATTGGTTTAGGCAAGTTAGATATTTTTCATGTATTTAAATAATTTAAGTGAATTAATATAAATAATAATTCAAATAAATAAATAAAAAATGAGAAAATACTTCCCTTTGGGCCAAGTGGTCGTGCATATGCTTGGAATGATGAATCATGGAAGAAAAATGGGCCCATTAGCATTTTTAGGTCATTTGGATTAATGTTGACTTTTCAAAATATCCAAAACTTTCCCAACTTCCACAAGGCATAACTTGCTCAATTTTTAAGCTTTTCTCATGTTCTTGGACATTTTGGAAAGGTCTTTGAGTCCTTTAACCAATGCCTTTGGTCCCATGTCATTTTGATTTACCAATCTCAAGTTATGGCCTTTGACTTAAAGTCCCTTTTTGTTGACTTTTGAAAATGACCTATAATGTTGAAATTGATAACTTTTTGTGAGAGCATTTCTTGGACTTGGAATATGAAGATGAATTGTAGGAAATGTCTCTCTCTTCAAAATGAGCTTTGGATGGGATTTTTCTGATAATCCATGTGAAAGTTATGCCCTGGTCAATTTCAGTTGACTTTTTCAGCTGTCCAAATATAGTAACTTTTGCATCTTTGATGATTTCTGAGCCAAATTTTGAGAATCATGATCAAGCATTGATCAAATGATGTTTGTGGCTTCCAAATGATATGTTGACCAAAAATTTGAACTTTTGACTGTCAAATGACCATTTTGCCCCTACAGTTGATTGTAGTGCAATTAGGGTTTTGACTGTGCAATTTTGAGCTGAATGCCTTGAAACTTGATATGGGGATGCTTGACCACATTTGTAGGCATGTGAGACTTGATTGGACCTTTGAAACCTTCAATTTCTTGATCAGAACACAAACCCTAGTTTTGACTGTATAGGGGATCTTTGCACTGTGCAATTCTTGGGGAACTTTGCAGCTTGGCTTGGCAATTCCTTTGAGAATATGGGAGGGCAAATTTTGGGGTGCAACAGTTGCCCCTGTTCAATCTTCTTAGACCTGAGGATGCAGATTGGCTGACGCGCCTTTCGTAATCCGAGGGTAGGAGATGATTGGACACTAGAGTGCCCAGAAATTTGCGCTCACATGTTAGCAGTGTGATGGGGGAATGGGCTTATAGATGCCATTTAGGGGTTGCTGGATAGGATGATGGGCTTATAGATGCCATCTGGATGTTGATCGCGTGGGAGATTCCTTAGCGGGAACCTGCATACCTGCAAAACAGAAAATGAATACCTGACACGTTGCAGGAACTGATCTTTAGATGCTTGGTATAGATATGTCCTGACTGGTTACAGAAGCTGGGTCTGGAGCTGCCAAAAGATGATGAATGAACCAGGGATGGTTACTGCCTTAGCATGAATGATAAGAGAACCTTGGGTGATTTTAACTTCAACAACGCTCGTTGAGAAAATCTTGATGGGGATTATTATCTTCGCAGTATTGGGAAGAGAACCATAGGCAATTATAATCTGAAAGGAATGGTCACCTCACTCAACGTCGGAGAGGGAAACATCTGAAAAGGACTTACCACCTCACACACCGTCGGAGAGGGAACCATAAGAGACTATCACCTCACACTCATCGTCGGAGAGGGAAACATCTGAAAAGGACTTACTACCTCACACACCGTTGGAGAGGGAACCATAGGAGACTATCACCTCACACTCATCGTCGGAGAGGGAAACATCTGAAAAGGACTTACTACCTCACACACCGTTGGATAGGGAACCATAGGAGACTATCACCTCACACTCATCGTCGGAGAGGGAAACATCTGAAAAGGACTTACTACCTCACACACCGTTGGAGAGGGAACCATAGGAGACTATCACCTCACACTCATCGTCGGAGAGGGAAACATCTGAAAAAGGAATTACCACCTCACGCACTTGTCGGAGAGGGGACCATAGGAGACTATCACCTCACACTCATCGTCGGAGAGAGAAACATCTGAAAAGGGAATTACCACCTCACGCACTTGTCGGAGAGGGGACCATAGGAGACTATCACCTCACACTCATCGTCAGAGAGAGAAACATCTGAAAAGGACTTACTACCTCACACACCGTTGGAGAGGGAACCATAGGAGACTATCACCTCACACTCATCGTCGGAGAGGGAAACATCTGAAAAGGACTTACCACCTCACACACCATCGGAGAGGGAACCATAAGAGACTATCACCTCACACTCATCGTCGGAGAGGGAAACATCACTTCTGCTGAGTCTTTATCAGAAAAATCTGTTGGGAGTCGATTTAGCTGGACCGGACAAGGTCTTGTAATGTCTTTAACTGGAATAAGTGTCAGAACGTTGCCATATCTGGTTCATATCTGGACTATATCTAGAAGGAAATCTGGAAGCAGCATCAGAACGTCACCATATCTGGTTTACATCTGAAACTATATCTGTAAGGAAATCTGGAAGCAGTATCAGAACGTCACCCTATCTGGTTTACATCTGAAACTATATCTAGAAGGAACTCTGGAAGCAGCATCAGAACGTCACCATATCTGGGTCATATCTGAAACTATATCTAGAAGGATATCTGGAAGCAGTATAAGAACGTCACCATCTCTGGGTCATATCTGAAACTATATCTAGAAGGATATCTGGAAGCAGTATCAGAATGTCACCATCTCTGGGTCATATCTGAAACTATATCTAGAAGGATATCTGGAAGCAGTATCAGAACGTCACCATCTCTGGGTCATATCTGAAACTATATCTAGAAGGATATCTGGAAGCAGTATCAGAACGTCACCATCTCTGGGTCATATCTGAAACTATATCTAGAAGGATATCTGGAAGCAGTATCAGAACGTCACCATCTCTGGGTCATATCTGAAACTATATCTAGAAGGATATCTGGAAGCAGTATCAGAACGTCACCATCTCTGGGTCATATCTGAAACTATATCTAGAAGGATATCTGGAAGCAGTATCAGAACGTCACCATCTCTGGGTCATATCTGAAACTATATCTAGAAGGATATCTGGAAGCAGTATCAGAACGTCACCATCTCTGGATCATATCTGAAACTATATCTAGAAAGAATTGCGATAGTTGGTAGTAATCATTTTTGTATTGATCTTTTTCCTGAAAAGGCAAAACATAATTGTATGCAAAATCATGATGCATGAACTGTATGTCTTCAAAATTAATGAGATTCGTGCCATATGATGCATATGCATGCTATAATGTACGAAGATGTGATGTTTATGAATATGTTTTTGTCTAAGAAAATAAATCCTTGACGGGTGCCGGGAAGTCACTCCTGGGCTGATGTTGAAGAATAGGTTTTGCTTCCACTGGGGGTGATAGTTGCAAGTATACCGGTAGGAGAAGATAACTCCGTTGGGGAATAAACTTGGCAAATGACGGATTCTGCGGGGAGAAAAGATACTCTAGCGTCCATGCTGGGAAGCAATACTCTGTGGGGATAGAGATGATTTGCTGAGTTGTTGGTAATAACTTGCTGGGGATACCCTTGTTGTATTGGAAGTATTGATGGACTTCGCTGGGGTTAGGAAGGAACTACGTTGACGACGACCTTTCTGTGGCTTTTGGCTGAGGATAACCCAGTTATATCCTATTGAGGAAATAACTCTTTAAGTCAAGACGGACGGCGCGTTCGTGTTCTGCGAGGGGATAAGCTTCCGGAATCTACTGGGGATATGCTTACTGCTTGGGGATACGAGTTCCATATTTCCTGGGGAACTGGATTGGACTCTCCTAGGGGAGTATTGAACTGTATTGGTTATGTTCTTCAACGGACCCTACCTTGACACCTTAGAGGACAGAGCAATCAGATTGCTTAGACCTCCCATTATTGCCCCTGTTTCCGATGTGGGATGCTGATAATTGTTGAGGGTCAAACCTTCTTCTGGTAGGCAGATGGCAGGACATAGTCGTACGCTTTAATCCCTAACTTTTGCCTGGACCGCCCTTTCGGGTTTTCAGTCCACCGGGATACCCATTTTTGCCCAAGCCGCCTTTTCAGGTTTTCGACTTGCCGGGTGTACAGATTTTTTCATTTCATCCCTTATTTTGCCCGAACCCTTTTGGTTCGCCGGGAAGCCCTTATTTTTGCCTAGGTATGTCAACCTAGCGGGTCTTTGATGATGCGTAGTATTTTTTCCGACTATGTCCATGCTTTCAGGATGTAGGGAGTTTCCCCTGTTAGCAGTGTTTTGTCATGCCACCAGAAGGTATTTGATCAGGCAAGATTCGTTATCAGAATGCCCCAAGTGATTCAGGTGGAGATTTGCCCTAGGCTATTTGCCTTTGAGAGATTCTCCGAATCTTGATTGGATTGCCCCAGATAATGGACCAAGATCAGGTCTGCCCCTTGATTGGAAGTGCTTTTGCTCACTAGGTATTCTTCGTACGAATTTTCCTGCTGTTCAAACAAATATTCATATGCCAACAAGGTTATGTTAAAAATGCAAAGCTTATGTCTGTCTTGAAGATTTTAAAAATGCATTCTTTTTCATAAAACAAGTGATTGTTTGTAAAACGTGATGTCAACTCCGTATTTTACCGTAGGCCTTCAGGAGTCAGGATACCTTTCGTAACAGTATGCTTTCGAACTAACCCATGCTTCAGCTAGGACTTTTGAGGGTTATAACGTGGCCTGGTTCACGGTTTAAGAAACAAAGGATAAAGGCTCAAATTATTTGTACCCACCCGCTCTTCGTGATGTTCTCCAAACCTAAACTCAGTTGATCATACGTCAGACTTTGTTTGAGTCTTTGCTTTGATATACTAGTGATGATTCGGATATTGAACGTTTATTTGAATAGGCAGTCATCTCTTTTTTTTCTGAGGGTTTGTAGGACCTCTTTCTTTTTTGATTTTTGTTATCCCTTTCTTTTTTTGCCTGAACTGTTTCCTTTTTTGGAATTATAGTCAGCGGGATGCCCCAGTTTTGTAAGTCTCCTTCATGGGTTTTGACTTAATGGGCTTTAGTTTTTTGATTTTTTTTTTGATAATGACTGCCTGTCCTTATGATTGTTCGGAACCATCACTGTCTTTTGTTTTTGGAAAGACTCATTTGGTGCCATTCGTTGTGCACTTGGATCAACTGAGGAGACTACCCTGCCCCAGGTTATGATTAAGGGTTTCAATTTTCGAAAATAAAACTCCTACTTCTTTGGCTCAGAGGGGTTGACGAGGGATTATCTTCCTTATAACTCCAGTGTTTAGGGATTGAAACAATGCCTGTACCTCATCAGCAGGGTCTGTTCAAAAGCATACTGCAGATTATGGTATCGTTTTCGTCATCCTCCCTCAAGAGGCTTAGAATTATTAACCAAGAGTTGATCATCAGAAAAAATATGAAAAGAATTTTGAATATAATGAAAACACTTGTATTAATTCCCAAAACAGACATATGCGATGCATTAATAGAATAAAAGAGTTTGCTATGACATTAATTGTTTGTATAAGCAAAGAAAAATACAACTCAAAAATCCAAATAAACAAAAGGCTTCAATGATTGGGCAACGGAGCAGTGATTATGTTCGGAGTCTCCGGCACTTCGAACTGAATCTCTCCGGCGTCGATCATATCTTGGATCTTGTTCTTGAGAGGCCAGCAGTTGTCCGTAGTATGCCCCGGGCTATCAGAATGATACGCGCACCTATCATTGGGATGATAGTTGGGAGCAGAAGTGTTCAGATTCCGGAGAGGAGTCCTTAAGGTGATCAGCCCTGCCTTCAACATTTGTTGCAGTGCTTGATCCAGCGACATGTTGATTTTGGTGTACTGTCGTTTCTCCTTGCGCTGCTGCCCCTGTCCTTGTTGAGCAGGTCCAAGATTGGAGATCTGGATTGCCCCTACCTCATGACGGCTCTTTTTACTGTGCACAGCATTGGATTCTTTCTTTCCATGATGAGGCTTTTTATCAGAAGGTGCAGCCTCTTGAATTTTCCCAGACCGGATGCCAGCTTCTATTCGCTCTCCAGTCAAGATAAGATCTGTGAATCCAGCAGACGAATTCCCAATTAGGTGGTTGTAGAACGGCCCAGATAGGGTCCCCAAGAACATATCGACAAGTTCCCGATCAGTCAAAGGTGGTTGTACCCTTCCAGCAAGATCCCTCCATTTCTGCGCATATTCTTTAAAACCTTCACTTGATCCTAACGACATACCCTGGAGTTGGGTACGCGTAGGAGCAAGGTCGGCATTATATTGATACTGCTTGTAGAAAGCAGTAGCCAACTCCTCCCAGTTACGAACCTTGGTCCCATCTAACTGATAGAACCATTCGAGATGAGTCCCTGAAAGACTCTCCTGGAAGAAGTGGATCCACAAATTCTTGTCCACCGTATATGGTTGAATCTTCCGAACATAGGACCTGAGATGTAACTTGGGACAAGACGCCCCGTCATATTTAGTGAAGGATGGTGCTTTGAACTTCCGAGGGATGATTACACCAGTAGACAAACCCAGATCTCCAAAATCCAGCCCGGGTACCTGTTGGATCTCCATAGCATTCAGCCTATCCTCCAACTGTTTGTACTTGTCCTCAGCCGGAGGGTACTGTTCGTCGTTGAAATCTGTCTCGTTGTCGGAGACCACTGGACTGGGAACCCTTTCCCCCTGATGACTACCTTCCCTCACAGATGGAGTTGTCCTCTCAGTTTGAATCTGCGGTGCATTCCCAGATCTACGTCTAGGGCCGAACAAAACAGTCCTCCTCTTCTTCTTTTCTTTCTTCAAGAGCAGAGCCTTCAGATCTTGCTGCCCCTGGGTCAAATTCATGATCAACCCTTGGAACTGGGCATTCTGAGCCTGGAGGGCCTTGATGGACTGCTCAGCTGATGATTCAGGATTCATGACGATCGGCTGAAATAAACAGCGGAGAAGGGTAAGCAACCTGTCAAAGGGACACCTGCAATGCAATGAGATGTATGACGTGTATGCAATGATTTCAAGGACCTCGCGGGATAAACAGAGAAATTGTTAGAGTTGAGAACCGGTAACTTGATTGAAGGAACTTCCTGTTGTAGAGAGCCCTTCTTCAAGGGTCAAAAGCTCACCATATCCAGTGGGTCATAGCCCCTGACAACCTTGGCTAGAGGAAAATAAATCCTCTTTGCCCCTTCTAGATGTTTGATTTATCATGACCTGCATCACAAGCCCTTGAGATCCTTGAAATGGGTTAGGATGTATGCAATGGTATGATGTCATGCTATGCATGGGGTGATGTGGGTAAACCCTGTTATGAGTCCCAATTAAGGACTATAAACAGACCCTGCAAGAAATTCAGTATATTTTGTTATGAGTCCCAATTAAGGACTATAAACAAAACCTGCAAGATATCTAGTAAACCCTGTTATGAGTCCCAGTTAAGGACTATAAATAAAACCTGCAAGAAATTTGGTAAATCTTGTTATGAGTCCCAGTTAAGGACTATAAACAAAACCTGCAAGAAATTTGGTAAACCTTGTCATGAGTCCTAGTTAAGGACTATAAACAAAACCTGCAAGTAGTTCATGTGTCAGCTAACAAGCATGCAAGTAGGCAAGTACAAAGGCACACAAGTCACACAAGAGAAACCCTTAGGGTTTAAGCCAGCATGGGGTCTGGGTAGTACCCTCTTGAAGTTGGTGGGCTCAACCTGTCCTATTAGAAGTAACCGGGTTCTAAGGGGATCCCAATATCATTGACTACCCTCAATCGGTCATAACTCCAGCATCGCAATCTTTTCTTGCGGTCAGAACCATCACGAGAGTTTAGCCTCAATGGGCGTAGCATACTGCTACTGTTCTAATGGCCAAGTTGTGTCATTTAGGGTTCTAAGGTCTGTTGGTGCTTAATGACTCCTTAGAAGACCCATATTCTCCTCGTTGCAACACAAGGGATATCGGTACAGACCAAGGTGCCACACCAACGTAGCCACTGTTTCACCCGTGTCGGTCTACGCCGGACAGGTCCCTCACAGCTTATGCTACCTAAACAGGGTATCCCCAGATCCGGGTTAGGATCTATGTAACTCCGATACAACCCACAATAGTAAAGCAAGCAAAGAAGACAATTTAAAACACAGTGATCTTAATCCTAAGGTACACCTCACTTTAAGTTTAGTCCCCAGCAGAGTCGCCAGTTCTGTGATCGGTGGATCTGGAACTGACTGTTTAACGCTGGTTCGCGAAATGTCGCGGTAAGCAAGAGTCGCCACCGTCTTTTATTTTCTCCAAATGGAAAGGACAAAAGCACAGAAAAATTCCTTAAAGAGATTGCTCTCGGTTCGGGAGGTAGATTATAGAAAGGGAAGGTGTTAGCACCCTTTCTATACATGGTTATCCATGGGCTCTTAGATACTTGCTCATTGTGTTTTCAAAATGGTTTGTTTGCTTTTCAATGTGGGTTTTAAAAAAGTTTCTTTGAAAATTCCAGTTCGACTCTTGTATCGGTCCTCAAGAGTGTTTGAAAAATTGCTTTCGAAAGCTTTTTGAAAATGTGTTAGTGTGAAAAGTATTTTTTTGATTTATTTTGAAGTTTAGAGCGAGTATCTAGAGTCGTCTACCTACCCTAAGGAATTCGTCTGGGTAAATGTCCTTTAAAGTAGTGCCATCCCACCATTGAGAGGTAGGTAGCACCACCGTTGGAGGTGTTCGGGTCAATTCGAGGTTCGGGACATGGTGATCACCAGAGCAATGGGAAGACACCTTAGAAGCTACCCTCATGCCAGGTTCCCAGATCATGAGGACTTACTAAGACATCCTCTACTCGACGATCACCTTTCGAGGCAAGGCAACAGTGAGGCGTACCCTAGGGGTGGTGTGTGATTTGTGTGTCGTTTTCATTGATATTTATCTTGTCATGTTCATTGTGATCTACGCTTGATTTTATTTAAGGCCATACATTCTTTCATGCTTTTTTGTTAACAGTTTAAAAAGTTTGCGGGAATTAAATCTAAAGCTATTACAACGGTGCGGGTCCACATCGCCAAAATTAAACCGGACCCGATTTGACAAAAAAAATAAATAAAGCAAAGAAATAAAAGTGCGAGAAGTTAAATTGTCCGAGTTACATGGCTTTGGGAGAGGTACATGATTATTTGAATGAAATAAAAGTAAATATGCGAAATTAAATAAATTACGAACGAGGGCGTTGGACCCTTTTGCAAAATATTATTAATAAGGAATTAAAATTAAAATTAAAGGAAAATGTTTTATGTATTTTTATGTTTTTTAAGTTTTAACAGAAAAAAAAGAATTAATTAAAATTAACTAACCCTAATTCTAATGGTTTTTAAGTTTGTTATGAAAATATTAAAATATAACCTAAATTAAACCTAAGTTAATTTATGTACAATTTAATTATGAAAATAAAATAAGTAAATAATATTATGGTAAAAAAGGGAAAAAAGATTAAAAGGAAAAATTATCAATTACCTAATTCTATGTTTTTTTATTTATTTATTAAAAAGAATTAAAATTGCAAAAACCCTAATTATACTAAATTCAATTATACAATTTATTTATGAAAATAATTAAAATAAAAATATTTATTACATTTTTGTCTTTTTCCGATTTTTTTATGATGTTTTTTTATATTTTGTAGAAAAATAATTAATTTAAACAAATAAAGAAAATAAAATAACCATTAAAAATAAAATAAGAAAAATATAAAGAAAGCAAACCAGGGGGGGGGGTTCAGGCCCCAATTGTGAGGTCTTTTGTTAGCAACTCAGGCCCATTAAGAATGGCCTGGTGGACCTTTTTGAGTCACATGTAGTGCGTTGACTAAGGCATAACGTGTTCGTTGAATCCACGCCTTTGATCTGGTTCTAACATGCACGTGGATGGATAGATGAGGAGGACGTATGGTAGTCCTTAAGATTGTGCCTGCATAGGAATTTGGATTGAAAAATATTATGAAGATTATACAGACCTGGGATTCGAACCCAGGTCTTGGACGTCAATGCATTGATAGCTTGCCAGCTGAGCCATGAAACGTATGTTAATATATTACAACAAACAAATAACAAAAAGAAAAACAAACGCATTAGTGGTTTAACGCGCCACTTTTATAAACAGACCAACCACTTGATGCCACGACTCCATCTTCTCCACGCGTTTTTTTCTTTTTTCTGAAACAAGAACGTATGGCAACGGTTTTCCACGCGTTGCAGAAGATGGCTTTAGAAAAAATAGCGAATAGCGCTATATAGTTCATAAATTGATCGCGAGGCTTGGTCCATGTTCGTCCCAATGCGTAGAATCCAATGGTATTAGTCTCAGCCTCCAATTTTGCCTTATTGCAAAAGCCCTAATTTATCCTCCTGAAAACCCTAGAAAGCTAACATGGTAGAATCATATTGAGAGCGCAAAAACACAATCAAATGGTACAGTTAGCATCAGAAAACATCAATGAGTAACAATCCATAACAAAAATGCAATGATTATGCTTCAAAATTAAAATACGATTAAGCAAGTTTCTTGATGCAGTTTACGTTCAATCTACCAATTCTTGGAGTTTTGATGGTGGTTAATGAGTGAGAATCGTTCAGTGAGACTTGAGGATGCTATTGGGATAGTTGTTGTGCCTTGAATCGCCTCCTAAAGCTGATTTCAGATTTGAGTTCTTAAGCCAAATTTCCAAGTTTGTATCTTATTCTTCTGCGCAGCTTTTTTAGTCTTCTAGCATTAGGTTTATGATCTAGTATTTGTATGGAATGCATTAGGTTAGAAACATTGCCCAAAATCTCTTGAATTCATGAATTGGAGATTTGATTTGTTAAGGATCTTTTTTGAATCTTTTTCACATGTTCTTGTATCAACTTGCATCCAATCACCTCAAATCTTTCCTAATTAGCATGTGCACGAAATCTTGACCTTAAAACATGTATAAAAAGATTGGTTTAGGCAAGTTAGATATTTTTCATGTATTTAAATAATTTAAGTGAATTAATATAAATAATAATTCAAATAAATAAATAAAAAATGAGAAAATACTTCCCTTTGGGCCAAGTGGTCGTGCATATGCTTGGAATGATGAATCATGGAAGAAAAATGGGCCCATTAGCATTTTTAGGTCATTTGGATTAATGTTGACTTTTCAAAATATCCAAAACTTTCCCAACTTCCACAGGGCATAACTTGCTCAATTTTTAAGCTTTTCTCATGTTCTTGGACATTTTGGAAAGGTCTTTGAGTCCTTTAACCAATGCCTTTGGTCCCATGTCATTTTGATTTACCAATCTCAAGTTATGGCCTTTGACTTAAAGTCCCTTTTTGTTGACTTTTGAAAATGACCTATAATGTTGAAATTGATAACTTTTTGTGAGAGCATTTCTTGGACTTGGAATATGAAGATGAATTGTAGGAAATGTCTCTCTCTTCAAAATGAGCTTTGGATGGGATTTTTCTGATAATCCATGTGAAAGTTATGCCCTGGTCAATTTCAGTTGACTTTTTCAGCTGTCCAAATATAGTAACTTTTGCATCTTTGATGATTTCTGAGCCAAATTTTGAGAATCATGATCAAGCATTGATCAAATGATGTTTTTGGCTTCCAAATGATATGTTGACCAAAAATTTGAACTTTTGACTGTCAAATGACCATTTTGCCCCTACAGTTGACTGTAGTGCAATTAGGGTTTTGACTGTGCAATTTTGAGCTGAATGCCTTGAAACTTGATATGGGGATGCTTGACCACATTTGTAGGCATGTGAGACTTGATTGGACCTTTGAAACCTTCAATTTCTTGATCAGAACACAAACCCTAGTTTTGACTGTATAGGGGATCTTTGCACTGTGCAATTCTTGGGGAACTTTGCAGCTTGGCTTGGCAATTCCTTTGAGAATATGGGAGGGCAAATTTTGGGGTGCAACAACCTTTAATTAAACAACTTGGCCATTAGGAAGTAGTGTGATAGCCATCTTTGGTGTAGCCCGAAGTCGGTTGATACTTGATACTACACTTATTAAGATTTGACTCTTGAGTTTTGTTTGGTGGCAAGTCAGATGTCTATCGGAATGAAATGTGTGGGAAAGATCAGTGATATTCAGATACCTTTGAACTCGGTTACTATTGATAGGACAAGTTGAGCCAACTAAACTTCAAGAGGGTACTTACCTAAAAACCCATGCAAGCCTTAAACCTAAGGTCTTTGTGTGATTTTCTTGTGCTTGCTATACTTGTGTTTTCTTAGCATGATATCATAAAATCATAACATGGCATATCATCATAACCATTTCAAGGATTTTTAGGGCTTATCTTTATGTTATTTTGTAGGACATGGCATCAACTCGTAGGAATACTGTCCAAGTCAACCTTATAAGGGTACCTCCTCAACTCAAGGAATTGGCATCCAGGGTTCCTGAGAGTTCTCCATTCACTGAAAGACATGGTCGACTTCTCAATCTGGTCACCTCAAGCCCTAATGAAGAAATGTCGAAGGTGCTCTTTCAGTTCTTCGACCCTTTACATCACTGCTTCACCTTTCCTGATTACCAATTAGTGCCCACTATGGAGGATTTTTCTCAGTTATTAGGGGTGCCCATTCTTGATCAGTTATCCTTCAATGGTTCGGAAAAAGACACAAAACCTGAAGAGATTTCTCATGCTCTGTCTTTACAACAGTCTGATGTAGTGGCAAATTTAGAAACAAGAAGAGGTATCAAAGGGTTTCTAGCTAAGTTTCTATTCGAGAAGGCTCATCATTTTTGGGATACCCTGGATTTACAAGCTTTTGAAGAAGTGTTGGCCCTTCTCATCTATGGGATGATACTATTTCCTAATCTGGACCAACTCATAGATGTGAATGCGGTCAAGGTGTTTTTGTCTCATAATCCAGTGCCTACTTTACTTGGAGACATCCTACACTCTCTGCATACCCATATTGTAAAGAGAAGAGGGACCCTTACATGTTGCACTCCTCTATTGGCTAGGTGGTTTATTTCACACCTGCCTCAATCTGTGTTGAAGAACGAGCAGGGCTTGTGATGGTCTAATAGGTTGGTGTCCCTGACGCATTCCGATATTCATTGGTGTCCTTGATCCTTGGAGAATGTTACCATCATTTAGCGCTGTAAAGTATTCCCTAATGTCCCTCTCCTAGGCATTAGGGGAGGAATCACTTATAATCCTTGTTTGGCATTGCGACAGTTTGGTTATGCTAGGAGGGATGGTCCTCATAATACACTTGTCCAAGGAATTGTATTCGACTATGAAAATGATGTTTAGGGTTATCGCCTGAGGTTCATAAGAGCTTGGGGCATGGTGAACAGAGTTAATAGCAAAACACTAAAGCATAAGAACTCAATTCCTTTGGAGCCTTATCTTAAGTGGGTACGAGCCCGTGCTCAAAGTCTCAGGATGCCTTATGAGGCCACTCTACCCATCATCATGGAGCCCGTTGCTGAGGGAGACACTCCTTACAATGTTCTTCATCCTGACATGCCAACTAATTTCGAGGAGTTACAAAAATCCTGGATTCAACTCAAAGAGGAACGTGATTCCTTTGAAACCCAATTCCACGCCAGCGAGAAGAATTTTTTAGAGCTCAGTGGGCTACTTCACGAAGAAAGGAGTATAAATGCCTACATTGCACCAAAGAGGATGCGCCCGTGGGAAGCTTGAGACATTTTTAGATTGAGAGTTCATTTTTGCTTTGTTGCTTCCTTTGTAAGCCCAAGAGGAATCATTGTAACAACTTAAACTTTTTAATGCAATTAACGTTTGCTCTCCCTTTGTCTAAGAAAATTTAAGTCTTAGAAATCCTTGAAAACATTGCATACATATATCATACATATCATTGCATAAACAAGTTTCAGGATAGGTTTCTTATTGTGATACGGTGGCAAAATCAGACTGTTTTGAAAAATGCTGGTTTGCGTTTTGCGTTTGTGTTTGCTAAATGTCGTGGTAAGCAAGAGTCGTCACCGACTTTTAATTTATCCAACTGGAAAGGACAAAAGCACATAAAAATTCCTTTTTCGAGATTTTGAGTACGGGGAGTAGATTATAGAAAGGGAAGGTATTAGCACCCTTTCTATCCGTGGTTTTCCACGGGCTCTTAGGTACTTGCTCATCATTTTAAAAATTGCTTCCGTGTTTGTGTGTTTTGAAAAGTTTTTGTTTTACTTCGTTTTAACCCTTGTATCAGTCCTCAAGAGTGTTACAAAGTTGTTTTTGAAAACTTTGTTTGAAAAGTGTTTGGTGTGAAAAAGTTTGTTTTGAGCAAGTACCTACTAGCATCTACCTACTCGAAAAAAGAATTGTTTCCATTCTTGTGTCCTTTAGATAGTGCTATCCTACTTATTTGAGAAATAGGAAGCACCGTTGTTGGAGTTGTAAGGGTCAATTCTAAAGGGACGTACGATCACTAAAGCAATGTTAGGACGTCTTAGTAATAACCCTAATGTCTTAAGATCATATTCAAGGCAACATTTTCGAGGCGACGTTTCCGAGGCAACATTTCCGAATGGGACTTTTGATCTTTGTTTAGACAGGAGGGCGACCGCTAAAACACCCTATACTTAATGATTGTTTACCGAAGGCAACCGAAGTGAGAGTATACCCTAGGAGTGCACATGTGCGAGTGATTTGATTTCAGTTATTATCTTTGCACATTAGGGTTTGCTAGCCATTTTAAATTGTCATGTAATCTTGTAATCCTATTATCATACATCTAACAGTTAATATTTGCGAGAATTAAAATGCGAGAAAATAAAACTTACGCTATTACAAGGCTTCGGGGTAGGGGATTAATTACATAGCCAAAAACCCGTAAAAGCGATAAATAAAGAAAATCCTAATTAAACTATTACATACTGTGAGCAGTTACATTAATATTGTAAAAAATAATAAAGCGTGCGCGATGAATCGAATGAAAAGGAATTAGGGTTTTGACCCCATCTAAACCTAATTGAAACTTAAGAAGAAAAATCATTTTTTGTGTTGTTTTTTATTATTTTGAGAAAATAAGGTTTTAATTGAATAAATACAAATCTAATTACTAATTAATTTAAATTTAAGAAAAATAATTAAATCAACCTATTTTTGTATTTTGTTGTTTTATTGAGAAAAGAAATAAAATTGAATCAAAAGCAACCCTAATTTTTCTAATTTGATTTTAATTATTTACAAAAAGTTAGAATTACCCTAAAATTAAATTTAACTAATATTAAATTAAATTTGATAAAATAAAAATAAAACCTAATTCTAAATTTGTGAAAAATTAATTTTGTGATTTTTTTATGAAAAAGAAATTAATTTTGTGTTAGAAAATATTTAAGCAAATTAAATAAAAGAAATAATTAGAAAAGAAAAAGAAAAGGGCCATATTTCTTGACAGAAAGGGGGGGTGCCAATTGTAATTCTGGGCCCAAAAACTCCTTGGCCCTTCTGACTTTCCAGATCCTGTGTGGGTGCTTGACTCATGCCTATAGTGGTCCCTAAAGGATAGGCCTTAGATCTTGGCATGCTGGGGATCTGATGGTTGAATATTGAGAATATATGATGGACTGGTTGTATACCTGTGTACCTAATTATGCATAGAAAAATTATAGAAAGCAAAGTTGGGGACCTGGGAATCGAACCCAGGCCCTTGGACATTCCACTCCTGCGCGCTTGCCAGCTGAGCTGGCTTTGTTAATTGTACAAAGAACAATAAACAAATATTATATGGAAAAAACAAAGTGATATATTACAAACGCGCAAAATTTGAATTGGCCAGTCAGGGAAGGCCACGTTATCATCTTCCTCCTCCCACCGTTGCTAAAGGTTTTGGGACTTTTACCTATGGTCACCTGGGTGTAGGTATAAGCCTGTGTTTCTCCAAAATCTTATGCAAGCATGATAAATGCACAACAATGTACCAATCAACTCGTGGTAACCTCACGAGCATCATGGTATCCTTATCCATGGCCAATTGTACTTGTACAGAAAAACCCCCAAAACGAACCAAGAACCCTAACTATGGCATCTTGATGTATAGTCAGCAAAAACAAAATTAAACATAACCATCAGTTTGCAAACATCACAAGGATTAAGAATATGCAAATAAATCATGCTAAAAGTGCCAAAATCGTGATATTCGAAATCAAGAAAAGTTTGAAACCGTGTGGTACTTACAGCGTGTTTCAAGGTTTGAGGGAGCTTGCTAATGGTTGAAACATGTTCCTGGGATGTCCAACAAACGTTTGGGATGCTTAGAATGCTATGAATTGGTCTGCAACTTAGGAATCAGTGTGCCACTTTTTTCCAATTTTTTTGAAACTTGCTTTCTTGTTTTCACGCCTCCAATCCCTTTGCTTTTGATCTGAATATGTTCCTTATGTACCCTAGAAGGAATTAGGTTACAAATTTTCTTCAAATCTTTTCCAATTAAGGTTGTTGATTCATGATTTGATTATTGTGCCAAATCTTTCTAAATCAAGCAAAACTCAATCTTTTTGTGTCCAAATGATCCTTGCACGATTTGATTCCATCTCCAGCTGTATAATAGACCTAAACATGCATAAAATCTCAAGCTTTGATTAATTTTTGATATTTTCATGATTTTATTTTCATTTTATTTGATTTAATTGAAATAAAATCAAAATAAATGACAAAAATAAAATAATGACAAATGGGAAGGATCATGGGTCGTGGGTCATGTTACAAACTCAATGCAAGCATAAAAAGTTGGGCCCATTTGACAAAAATTGCAATTTTGGCCACATTTGACTTTTGGCAATTTTGCAAAAAAGGTCAACTTTGCCAATGCATAACTCTCTCAATTTTGACCATAGAGATATGTTCTTGGACTTTTTAGAAAGCTAAAGATTTCCTCTAAGCAACCCTTTTGGTCTCATCTCATTTGAGTCTTCCATGTTCATGTATGAAGCTTTGACATAAAAGGTGTTTTTGTTGACTTTTCAAAATGACCTATAATGTCCAAATTTATATCTTCTTGTGAGTGTATATTTTGAACTTGGGAGATGAATATGAATTGTATAGAATTACATCCTCTTCAAAATGAGCTTTGGATGGGTCATTTTTGATAAAGTATGAGAAAGTTATGCTTGGTCAAAGTTGAGTTGACTTTTCCTACAAAACCCTAATTTAACAACTTTTGGGTTTTGATGAATTGTGAGCAATGCTTGAGGAATCATGATCAACCCTTGATCAAATGATGAATAATACTTCAAAATGAGGATGTTGACCAAAAATCTTGAAGTTTGACTGTATGTGGGCCACATTTGACTTTTGCCCTAGCACAGTCGATTTTCAGGCCTTTGAGCAATCGAATGAGCAAACTTCCTCTGCAAGGCTTGAAACTTGTTATGGATTTTCTTGAGAACATATTAGGACAATGGTGAGCATTTGGGATCCTTTGGACTCAAGTACCTTGGTGCAAAATGAAACCCTAATTTTAGGTAGACTGCCTTAGGAGAGGGTTTGTCTAGTCAACCCTTGGACTTCCTTGAGCAATTTGAGGACCTCACTTGAAATGTATTGAGAAATATGGGATGAAAATTTTTGGGGTACAACATCTGCCCCTGTTCAATCTTCTTAAACCTGAGGATGTAGATTGGCTTATCTGCCTTTTGTGATCCGAAGGAGGAAGATGATTGAACACTTGAGTGCCCAGAAATTTGCACTCGCATGAAGTGGTATTCATCTTGCGATATCGTGAGTGAGCTTATAGATGCCATTTGGAGGTCGATGTTAGAGGATGGGCTTAAAGATGCCATCAGAGGAAGCGTCGATTGCATAAGATATTCCTTTACGAGAGCCCGTATACCTGTTGTTGAGGAAGACTACGATGGGGAATGCTGGTCTCTGTCTTGGTAAAAGTAGAATTTTAGGAGCTTCAGTCGTCCGTTATTCTATTGGGGAATCATCTCTTAGTTGAAGAGGTGAAAATGAACTGCTATCTGGTCGTGCTCCAGGCTTCACAGTGATTTACTGAGATAAATAAGACCGACTGCTATCTGGTCGTGCTCCAGGCTTCATAGTGACTTACTGGGGGGATGAGATTAAACTTGCTATCTGGTCTTTATCCAGGCTTCACAATTTCTCACTTCTTATCTGGTCGTGCTCCAGGCTTCAGAAGGAATTAAGTTGTTATCCGGTCGCATCCGGGCTTCAACTTGAATTTAAGGTATACTAATATCCGGTCGATTCCAGGCTTCTTAGTAATTGGCCGGGTAAACTGCTATTTGGTCAAACTCCAAGCTTCGCAGTACCTTATACTGTTATCTGGTCGTGTCTCAGGATTCAGTGTCTTTTGCCGCTATCAGGTCGTGATCCAGGCTTCACGGTGTCTTATACCATTATCTGGTCGAGTCCAGGCTTCATGGTATCTTGTATTGCTATCTGGTCAATTTCCAGGCTTCACAATAACTTGCTGAGGGGTTAAGCTATTTTCTGGTCGATTTCCGGGCTTCATAGCTTATATTAAGATATACCACTATCTGGTCGATTCCAGGCTTCATGGTGTCTTGTACTATTATCTGGTCGATTTCAAGGCTTCACAGTAACTTGTTGTGGATTCAACTATTTTTCGGTCGATTTCCGGGCTTCATAGCTTTGAATTTGGGATATCCCACTATCTGGTCGATTCCAGGCTTCGTAGTATTTTGGAGAAATCAAGATATTATCTGGTTGAATCCGGGCTTCATAGCTTGAACTGGAATAGAAATCTTAGTATCGATTTGACTAAACCAGAGAATACTTGTGAGAATTTGATTGTATCTTTCCCTGAAAGGTACAGAGTTATTCATATGTAATGTCATGATGTATGACATGTATTGAGTAATGATGTTCTCAAAATAAATGAGATTGTGATGTATGATGCATATGCGTATGCCATGATGTATGGATATGCAATGTTCTTGTGATGTTCTCTAGCTATGGAAAATAAATCCCGGACTGCTGCTGGAGAATACAAGGAGTTGAGTTCTTCATTCTCGCTGGGGATAACGACCAAAGATGATTAGCCAGAGACTTGCGTCCGTTCGGTTTGAGAATATTCCGCCGAGAGAGACTCTGCTAGAGAATAAATTGGCGAGAGAATGACTCTATGGGGAAGAGAGATATTCTGCTTAAAAGATCTGCTGATTTGGAGAAACCACTCTGCTGGGGATGAATTACCGTTGCCGGTGATGAATAAACTTTGTCGGGGATTGAAATTCTGCTTGTGGAGGAAATAAACTCCACTGATGGTGAATTTCTATTGTTGGTGATAGATAAACTCTACTTGGGGAGAATTTTGCCGACTCATTCGCGATTATGAACCTCAGCTGGGGAGATTTGTCACCACTGTTTTTAGATACTTCCTAATCTGCGGGGAGTGTATGCACATTTAGTCATATTCTCAAGCTGGCTCTATCCTTGTACCTGGTGGGTAGAGCAACTATAAGGTTTGGACACTTCTGTTTGCCCCTGTTCCTGGAATTACGAGTAATTGTCTTTTGTTTCTCATGTAAATATTTATGAGCAGTGATTATTTTCAAATGCATATATAAAAAATGAATCATTGGACGTTCTTGCAAAACAAAACAGAAAAAGAAAACACAAGTTAAAATTTCTTTGTGAAAATGAATTGTATTGATTTTTGAAGTTATCCTGTAATAGGCGTTTTGTACAAGAGGCTGACGTCCTAGTAAGAGAACGCCGCCGAGGGAATTATACATTTTGTGAAAAAGAAATAAAAACAGCTATGTGAACAATCCCTTTGGGTTCTAACTCTGCTACTGCCCTTAAATCTTCGAGTGTCTCATCACTTTGCTACTTGGTCGAAGGTAGGTCAGATTGATTGGTGCTGTCCGAGCTTGATAGTCGATACTGAAGTCTGGTCGCAAGATGATCCAATGAGACATAGTGTTACGCTTTAATCCCTAATTTTTTTCCTGGACCACCCTTTCAGGTTTTCAGTCCACCGGGATACCCTTTTTTTCCCAAGTCGCTTTTTCAGGTTTTCGACTTGCCGGGTGTACAGTTTTTTTTCATTTTCATCCCTTATTTTTGCCCGAACCCTTTTGGTTCTCCGGGAAGCCCTTATTTATGCATAGGCCAATCAACCTAGAGGGTCTTTGATTATGCGTAGTATTTTTTCACTATGTCTGCATTGACAGGGTGAGGAAGGTCGTCACCATCCATGGTGGTTATAATCATAGATCCTCCCGAGAAAATATTCTTAACCACAAATGGCCCTTCATAGGTGGGGGTCCATTTTCCCCTAGGATCATCTTGCGTCAGTATGATGCGTTTGATCACCAGATCCCCGACTTGATATTCTTGACGCCTGACTTTCTTGTTAAATGCCTTGATCATTCGCTTTTGGTATGTCTGACCATGACAAATAGAAGTAAGTCTCTTTTCATTGATTAAATTCAGCTGATCAAGCCGAGTCTGGATCCAGTCATCTTCGCTCAAACCAACATCCTTCATAATTCGGAGAGAGGGTATCTGGACTTCAATGGGTAGGACTGGCTCCATACTATACACCAGAGAGTAGGGTGTTTCCCCTGTTGATGTCCGAACTGAGGTGCGATACCCATGAAGAGAGAATGGTAGCATCTCGTGCCAGTCTTTATATGTCACTGTCATCTTCTGCACAATCTTCTTGATGTTCTTATTAGCTGCTTCAACAGACCTATTCATCTTCGGCCAGTAGGGAGAAGAGTTGTGATGCTGTATCTTGAACTGTTCGCAGAGCTCGATGATCATTGTGTTGTTGAGATTTGTACCATTGTCCGTGATGATCCTCTCTGGTACACCATATCGACAGATCAGATTGTGTAGGATAAACCGTGCCACGACATTCTTGGTTACTGTAGCAAAGGAAGCTGCCTCGACCCACTTCATGAAATAATCAATATCTACCAAAATGAAACGATGCCCGTTCGACGCAGTAGGTCTGATCTCACCTATCATATCGATTCCCCACATTGAAAAAGGCCAAGGAGCTGTCAAAACATTCAGAGGAACTGGAGGTACATGCACCTTATCAGCATAGACTTGGCACTTATGACAGGTCCGAGAGTGTTGATAACAATCAGCTTCCATAGTAGACCAATAATATCCTGCCCGTAGGATTTTCTTTGCCATTGTATGTCCACTGGAATGTGTTCCGAAGGTACCTTCATGTAACTCTGCCATAATCCTTTCTGCCTCGCTTTTGTCCACACATCACAGTAAGGTTGAATAATCGTTACGCTTATAGAGGATACCATTACTGATGAAGAACTTCGTAGAGAATCTTCTCAGGAACTTCTTATCATTAATAGATGCACCCTCGGGGTGCTCCTGGGTCTCGAGATACGTCTTTACCTTGTGGAACCAAGGTTCATCTGCTACCTCTTCTGTCTCAATGTCACAATAATGTGTGGGTTCGTCCAACCTCTCGATGGTAATCTGGGGAGCTTCATTGTCCCACCTGACTTTGAACATAGAAGACATGGTAGCTAACGCGTCCGCCAACTGGTTCTCTTCTCTCGGGAAGTGTTCAAAGGTTATCTCCTCAAAGTGCGGGAGCAATGTCAATACATATTCCTTGTAAGGAATAAGATTTGGGTGCTTCGTGTCCCACTCGCCTTTGATTTGACTGATCACCAGAGTAGAATCTCCAAATACACTCAAGAACTTAATCCTCAGGTCAATAGTGGCTCGAAGACCCAGGATACATGCTTCATACTCCGCCATATTGTAGGTGCAGTTAAAACATAATCGGGCGATGATCGGAGTATGACAGCCCTCAGGAGATATGATCATGGTGCCAATTCCATTACCCAATGCGTTTGAGGCTCCGTCAAAATACATAGACCATCGAGATCCTTCCTAAGGTCCTTCATCCGGTCCAGGTTCTTCACAGTCAGTCACCAACATGATGTTCTCATCTGGGAACTCGAAATTCATGGATTGGTAGTCATCCACGGCCTGATGCGCCAAATGATCCGCCAATACACTTCCCTTGATTGCTTTTTAGGTTGTGTGCTGGATATCATACTCAGTTAAGATCATTTGCCATCTTGCTATTCTTCCGGATAAGGCAGGCTTTTCGAAGATATACTTGATTGGATCCATTTTTGATATCAATAGGGTAGTGTGAGTCAGCATATACTGTCTCAGCCGGCGAGCAGCCCATGCCAAAGCGCATCAAGTTTTCTCGAGCAGTGAGTATCGGGTCTCACAGTCGGTAAACTTTTTGCTAAGGTAGTAAATAGCATGCTCTTTTCGGCCAGACTCGTCATGCTACCCCATCACACACCCTATTGAACTATCCAGTACTGTCAAGTATAAGATCAAAGGTCTTCCTTTCATTGGAGGCATCAGAATTGGTGGCTCTTGGAGGTATTCCTTGATCCTTTCGAAGGCAGTCTGACATTCATCATTCCATTTTACCATTTGATCTTTCTTCAGCAGCTTAAAGATTGGCTCACAAGTAGCAGTCAGATGTGAAATGAATCGGGCGATGTAGTTCAGACGTCCCAAAAAGCCTCTAACTTCCTTTTCTGTGCGGGGAGCCGACATCTCTTGTATAGCCTTTACCTTGGCAGGGTCCACCTGAATACCTTTATCACTAACGACGAAACCCAACAGCTTACCAGACCTTACCCCGAAGGTGCACTTGTTCGGGTTCAACCTTAGCTTGTACATCTTCAACCTGTCAAATAGCTTCTGTAGATGATCAAGGTGTTCTTCCTCAGTCTGGGACCTTGCGATCATGTCGTCAACATAAACCTCAATCTCATGGTGGATCATGTCATGGAACAAAGCGACCATGGCGCGCTGATAAGTTGCCCCAGCATTCTTCAACCCAAACGGCATGACCTTATAGCAAAAGGTGCCCCATTGTGTAATGAAGGTTGTCTTCTCCATGTCCTCGGAAGCCATCTTGATCTGATTGTAACCAAAAAAACCATCCATAAAGGAGAAGATCTTATGTTATGCGGTGTTGTCGACTAGAACATCGATGTGAGGAAGCGGGAAATCATCCTTGGGGCTCGCCCTGTTCAAAACTCTATAGTCCACAGACATCCGTACCTTACCATCTTTCTTAGGCACCAGAACAACGTTGGAAACCCACTGCGGGTAAGAAGTGACAGCTAGAAATCTGACGTCAAACTGTTTCATGACCTCGACTTTGATTTTCTCAAACATCTCAGGGCACATGCGACGAACCTTCTGCTTTACCGGAGGACAGTCTTCTTTAGTTGGCAAGCGGTGAACCACAATATCAGTGTCCAAACCAGGCATATCTTCATAGGACCAAGAGAAGATCTCAACATAGTTGCGTAACATCTGTATCAACCGTTGTTTGACACTAGGCTCTAGATTCACACCTATCTTGACCTCTTTCCTGTCTTCCTCGGTACCAAAATTTACTGATTCAACTGGCTCTTCATGAGGTTGTATGACCCTTTCTTCCTGTAGTAACAGTCTAGCAAGTTCTCTGGGCACCTCACAATTATCCTCACCTTCTTCCTCGGCTTGGTTAATCAGATTTTCAAAGTCATAACTGGCAGTAGCAGAGTTGTTATCAATGGGATCCAAAGTGGATATAGATATGCATTATGATACGTGAGTATGTGTAAGAGAATAGTTGTTTTGATAAAGTGAGAGACAGAAAAAAGAAAAACAAGGAGCGCAAAATTTGTAATGCAAGAAACATCCAATGCTTTATTGATGATATATGAAAATGACAAATAATAAGCCCTCACAAGCAAAGCCAAGGTGCCTCGGGCAATGCACCAGGCCGTAAAGTTTCAAACTGTTTATTACAACTTTCAAAAACAAAAGTCAATTACTGTGTAATAAAAGAAACAGGTACGAAGTCCTTCGCCGTCCAGTTGTTCAACCTACCATTGGTTGCCCGATAGATCCAGCTATCAACATCCAGGTTCTCATCATCAGCATCTTCCGTAGCAGAGAGAACCTCGATAGCATTGATTCCCGAGCCATGCTTGGGCATGGGCGCAGTTATGACGTTGGGCTTCTCCGGAGCGTCAAACTCAATCTCTTTGGCTTCGATCAAGTCTTGTACCTTGTTTTTCAAGGCCCAAAAGTTGTTTGTATCATGACCTGTGCCATCGGAATGATAGTCGCAATGGGCATTCAAGTTATATAGAGGAGAAGTGGTGTTGGGATTCTTCGGGGCCTCCCTCAGAGTTACCAGATTGGTCTTCAATAATTGTGGTAGAATTTGAGACAAGGTTATACTGATCCAAGTGTACTGTCTCTGTGGTCTTTCCACCCTTTGTTGATTGTTGCATTGTGGAGCAACTGTGGGTCTTGATATCACTACCGCATTGACTGCTTGACGATGTTCAGGTTTGCTTTGGCCCCTCGAGCCATAGACTGCACTAGCTTCTTTCTTACCGATGAAAGGCTTCTTTACTGCACTTGATGAAGTATCCTTCTATATCTTACCACTTCGGATACCAGCTTCTACTCTCCCCCAGTCAAAATCATTTCAGTAAACCCATATTACGAACTACCGATCAGATGATTGAAAAATGGACCAAATAGTGTCCCTAGAAACATGTCAACCAACTCCCTATCAGACAAAGGGGGTTGGACTCTTCCAGCCAAATCTCTCCACTTCTGAGCATAGTTCTTAAAACCTTCACTTGCACCCATAGACATACCCTGAAGCTGAGTATGTGTGGGAGAAAGGTCGTCGTTATACTGATACTGCCTGTAGAAAGAAGCAACAAGGTCCTCCCAATTTCGGACATTAGCTCCTTCCAATTGATAAAACCATTCAAGCTGAGTCCCTGACAGACTATCTTGAAAGAAATGCACCCACAAATTTCTATCAGCAGTGTGGGGTTGGATTTTTCTGACATACGAGCGAAGATGGAGTTTTAGACAGGATACTCCGTCGTACTTGGCGAAAACCAGAGCTTTGAACTTATGAGGGATCACCACTCCCAATACCAATCCCATCTCTCCTAAATCTAAACCATGGATCTTCTGAATCTCCATAGCACTCAGACGGTCTTCCAACTGCTTGTACATATCCTTAGCAGGAGGATATTGTTCCTCATCATAATCTGTATCATTATCAGAAACTGCAGGACTGGGGCCCTTTTCTTCTTCTTGGTTCTCCCATTCCTTGGATGAAAAGGACAGATTAGCTTGCTGTTTCAACCTATCCCCAAACCTTTTTCCAATACTCAGAAGGACGACTTTCTTCTTCTTCTTCTTCTTCTTCTTCTTATCTTTCTCTGTCAGAATGAGAGCTTTCAAATCCTCTTGCCCTTTAGCCAAGCTCAAGAACATCTCTTGGAACTGGGCATTTTGTGCCTGAAGATCTTTGATAGCTTGATCGGAAGACATTTCTGCTGAAATAAACAACGAAGAAGATGAGAAACCTGTAATGGTACCTGTAATGGTGTGCATGATAATGGGATGCGTATGTAATGATTTCCAAGACTTTGGGAGATTTAAATTTGCAAACCAAGAATAAACAAACTTTATTAGATTAATCTGGTAAAAAGGTTCAACAATGCCTTTGAGGCGTTACAAAGAAATAAAAGGAAAACAAATCTAAACTAGAAAAAGCAAAATCAGAAATCCCATGGACGCTTCCCCTTTGTGCTGACATAGTCATTGATCGTTCTTTCATTCTCGAGCTGCCTGGTGAGCTTTAAGATATTCCTTTCTTTCTCATGGTTCTTATCCCGGTAGGTATCCCTCTCCTCTTTCAGCTGAATCTAAGACCTCTTCAATGCCCCAGGATCAGTGGGCATGTAAGGATAAAGGACTGTATAAGGGATGCCCTCTTCATTGGTGGGCTCCACAATCACTGGCAACACAGCTTCATAGGGCATCCCAAGCTTTTGGGAACGAGCTCGGACCCATTGGAGATAAGGTTGCATAGGAAGGGAAGTCTTTGGTCCTAGCTCTTGAGGATCAGATCTGTTCACCATGCCCCATGCTCGTATAAACCTTCGGCGATGCTCGCCAACGTCTTCCTTGTAGTCAAATGCAATATCCGTAAGAAGTAGCTCATGAGGACCATCTCTCCGAGAACGACCAAATTGTCGCAAGGCTAAACAAGGACTGTAGGTTATACCCCCTCTGATTCCAAGCAACGGGACATTAGGGATCCCCCACAACAATCAATGACAACAGTGCTTTCCATAGCCTTGGAACTCCAAAGAATGTCTATATGGGCAAGGGACATTATCCTGTAAGACCATCCTAACCCTTCTTCATTCTTCAACACGGATTTGGGGAGGTGCGAAATAAACCACCTCGATAGCAGCGACATGCAACACATAAGAGTCCCTCTTCTACGCATAGTACGAGTGTAGAGGGCATGCAAGATATCTCCCAATAGAGTAGGCACAGGATTGCGAGACAGGAAGATCTTAACCGTATTCACATCTATAAAGGAATCTGGATTCGGGAAGAGAACCAAACCATAGATAAGGAGAGAAAAGATATCTTCGAAAGCCTGAAAGTCCAAATTATCCCAGAATAATTGAGCTTGATCTATCAAAAACTTGGCTAAGAAACCTTCAACCCCGCTTCGTGTTTCCCAATTAGATACTACATCAACCCTTTTTAGATGCAGAGCTGAGGCAATGTCTTCTGGTCTAGGAGTCTCTTCCATACCTGTGAAGGGCATCTTCTCAAGGATGGATATGTCCAGTAAGTGAGAAACCTCTTCCAAAGTGGGAACCAGCTGATAATCTGGGAAAGTGAAACAATGATGCACAGGACCGAAGAACTGGAAAAGCACACTCATCATCTGCTCATCAAACTTTGAGGTAACCAAGCTAAGAAGTTGACCATGTCTCTTAATGAATGAAGAAGTCTCAGAAACTTTTGAGGCTAGCTCTTCGAGTTGAACAAGTATTTGCACAAAGTTAACTCAGATGGTATTTCTGCGCACGGAAGCCATAATCTGCAAAACAGAACAAAGATAAATTCCCCCGGTCTTTGAAATGGTTAGTATAATGAAGTATGCATGCTATGTTATGGTGCATGATGTCATGGTAAAACAAACAACAGGTATAGCAGATAACAGACATGGCAAAGGCAAACAAGTCACACAAAAGCCCTTAAGTTTAAGGCTTGCATGGGGTCAAAGGTATTACCCTCTTGAAGTTTAGTTGATTTCAACTTGTCCTAGCAAAAGTAACCGGGTTCTAGAGGTTCTCAATATCACTGACCATCCTCCATCGGTCATGGTTTCATCTTACGCAATCTTTTCTTGCATCCGGAACTATCTCGAGAGTATGGTCTCAATGAGTGTAGTATTGAGTATCAACCAGTTTTCAGCTTTACACCGAGGCCGGCTATCTCACTACTTCCTACTGACCAAGTAGGTAGATTAAAGGTTCTAAGGTAGTTGATGCTTAACGACACACATATCAGCCCCGTATTCTCCTCATTTCTCCACAAGGGATACCGGTACCAACCAACGTGCCACACCAATGTAGCTACTATTAAACCATATCGACCTACGCCGTACAATTCCCTCACAGTTTATTGCTACTTACCTAAAAGGTGTCCCCCAGATCTGGGTTAGGATCTATAATAACTCCCAATACAAAACCCTTAAAAGTAAAGCAACCAAAACAAACAAGAGAAGCAATTTATGATGAACTAATCCTAAGGTATACCCCACTTATATAGTTCCCAGTGGAGTCACCAGTTCTGTGATACGGTGGCAGAACCAGACTGTTTTGAAAAATGCTGGTTTGCGTTTTGCGTTTTTGTTCACAAAATGTCGCGGTAAGCAAGAGTCGCCACCGACTTTTATTTTATCTAACTGGAAAGGAAAAAAGCACAGAAAAATTCCTTTTTCGAGATTTTGAGTACGGGGGGTAGATTATAGAAAGGGAAGGTATTAGCACCCTTTCTATCCGTGGTTTTCCACATGCTCTTAGGTACTTGCTCATCATTTTAAAAATTGCTTCCGTGTTTGTGTGTTTTGAAAAGTTTTTGTTTTACTTCGTTTTAACCCTTGTATCAGTCCTCAAGAGTGTTACGAAGTTGTTTTTGAAAACTTTGTTTGAAAAGTGTTTGGTGTGAAAATGTTTGTTTTGAGCAAGTACCTACTAGCATCTACCTACTCGAAAAAAGAATTGTTTCCATTCTTGTGTCCTTTAGACAGTGATATCCTACTTATTTGAGAAATAGGAAGCACCATCATTGGAGTTGTAAGGGTCAATTCGAAAGGGACGTACGATCACTAAAGCAACGTTAGGACGTCTTAGTAATAACCCTAATGTCTTAAGATCATATTCGAGGCAACATTTCCGAGGCGACGTTTCCGAGGCAACATTTCCGAACGGGACTTTTGATCTTTGTTTAGACAGGAGGGCGACCACTAAAACACCCTATACTTAATGATCGTTTACCGAAGGCAACCGAAGTGAGAGTATACCCTAGGAGTGCGCATGTGCGAGTGATTTGATTTCAGTTATTATCTTTGCACATTAGGGTTTTCTAGCCATTTTAAATTGTCATGTAATCTTGTAATCCTATTATCATACATTTAACAGTTAATATTTGCGAGAATTAAAATGCGAGAAAATAAAACCTACGCTATTACAAGGCTTCGGGGTAGGGGATTAATTACATAGCCAAAAACCCGTAAAAACGATAAATAAAGAAAATCCTAATTAAACTATTACATACTGTGAGCAGTTACATTAATATTGTAAAAAATAATAAAGCGCGCACGATGAATCGAATGAAAATGAGTTAGGGTTTTGACCCCATCTAAACCTAATTGAAACTTAAGAAGAAAAATCATTTTTTGTGTTGTTTTTGATTATTTTCAGAAAATAAGGTTTTAATTGAATAAATACAAACCTAATTACTAATTAATTTAAATTTAAGAAAAATAATTAAATCAACCTATTTTTGTATTTTGTTGTTTTTTTTGAGAAAAGAAATAAAATTGAATCAAAAGCAACCCTAATTTTTCTAATTTGATTTTAATTATTTACAAAAAGTTAGAATTACCCTAAAATTAAATTTAACTAATATTAAATTAAATTTGATAAAATAAAAATAAAACCTAATTCTAAATTGTGAAAAATTAATTTTGTGATTTTTTTATGAAAAAGAAATTAATTTCGTGTTAGAAAATATTTAAGCAAATTAAATAAAAGAAATAATTAGAAAAGAAAAAGAAAAGGGACTGATTTCTTGGCAGAAAGGGGGGGGGGTGCCAATTGTAATTCTGGGCCCAAAAACTCCTTGGCCCATTTGACTTTCCAGATCCTGTGTGGGCGCTTGACTCATGCCTATAGTGGTCCCTCAAGGGTAGGCCTTAGATCTTGGCATGCTGGGGATCTGATGGTTGAATATTGAGGACATATGGTGGACTGGTTGTCTACCTGTGTACCTAATTATGCATAGAGAAAATATAGAAAGCAAAGTTGGGGACCTGGGAATCGAACCCAGGCCCTTGGACATTCCACTCCTGCGCGCTTGCCAGCTGAGCTGGCTTTGTTAATTGTACAAAGAACAATAAACAAATATTATATGGAAAAAACAAAGTGATATATTACAAACGCGCGAAATTTGAATTGGCCAGTCAGGGAAGGCCACGTTATCTTCTTCCTCCTCCCACCGTTGCTAAATGTTCTGGTACTTTTACCTACGATCACCTGGGTGTAGGTATAAGCCTGTGTTTCTCCAAAATCTTATGCAAGCATGATAAATGCACAACAATGGTACCGATCAACTCGTGGTAACCTCACGAGCATCATGGTACCCTTATCCATGGCCAATTGTACCTGTACAGAAAAACCCCAAAAACGAACCAAGAACCCTAACTATGGCATCTTGATGTATAGTCAGCAAAAACGAAATTAAACATAACCATTAGTTTGCAAATATCACAAGGATTAAGAATATGCAAATAAATCATGCTAAAAGTGTCAAAATCGTGATATTCGAAATCAAGAAAAGTGAGAAACCGTGTGGTACTTACAGCGCGTTTCAAAGCTTGAGGGAGCCTGGTAATGGTTGAAACACGTTCCTGGGATGTCCAGCAAACGTTTGGGATGCTTAGAATGCTATGAATTGGTCTGCAACTTAGGAATCAGTGTGCCACTTTTTTCCAATTTTTTTGAAACTTGCTTTCTTGTTTTCACGCCTCCAATCCCTTTGCTTTTGATCTAAATATGTTCCTTATGTACCCTAGAAGGAATTAGGTTACAAATTTGCTTCAAATCTTTTCCAATTAAGGTTGTTGATTCATGATTTGATTATTGTGCCAAATCTTTCTAAATCAAGCAAAACTCAATCTTTTCGTGTCCAAATGATCCTTGCACGATTTGATTTCATTTCCAGCTGTATAATAGACCTAAACATGCACAAAATCTCAAGCTTTGATTAATTTTTGATATTTTCATGATTTTATTTTGATTTTATTTGATTTAATTGAAATAAAATAAAAAATAAATGACAAAAATAAAAGAATGACAAATGGGAAGGATCACGGGTCGTGGGTCATGTTACAAACTCAATGCAAGCATAAAAAGTTGGGCCCATTAGACAAAAATTGCAATTTTGGCCACATTTGACTTTTGGCAATTTTACAAAAAAGGTCAACTTTGCCAATGCATAACTCTCTCAATTTTGACCCTAGAGATGTGTTCTTGGACTTTTTAGAAATCTAAAGATGTCCTCTAAGAAACCCTTTTGGTATCATCTCATTTGAGTCTTCCATGTTCATGTATAAAGCTTTGACATAAAAGGTGTTTTTGTTGACTTTTCAAAATGACCTATAATGTCCAAATTTATATCTTCTTGTGAGTGTATATTTTGAACTTGGGAGAAGAATATGAATTGTAGTTAATTACATCCTATTAAAAATGAGCTTTGGATGGGTCATGTTTGATAAAGTATGAGAAAGTTATGCTTGGTCAAAGTTGAGTTGACTTTTCCTGCAAAACCCTAATTTAGCAACTTTTGGGTTTTGATGAATTGTGAGCAATCCTTGAGGAATCATGATCAACCCTTGATCAAATGATGAATAATAATTCAAAATGAGGATGTTGACCAAAAATCTTGAAGTTTGACTATATGTGGGCCACAGTTGACTTTTGCCCTAGCACATTCGATTTTCAAGCCTTTGAGCAATCGACTGAGCAAACTTCATATGCAAGGCTTGAAACTTGGTATGGATGATCTTGAGAACATATTAGGACAATGGTGAGCATTTGGGATCCTTTGGACTCAAGTACCTTGGTGCAAAATGAAACCCTAATTTGAGGTAGACTGCCTTAGAAGAGGGTTTGTCTGGTCAACCCTTGGACTTCCTTGAGCAATTTGAGGACCTCACTCGAAATGTATTGAGAAATATGGGAGGGAAAATTTTAGGGTACAACACTTATCTTATTCGCTGTTTATTTCAGCAATGGCTCTTGAACAAACAGTCAAGGAACTTCAGGCACAGAATGCCCAATTCCAAGAAATGTTCCTGAATCTGGCTAAGGGACAAGAAGACTTGAAAGCTTTGATTCTCAAGGAAAAGAAGAAGAAAAAGAGACCAGTGGGTGTTTTGAATTTAAGAAGAAGGTTCAAAGGACCGGTGAAGCATGTTTCAGAGCTCACAACTCCGTCAAGAGAGAGAGAGAGAGAGACGATCAGGATGGAGAGCCAAGAGAAGAAGACCACATCATGAGGGAGTCTGAAGAAGATGAACCTGACTATTCTGAGGAGCAGTATCCTCCTGCTGATGATAAATACAAATAACTGGAGGATCAGCTCAATTCCATGAAGATACAAAGGGTGCCCGGACTGGACTTTGAAGAGCTAGGACTGGTCTCAGGGGTGGTCATCCTTCGGAAGTCCAAGGTCTCAACATTTTCTAAGTACGACAGTGTCTCCTGCCCTAAGCTACATTTAAGATCGTATGTCAGGAAAATTCAACCCCACACTACTGATAGGGATTTTTGGGTACACTTCTTCCAGGAAAGTTTGGCAGGGACTCAGCTGGAATGGTTCTATCAACTATAAAGAAATAATGTGCGTAATTGGGAAGATCTGGCTGCTTCTTTCTATAAGCAATACCAATATAATTCTGACCTCGCCCCGAATCGTACGCAGTTGCAAAGCATGTCTATGGGTTCCGACAAGGGCTTTAAGGACTATGCCCAAAAATGGAGAGACCTTGCGGGAAGAGTCCAACCTCCATTGTCTGATAGGGATTTGGTGGACATGTTCTTGGGCACATTATTCGGGCCATTCTTTAACCACCTGATCAGATGTTCTTCTGTTGGGTTTACAGAATTGATCTTGACAGGTGAACAAGTAGAGGCTGGAATTAAAAGTTGCAAGATAAAGAGAGATACATCCTTTAGTGCTGTAAAGAAACCATTCATAGGGAAGAAGGAGGCCAGTGCTACTTACGGTCAAAGAAATCTTAATAAAACTGAGCAATGTACGACGGTAGGGGCTGCTATGATTTCCAATTCTGCATCAAACCGGCAACAGATCAATCAATCCAGAACCGATAATCCAAGGAGACAGTTTATCTGGATCAACATGACCCTATCTCAGGTTTTACCACACCTACTGAAGTCTAATTTGGTTACCCTGAAAGAGGCTCCCAAAAATCCCAACACTACATCTCCTCATTACAATGCAAATTCTCGGTGTGCTTACCATTCTGAAAATCCAGGCTAGGATACAAACGACTGTTGGGATTTGAAAAACAAAATATAGGATTTTATTAAGGCAAAGGAGATTGAGTTTAACGCTCCTGAGACTCTGAATGTTATAATTGCCCCTATGCCCAAGCACGATCGTGGTGTTAATACTGTTGACAATGACATCTTTGTTATTTCTATGGATGAACTGGCTACTCCACTCCTGACTATTAAGAAGAATCTCTTATAGGACGGTTTATTTCGGGTTATGGCGAAGGTTGCCACTTATGTTTGTCCTTACCTAATGGTTTTCATTTGTTGAAGAATGGCGTTCAGTTCCTGATAGACGATAAAGAAGTCCTGTTTGAAAAGACTCTAGTTACAAGTACTCCGTATGAAGATGTTTCTATCATATCCATTTCCACCAATCCTCCCAAGGTCTCCTCCAAAAGACCTGTCAGGATTACATTTGTTCGGAAAGGTTGCTCCATTGATAATTACTTTCCTTGGACCTATACCATATTCCTCAGATAAAGCTGCTCCCTGGAACTATGGGGTTGACGTCTATTACCATGGCATCAAGCAAGATTTGCTGATTGTGAAAGACAAAGATGCTGAAGACTCTGATCTTGACATTAGCAATATCGCTGGGACCAGTAAGATAACAAGAAGCAGAAGAGTTTTCTCTCCCGAGATCTATCCTCCTAAAATTGTTGCTACTCCTGTGATCATCCTTGTTGCTGCTCCTATTAATATTCCTATTGCTACTCCTGTTGTTACCCCTACTACCAAGTCGGCCGAGACTTGGGGCAAAGAGATATTGGTTGAGCCTGTCCAGACGAAGGCGCGCCCAGAAGACATCCCTGAGGCTTCTAAGAAGGAAATGGAAGAAATCTTAAAAATGATCAAGAAGAGAGACTACAATGTGATTGAACAATTGGGGAAGACCCCTTCCAAGATATCAACGCTGGCCTTGTTATTGTGCTCTGAAGCCCATGCCAAGGCTTTAGTGAAATTCCTCAAGACTGCTCACGTGCCACAAGAAACCTTCGTTGATCAATTTGAAGACTGTGTGGCCAGTTTGACTGCTGACAATGGGCTAGGTTTCTATGATGTTGATCTGACTCCCAGAGGAAGGAAACATGATGATGCCCTACACGTCTCTATCGAGTGCAGGGGCACTACTTTGGCCTATGTCCTAGTGGATACAGGTTCATCACCGAATGTTCTGCCCAAGAAGGCCCTTGAGAGGTTAGATTGTGAAGGATTGACTCTGAAGCCTAGTAACATTATGGTGAGAGCCTTCGACGATTCTAAAAGAATGGTGCATGGAGAGGTAGACATCCCTATCAAAGTGGGCACTCAGACTTTTAATTCCACTTTCTATGTGATGGACATCCGCCCATCTTACTCCTATTTATTGGGTCGACCCTGGATCCATGGGGCTGGTGCTGTGACTTCCACCTTACATCAGATGCTAAAGTACCCAGTCAATGGGAAAATTATCACAATTCATGGGGAGGAGGAGTACATGGTGAGCTACCTGAACTCTTTTAGGTACGTTGAAATGGACGGAGAGTTCATTGAGACCCCCTGTCAGAACTTTGAGGAGGTTCCACAGACCGTTGTTGTAACCAAAACCTTTGACAGTATTCCAAAGACTACCAGGGCTCCGCTGAAGATGACTTCTCTGAAAGATGCCAGGGCAGTTGTTTAAGAAGGTGGGTGTATAATTTGGGGCCTACTTCCGGATATTCCCTACAAATCTGACAAATTTGGTTTGGATTTTACATCAGGAGCTTAAAGGGCTGTTTGTCGTGCTCGTGCCGGAGGACCACCCTTACGCATCAGCAGTCATGGGGTTAATGCTTTGGAAGGCAGTGATAGTGAGTGTGACATGGACTAGTGGATCTTCCCAACTGTCAGCGGAGGACTCACCAACTGGAAGACTAAAGAATTTGTGCCGATTACTTTTATTCAAGAGTAATTGTCCTTTTTTTTTTGGATATGTAATAAATGAATAATACAAACTCTAAAACCTTGTGTCTTACCTGAGGCACAATGGTTATTTTGTGAGGGTTATCATGTTTCATTATCATATGTTATTAGTAAAGCATTGGACGTTTTTACATCAAATTTTGTGCTCTTTGCCTTTATTTTCTGCTTTTTGCTTTATTAAAATATCTATTCTCTTACACACACTCACATATCAGTATGCAGATCTACATCCACTCTGGATCCTATTGATAACGGTTCTGCTATTGCTCATTATAGTTTTGAAAATCCGATCATCCAAGCCGAGGATGAAGGTGAGGAAGATTGTGAGATACCAAGAGAGCTTTCTAGGCTGTTACAACAGGAAGAAAGGGAAATACAGCCTCATGAGGAACTAGCTGAGACAATGAACTTGGGTACTAAAGAGGACAAAAAAGAAGTTAAGGTAGGTGCTAACTTGGAGCCCGGTATCAAACAGCGGTTAATACAGATGCTACATGACTATGTTGAGGTTTTTGCTTGGTCATACGAAGACATGCTAGGGCTTGACACCAATATTGTGGTTCATCGCCTACCGACAAAAGAGGATTTCCCTCCAGTGAAACAAAAGGTTCATCATATGCGGCCGGATATGTCAGAAAAGATCAAGGCTGAAGTCATGAAACAGTTCAATGTCGGTTTCTTAGCTGTAACGTCTTATCCACAATGGGTCGTCAATGTTGTTCCAGTACCTAAGAAGGATGGTAAGGTACATATGTGTGTAGATTACAGAGACCAGAAAATGGCAAACCCCAAGGATGACTTTCCGCTTCCCCACATTGATGTTCTGGTTGAAAACATCGCACAACATAAAGTATTCTCCTTCATGGATGGTTTCTCCAGGTACAATCAGATCAAAATGGCACTTGAGGACTTGGAGAAGATAACCTTCTTCACACAGTGGGGCACTTTCTGTTACAAGGTTATGCCATTTGGGTTGAAGAACGCTGGGGCAACCTATCAGCGTGCCATGGTAGCTTTATTTCATGATATAATCCATCATGAGATAGAGGTTTATGTTGATGACATGATAGACAGGTCTTATACTGAAGAGGAACACCTTGATCACCTACAGAAGCTATTTGACAGGCTGAAGAAATACAAACTGAGGTTAAACCCGAATAAATGCACTTTCAGAGTACAATCAGGTAAGCTCTTAGGTTTCATTGTCAGCGGAAAAGGTATTGAGGTAGATCATGCAAAGGTAAAGGCTATACAAGAAATTCCGACTCCTTGCACTGAGAAGGAAGTTAGGGGATTCTTGGGACGCCTAAACTACATAGCTAGATTCATTTCACATCTGACCGCTACTTGTGAGTCAATCTTCAAATTACTGAAGAAATATCAAACAGTGAAGTGGAATGACGACTGCCAGAACGCCTTTGACAAAATCAAGGAATATCTCCAAGAGCCTCCAATTGTGATGCCTCCAATTGAAGGAAGACCCTTGATAATGTACTTAACAGTATTAGATGATTCAATGGGGGTGTGTGCTAGAGCAGCATGACGAGTCTGATCAAAAAGAGCATGCAATATACTACCTTAACAAAAAGTTTACCGACTGTGAAACAAGATACTCACTGCTCGAGAAAACTTGTTGTGCGTTAGCATGGAATGCTCGCCGACTAAGACATTATATGCTGACCCACACTACCTTGTTGATATCTAAGATGGACCCTATCAACTACATCTTTGAGAAGCCCGCTCTCTCCAGAAGAATAGAAAGATGGAAAATGATCCTGACCGAATACGACATTCAATACACAACCCAGAAAGCAATTAAAGGAAGTGTACTAGTTGATCATTTGGCTCATCAAGCTGTGGATGACTATCAATCCATGAACTTTGAGATCTCAGATGAGAACATCATGTTAGTAACTGATTGTGAAGAACCTAGACCAGATGAAGGACCTGAAAAAGGATCCCGATGGACTATGGTTTTTGACGGGGCTTCCAACACCCTTGGCAATGAAATCGGTGCTGTGATCATATCTCCTGAAGGTTGTCATACTCCTTTCACTGCCAGGCTATGTTTCAACTATACTAACAATATGGCTGAGTATGAAGCATGTATCATGGGTCACAAAGCTGCAATCAATTTAAGGATCAAGTTCTGAAGCGTGTTTAGAGACTCGGATTTGGTAATCAGCCAGATCAAAGGAGAATGGGACACGAAGCACCCTAATCTCATCCCATACAAAGAGCATGTGTTGACATTAATCCCATACTTTGAATAAATTACCTTTGAGCATTTTCCACGATAGGAAAATCAACTAGCGGACGCGCTAGCTACGATGTCATCCATGTTCAAGGTCAGGTGGGATAATGAGGCTTCTCAGATCACCATTGAAAGGATGAATGAACCAGCATACTGTCACGAGATTGGTACCTAAGAAGTAGTGGACAGACCTTGGTTCCATGAAATCAAAAGATATCTCGAAGCCAAGAGTATTCTGAGGGAGCTTCAGTCAATGATAAAAAGTTCTTAAGAAGGTTCTCTGCTAAGTTATTTCTCAGTAACGAGATCCTCTACAAGCACAATCATGACTCTACCTTGCTTCGGTGTGTAGATAAGAGTGAGGCAGAAAGGATTATGGATGACTTACACGAAGGTACCTTTGGAACTCATTCCAGTGGACATTCAATGGCTAAAAAGATCCTACGGGTAGGATACTACTGGTCCACCATGGAGGCAGACTGTTATCAGCATTCACGTACTTGTCACAAATGTTAGATCTATGCTGAATAGGTACATGTACCTCTAGTTCCTCTAAACGTCTTGACTGCTCCTTGGCCATTCACAATGTGAGGAATCGACATGATTGGAGAAATTAGACCGACAACTTCCAATGGGCACCGCTTCATCCTGGTTGCCATTGATTACTTCACGAAGTGCGTCGAGGCAGCTTCATTTTCTTCTGTTACCAAGAATATTTTGGCCCGATTTATCAGACATAACATTATCTATTGGTACGGTATCCCAAAAAGAATCATTACAGATAATGGTACCAATCTCAACAATACCATGATCACCGAGCTTTGCACGTAATTCAAGATTCAGCATCATAACTCTTCTCCTTACCGGCCAAAGATGAATGACGTTGTTGAAGCTGCTAACAAAAAAATCAAGAAAATCATACAAAATATGACGGTGACATATAAAGATTGGCATGAGATGTTACCATTTTCTCTTCATGGTTAACGCACCACAATGCGAACATCAACAAGGGCAACTCCTTTATCTTTGGTATATCATATGGAAGATGTCCTACCCATTAAAGTCCAAATCCATTCTTTGAGAATCATGAAGGATGCAGGGATGAATGAAGAGGAATGGGTCCAAACTCGTCTTAACCAGTTAAACCTGATTGACGAGAAGAGGCTCGCGGCTGTTTTCCATGGTCAAATGTACCAAAAATGTATGATCAAAGATTTCAACAAGAAGGTCAGACGTCAGGTATATCAGACTGGTGACTTGGTAATCAAGCGCATCATACTGCCGCAAGGTGATCCCAGGGGCAAATAGACTCCCACATACGAAGGGCCATTTGTAATCAAGAACATATTTTCTGGTGGAGCCATGATCCTAACCACTATGGACGGTGACGACCTTCGGCACCCGGTAAACGCAGACATAGTTAGAAGATACTACGTATAAACAAAGACCCACTAGGTCGACTGGCCTAGGAAAAAATTAGGGCATCCCGACGAACCAAAAGGGTTCAGGAAAAAATTAGGGATATACACAAAAAAAATATGTACACCCGGCAAGTCGAAAACCTGAAAAGGCGGCTTGGGCAAAAAAGGGTATCCCGGTGGACTGAAAACTCGAAAGGGCGGTCTAGGCAAAAGTTAGGGATTTAAAGCGTATAACTATATCCGGTTGGATCACTTTACAGTCAGTCTTCAAAATTAACTATCAAGATCAAAGCGGTACTAATTAATCCAATCAACTTTGGACAAGCAACGAAAGGGATGAGACACTAAAAGGCATAAATACAATAGCAGAATATGAACTCAACGGGATTATTTCACATAGCTGTCTTTCTTTGTATACTATTTTTGTATAACTTCCATTCTCACGACGAAATTCTCCTACTAGGATGTCTGTCTCCTTGTATAAAAACACTTGTTTCAAATTAATACAAAATTATTCCTTTGAAAGTGCAAAACTTCTGTTTTTATTTTTCTGCTTTGTGTGCGAAAACGTCCAGTGATTATTCTTGAACATATGCATTTGAATATGATTATTGCTTACAAATATACACCTAAAAATAGAAAGACAATTGCTAATGACTTAAATAAACGGGACAATATGTAAGAGCCATCCATAAGATTCCCGCAGATGTCTTCCCTGATATATACCTTCTCCAGCAGGTATAGAGGCAGGGGCATTCTACTACAAGGTCACTTCCATATTCTCAGCAGGTAACTTGTTGATGTCAGTTGCTCTCACATCCTCGGCAGAGCAAAAATCTCCAATTACTGCTCCTGATTCCTCAATAGGATTTCAACAAAATTCCCAAGCAGTTTGTGAAGTTCACCTCAGCAACAAAGTTTTATAAATCTCAAATAGTTTATAAAGCCTTATTCCCAGTAGAGTTTATTTCTAGCTACGGAAATTCATCCCTCGGCAGAGTTTATTTCTCCAAATTGGTGTGATCTTTCAATAGAGCTCTTCCCCTTGGCAAAACCATTCTCAAACAGAAGTCGAAGATCCTCGGTAGAGAGAGGGAATTGCCAACAAAACTATCTCCATTTATTATCCCCAACGAAAATTGAAGAATCACTTTAAGCACTTACCAACAACAGTCCGAGATTCAGCTTCCCAGCAACAGTCAGGGATTTATTTTCCCAGACAAAGATCCTGCACAATAGCATTACATGTTCATACATCATGGCATGTGCATACAAATACATATATCATAATATCATTTATTTTGGGATCATCATGCAATTTATACATCATGACATCGCATGAAACTGATTTTACCTTTTCAGGTTAAATTAGCAAACAGATAAATGCTATCAACTTTTATAACATGTCAAAGATTAATGCCCAAACCATACGAGGAAACTATATATGTGACCAGTAAAACAAGTTCCAGATGAATACCTGTAACAATCCAGGAGAACTATCTATATGAAGATATTTAAGATTAATACCTGAAATCAGCCGGGAAAACTATCTTTCTTTGACTTAGGTCAGATATTAATACCTGAAACCAGACAGGACAACTATCTCAACAACCGACAATTTTCAAGTTCAAGATTAATACCTGTAACAAGCCAGGACAACTATCTATGGACGATCGATTGTAGATTAATACCTGAAACCAGACAGGACAACTATCTCAACGACCGACAATTTTTAAGTTCCAGATTAATACCTGTAACAAGCCAGGACAACTATCTATGGACGATCGATTGTAGATTATTACCTGTAACAAGCCAGGAAAACTATCTACATAAGCAGATTTAAGATTAACAGCCGAAACAAGACAAAAAACTATCTTTCTTTCTCTTAGGTAAGAGATTAATACCTGAAGCCGGACAGGACACCTGTCTCAAAAGACCAACGAAAGCAAATTCCAAATTAATACCTGAAACCAGACAGGATAACTATATGCGAACAGCTGATTGTAGATCAACACTTGAAATTGGACGAGAAAACTATCTACATAACCAGACAAAGAAATCTTACACGGGTTCTTTTTCATACAGTCTAACACAGGCTCATCTTGAAGCAGCCCTACACAGGCTCTTTCTAATACATCTCCAGGTAACGGTTAATTCCGTTATCCCCATAAAATCACTGGAAACCTGGACTTCAACCAGAATACAACAAACTGTCATCTCTCCAGAGATAACTCTTCAGCAGAGTATTGAACAACTAAATTTCCTAGAATCTATTCCGCACAGAGTTTTCCTCAAACAGGAGAACAACAGAAACCCATATTCCCCAATGGACTCCCCCTCAGACAACAAGAACAGGAACACCAAAGGGACCATGTGTAAATCAGAAGCTATTTTGGATGGCATCTTTAAGCCCATCTCTGACGACTCTCTGTCATCTCCTCCAAATGGCATCTTTAATTCTATTCCCTACATCATCAATCATCAGTGTTATTTCATGCGAGTGCAAATTTCTAGGCACTCTAGTGTTCAATCATCTTCCACCTTCAAATCACGAAAGGCAGACAAGCCAATCTAAAGCCTCGGGTTTAAGAAGATTGAATAGGGGTAGCTATTGTACCCCAAAATTTGCCCTCTCATATTTTCCCAAGATCTTTCTCTTACATGGTGATCACAAGCATTTGATTAAAGGAAACATAATTTTTTTTAGGATAAAAAAGGAGTCTTCGATTGGCATTTTGACAAAATCCTTCGATTGGCATGTTAAAGGGCCTTTCAATTCGTATTTGGACAGGCTTCGATTGAGCGCCTAACCTCCTCCAAGTTTGTATCAAATTTCCAAGCTTCGATTGAAGCCTTGGTCTTTTGCTTGTTTGCTGCACACCAGCTTTGACTGGGCATATTTTCCCTTTAAAACATCCTCTTTCAATCCAAAGGGGAAGGGCTTCTTGTCAGTGCTCCTTCAATTGCACCATTTTCTTTGCATGCTGGCTTGACTCACAAATGCAATGGCTACCTGCATGCAAGCTGGATCCCTGCTTAGATTGGGCATTTGTTTTCCTTAGAACAAGCTTGTTTCCTACTTCTACTAGGAAAATTATCCCTCTGGGCGTGCCTTCAACACACAAAGCAAGAACTTCCTCAAACTGGCCTTTGATTCACAAATCTCCCATTGGACAAAAGACCCCTCAGCGTGTCACCAGCGTGTGTATGCGTCTTCAGCTTGCCTTTAACACACAAGGCCAAGACCCCTTCAGGGTTGCCTTCGACCCACCAGGCAAAAAGCTTCTTTTGATGCGCCAGGCAAAAAAGTTGCCTTCGACCATAAGGCACTGGCCACCATTGTGCCAGCTTCGCCTAGGCAATGGCCTCCTTTACTCCTGCCTTGACTTGCTTCATGCTAGCATTTACAAGGCATAGGTTGCCTTTGTTCTAGTTTCGACTAGGCGCTGACCCCCTTGTGAAACAATTGTACACACTTAAACACACCAAAGGTCCATTCGAAGAGTACACCAAAAGGACCATCTAAAGACCCATTCGAAGGAAGTAATACTAGAGCCAGTCGAAGGGTACACAAGAAGTACATTTGAAGAAGCATGCAGAAGGCCCAGTTAAAGGCTACACAAGAGGTCCAGTCGAAAGAGGCAACTTGAGGCCAGTCGAAGAGAAACACTAGAGGGCATTCGAAGGAGTCAAAGCATGTCCAGGTTCATTCAAATTCAAAAAGGGACAGGTTTCCATGACTTTTGCAATGTTACAAAACTTCATTCATGGTCTTGAAAACATTTGTTTATGGCATTTTAAAATATTTTCTTCTTGTCCTCTCCCTTCTACTCTATATAAATAGCATGCTTGCAAGCCAAAGGGAGTGACACACACATTGGAGATACGCTGCCCCATAAACCCACCAAAGTTATCAAAAATATCATAAGTGATCCAAATCAAAGCAACCCTTAAACAAAGGTACCCACGTCCAGAAGCCAAATCGAAGCAATCATCAAACAAGGGTACCCACACCCATAGTCACATATTCATCCATCAACCATTGGTAAGAATTTGTAAAAAAATCAATCTCTACATTTGCATGACACATCAACATTTGTAGTTTAATTTGATTGGTTGTTAAAGAATAAAGATCTGGGTTCGACCCCAGGTCTGCCTTTGTTTTGCTGCTAACAGTTGCTGTAGATGTAGCTTGAATAAACCCAACGTATGCAGAATCGAAAGACCTGGGTTGGGCACCCAGGTCATGCTTTTCATTTTGCCAACATGCTTGCAGATGTAGTGCCCTCAAAAGTGATCCATCAGGCAATTCCAGTAACGGCCAATGGATTGAAATCCACATCCTGTCACTGGATCAAAGGGCAATCGAAAGACAGATTTTCCTTCATAGAATCGAAATTCACCATCTCCCTGCAATCGAAAGATAGATTTTCGTTCATTGAATCGAAAGACACCATCTCCCTGCAATCGAAGGATGTTTCTTGTTCTATTTTTATTTTTGTTTTCATTTTTTTATTGAACCTCTTTTATTTAAATTAACTTTAAATCAAAATCACAAAAAAACATTAGGCTAGTGCCTCTTCTAATTAAATTAACATTGTAAATAAATTAATTAACTATTCTAACCTTTTTCCTTAAATTAAAATTAAATAGACTTAGGTTATATTTTCTTAAAATAAAAACAAAAAAAAAAGATTTTTCACCTTAGGATTTTTTTCAGACATCTTTTCTACTTCACGCGCATTTATTTATTTTCATGTTTTTCCATATTATTGTATCTGCCTACTGAATGTAATAGATTAAAACTAGGACATTTACTGCTTTATCCCCCCATTCTTGTAAAATGTAAATCCCCTCCCTAAAGCATTGTAAAACCATAGATTTAAATTCCTGCACTTTAATATTTTGCAATATATACTATCTGCTAGTAATTAGGCATGTATGATAAGACTAATAATCAAACGCTAGCAAACTTAACAAAAAGACAAAAATAACTGAATTGAATCAATTGCACACATATACCTCGAGGATACCCCACTTTGGTTGCCTTTAGAAATAAAATAGTCACGAGGCAGAAACGATTTAGCAAAGACCCATAAATTAAAAGATCATAGTCCCTCGATGACCCTACAGTTGCCTTTTCGATAAATGATCTAGTCCCTAAACGAAATTTCTAAAGCGTCTCCACAAGTTGGCTTCGTGACTGTAAACGTCCCTTCGAATGTCCCTCAAACATCCAACGACAAGGCTACCTACTCACTAATATTAGGATAGCACTATCTAAAGGATAGGAGGAAAAGAATGACCCTTTTCGAGTATAAAAGTAGATAGCTATTAGAAGTTTCTCAAAAACATTTTGCACTTACACAAATACTACTTTTCAAAAACAATTTCAAAACATTTTCTTTGTTAACACTCTTGAGGACTGATACAAGAGTTAACGCAAAGCAAATCTCCATACAAAGGAATTTCAAAACATTTTTCAAACACACAAAGCACAAAGGTATTTCAAAATGAGCAAACCTCTAAGAGCCCGTAAATAATTACGGATGGAAAGACTGCTAACACCTTCCATGTCCATAATCTACCCCCTTACTCAGAAAATTCTCGAAAAGGTCTTTTTATGTTCTTTTCACCCTTTACTTAATTTGGATAAAAGAAAAGTCGCTGGCGACTCTTGCTTACCGCGAAATTTGCAAACACAAACGCAAAAACAGTATATAAATATCGGTTCTGTCACCGTATCACACCTACGCACAAAGAAAATCAACCCAATGTCTTGGGTTAAACCCCAAGAACTCCAGATAAAATAACAACAACAATCACAAGGTCCTTAAGGTGGTCAAGGCTTCTAATCCTAAGTCCAATAAGTCCATAACTCCATAATGGCAAGGATATTAACCAAATAGTCCAAGTAACCTTAAAGTTTTTTATTGTTCAAGTTGGTTATTAAGTATCTTCAAAAAGAAAATGAAATCTCAAGTGAGAAAAATAAAAATGACATAAAGATAAATGCTCAAGTGAGTAAAGATGAAAATAACATGAAATTTAAATGCTAAAATAAATGGTACGTAAAAGTAAAGACGTAAAGTAAAAGCATAAAATAAAAATCAATTGTTAGTGAGTTAGAAATTAGAGGTTAGTTGAATGAACATCTTGAAACTTGCATTTGAAAACTCACTAGAAGATTGATAAAATCAAAGCTTCTCAACAACAAGTTTCATTTGCTTTTTGTCAAGTATATAATTCATTTTAAATTCTCGAGGCAACAACAAATGATCAACGATGTTTAAATGATTCACTTAGTCCAAATTTTATGAAGGTTCATTAGAGGATTGATAAGACCAAAGCCTCCTAACAATGAACCTCAAGGTTATTGGATCAAAGGTTTCAAATTAAACATACTTGGGCTTGCAAACATAAGTTTGGGCCACAAATGATCATTTGTCGAATCGGGACAAAATTTAGCGCTATGTTAAGCAATCATAAGTGGACTTATATAGAAGTCGCACCTATTTTAACATCGGTCAATAGCAATCTATGTGCCATATGTTTGGAGAAATAATATGTAGATCATCCTCTAACAACATGTAGCACAAGTAAGAAAGGGATAAGATGAAGAGGGAGGGTAAATATTTAAACCAAATATTTTAATCAAACTATCATTAAAATCATTCATCCATTTTGGTGGAGTTAAACTCAACACCCAAGATTCAATGTTGTTAATGAAGCTCATGATCAAAAATCACATTGTTCAAGCTCAGTCAGAATATATTAAAAAATAAAATTGCATTTAATAAGCAAAATAAAAAGAAATTGATTTTTTAATTGTTTTTTAAGTGAAAATAAAAGAAAAAATAATGAACTATATTCAAAGTATCAAATAAAAATTAAAAGAAAATATAGAAAAGTCAGAGATGATCTCAAGTATTTCTACAAAAAATTTAGTAATTTTTTAAAACAGAAAATTATTTTAAATTATTTTAAATCATTCAAGTAAGTGAAAAAAAAGATTAAAAATAGTAAAAATCAGAATAAAATTCTAGAAAAAATTTCGGAAAGTCAGAAATAAAGAAAATGATCTTGATGAACTTTTCCATAATTTAAAAATACCAAAAATATTTTTGAACAATTAAAAAAATTCAAAAAAAACAAAAATCATAAAAAATATCAAATATGAAAATAAAATATGAAAAAATAAAAATTTGAAAGAGAATATTTAAAAATATTTTTGTGATTTTTTCATAATTTTTGGGTCAGAAATGAATTTTCTATGATTTTTTGATCTTTAAAACAATTAAATATAAATCATCAGAAATAAAAATAAAGTTAGAAAAGTATAAATCTCGTTAGTAAGCTAATCCAATGGATCAGACACATTGTGCATATCATGGTCTTCAAGGAATAACACACGTGATCCATTATTTAAATAAATTTGAAAAAATGAGTGGCAGCTCATCATTGGTTGAAGACAGAGACATAGGTCGCCTTCAACCTCCATCCATGCGATTTGCAGGTTCATGAAATGGAAAAATTGGAGCTAGAGACTGGTATCATTCGCTTAGTTTCTTCAAGACGATTCCAATGGTACCCTCGCACCAAATTTATATTTGCCACAACGTAATCGATTTGGAAAAAACCAGAGGACATTTTTTGAAAAGGGATTTGAAAACAGACGTATCAAACTCAATTACAATTGGAAACAAAGGTTACCACAAGCATCAGTGAACCAAGAACTACGTTCTAGCACCAAAATTGAGGCAAATTGGTAGAGAAAACTACATGTTCTAACTCAAGGAGGAAGCTCTGAAACTGAACTTATGGAGCTTTATTCATGTCGCAATTCTTGAAGGTAGGAGTATGGTTAGCTTCAGGAAAGTCCAACAAAGCTTACTGAAAAGAATTTTTGGTGATTTGGAGGGTGGAAATGAAAAAAAACAAATTCAAGCCTTAAGAGTTCAAATGAGATCTTGGCAGGGGTCAATTGGCTATCAAAAACTTATGGAAATATGTGGAATGTGCATCTTATTTATAGGAGAGGATGAGGCAATGCTTAAGCGTGCGAATGGGAGAATAAATAAGTGAATTCATGTGAGTCTGAAACATGAGCAGTGTGTGACTTTCTTGGCATTAAAACTCAACCAAAACCTGCATTTCATGATGCTAATTGCTTTTGGGAAGTTTCTAATCATGATTAGAAGCAAAAACATGTGAAAACTTTGTGTTTAGAGGCCAAACCAATCCAAACTAATTATGACTTTGAACTTATAAACATTTTTAGGAAGCTAACTTTACAGCCATGATGACAACAATGTATGGCACTATATGATTTGGTTATTGAAGCGTTAGAGATATCGTAAATCAAGCTTTGCAATGTAAAAATAATGATTGCATTTGGTGCCTTGGATCAAAAGTTGTGTCCCTTTGAAATCAGCAAAAACACACGGATTTCCTACACTTAGAAAAATTTCTAAGTTTGGCATCAAACGTGTCTTGTAATATTTTGCATTCAAACATGGCCTTTCACTCAAAATTTGCTTTTGAAATTCGAATATGACATGAAGTAGACCTGTTTAATTGAAGTTTGGAATTAAGATCACTCAAAAATCATAAAAAATGAAAGAGTTATGATCTTTGGAAAATGATGAAAAGAGTTGGGGAAATTCACAAAAGACCTATAATATTTTCTAATTTTCAACCACTTTCTAAAAATGCTCATGTCTTGCTCATAAAAACAAAATTATAGTAGACATCCAAAAGATTGTTATGGAAAAAGGATGGGCTCAAGGAGACAAAAATTGACCAAGTTATGAGCATTTGAAGTCATACGAGGGGACTTGATAGCCTATCTAGAGGACTTGTAATCTTTCTCAATCATTAGTGATCTTTCACACAAAACTTTCTTGAAACATTTGAAGTGATTTTTTTATAACCCTTTAAAGAGAAACATATCTTTGGAATCACTCAAAAATCTCAAAAGATGGACAAGATAAAGCCCTTGGAAGTTCAAAACCCTAACCCTTAGAGCATCAAAATGACTTGGGAACCCCTTTCAATCTTGACAATATTTCTTGTACAAATGCTTTTGCTATGTGAAGAGAAATTGTTAGGGATGATAATAAGAACCTATAACCATAATAACCACATCCAAATATTGATAAATGAGGGATTTATGCACTTGTGATCAAGGAATCAAGAACTTGTCCAATTAGGTCAAACTTCTTCAATCAATTCTTGCATCTTTTGACTTCCTTTGGCAAATTGAAGCATGATGAATCATATTAGACTTTGTCATTACATTACTTTAAAGCACTCTCAATGATGAAACTTAAATTTTAGTGAAGCTTTTTTGAAGAAGTCATGGAAATAAACTCATGATCCTATGAATCAACTTGATGAAATGTGTTGTGCCCTCGGGCGCTACGCGGCCGGAACCTGTCATCTGGATGTTAATGAAACATCAATGAAGTCTCCACCGAACGTCTTTTATCCTGCCGAAAGGGAAAGGTAAACATCGAGAAAACCTGAAAAGGGAGAAATCACGGTCTTTCGACCGAGAGATCGGGTAAGGGAGTCTGTTACGTGAGGGGAAGGTGTTAGCACCTCACACACCCGTAGTACTCTATGGTATCCACTCTTATTGTCTAATCTAATGGGTGTGGTCAAATCCTATGTCTATGGCTTAGAACTGAAAAGGGAATGCATGCGAAAGAACAAGAAAATAATGTAGGGAAAGTAAAAGTTGTGCTCGGTTGGGCCCTATCCCAATGCCTACGTATCCCTTTTAAGGAATCAGAGCAGCCGTAGTTCGGCTTATGTGTTTTGGTTGGTTTGTGTTTTTTAGTTAAGACAACAAAAACAGTCAAGATGGTAAAACATCGAATGAAACAACAAACAGATGAGATGGTAAAACATCGGTCAAATAATAACACAGTAACATGTCACAGATGGCGAAACATCAAATGATAAAACATCACACCTAACAATGACATTGGGAGTCAAAGTAGGATAACCAACATGTGCGATGGCTAAACATCAACTTCAAACAAATGTGAGATGGTGAAACATCGGCTAAAGATAACAAAGTCATGGCAAAGATGGCGAGACATCAATAAAACGGATGACAAAATATCACACCTAACAATGATATTGAGAATCAAAGTAGGATAACAAACATGTGCGATGGCGAAACATCGACTTCAAACAAATGTGTGATGGCGAAACATCGGCTAAAAGATAACAAAGTCATGGAAAAGATGGCGAGACATCAATAAAACGGATGACAAAACATCACACCTAACAATGATATTGAGAATCAAAGTTAGATAACAAACATGTGCGATGGCGAAACATCGGCTTCAAACAAATGTGAGATGGCGAAACATCGGCTAAAAGATAACAAGACAAAGTAAAATTGGTTTGAATATTTTATTTTGAAGATGGATTTGAGTTCATTAGAAATGTCTTAAGATTTTCCAAGAAACAAATTTTTGTTTTAAGATGCAGAATGCATAGAAAGGGAAAACAACTAAGCGAAACTAACCTAGTACTATCCCTAGTGTTATCATACAAAGGTTGACCCTAAGGTTGAGGATAAAGGAAATTCCTATCCTATGTTAGCATACATGGATTCCTACCTTTAATCAGCATGTCAAAGAGAGCTTAACAAAACTATCCTATAGGGAACATGCAATGAGAGCGAAGTCGTGATCTCAATTTCTAAATTGAGTGACTCATCGATCAACAATTAAAGAAGAAAATCAACAAACATCCTATGGGGAACATGCACTGAGAGCGACGTCGTGATCTCAATTTCTAAATTGAGTGACTCATCGATCAAAAATTAAAGAAGAAAAGCAATAAACATCCTATAGGGAACATGCAATGAGAGCGAAGTCGTGATCTCAATTTCTAAATTGAGTGACTCATCAATCAACAATACAATACATGCATCAGATAAAAACCAGAGGGCCTCCTGACATATATCAGCAACAGAGGTCCCATCATGTAATGCAAAATGAAAATGGGAGAAAGGAAGTAGTATAATACCAAACAGATAACTATTTGTAGCAATCAAGCAAGAATAAAAGAAACCCAGAGAAACTTCAAGAAAGCTGGCATTAGTAAATAAATTGAGTCAGGAATCTGTCAGATATGAACAAGTCCCAGGGGCAATGTATGGCATTCACATGCCAAGCACAAAACAATGCCAGTATAATAGATTGTGTTTCACAAATAAAGTGAAACACAGAAAAGCCTCAAGCCCAAAAGTGGCAACTTGCTCAGAGTACCTCGCACATTCAACAACCAAGTTAGTATTCCATAAGGTGAAAAAGGGAGAACAAACATGGTGGCCTTAGACATGATAAATAAGAAGAAACAGGCATATGCACAGATTAGGTCAAGAAAAGCAAGGGAATATTGCTCCTTTCTATCACCATATTGAATTGACAATTGAATGTAAATCAAGGATCATAAGAGCTTGAGAATAATATGAACAAAGACCATGAAAGTCAGTAGCAAACACATCTCAATCATGCATAGCTAAATCAATCACAACTTCATGAACACAATAGGAAATGAAACCTACATAATGCACTAGGAGGTTCAAAACATTCAAGTATGAAGCTTATAAGTGAAATGGCTTGAGCTAATATGAACAATCAGAATCACATGATCATTAGGTTCCCAATTATAGGCCTCACTAAATTTCATTGGCCAACAAACAAATTGTAACAAGACATGCAAACATGGTTGGGTACCTTCACTTTAAAATCATATCAAAAATAGAAACAAGGATCCATAATTCAAACCAAAAGTATCTTAACATCTTGGAAGGTATAAAAGTCAGAATGCAAGCCCTAAGTTCATGAATGATTGAGGAAGAGGTCAAATGAAGTTCAATGTTCAAGACTAGTTGGCAAAACTACCAAACTAGACAAGTTTTCAAAATAATTTGTGGAAATAATGTCAAACCAAGTCAAATAATTCAAGAAAAATGGTTTTCAAATCCCCAACACATTCATGAACCATAAACAAGATTTAAATTCCCAACAAAGTCCAAGGCACAAGGGTTAAAAAAAGAAACTAGCACCATAAGCAACAAAACCCTAATTTTTGACTTTTTATCTCAAATATTGATTAAATGAGATCAAAATTCAAAAAAATTAAGTCAAGATCATACAAATCATCAAGGAACCCTAAATGTCAGAAAATATATTTTTTCATATTTTTTGAATTAGGAAAAGTCAAGAAAGAAATTAATATTCAAACAATTATACAATTAATAAATATTCACATATCAAGATGATATTTAAATCAAAAAGTCCGAAAAATGGCCAACCAAAATTATATTGAAATATTAGTGCTAAAAACACACATCCCTGCATTTTTGTGAATTTTTTGGATAAAAGGAAAATATTAAAAACAAAAAAAACAAACAATTAATAATAAAATTATTATTTAAGGGCAAGAAAAGGCAAACCATAACCAAAAATCATGAAATGGTCAAAGTAAAAATATTTTCAGATTCTATAATTAAAAACAAGATTACATGATTTTTTTTGGAATTTTTTGGAATTAATGGAAGTATTAAAATAAAAAAAACAAACAAATATTACAAATAACCTTTTGAAATTAAATTTTTAATCAAAAATAAGAAAAAATCATGAACCAAAAACAGAATCAATTTTCACATTATTTTGTGGTTCTCAAATAATTTTTGTGGATTTTTTAGATCAATAAAACTAATAAAATAAAAATAAACCTTGAATAATTAATGAATTAAACCTATGAATTTTTTAAACCAATCAGATTATTTTAAAAAAATCCAATAAAAATATGACAAATATTAGAAAATAATATTGACCTATGGTAATTTTTGTGATTTTTGAATGTGTTTTGATCAGAAAACAAAATTAAACAAAATGCCAAATAAAACAAAAATTCAAATAAACCAAAAAATTCAAACAGACCAATCATGATGTGCCACCACATCATCTTCAACCTCTGAATATTCAAAAAACGCGCGCATCATCCATATTTAGGGCTCACTTTCAGATCAACATAACACACTCAATTTTGCATTATTTTTGATGAAATCAAAGGCAAATCAAAGCTAGCATGGCAAGGAATCCATAGCTATTTGAGTCAAATCAAATTATCAACCACATTGTCCACAATCAAGTCACGAATATGACCAAAAACATTATGAATCGCGAGTTTCAGAGCATCCAATCATGCATAATTCATCAAATTAAACGCTACAAAGCTTCAGAATCATTCCATAGACTTCAAACAACATGATTATGAACTTAAATCACACGAGGCATGGCTAGAAATCAGAATTCAAAGTTGAGAATTCAAACCTTTGAGAAAAATGGATCTACTGTCTCCTTCACTCCAATTGCAATCCAAGCCTCGATCTACAATCCTTATCACTTGGAGAAGATAATGCAAGAAGAATTGGCCAAAATGCGCAAGGGAGATGGAAGAATCGAAGAAAAACACAGAGCAACAAGCTATGGAGTTTCTGACTTTGATTGATGAGATGAGGCACGAACCCTTCTATTTGAGGCTTCCTTCTCAATATATAGAGCATCAGAAGGAGGGTAGGATAGGTTTTTCGCGCTGAAAGCTCTTGGAATCAAAGAAATCTTCTTTTGGCCAAAATCAAGTATGCACATGCAGCCTTGAAATCCCTCGTGCGTTGGCTTTCTTTTTTCGTGCATTTTAATCCATTTGCCCTCAGGAAGAGATTGGCAACAAGATTAGGACTTAAATCCTTACATTAAGCTAGTGTTGGTGATTAGGCAACTTCATGCCATTTTTTGCAAAACCACGATTTCCCTTCTCATTTGCCCATGTGCAACTCAAACTTTGGCATGATGGGCCTTGGTACATTTCATGTTGGTCAAGGGCCAAGTTTGAAGTGAAACAAAAGGCCACAAATCAAGTTATCAACAATTTGCAATTTGCATGGAATGCATGAATTTAATGAAAAGTCTCAAAATTCCAAAGTCCACAACTTGCTCATACTTTTGGATTTTGGCACACATGAGCATAATTTGGAAAGGTCTTGAAAAGATCTACAATCCCCTAGTTTTGAGTTTTAGCAAATTAATCCATTAATGCTCCCAAAATCTAGCTTGAAATTCACTAATTTTGAGAAATGACCTATAATTTTGTAACTTCAAAAGACCATAACTCTTGATTCCTTGCCAATTTGGTCATGAGACCAAAAGGAGGTGAAAGATCATTCTCTTAGATTTCCAAGAAAATTTCATTTGCATCTTCTTGATCAATGGTGAATAAAATATGATTTTTTGAAATTAGGTCTTTATTTAGTAACTTTTAGGGTTTCTTCAAGAATAAGTTTCAAGCCAAACTTCAATCTCTTTGATCCAATGACCAAGATGGACTTGAAATATTAAAAGTACATCCTTGAATTAATGGTTGGCCAAAAATTCACTATGTCAACTTTGACTTTGACTGATTTTGACCAAAATGACCATTTTGCCCTTCTGAATCAATTGATCCGCTTCCCTTCAAAATTTTTGATTAAAACTTCAAACATATGATCTTCCAAACATATAAAGGCCATGTGCAAAGTTTCACTTCAAAATTCTCAAGAAATATTGATGAAATCCCAAACCTTAGTTTTGGTCAACACATTAGGAGACTGATGAATTATCTTCAAAACTTCAAATCCTCTCGGCATTTTGGCCAATTCCTTGTGAAAAAACCTTTCAAATGTCAAAGAAATGTTGTTGTTTCCAAAATCAAGACTTATGCCTTGGCCAATAGCCTTGCTCAAACAAAACCCTAGTTTGACTGGTGAATCCAAAGTGATGGATGAAGCATCTTTGAGACATGCAATAACTTTTGAGCTTGAAAGATCCAAAAGGTTTAGATAATAAGATTTTTTCTTGAGCAACATGTCAATGCAAATAACCTTAAAGGCTTGAGGAAGACTTGAAAACCAAAGTGCTTTGATCCCATCACAATGTATGAATGCAATGCAATATGATATTCATGATGAAACATAAGCCTAAATCAAGAGGGTAAATTTTGGGGTGCAACAACTGCCCCTATTCAAACATCTTCAACATGATAAGTGAGAAAAGTGATAACTTTTGAGCGTTCGGGGTCGAAGATGTTTGAATACGAAAGAACCCGAAAATTTACACTCTTGAAAGAAACGGAAACAAAACCTCCCAAGACATGCGTCAGAATGAAACTGCAACGCAGGTTGAGACATAATGGAAACCAGAGAAGGATAGGCGCAACTAAACTTCCAGCCAAACGTGCCAGGGAAAAACTGGGCTTCAAAAGGAATGGGTGAGACAAAACTCAACCAATAGAGTATAAGCGCAACTAAACTCTATACGCGGGTGAGGAGACGAAACTCTGAGCTCGACCCAAAAGCAAAATGGCTAGAGTGCATGATTCTAGGAGAACTTGCTAATTTCAACTAAGATAGACAGTATGAAGGAACTAAAAGAATCTCAGAGATGAGGAACAGAAGCGAGACGAAACTCGACTCAACAACTAGTCAGACGAAACTAAACTAGATGAGTACCAGGACGAAACTGGATTTCACGCACGGGTAACGAGGCGAAACTCGACCCAAAGCAAAGTGACGAGAGTGCATGTTTCTCAAAACACTTGCTGGTCTCCGATCAATGGATAAACAATGACGAAAACTGATAGAAGAATCCAAGGAACAAAAGAGACTGATTTCAAACCAGGGACGCAATACGAACACTGCACTCGGTAAACAAACACCGTCAAAAGGGCCCAAGGTATGAGAACAAAGACGAGATGAAACTCGACTCAATAACTAGTTAGGCGAAGCTAAACTAGATGAGTACCAGGACAAAACTGGATTTCATGCACAAGGCGAGGAGACGAAACTCTGAGCTCAACCCAAAGCGAGGAGATTAGGGCGTACACCTAAAAACCTGCTGAAAGCGAAAATCAGGACGAAACTGGTATTCGAAAGGTGCATCAATAGACTTTGGAATGAACCGGAGAGGGTAGTAAAGACTAAACCCAAGAATACTGCGCCAGCGAGAAACTAAACTATAATCAACAGTAGACGCTTAAACAAAAGATGATTGACGTCAGAAGGATATTGGTATGGGGATGAAACCGAGATAATGAGGGCAAGGACCTCGCTGGGGATTTAATCCGAGATATTAGAAAAACACTGGGGATGACGGAAATGATAATGGCTTATGTTCCGATGCATGTTTGAATTTTTTTTATAGTGCAATGCTCCATATAATGGAAATGCTACGCGTTTTGGTAGATGCAATGTAATGATGCATGTTTAAAAGTTTCACTGGGGAATGGCCAATTGAGAAGCCAAAACTAAGAAGTCAGAATCCGACATCACTTGCAAAAATAAATTGCAAAATCCAAAGGTGAGGAGAAAATATGGGGATCTACTGGGGAAGTAACCTCACAGAGGTGAAGCTTCACGGGGAATAACAAACGAGCAAACAGCAGAAATGGGCCACAAACATTGATGGGATCTGCAAAAATAAATTGCAAACTCCAAGAGAAGATCAGATCGACACCGTAGCTTCTGGAAAAGATCGCTTATTTGAAGATTCGACGTTGAGGGAGAAGATCAGGGAAAGACTATAATCTCTGAAAAAGACAGCGTGCGGCCGCGTTGAGGATGATACCAAGACATCAAATCCGACTAAAAGGGGTGAAAAACCCTTGGTGGGGGAGTAAAGCTCTGCTGGGGAGACAAGACTTCACCGGGGATGCAGAATTTGTAGGAGATTTTCTTGCTGGAGAAAGATTCCTGGAGTGCAACCAATGAACGGGTCATGCAGATAGTCACATAGTAACGACCTTACTGGGGAATAGGAGAAGATTTTTAACATAAGGATGTCCCGGTCAACAGATCGACTGTGGAAATGAGAGGTCAAAGCGAGGGATCTCTGTTGGCAATTCTGTTGGGAAATCGAAACTCCTTCAGAATGCGAGTTCCTACTTAAATGACTCCACTGGGGATGGATGACATATCCGAACTCGAAGTTTTAGAATGAAGCCTTTTGAAAGAAAATCCCTGGGGAAAAACTTTGCTGCGGAAACGAAACTTCACTGGGGAGAAGAAACTTCACAGGGGAAAAGAAAAGTCTTACACATATATGGGCTTTGTCTAGAAAGAAGAAAACCAAACATTCCCTTCCTGAAAATCATCAAGCTCTTTACAGGTGTTCAACGTGTAAACTCTTTTTGATGTCAAGAAACTGTTTTGCATACATAAAGGTGTTTATTTTTAAGAATAACAGACCTGATGCGATGATTATTTAAGCCCTTAAATTGAAAACCTTAACAAAGTGTCGCATCTCTGTTGTGAATGAATCACTGACTAGAGTGCAAAAATTTTAAAACCCCCTTCCTTTTTTTGTTTTTGTTTAGGAAATGTTATCCCGTTGTAGTATAATTTCGAGTTAAACCCCTATTTCAGTTAGGACTTTTAGAGGTGTTAACATGGCCTGGTTCGATTCGAGGTTCTTTTGAAAAAAAGTTTTTCAAGGCTCAAAATTTTTTTTGGTGCCCACCCCCTTCGTGATATTCTCCTGTCCTAAGTTCAGTTGGCTTATCACAAGCATTCATTTTTCAAAAAGATTTATAATGGTTGAGTGATCACGACAAATCCTCCAACCTGATCGTCACCTAACTTTTGTTGCTTTTGTCTTTTGTTTTTTTTGACATTATTGTTCTTCCTTTGATGAAAATTTATGGGATAATCTCTCCCCCCCCCCTTTTTTTTTTGCTTTTTAGGCTCTTCTTTTCCCTAACTTTTGCCTGGACAATATCTTTTGAATTTCCATTTTGGGAGTCCAGCGGGACGCCCTAACTTTTGTCTAAGCGACCTGTTTTTGAAGTTCCGACTTATCGGGGCTTTTTGTTTCTTTCTTATTCATACTTTCCTCTTCGAACAATTCAATATGACTTTAAGTCTCTGAACTTTTTCTCTCTTTTTTATTTTTTTTTGTTTGAAGAAAATAAATGCCTCATTCCTTGGTCGGCGAGGGATAACCATTATTGTATTGATTCGATCTCGACCTTAGGATTTTGTGAGGAGATGAACATCGTGGTTTAAGCATTTTTCCTGATCTCATGATACGAAAGATAAAATGTAGTGATCCTCAGATGGGACATTCCTTCTGAAATTTGAATGCTTTAGCAAATCAATTGAACATCTACCCTGCCCCTGGTTAAAAAAATAAGGGTTTTTTTTAACGGAAAAGAAACTTCTACTTCGAAGGCTCAGAGGGGTTAACGAGGGTCTAACTCCCTTATATCTCCGGTGTTTGGGGGTTGAAACAATGCTTGTACATCATCAACGGGGTTCTACTCAAAAGCATACCACTACAAATATCGTTTTTATCTAAACTCCTTCCTCCAAACTCTTGGCTAAGTAAAAGAATTGGCACAACTGGTATCAAAATGCCCGAAAAACAATTAAAGAGTGATACTGGATGAGTTAAGTAAAATGAAACAAAATTTTTTTCAAAGCAAAAATATTCAACGCATCAGGACTGACATTCAGCTATAAACAAAATCCTATATGCAGACAATGCTAAAACAATCAATCAAGATAACACATGGAAGTGCAACAAAGAAACGTAATAAAAGACATTATGAGGAAGCCGTATCTCTGACCAAGTTCACCGGTCCTGCCAACCTACCGTAACCTTGACATTACCCTGACCTATGATCCTTACCAACGGCCCGGAGCTGTGAAACAAAACCGCAAGGCAAAAAAGCCTAAAAGAGTGAAAGATAAGTCCACCAAACAGAGAAACAAACATGCCCCTTGCACAATGGTGGTGATGTTTTTTATCCATATTTCAAATGATCAACTAACCATGACTTAGATTACCATATCCGTGTAAGGCCCACAAAGTTTATATGCACATGCTTATCAAAAATATTGGACGTTTTTACAAACAAAATAGTAAAAAGAGAGAAAAGAAAAATATGCATATACTTGAAAGAAGATATTCTATTGATTTTGAGAAATTAGCCTGTGAAAAAGGCATTTACATTTGGAAGTAAGTAATTACAAAATCAAATCAAACAAGTGTCTACAAATGGCAATGTAAATGTGAATATCCATCGAGTCCCGACTCTGCTATGACTCTTATGACCCTCATCTTCTTGCTTTCAGACAGATCAAACTTGGATTAGCTTCGAGCCCATGCCAGGTGACGGAATGAAGGAAAGAAACAAAGGGCTCATGCTGAGCGTAGTTATCTGCTTTAAGTCCCTAACTTTTGCCTGAATCGCCCTTTTGGGTTTTCGATTCACCAGGACACCCTCTTTTTGTCTAAACCGCCCTTTCGGGTTTTCAGTTTAACGGGTTATTATTATTTTTTTATGCAAAGTTTTTTTTAACTACGTCGGCATTCACAGGGAAAGGGAAGTACTCTCCATCCATAGTCGTGAGCATCATCGCCCCTCTAGAGAAAACTTTTCTGACCACGAAAGGACCTTCATAAGTTGGAACCCACTTGCCCCTAGGATCTCCATGGGGAAGAATTATCCTCTTGAGCACAAGGTCACCTGGTTTGTAACACTGAGGTCGTACCCTCTTATCAAAATCTTTCCTCATTCTTTGCTGATATACCTGACCATGACATACAGCCGTCAACCTTTTCTCATCAATAAGTTCCAACTGATCCAGTCAATTTTGTACCCATTCACTTTCATCTAGCTCAACATCTCTCATGACCCTAAGAGAAGGAATCTCGACTTCTACCGGCAGTACTGCTTCCATGCCATAGACCAATGAAAATGGGGTTTCCCCAGTCGAAGTACTCACCGTGGTACGATAACCATGCAAAGCAAAATGCAGCATCTCATGCCAATCTCTATAGGTTACCACCATCTTCTGCACAATTTTCTTGATATTCTTATTGGTCGCTTCGACAACGCCGTTCATCTTTGGTCTATATGGGGAAGAGTTATGATGCTTGATTTTGAAGGACTCACAAAGCTCCTTCATCATCTTGTTGTTCAAATTAGACTAATTATCAGTAATGATCTTCTCAGGCACTCCGTAACGACAAATAATATTGTGCTTAATGAACCGAGTTACCACCTGCTTGGTGACATTGGCATAGGATGCAGCTTCGACCCATTTTGTAAAATAATCAATGGCAACCAGAATGAAATGGTGCCCGTGGGATACACTACACATGCACCTTATCAGCATAGACTTGACATTTGTGGCAAACCTGCGCATGATTGTAACAATCAGTCTCCATAGTGGACCAATAATAACCTGCTCGCAAAATCTTTTTAGCCATGGTATGCCCGTTGGAATGGGTCCCGAAATCACCTTCATGTATTTCCTCAATGATTCTAGCTGCTCCTTTCTTGTCAACACATCTGATCAGAAAACCGTCATGATGCCTTCTGTACAACACACCACCACTGAGAAAGAACTTGGCTGAAAATCTTCTCAAGAACTTCTTATCTGTGACGGATGCCCCTTCCGGGTACTCTTGTGTTTCCAAATACCTCTTAACTTCATAAAACCAAGGGTTACCATCTGGTTCCAAACTGGCCTCAAAACAGAATGCAGGCTCACTCAAACTTCTGATAGTAACGGAAGGTGCCTCATTAGCCCACTTAACCTTGAACATGGGGGACAAAGTTGCCAGTGCATCAGCTAGATTGTTTTCCTCTTTAGGAATGTGCTCAAACATGATCTCTTCGAAGTACGGAATCAACTTCATAACATGCTTATGATAGGGAATTAGGTTCTGATGGTGAGTCTCCCAATCTCCATTAATCTGACTGATAACAAGATTGGAATCCCCGTAAACTTTTAAGAATTTGATGCGCAGGTCGATCGCTGCTTCAATGCCATAAATGCAAGCCTCATATTCGTCCATGTTGTTAGTGCAATCAAAACAGATACGAGCCGTGAAAGTAATGTGTTATCCCTCAGGAGAAGTGATAATAGCTCTGATGTCATTGCCCATGGCATTAGAGGCACCATCGAAAACAAGCGTCCAACGTGACCCCGACTCGGGTCCTTCGTCTGGGTCCGGTATGTTACAATCACGAATATACACAATTTCCTCATCTGGAAAATCAAACTTCATCGGTTCATAATCGTTCATGGGCTGATGAGCAAGATGGTCGGCCAGTACACTACCCTTAATTTTTTGTGTGTAGTGTATTGGATATCATACTCGGTGAGTATAATCTTCCAACGGGCTACCCTGCCTGTAAGAGCTGGTTTCTCCAAAATGTACTTGATTGGATCTGTTTTGGATATCAAGTAGGTGGTGTGAGTTAACATGTATTGCCTCAGACGTTTCGCGGCCCAAGCAAGCGCACAACAAGTCTTTTCCAGCAATGAGTACCTTGACTCGCATTCCGTAAACTTCTTACTCAAGTAGTAAATAGCCTGTTCCTTCTTCCATGTCTCATCGTGCTGACCGAGGACACAACCCATTGAGGTCTCCAAGACAGTTAGGTACATGATTATTGGCCTTCCTTCCACTGGCGGCATGAGTATCGGAGGTTCCTGCAAATACTCTTTTATTTTGTCAAAGGCCTTATGACAATCCTCATTCCATTTCACTGTCTGACTTTTCTTCAACAACTTGAACATAGGTTCACAGGTGGCTGTGAGATGAGAAATAAATCTATAAATGTAGTTTAACCTTCCCAAGAAACCACGTACTTCCTTCTCTGTCTTTGGCTCGGGCATTTCTTGTATCGCTTTTCCTTTGGCCGGGTCCACCTCGATACCTTTTCCACTTACAATAAAACCCAACAGCTTGCCGGATCTCACCCTGAAGGTGCACTTATTCGGATTCAACCTTAGAAAGAATTGCCTCAGTCTCCCGAACAACTTTTCCAAATGAACAAGATGTTCTTCTTCGCTGTCAGACTTAGCAATTATATCGTCTATGTATACCTCAATCTCTTTGTGAATTAAGTCATGAAAGAGAGTGACCATGGCGTGCTGATATGTTGCCCCGACATTTTTCAAACTAAATGGCATCACTTTATAGCAAAAGTTTCCCCAAGGTGTGATGAATGTTGTCTTCTCCATATCCTCCGGAGCCATCTTAATTTGATTGTAACCCGAAAAGCCATCCATGAATGAGAACACTTTGGAATGAGCAGTATTATCAACCAGCATATCAATATGCGGAAGAGGGAAATCGTCTTTAGGGCTGGCCCTGTTCAAATCCCTATAATCCACGCACATCCTGACCTTACCATCTTTCTTAGGCACAGGCACAATATTTGCAATCCATGGCGAATAGTTGACAACTTTTAAGAAATTTGCGTCCAACTTCTTCTGGACCTCCTCCTTGATCTTCTTGGACATCTCAGGATGAGTTCTTCAGAGCTTTTGGTTGACATAAGAACAAACTTCTTTGAGCAGTAGTCGATGCACCACTATATCTGTATCCAACCCAGGAATATCCTCTTAAGATTAAGCAAAAATATCAGAATACTCACGGAGTAGCTTGATCAATCTGACCTTTATACCTTCTTCGAGATCGGCCCCTATCTTGACTTCTCTTTTTACCTCTTCTGTGCCAATATTCACCACCTCAATTGAATCCTGATTCGGCTGGATAACCTTCTCCTCTTGTTTTAACAATCTTGCTAATTCCTCAGCAAGACCACAATCCTCATATGCTTCTTATTCAGCTTGATAAATAGGAGTATCAAAGTCATAATGAGCCATAGCAGAGTCGTTATCAATAGAATCGGTGGTGGAAGTGCATCTTCATGAATGACATTTTTTGCATTTTTAGTGACAGTGTGTGAAAAGAGAAACATTGCCATTTAAAAAGAAAAAGAAAAAAAGGAACAAGATTTTGAATGCAAAAACGTCCTTTATTTCATGATAAACTTGAAAATAAACATGGTGGCCCTACACAAATGATCCACCACGCCTTGGGCAGAGCGTAGGAATCATGATATGACAATAAAAGAAACAAGAAAATTACTCCTCAGCGCTTGAAACTTGGATAACATCCACAGAAGTCCAATTGTTGAGTGTCTGGCCTGGAATAGTTGGACGAATCCAATCTTCAACATTGTAACCAACAACTCGATCATCGCCAATTGCATTGACGTGTCCTTCTTGAGCACAAGGATGAGAAAATTTCACAGGGGTAGATAAACTGGATGCTCTGGGAGCTGCACTCTGCTGACCTGGGCTAAAACCAAGACCAAATTTGTTAAACTTTGGAGTAACATCCAACACCTGACCCCAACCTTCAGGGTTACCGCCTTCCACTACAGCTTTTACGTCTTTGAGAGAAGACATAACAGTTTCCAATTTCTTTTTCTGCTCTGGAGGAGGAAAATTGACAGCATGAACTGTCTCAAACGCCTGAAATGGAGTCTCATGAATCTCGCCTTCAACTTCAACATAACGGAATGACGTCAAATGACTTACGTTGTACTCTTCCTCTCTGCACATAGTTATCACCTTTCCCTCTGCAGGATACTTGAGTTTCTGATGAAGAGTAGAAGTGACTGCCCCTGCTCTATGAATCCACGACCTCCCCAACAAACAACAATACGCTGGCTGTATATCCATCACAAAGAATGTAGTTGTGAAGGTACAAGGACCAACCTTGATTGGTAACTCCACCTCCCCAAATAATGACCTTCGAGACCCATCAAACGCCTTCACCATCAGATCTCTAGGGCGCAACTCTAGTCCAGAATAATCAATCTTCATCAATGCTGACTTGGGCAATACATTTAAAGATGATCCGATATCTACCAAAACCCGGGATAAAGTAGTGCCCCTGCACTCCATTGAAATATGCAACGCTTTGTTATGGTATGGTCCCTCTGGAGGAAGATCACAATCGGTGAAGCCCAAACCATTCCTGGCAGATATATTAACACAAACATTCTCAAATTGATTGACTGTTATCTCATGTGGCACGAACGCATTCATTAACAACTTCATCAAAGCATTTCTATGAGGTTCTAAATAAATCAACAGAGACAAGATATACATCTTAGAAGGAGTGTGGCTCAGATGATCAATTATACTATAATCACTCTTTCTGATAATTCACATAAACTCTTCAACCTCATCGGGAACTAAAGAAGCTTCTGGTATCGGAATTGGTTGAGTCACATTGGCTGGCATAAACCTTGGATTACCAATCGTTACCTATTGTTTTCCTTTTTCCCTTACATAAGCATCTGCCGCATCTTTCACATTGGAAGGACCAAATACTCTCTTGCTTCTAGTCATTCGACCCACACCAAAAAAGTTATGGACTTCCTCTTCATCACCTTCAGCACGTTCTTTTTCAGACAAACGATCAATAACCTCCTGCTTTACCCCATGATAATAAACATCGGCACCATAATGCCATGGGATGGCCTTCTCACTGGTGTACGGCATGAGACCAGGTACTGTAATCATCAGAGGGGGTGCCCTTGATGGGGAAGGAATGCGTGCAGGGGTGTAAGGGATATATATTACAGCAACATCCTCTTCAGTAATCTTACGGCATCTCGATTTTCTATCGAACTGCAGGGAACCCTCTTTTATCAACAACTGGATGCCTGCTTTCAAATCATCACAGCCCTTCGGTTTCCCTCTACAATTGGCACACTCTAAGGTACATCCCGAGAAAATAGAATTGTCAAGAAAATACCTCTTAAAAAAGCTCAACGGAGTAGTTACTTGTTCCACATCCATGATTAAATTCAACATTTTTATCATCAATCATGTTAACAACGCCCCCTCCATGCCTAGGCATTGGGTTCTGAGTAACACTGGGACCAGTCACTGGAGTAAACTCAATTGCCTTAGAATCCAACAAGTCTTGTACTTTGCACTTCAACGTAAAACAATTGTTAGTGGAATGACCAACTCCACCTGAATGGAATTCACATCTAGCGTTAGTGATCGGGACTTTATTAGTCTGTCGGGATACTAACTGCAAGTATACAGTTCAGTCATTCTAGTTTTAAATGATTATCGAACCCACAGAGACTGAGGATCAATCCCATACGATCTAATGCTACAGTTTGTTTAACTAAGCGATGAATATTCGATTTTAAGGGGGAAACAGTTTAATTAAAAATAATAGTAATAGTTATACCAGTATGTGATAGTCGGACTTCGGGAATTCGGTGAGTCGCTTGGCCTATAAAGTATTTCGGTAAAAACTAATTGTTTAAAAACCAGAGACATACACTCTCGTGTTCATGAAATAAGTTATGCTACTAAACCTAGTGGATGCACTTTAAATTTAATAACACTTTTTGAAAACAATTTGAGTTTAATTAATTTATTAAAACACTCTCGTGTATTTAAAAATTAATGTTTCGTTACCACTATCTGGGTTGAACCCCAGCTCTCGCATGCAGGTTCTTGCCTTAATTAATTTCCCACTCTCGTGGCAAAAATTGTGTTAATTAACCTCTCACTCTCGTAACAAGGGTAGTTAAATTAAGCATGGAAATTGGAAACCAGAAATTGTTTTATAAATAAATATTTTTGGCCAAGATATCACTGAATTCTTTCGGTTCTTAAGAGTCACATACCGATACAAATAATTTAGCCGGACATAATAGATTTAACAACAATGCAATTCAAAATATAGTTCATAAAAATAATTGGCATAATACAAAAATGAATAAATATTAATTGCAATAAAAACCTGGAAATAACGTTGCTATGGTAATCTTGAAATGTTACAATATCCCTTGCGGCTTGATTGAAGTAAATAAGTTGTGTTAATTCTTGAATGAAGAATTAACACCTAAAAAATAAAGCTTGAAATAATGCTGGAAGTAGGAATTACAGTACGTAGAAAATGCTCTAAAACAAGGAAATAAAAATAATTGCAAAAGTAATAATTTTGTTCTGGGAGAATTCCTTCGACCTTTTTTCCTTTGCACTACCACACATATATATAGGAGAGAATATAGCAGTTGAAAGTGTCTTGAGAAAAGGCTTGAGTGGAGGAAATATAGGGAGCATGGTTACTGAGTTGAGGAAAAATAGGAGAACAAGTCTGCCCTCGCGTTGCCCACTTCTCCACCAATTTACAACGTTCATCTTTACGCGTGTGACGGTCTTCACAGGTGGGTGACGGTCGTAATGCACTTAAATAGCGCATTATGCTCGTCAGTGATGTGTGACGAGCGTTGCTTCAAGTTAAGGGTCGTTACGGTCGTCACGGGGTGTGACGGTCGTCACTGCTCCAAAATCTCCGAACTTTGCAGATTTTGTTCTTTTCTCTTTGTTTATTGTCTAGCCTCCTTCATGTAGTCCTTTTTCATTGGAATAATCGGGAGTTAGACGACTTAATGTATTATAAAATCGGTGAAAAGCATAGTAATTATATGATACGATTTCTCGTTATCAAATTCCCCCATACTTAAACCTTTGCTTGTCCTCAAGCAAATAGTCATTCGAAAGGTCGGACAAGTTTTGTCAAGCGCATACGCATGACATACCTTGGATTTTTAAAGTAATTTCGGGAAATCCTCGTCGGTTCGGCCAATACTTGAGTGAAACACTAAAGATACGCTAGTGACACAAGCAATAAGCTTAGTCGTAGGCTTCCATTTCAAATGAGCTATCCAACAGTTCCATTATAATTCTGCCCAGAGTTCCTCGTATCTATTTCACCCGGTTTTGTTCTGGCGCAATCACATTAAGCCCTTTGTCTTAGCACGCACGTAGTGGAGTAACCGGTTAGTGACTTTGATCCTTTTAGCACGGGGTCTGGTACATGAATATGGCAACCCTACATATGTTATCCAAGTTGGAGGTTGTGGGGGATCGAGCCATAGCACGCCCTACCGAGTTCAGAACCAGATACCTCTGAACCAACCTATACTGGATTCCTTCGTTATTTTCTCAACTCTTATATGTGACCGTATATTTTGGTGCACAAAATTTCTTTTCTTTTAACAGCGAGATAGGAAGGATATTTTAATGATCAGGCATCAAACACTTATATTCATCGATTCTCCACGTGGTTTGTGTCAAGATGGTTCTGACTGCTAGTATAAACTTCTAAGGGTTACTGTAGAACTAAAAACTCTAGATGTCGGTATAATGGTTATTGAAACGGATCGCGTAAGTAGGAAGTCTACAGTGTCATAACCGTATCAATCTTGTTATGTCGTTTTCGGCTTCCCTAACTGGGGATTTCGTTAGAATAGGTTTGTCGGGATAATGCGAAGATAAATTTTTTTGGTATGGCTGAATAAAGTGAAGAAATTAAATCGAGATATATCATAAAAATTAGTAGTTTATAAAGGAAGGAAAGGTACCTCTCCCATGCTAAATCTGACATTGTCCTCAATGTCGCGGTATATAGGCGGGGAAGTACAATTACAAAAAAACAAACGGAAAGGAAAAGAAACAGAAAAATTAATAAACTACATAAAAAATAAAGAAAAACTACTGGTGACCACGTCCTCTACTCCTGGTGCGAGAGCATCTGGTAGGAGTGACTTCTGTGTCAGTATCTTGGAAACCAAGGGTGCTGACGTCCAGCCTTAAGGCGTTGAGCTCTGACAGGGCCTCATCTAACCTCTCATTCATGTTGCACTGCCCAGTCAAGATCTGAGCGTTTTGAGCGCACAGAGACTCAAATTGCTCATGTTGCCTTCTTTCAAGCGCTGCGCTCATTTGGTTTTGCATATGAATGGCGCGGAGGATCTCTTCAAGAGTAATAGGAGGAGGTGCAGATGAGGATCCTGGAATGTCGTGGACGGGAGGATCACTATCCAGCTCTTCTTGCATTTCGTCTGCGGGGGCTGCAGGTTGGTCTTCATGAGTAGGTGCACGCTCTACGGGAGTTGCAGGATCGAACAACCAGTTTGCTCGGTTTCGTTGATCGATTCGGTTCCTGCAAGGCAAAATGATGTTCGGATAAACAGTGTTCCTGATCACAGGGTGGAATCTGCCATCCCCCTGCTAGTAAATGAGATGTGCGGCTTTGCAGTGATCAAAAGTTAGCAAAGTCGGTGCCTTAGAAGGCAAAGTCGCGAGAGAAGCACTGTAGTTCAGACCTATGGCGAGTGAAGTGACCAGCCCTCCGAAATAAAAGGGTTTTCCGCCTCTAGCACAAATAGAGTGGATGTGAGCGAGTAAGAACGGGGCGGCGTTGATCTTCTGCCCTGTGAACGCGCAATGCATAAAGAAGAGCTCCTTGGAGTTGAGCTTATGGTTGTTGTCGCAGGCGAAGATTGTGTTGCTGAGGATGCGGTGAAAATAACGGATGGCCGAATTATGAATGTGGGTGGCATTTAGGTGGTCGTAGGATCCGACACGGATATTCGTCAAACTGTGCCAGAAGTTGAAGGCTTCCTCACCAAAATTATCCGGCACCCGGAGATGGACACCTTCGTCTGAACAGAAGCCTAAAAGTCGTGCGATGTCGGGTTGGGGAAACTCGTGCTCAATTCCAAACATGCGGAATTTGGCCAGGCCTGATAGTTGGTTCGTGGCGCCTGGCGGAGTGATGTAAACAAAGGAACTCAAAAACTCAAGAGTAAGAGTTTTATAAATTGGTCTTGGTTCGCGGCACAAGTTCCATAAATCCACACTCTACAACAATTGGCGGACACTGTCAAGTAGTCCCAAACTCCTCAAACAGTCAATATCAATGTACCGTGTAGGTTGGAGACCTCGGTGTTGAAACTTCTGAAATTTTACCCGATGGTTTTCTCCTTGTTCGCCGGATCTGAAAGTGAGGGCGGGAGCTTGTGGGTTGTTGGCCATGGTGTTCGTAGAACTGATTGCAAAAGGTTTGGAATGAAATTGGGGTAGTGGATGGATGGTATTTTAGTGTTGGACAATTGGAAGTTTGAAAAGAAATGGAGTGGAGTGGGTATTTTTCGTGTAGTTCTGTAACAATGGAGGAAGTGAGGTTAAGAAGAGAATGGTTGGGACGGTTCTGTAATAGCCGTTCTGATATGTTGTGCGCGTGACGGTCGTCACGAGGGTGTGACGGTCGTCACAAGGCAAAAATGCGTGTTACGCTCGTCACGAGAGTGTGACGGTCGTAACACGTTCAATGTCATTAATGAGAAGACCGTTGGAGATGTTTATATATTTTTTTATTTTCTTAATATTCTAAGTTTGAAATAATCTAATAATTAGAGTTTTGAAATATTTTTAAATATTCTAATAATTAAAGTTCTGAAATGTTATTTACTAACACATAATGAAATAATATTTGCGTGAAAATACAAACAGTAAATTAAAAGAAATAAACAGTATGCTGAAAATGAAAAGGAATGAAAAAATAAAATAAACTTGGTACTTGATAAATAATTGAATTAATCCATAAAAATTGTTTCGGAATAACTAAGAATAAAAATGATAAAATGCTAAAATAACTAGAATAAAATTCTAAAATAACTAGAATCCCTCCCACACTAAAACTAAACAGTGTCCCCACTGTATGTACAAATGCGAGAGAAAAGAATAAGATAACAACGAAAACTCTAGCCAAGGGGAGTCGGGAACATATGCTGGTGCATGAAATCCAGCTGGTCGGTCACCAATCCATGAAAGTGATGAAGTCCACCCGGAGAGATGTAAGCTCGCCCCGCATTTCAGTAATTTCTTCATGCAAAGAGTGCAGGGTAACAGTTGGTGGAGGCGATGGTGGAATCTCTGGAGCCTGGGTGGCGGTCTCAGTAGAAGCTACCTGTTGTTCCAATGGGTCGGGGAACTGATGGTATCCCGGTGGTGTGGTAGGGTCTTCATCATCACGAGAGGTGTTAGGTACTTTGTAAATGTCAACAGTAGAAGGAGACGAAGGCAGTGTAGCAGGATGGTGGAGGTCAAAAAGCCAGTTTGCTCTATTATGCACACTACTGATAGGGTTCGGGAGCTTAAACTGGTGGACAATCTCATGATTAATTAACAGCTCAAATTGATCTGGCCCAAGGTTCCCGATAAAGCTAGTGTTGAAGCATAATTCAATGTTCATCGGCTTTATTCCATAATGCGGGGCTGATCCAAGCATAGGCCTACGGAGTCCAATTGCATTTGATATCATGGTGACTAAACCACCCAACAGGATTGGTGCATTTGGAGTCTGGATAATACGCTCCATGTTAGATAGCATATAAGCGACACCGTTTACCAGATGGCTCTGGGAGGCACAGTACATAATGAAGAGCTCATCGCGGGACACAGATGTAACATTCTGCTGTTTACCAAAGAGGGTGTGGGCGATGATCTTGTGAAAGTACCTGATAGCCGGGTTGTGGATGCACTAAGAATAAAGGTCAGACGGCTCTGGATGGTTATTACCAGCAATGCTTCCCCAGAAAAAATCAAGGTCAGAATCAAGCAAGAGGTCCTCCTGGGTCATAGTGATAACATCAGGTCCAAAAGGGAATCCTAGCAGGTGGCTAAACTCCCTGAGGTTATAGGTGTAGTCCATGTCAAACATCCTGATAGTGATCAACCCACGGTTGAATCCTATCCCGTGATTTGGAATGAAGCTCAGGGTGCTCAGGAACTCAAGGGTCAGCTTCTTATAAGTACAATACCGTCTTCGGATAGGAGCAGTGTCCCAGCCAATCTGATGTAGAAAATACATGACACTCTCACGAATGCCAAGAGCGGTCATAACATGGTCATCAGCGTAGATTGTAGGGCATATTTCCCGCTCAGCCAGATCCTCAAAGCGTCTTCTTTGGTGTCTTCTTCTCAAAGTGACATTCATGAAGTTTACACGTGCCATAGAGCTAAATATGAAAGAAAAAGAATTACCCCCCTGAAAATATTTAATAAATGTTTGAGAAAACTAAGTTAGTATTTTCAGGTTAAAAAAATTTGCCAAAGTTAAATCAAAAAGAAAAAGAAAGTTTAAAGGGAAAATAAAAATAGAAGAAAACAGAAAGGAGTAAGAGACGCAATCATGAAAATTTTAAAGATTAAGAAAAAGAAAAGAAAAATAAAAACATATTAAAACAGTAAAAATAATTAAAATAAAACATGGGTTGCCTCCCACGAAGCGCCTTTATTTTATGTCGACGGCTCGACAGATAATACCTATTTAGTTAGGTATCGGGGTAGGTGGCTCACTTAACTAAAGATAAGCCGAATAGTTGATATTTCTGATGTTAAAGTAGTGCTTTAGGCGCTGGCCATTGAATATGAATGGTTCGATAGAATTTCCTTTAATTTTTATCGCACCACTTGGGAAAACTTTGTTAATTTCGAATGGTCCTGACCATCTGGAACGTAATTTTCCCGGGAAAAGTTTCAGTCTAGAGTTGAATAGGAGTACGATTTCTCCTTCCTTAAATTCTTTCCACGAGATACGCTTATCGTGCCATTTTTTTGTTCTTTCCTTATAGATTCTAGCATTTTCATAAGCGTCTAAACGCAATTCTTCTAATTCATGGATATCTAATACTCGTTTCTCGCCAGCAATCTTGTAATTTAAGTTAAGGGTTTTAATGGCCCAATAAGCTTTATGTTCTAATTCTACTGGCAAATGACAAGATTTTCCATAAACTAATTTAAACGGCGTTGTTTCGATAGGGGTTTTAAAAGCTGTCCGATATGCCCAAAGAGCATCATTTAGCTTGGAGGACCAGTCTTTTCTGGATGTGGCTACGGTTTTCTCAAGGATTTGTTTTATCTCCCTATTTGACACTTCCACTTGTCCACTCATTTGAGGATGGTATGGTGTGGCTATGCGATGTTTAATGCCATATTTTGAAAGTAATTTTTCAAAAATTCTAGAGATAAAATGGGAACCACCATCACTGATTACTAGTCTTGGTACACCGAATCGTGGGAAGATAACATGCTTGAATAGTTTTAGTACCACGCGTGTATCGTTTGTGGGTGCGGCGATGGCTTCAATCCATTTTGATACGTAGTCAACGGCTACCAAAATATACTTATTTCCAAAAGATGCGGGGAATGGTCCCATGAAATCAATTCCCCATACATCGAAAATTTCTACTTCGAGGATTCCTTTTTGCGGGATTTCGTCGCGTCTAAATATATTTCCTGTGCGTTGACATCTATCGCAGTTCATAATTGCTACGTGGACGTCTTTCCATAAGGTAGGCCAAAAGAAGCCAGCTTGAAGTATTTTTGCACAAGTTTTCGACGTACTAGCGTGTCCACCATAAGGGGCGGAATGGCAATGGGAAATGACGTCGTCTATTTCATCGTTAGGAATGCAACAACGGTAGATACCATCGGTGCCTCTTTTAAAGAGTAATGGTTCATCCCAAAAGTAGTGTTTAAGATCATGGAAGAATTTCTTCCGCTGTTGGTACGTTAAGTCAGGTGGTAAAACACCGACAACTAAATAGTTGACGGAATCAGCATACCATGGTAATGTGGTGTTGGTACAAATGGATTTTACTACCGCAGTTGTTAACGGTTCATTGTGTTAATCCAAACTGTCGGTAGGGTCTATCTCTAGCTTAGTAATAAGGCGTTCATAAGGGAAATCTTCGTTTATAGGAACACTCTCGGTTTGAATTCCATCTAATCTTGATAAATGGTCAGCTACCACGTTTTCAGTTCCTCTTTTGTATTTTATTTCCAAGTCAAATTCTTGTAGGAGTAAGATCCATCTGAGTAGTCGCGGTTTGGCATCTTTCTTGCTTAGTAAGTATCGGATCGCTGCATGATCTGTGTAAATAATGATTTTGGCGCCTACTAAGTAGGAACGAAATTTATCCAATGCGAATACCACAACTAAGAGTTTCTTCTCCGTAGTGGCGTAATTCATTTGTGCGGGATCGAGTGTTCTGCTTGCGTAGTAGATAGCGTGAAGCTTTTTATCTTTGCGTTATCCTAGGACTGCGCCTACATCATAATCGCTCGCATCGCACATTATTTCAAATGGTAGGTTCCAATAAGGAGGTTGCATAATAGGTGTTGAAATTAAGGCTTCTTTAAGCGTCTTAAATGCGTTCAAGCATTTATCGTCGAAAATAAACTCAGCTTCTTTCATTAATAATTCAGTTAGTGGCTTGGTGATTTTAGAGAAATCTTTTATAAAACGTCGGTAAAAACCAGCGTGTCCTAGAAAACTTCTTATTTCTCTGACTGTTTTGGGTGGTTGAAGGTTTTTGATAATTTCGATTTTTGCTTTGTCGACTTCAATCCCTCTGTTTGATACAATGTGACCCAACACAATTCCTTGTCTCACCATGAAGTGACATTTTTCCCAGTTGAGCACTAGGTTGACATTGACACAGCGTTTCAGTACTAATTCAAGATTTGATAAACATCCGTCAAAACTTTCTCCACAGACAGAGAAATCGTCCATGATTACTTCCATAATTCCGTCTAAAAAGTCTGCGAAAATCGCCATCATGCAGCGTTGGAAAGTTGTAGGTGCGTTACATAGTCCAAATGGCATTCTTCGGTATGCAAAGGTACCATAGGGACATGTGAACGTGGTTTTCTCTTGATCGTCAGGATGAATGGGAATTTGGAAGAATCCTGAGTATCTGTCAAGATAGTAGAAATGGGAATGTTTGGCTAAGCGCTCGAGCATTTGATCAATGAATGGTAACGGGAAATGGTCCTTGCGCGTAGCTTTGTTCAGTTTTCTATAATCGATACACATTCTCCATCCTGTTTGGGTACGTTGTGCTACCAATTCTCCTTTTGGGTTCGTTATAACTGTAACGCCTCCTTTCTTAGGCACCACGTGAACTGGACTGACCCAATTACTATCTGATATTGGGTATATGATGCCTGCCTCCAGTAGTTTCTGCACTTCTTTCTTAACGACTTCACTTAGAATAGGATTTATTCGTCTTTGATGTTCTCCAGAAGTCTTGCAGTCCTCCTCCAGCATAATGCGGTGCATACAGAGAGAAGGGCTTATTCCTTTTAGATCTGATATATTATACCCTAACGCGGTTGGATACTTCCTTAACACGCTAAGAAGTTTTTCGGTTTCGGTCTTCCCTAAATTGGCATTGACTATAACTGGCCGTTCGAGTTCTTTATCTAAAAATTCATACCTAAGATCTTCAGGTAATGTTTTGAGTTCTATACCAGTTTTCTTATCAGTTGGGGCAGGATCGGGTGTTAAGGCGAAACATTCACTTAGGTTGACATCTAAACGTTCTTGTTTCCAGTCATCGTCCTTGAGGATAGTTGGTGTATGAATTTTTAGCATCCCAGAATAGGTGTCTTCTTAGCTTTCAAGTTCTTTGACACATTCATCAATAATATCTAGGAGACAACATGAGTCATCTATAGCAGGGGCTTTAAAGAATTGGGAAAGAATGAATTCTACTTTTTCTTCTCCTACCTCGAAGGTAAGCTTTACTTTCTTAACGTCAATGATGGCTCCTGCAGTAGCTAAAAATGGTCTTCCTAGTATGATGGGAATGTTTGAATCTTCCTTGATGTCCATTATTATAAAGTCAGTCGGTATGTAAAATTGTCTTATTCGGACAGGAATGTTTTCTAGCATACCAACAGGGAATTTGACTGATCTGTCGGCTAGTTGTAGGGACATCTTGGTAGGTCTCATGTCGCCTAATTTGAGCTTCTCGCAAATAGATAAGGGCATTAGACTAACACTGGCTCCTAAATCGCACAGGGCTTTGTCTATGACAGATTTTCCAATTACACATGGTATGGAGAAACTACCAGGATCTTTTAACTTTGGAGGCATGTTATTTTGAATTATGGCGCTACATTCGGCAGTTAGCATAACGGTTTCGTTTTCAACGATTTTTTTCTTATTAGACAATATTTCTTTTAGGAATTTAGCATATGACGACATTTGGGTTATAACTTCTGTAAACGGAATAGTAACATTTAATTGTTTCAGAAGTTCTACAAATTTCTTGAATTGTCCCTCGTTCTTGGATTTTGCAAGTCTTTGGGGGTATGGAATTGGTGGTTTATATGGTGGTGGAGGCACGTAAGGTTTTTCTGAAGCCTCTCTGTTCTCATTCGCGTCTTCCTCTACATTCTCAGATTGACCTTTCGACTTCTCTACTTCTTTTTCAGGTTTTTGATACATGGTCGGGTTTTGGAGTCTAGGATCTACCGGTCCATCAAGAGCTGTCCCACTTTGTAATATGATAGCATTTGCATGTCCTTTAGGATTGGGTTGTGGCTGTCCAGGAAATGTACCAGCAGGTGCGGCAGAACTAGCTTGGTGTTGTGCTACTTGGGAGATTTGGGTTTCTAACATTTTATTGTGAGTTGCTAGGGAATCTACCTTAGTTGCTAATAGCTTCAACTGTTCACCGGTGTGAACGTTTTGATTGAGGAATTCTTTGTTTTATTGGGCTTGATTAGCGACAGAATTTTCCATTAGGATTTCAAGGTTAAATTTCTTAGGAATGATAGGAACATTACCATCGGGTTTTTGATAACCTGGAGGTACAACGGGTGCTTGGCCAGGTGCATATAAAGCGTTATTGTTCTTGTACGAGAAGTTAGGATGGTTCTTCCAACCAGGATTATAGGTATTATCATAAGGATTACCTTGAGCGTAATTTACCTGATCAACTGATATTCCTGCTAAGATTTGACATTCAGTTCCAACATGACCAGGAACTCCACAAACTTCGCAGCTTGGGGTAACTGCAGCAACGGTAGCTGCAGGAGGTAAGGTCAAGCTTTCTATCTTTTGGGTAAGAGCATCTACCTTAGCATTAACTTTATCTAGGCTACTAATCTCGTACATCCCACCTTTGGTTTGAGTTTTCTCCACATATGTTCTTTCTCATCCCCACTGATAGTGGTTTTGAGCCATGTTTTCAATGATTTGGTTAGCTTCGTCATAAGGCTTGTCCATCAGTGTACCACCTGCGGCGGCATCTATAGAGAGTCTTGTGTTTTACAAGAGTCCATTATAAAACGTGTGGATGATCAACCATTTTTCTAATCCGTGATATGGGCACATTCGCATCATATCTTTGTAGCGTTCCCATGCATCGAATAGTGATTCAGTATCCTTCTGCCTAAATCCGTTGATTTGGGCTCTTAGTGCAGCAGTCTTTCTCGGGGGAAAGTATCGTGCTAAAAATATAATCTTCAGTCCTTCCCACGTAGTGACGGAATTTGATGGCAAGGATTGCAACCAAGCCCAAGCTCTATCTCTTAGCGAGAAAGGGAAAAGACGTAATCTTATAGCATCTTTACTAACACCATTTGCTATAATTGTGTCGGCAAATTGAACGAATTTTGTAAGATGTTAATTTGGATCCTCGGATGGATCTCCAGAGAATTGGCGTTGTTGGATAGCTGATATCAATGACGGTTTCAACTCAAAATCGTTTCGGTTTATTGCTGGAGCAGCAATGCTGTTGTGGGGTTCTTGTTGTGATGGAGCTGCGTACTCCTTCAGTGGACGGGTCCTTTGTTCTTCGGCCATGTCTAATTCTGGATTAGTTTCGATCTCAGAGGAAGAATTAGAATCTGTTTCAGAATCAATCTTGATTTCGGGTTTGGGTAAAGGAATAGCGTGATTTAAACAGTAATCCCTGACTGCATGTCTTACGGAAAGAATGCATTCAGGTTCGTCCGTCGATTTGTCAAGTGGTTCGCCTTGTGAGCGAGTCCTTGGCATACAAATCGAAAAAGGGTTTTTGTTTCCTAGTCTAAACGCGCAATAGAAGAATCGTAATTAATTGACTAACTAGTCCCCGACAACGGCGCCAAAAACTTGATCGGGACTTTATGAGTCTGTCGGGATACTAACTGCAAGTATACAGTTCAGTCGTTCTAGTTTTAAATGATTATCGAACCCACAGAGACTAAAGATCAATCGCATACGATCTAATGCTACAGTTTGTTTAACTAAGCGATGAATATTCGATTTTAGGGGGGAAACAGTTTCATTAAAAATAATAGTAATAATTATACCGATATGTGATAGTCAGACTTCGGGAATTCGGTGAATCGCTTGGCCTATAAAGTATTTCGGTAAAAACTAATTGTTTAAAAACCTGAGACATACACTCTCGTGTTCATGAAATAAGTTATGCTACTAAACCTAGTGGATGCACTTTAAATTTAATAACACTTTTTGAAAACAATTTGAGTTTAATTAATTTATTAAAACACTCTCGTGTATTTAAAAATTAATGTTTCGTTACCACTATCTGGGTTGAACCCCAGCTCTCGCATGCAGGTTCTTGCCTTAATTAATTTCCCACTCTCATGGCAAAAATCGTGTTAATTAACCTCTCACTCTCGTGACAAGGGTAGTTAAATTAAGCATGGAAACTGGAAACCAGAAATTGTTTTATAAATAAATATTTTTGGCCAAGATATCACTGAATTCTTTCGGTTCTTAAGAGTCACATACCGGTACGAATAATTTAGCCGGACATAATAGATTTAACAACAATGCAATTCAAAATATAGTTCATAAAAATAATTGGCATAATACAAAAATGAATAAATATTAATTGCAATAAAAACCTGGAAATAACGTTGCTATGGTAATCTTGAAATGTTACAATATCCCTTGCGGCTTGATTGAACTAAATAAATTGTGTTAATTCTTGAATGAAGAATTAACACCTAAAAACTAAAGCTTAAAATAATGCTGGAAGTAGGAATTACAGTACATAGAAAATGCTCTAAAGCAAGGAAATAAAAATAATTGCAAAAGTAATAATTTTGTTCTGGGAGAATTCCTTCGACCTTTTTCCCTTTGCACTGCCACACATATATATAGGAGAGAATATAGCAGTTGAAAATGTCTTGAGAAAAGGCTTGAGTGGAGGAAATATAGGGAGCATGGTTACTGAGTGGAGGAAAAATAGGAGAACAAGTCTGCCCTCGCGTTGCCCACGTCTCCACCAATTTACAACGTTCATCTTTACGTGCGTGACGGTCGTCACAGGTGGGTGACGGTCATAATGCGCTTAAATAGCGCATTATGCTCGTCAGTGATGTGTCACGAGCGTTGCTTCAAGTAGAGGTCGTTACGGTCGTCACTGGGTGTGACGGTCGTCACTGCTCCAAAATCTCCAAACTTTGCAGATTTAGTTCTTTTCTCTTTGTTTATTGTCTAGCCTCCTTCATGTAGTCCTTTTTCATTGTTTGAGTTGACAAATGTTATACCTGTGAAAAGATAAATAAACTCGGAATAATCGGGAGTTAGACGACTTAATGTATTATAAAATCGGTGAAAAGCGTAGTAATTATATGATACGATTTCTCGTTATCAGTTAGCATCATAGTTAGGAGGGAGCCTTGCGGGTGGCGGTGGCATATTTCTCAAACTGATCAACTTCAAATCAAGAAGGTGGTGGAGCGCTTCAGTAAGAGTCACTGGCAAGGGATCTAATTTTCTGGGCTGTCTCTGCTGTTGGTTATTATACTATCGGGGAGCATCTTGCTGTCTTTGTTGCCGCGGCACTGCATTTGGTCTTTGCTGCAGAGGAGCATTAACAGGAATAGAAATAACATTGATTTGATGGTGCTGACGATCCTCTCTTCTTCCTCTATGAGAGTAAACCGCGCTTGCGTCGCCTTCCCTTTTCTTAGGGTAAGTGTTGAATGGTTTCTTATTGCCCCCCGATGAGCCGCTAGAACCTCCAATCTGAATCTTCCCCAATTTCAAGCCTACTTCAATTCTTTCACCATCCATAACCAAGTCTACAAATCCTGCCGAAGTACTTCCTATCATGTGCTCATAGAATGATCCTTTCAGGGTACCCATAAACATATCAATGAGTTCTCTCTCCATGAGTGGAAGTTGAACTCTCGCAGCCAACTCACGCCACTTCTGAGCATATTCCTTGAAAGATTCTTTTGGTCCCTGTGACATATTCTGTAACTGAGTGCGATTAGGCGCCATATCCATATTTTACTGATAATGTTTGACAAAAGCCCGAGAAAGATCATTCCAGCAACGAATATGAGTTTTTTCCAACTTCATGTACCACTCCAGGGATGCCCCAGATAGGCTATCCTGGAAAAAGTAAATCAAAAGCCCTTGATCCTCCGTATGTACTGACATCTTCCGGAAATAAGCAGTTGCATGAGTAATAGGACACGTCGTTATGTTGTACTTTTCAAATGTAGGAGGCTTGAACTTTGGTGGAACTTTCACCCCAGACACCAACCCAAGATCATTAGCATCCATACCAAGGACTCCTTGCCCTTCCACAGCCTTCAGACGCTCTTCCAACAAACGATACTTTATATCCTTAATATGAACCCCCGACTCTGAACACCGCACAGAAAACCGATCTTCATCCTGGCCAAAGTCAAAATCCTGATCCTGATAATTCCTTACACCACCCTGATTAGCTCTTCTGTTCCCCACAAGATCAGGTCCAGGAGACGGGGGAAACTGCCCTATGTTGCGCACAAAAGGGTTCCCGGGCATCCCGTGAAAATTTCCAGCAGGCTGATCTTGCACATCCCCCAATCCTACAGAAACATCCTGATAAAGCCCTTGATTTCCACCATCCCCTGGATAGCGGCGCTGGTTGTTGACAATGGCAGCTAGTTCCTCCTGTCGGCGATTCACATTGGTGATGACCTCCATGAACTGAGTCATCTGAGTAGCCATCTGGGCCCTCATTTCAGCGAGTTCAGCTTGAACCTGTTCCATCGGTCTTGGAATATTGTTTCTGGTGGAATACCGATGAGTAGTCGTCTTGAATTCTGAATAAGAAAAGCAGCAGAATAAGAAAACCGTCTTGAGATAACCTGTAATGTTATGAAATGTATGATGTGCATGATATGTTTGTCATTCCCAAGTATCCGAGAGTATTTTTATTCATCAATCATGGCGTGCAACCATACAATCAAAAGAGAAAGGATAACAAGACGAACACCTCAATTATTTACAAGCAAAAGAAACGATGTCCAAGTGACTTCGGTCAGTTAAGAGTAAAATGATAAACAACTAAATACATGTCTTGACAAATAAAGCAAAAAGAACTGAATAGTAACAACAAACAATTGGTCCCTTCCAAAAATTCTGGGGGTGACCAAACATACTAAAAGTAAATAACAAAAATAAATCTCCGGAACTAAACATGCTTCAAGATGTTGACAGTACTCTTCAAGTTTGGCTTTCTCCTTCAAAAGTTGAGATGCGACTATTTTACTTTCCTGGAACCGATCTTCTGCAACACGCTTTTGGGCTACTTCCTTCTTAAGCTGAGCTACTTTGTCTTTGAGCTGCTTCTCCAAGTTCTGAATCTTCTTCCTGTAGCTATTTTCAGATACCTGAAGCTTCCGACACTCTTGCTGAGTCTTACTCAATTCTTCTTCCATTTCAGCATGATACCTCTTCCTAAAACCGGTTGCATCAGAAGTTTCCCCTTGAGCTTCCTTGGGTTTACGAGCTAAGTCAGCCCTTTCCTGATCTGCCCAATAAAGTTTCATCCCCGCCTCACGGTCTTTTGCACGAAGCTGAATGTTCTCAACATGAATCTGAGTGAACATCTCGGTAGGCACTGTGTTACTCAGAACAACGGGAGGTTTTTCATATAGAGGAGCTGACCTTGCAAATGGTAACCGTAAGATCTTAGCCCTGGCTTTAACCCACTCCAGGTAAGGAACCCTGGCAATAGGAACCTTCTTGCCCAAAGTAGTTCTATCCTTCTTATGAATTCTCTTCCAAGCACTTGTCACTCTTTTCAGCATCTCAGGATCACTTCCTCTAGTGAAATACACTGATTCAGACACCTCCTCAACCTTTGGCGGTCCATCCATTGCATATCCCAATTTTCGATAAGCAAGCACAGGATTATAGTTGATACACCCCTTAGTTCCTATGAGGGGAACATTAGGGAAACCTCCGCAGCTAGTGACAATACTTCGCACTTCCCCCATGTCATAATTCCACTGGATATCAAATGAAGTGAGGTTGACAAGCCTTGACGACCATCAGAGAGAATGCCTGGTATCCATGAAAGGGCCACTTACTGGTAGATGCAACTTAAGCCATTGATACAACATCGAATGACATAAACTTACGTTACCACCTTTTCCATGCCTGGAATGAATGGTGTAAAGAGTATCTGCAAAGAGTGTTGGTATCGGGTTCTTGTTTCTAAAAACACAAATAGCCGCCAAATCCACAAAATTTCTCTTGCAAGGGAAGAGGATGATCCCGTATATTATGAGAGAAAACAGAGAACTGAAGTCACTCCAATTGCCTTTCTTTGCCCAGTCTTCATCTTTCTTCACTAAGAAATCCAAATAAAACCCTGTAATACCCTCACTAGACTTCCAATTGTCTTTCACCTCTTTCCAACTCAAATGAAGAATCTCAACAATAACTTCGAACTTCGGCTTCTCCGGTACTTGGACAAAAGGAACTTCATTGGAAAACTTGATATTAAGCAGGTACGCGTACTCTTCTAAGGTGGGAACCAGTTGATAATCTTGAAAAGTAAAACACCGTAATTCTTTGTCATAGAACTGGAAGAGAGTGATCAAAGCCATTGGGTCAACTGGAGTGTTAAGGATTAGTAACAAGTTGCCATAATATCTGTTGAAATTACTCAGAACATCACCCTTCTGATAAGAACTCAACCTCTTAAACTCGGACACATCAATAGTAGGAATCTGATAAGAGAAAGTATGACTGGTAAGCTCTTTAACATGAACTGAATCACACTCAACTGGAGGGAGACCGTCCATTTCTGATGGAAAGAAGACTCTCGAATGTCCCTGGAAAATGACATGCGCATGCTAGTTATTTTTTTTACATCATTTTTTTAGAAATAAATATGCTATGATGCAATATGACAGGGTCAAAGTTTCACATTGGATAATGGCTGGACCATTATAGGACAACACCACCCAAGATCGAAAGAGAATACCAAAGCTTCACAGTTATCATGGGAACGAGTCACCTTCGCAACACAAAGTCACCAAACAGTACCTGTACCTGTAAGAAAAATTTTCCCGCCCTTCTCACGGGTGTAGTCTAGGTTAAGGTAAAGTCAAAAGCCAAATCAGAGTACGGGAGCTCGAATGTTGGTATCATCATACGATAACACCTATCCGAACTACCTCCGAAGTCATGGGTCTCATGGCCAGGTATACAAAGCATCCGCCTCATAGATGTCATGGCCACTCTATTCCTAGTTCCTATGGAATTCACTCATAGCCTGGGTATGAGGCCTTTTACCTCATGGAACAACCCACCCATCAAGAAAATCCAGAAACCAAATAGTCCAGCCAAATCCAGTATGCAAAAAGTAAAGCGCACATAGGATGCAATGCAAACAGATAAATATGCAAAGAGGTAAAATAAACACCCAAAAAAGAAAACAAACAAGAGCTAGGATCGACTCTAGGATGGACCAGCAAAAGGTCAATCTGTTCCCCAGTGAAGTCGCCAGCTGGAGCTACGCGGCCAGAACCTGTCATCTGGATGTTAATGAAACATCAATGAAGTCGCCATCGAATGTCTTTTATCCCGCCGAAAGGGAAAGGTAAACATCGAGAAAACCTGAAAAGGGAGTGTTGTACCCCAAAATTTGCCCTCGCATTTTTCCCCAAGAAATATCAGCTTCAAACATTTCCTGACTTTTCAAACTGGCTCAAGAATCGGACAAACGGACTTTTCTTGACAGTCAAGCAAAATTAGGGTTTTTACTGATTTTCAGAGCTTTGGATTGTTTCATATAGTTGGCTTAGGGTTTGGTTGATTTTTGGTTCAATTTTGATCAGGCAAGCGTTATTTGGCATTTAATCAGGAATTAAGGCTTTATGGGCATATTCTCAGAAGAATTTAAATCCCACAGCACTTCGCAGTTTATTCCGAGATTCGGATTAAAATTCGCGTCATTTTGGTTTAATCAGTAAAAGAGACAGTGGTGTAAATTCAGTTTGTTTGGGCCAGTCAAAGAAGGTGTGCAGTTTGGATTTACAGTACTTGCAAAGAATCAGTGTTTATGACAAATCAGTAAAGAAGGAATGCGTTTGATCAGGCCATTTGGGTTAACTACTGCTTTGCTTTGGATGTTGAATAAGACAGGCTTAATTGATCAATGTTGTTTTATTTAAGTTATTTATTATTCTGAAATTGAATGATTGAAATTCATTTTTCAATTGTTTTAGTTCAAAGAATTTTAAATAAATAAATAAACAATAAAGAAAATTAGAATTAATTGGATAATTTAAACTTTTATTGATATTTGAATTATTTGTACAAATTGTTGTTTATAATTTAAATTATGAACAATAATATACATTAATTTAAATATTACATAAAATTAAAACTATCCTATTTTCTAATATTCTTCATTCTTCACTCCGCTCCGGTGCTCCATTTTTATCTGCAAAAAGAAACAAGAAAAGTCAGAAAGCAGTTAATAGCAAAGACAGATAAAATATTGCTCATCATTAGGGGCCACTGATTGGGATCAGTTGACCCTCTCTGTAAATCACGGGATTTCTCCCGGTTCACAGAGAGGGAAGATTTTTTATTCATAAAATGCAAATGTCAAATGCATAATTTCTAAAAATTCAAACTGCAAACTTCCAACTAAACTGAAAAAATCCAGTTTCAACTTTCTATCCAAAGCAAAAGGCAAGTTACTGTCAAAATGCCTAAGTTTACTCAAAGAAAGAAGCAAGAAGTACAATTGCTGTCAAATCCCAAGCATACAAGCTGTCAAAGAAGATTTTGGAAAGGATATCAAAATGCAAAGTCAGAGCAAAGCACAAAAGCTGGAGAAAGAAGATGCAAAATGTGTTATGCAAGAAATCTAAAATCATCATTTCCCTAGTCAAACCCCTTCAGAACATAGTACAATAATAACATTATAAAATTCTTTACTGTACTGTAAAGTGAGAAAAAAGAGAGATAAAGAGCATAGGCAGGGTTCAGGCATAGTTCAGTAGGAGAAGACAGAAAAAAGATATACAAATCAAAAAGCCAACTCAGTTCAGCAGCAGGCAGAATAGAGAGGTTAGGATAGAAAAGAAATATACAAACTCAGTTCAGCAGCAAGCCAATACAGAAGTGAGGAGATATAAGAGAAAGATACAAACTCAAGAAGCAAAAATGAAGCCTCATTACTGTCAAGGCAGAAGCAAAACTACTGCACCAGCTTTAGCCTCACATAACCATCAAACTTCATCAACCTGCATTAATCCTCACAAAACCTTGCAAAACCAGTTACAAACATCATAACTCAACTACTGACCAGAATCACAAAAAATCTATCAAACCTGAGCAACCTCAAACTTGGCCAAGCCCAACCACATAACACATCTCAAAACCATAATCTGAAAATACCATAATCTGCCTACTGTCAAGAAAAGAAACATAAATTCAAAACCATAAAAGTCCATACACCATTTACCTCCATCAAGAAAGCCTAACTACATCAACTTGTCACAAAGCCAAGCTAACACCATAACCTGCTAATACCACAGTCCTGCCTCAAGCATGTCAAAACATTCAATCCAACCTCTAAGCCTCAGAATTTCTTCATCATAGGCAATGAAAACATGACATCCAACTCAACGAAAGCGTCAAGGGCATCAAAAGTCTAAAGGCAAGCAAACGTACAAAAGGGAAAGTTCAAGATAATACAGAACAATCATTCAAGGCAACATAGGCCCTCAGATCTCAGAGATCATCACTGGGCATCTCAGGCAACAATACTCAAGCAAATACTCAAGCAAATACTCAGGCAATCAACACATAGTGGAAGAAGAAGATAAAGAAGTGAACATATTAGGGCTTCTCAGCATACATCATCATCAAAACCTAATATATCAAAAGAACGAAAATACCAGGAAAGCATCAAAAGCTCAAAGATTTATCCAAGCAAGCTCAAAGCTCCATCACCGAATCTCCGGCCTCCTAAAGCGTCACCCCTCTTCTCTCCTCCATCTCCAAAAATCAGGTAACGAGCCTTCTATCTCTTCTCCTTCACCTCATAAAAAACGAAAAATAAGAACTCAAAACATAACACGCGAATCCAGAAAAGAAGAAAGAAAACATAACAATAAAAGCTAACCTTGTTTCAAGAGGATGTGGAGTTCTTGCCTTGGAGGGAAGAGAGTACGGGAATGACGTTGGTGGCCGGAGGAAGCACTCAGGGAAGTGAAGCGAACGGAGAAGACGAAACTCAACAAACGGCGCCGCTCAAACCCTAACCTTCGCTCTGACTGTCAAAATGCCAAACAACCCTAATTTCGTTGAAGACAAACATGGGCCTGACCCGTTCTCAATTGTTCTAAGCCCATTTATCTCATAAACAATGCAAATTAACATTTTACTGTTATTTTTCACTTAATCACTTTTTATAATACTAACCATTCTTTTATTTTATAAAAACAATATTTACTTCTTTTTTTATTTCTTGTAAAATACTAACTTTTTTTATTTTATTTTTAAAAACAATATTTACTTCTTTTTTATTTCTTGTAAAATACTAACTTTTTTTATTTTATTTTATAAACAAATGTTTACCTTTTTTTGTTTCTTGTAAAATACTAACTTAAATGAAATACATTTTTATCATATGGTTCAAACATCCTTTTTTTAAATATATATTTGTACATAAAAATAACAAGATACTTTTTAATTAACTTGAAAATATTTTTAATACATATTGAAATACATTTGTACATATTATCTTTTCTTTCTTTTTTTATATACATAATTAAAATTGAAATTCTTTTAATTAAAATATATATTTGTACATAACAATATATACATTTATCTAATGTTAAATATGTGATTAAAATACTTTCTTTATGCATAATACATCTAATTAAAAATTGAACATTTTAATCAAAACACTTCATTTTTCTTTTGTACATAATTAAACATACAAAAATCACAGATTCATTTTAAAACATTTCTCTAGGTCAAACCCTAATACGCTTCAATTTCACATTATCGCACTTGTACATAATTACACAATTCATATACATATACACTTGTACACTTACACAAATACATTCACATTGCCCTATACACATTTTATCTTATATTTGTACATTCGATATTTACATTTTGATCGCACATTCGATTTGGTTGTAACTTATTGGATACTATAAGTCTCATCCCCTTGTACATTTATACCCCCACTCCCGGACACTATTTTGTAATAGCGTAGATTTTACATTCCGCAATTTACAGTTTTCCAATTATACCATGGTTAGACCTAGGGTTTGTATGTACATAAAATCAAACGCTAGATAACCTAATACAAGACAAATACATGTAATCAATACACAATCACACTTGCACCCCCTAGGGTAATCCCACATGTTGCCTTCCAAAATGGGCCATGCTTGCACGTCGAGTATCTTTGGCAAAATAAAATCAAATGATCACAAGTCCCTCAAAGTGTTGCCTAATCGGAATGATCATAGTCCCTTCAAAATAAATTGCCAAAGACACTTGGCACCATTGCATTCACGGTCCATACGATGACCCGCGCCCGTCCCGAATAAACTTCCTAAACGCAAGATTGTCCATCAATTTCAATGGTGGAACAAAATTGTTAAAAGGGGTTAAAACATGACAAAAACCTTTGAGTACAATAGGGTAGACAAAGCTCTTAGTTACTTGAGATCAAACTTGCAAAAACATTTGCCTTCTTTTCAAAAACCACAATCCACAACACTTTCAAACAAACTCTCAAAAACATTTCGAAACATCTTTTCGAAAAGATTCACACTTTTGTAAAACACTCAAACACGAGTCAAATACATTAGTTGCCTAAGACAAGGCATCTTTTTCCAAAACATTTTCAAAAAGCACCCACACACACACAATTTTCAAAGCAATCGAAAAACAAGACAAGTGATCTAAAAAACCAAGTAACTAAGAGCCCATGTATAACCATGGATGAAAAGGGTGCTAATACCTTCCCTTTTCATAATCTACCCCCCGAACCCACGAAATATCTCAAAAGGTTTTTGCTGTGCTTTTTTAACCTTTCCTTTAGGATAAAATAAAAAGTCGGTGGCGACTCTTGCTCAACCGCACAAGTGCGAATACGAACGCAAAACCTCAAGTCAGTTCTCCCACCGTATCACAGAACTGGCGACTCTGCTGGGGAGAATTTTTTAAAGTGGGGTTACCTTAGGGTTTAGATCACTTTTGTTTTCAAATTGATTGCTTTGTTTGCTTTACATTTGTGGGCTTTGTATCGGAGTTTTATAGATCCTAACCCGGATCTGGGGATACCTTCTTAGAAAGTAGTAACAAGGCTGTGAGGGAACTGTGCGGGGTATACCGACATGGTTGAAGCAGTCTGCTACGTTGATGTGGCACTTTGGTGTGTACCAGTAACCCTTGAGTTCAGTCAAGGAGAGTACGGGGCTGCCGCGTGGTGTCGTGAAGCATCAACTGACCTTAGGAACCTTAATTGAACCATCTTGGCCTTTTTAGGGTAGTGAGATAACTGACTTTGGTGCAGTCCGAGGTTGGTTGATACTCGATACTACACTCAATTGAGGATTGCTTTCCTGGAATATTTCGGTCGCCAGTTCAGTGGCTAAATCGAAACGATGAACAATGAAAGCAATCCAGTGATATTGGGACCCTTAGAACCCGGTTACTTTTGATAGGACAGGTTTTAACCAACAAACTGAAAGAGGGTAGTACCTGAACCTCATGCAAGCCTAAACCTAAGGCCTTGTGTTCCTTGTGTGAATATTGTTTGCCTGTATATACACTTACTTGCTTGTGCCTACATGTACATAACATCATGACATCATACCATAGCATTTTTAGCATTTTCAATAACCATTTCAAGGATCTCGAGGGTTCTGTTGATGCAGGGTTACATTGAACCAGACGTCTATCAAGGGGCAGGGGGTTTCTCCTCTAGCCAATCCAGTCAAAGATCAAGTGCAACAACTTGAATCAGTGGCTATGACCCACTCGACATGGTGAGCTTGATTCTCGTGGAAGGACATCCACCGATACAAAGTTCTCCAATCGAAGTTCAAGTACAAAAACTTGAATCAGTGGCTATGACCCACTCGACATGATGAGCTTGATTCTCGTGGAAGGACATCCACCGGTGCAGAGATCTCCAATCCAAGAGCAGAGTTCAACCTCTAACATTTTCTTGTGTTTACCCCAAGAGATCTTTGAAAGCATGCATCCACATATCATGCATTTCATTTTGACAATCCTTCCTTTTTCAGGTTTCCTTACTCTCCTGCTGTTTATTTCAGCAAGAGATGGCTCTAGAACGGTCTGTCAAAGACATCCAAGACCAGACTGCTCAGCTGCAGGAGATGTTCCTGAACTTGTCTCTAGGGCAAGAAGAGATGAAAGCTCTCCTTACCAAAGGCCTGGGGAATTCCAACAATGCCAGGAGTGATCAGATTGCGGAGCTGCAGTTTGATCTGACAACACTGAGGACTCAAATGATGGGACAGTTGGTGGGCCAGATGGCTCTCATCCAAGACCTATCTCAAAGACAAGAGGAACTCAGAGTTCTTGTCCGCCAACTGCTTCCAAACAACCAACTGGGGCAAACATCTGAGGTCGAAGAGCAAGACACCGCTCAGCCTCCATCCACTCAAGAAGACAAGGAGAAGGCTCCTTTGCTAGCTTCAGGGTCACAAACCCATCAACAACCTCGCCAGCGTCAACGGGGCAATCGGCGTAAGCAAGAAACGTCGGGAAGGCAGTTCACGGAGACTGACATACCGTCATCTCTAATTCTGGAGCGCTTGTTGGAGGTTAATCTGACTGCTTTGAGGTATCATATCCGGAACCCAAATACCTCCGCTCCTAGCTATCATCCCGATGCATTTTGTGTTTACCACTCCTATAGCCCAGGACATGACACCGATAGCTGTTGGGCCTTGAAGAACAAGATTCAAGATCTGATTGACATTGGAGTGCTGAGGTTCACGTCGGACGGCGAGATGAAGATCTTCCGTTAAAGGGTTCTCCGCTTGAAGTGACGAAGCTCGAGCTGAAAGACTTTTGCTTCTTTTTGAATTTTCAAAGTTGTAATTTCTTTTGCTGTCAAACAATTCTTTGTTGATGTTAAACTCTGTTTTCATTAATGCATTGCATATGTTTGTCTTGAATTCATCCATTCGTTTCACTACTCTTATGCTTTTCTTTACGATATTTAACTCTTGATAAAAAGCTGCAAGCCTTTAAAGGGAGGATGACGAAACAATACCATGATCTTATACAGTATGCTTTTGAACAGACCTTGCTGATGATGTACAGGCATTTCTCTCAATTCCCAAACACTGGAGTTATAAGGAAGTTAATCCCTAGTCAACCCCTTCGAGCCAAAGAAGTAGGAGATTCTCGTTCTAAACAATCGAAACCTTTGATATAAACCTGGGGCAGGGTAGTATCTCAGTTAATTCAAAAGAAAACGCGCATTGAAGTCGCAAACTCTCAGTTCGTAATACAACGAACGACGAATGACAAGAGAAAGCATTCCTTTGGAATCAAAAGACAAGGGTGGTTCCCTATCACATAGACAGTCAATCTCTCAAAAGAGAAAAGCCCACTGAGCCAAAACCTATAAAGGAGGCTTAAGAAAGCTGGGGCATCCCGCTGACAGTAATCCCGAAAACGGTAACAGTCAGGCAAAAGTTAGGGATAACAAATCAAAATCAAAATAGTGAGGTCATTACAAAATCCTCAACAACATGAAAAGTGTTGAAAAAGAAAAAGGAGATGATGACTGTCTCCCAAAATTCAAAATGGTGAACCATCGCCCAAAAGTCGTTCCAAACTCAAAACAGAGTGCGACGCACAGTTAACTGAGCTTAGGTTGAAGGACATCACGAAGAGCGGGTGGGTACAAATATACTTTGAGCCTTTATCCTTTGTTTCTTAAACCGTGAACCAGGCCACGTTACAACCCTTTAAAAGTCCTAATTGAAGCATGGGTTAGTTCGAAAGCATACTGTTACAAAAGGTATCCTGACTCCTGTAGGGCTTTGCTCTAAATCTCGTGTTAACTTGTCTTATGAAAAGTTTTCTGCTAAAAACGCATTTTTCAAAACTTCGAGACAAACATAAACTTTGCATTATTCGAATATCACTGTCTGCATTTAACCCCTTTTGTTTGACAGCGAAGAAGTTCATACAGCGAATGTTCGGAGGAACGAAAACTCTCTCAGTAAGTCAAAATCACTTCAAGAGGATAACACTTCCATCAAATCCCTTATCAACAAAGGGGCATGACATGTCACAATCTAATTAACCTGGGGCAGTCCAGTCAAGGTCCAACAGATCTTTCAAAGTTCAATTAACCTGGGGCAGTCCAGTCAAGATTTCAAGAAATCTCTCAATATGCAGAGTAATCTGATTCAAGATTCCTTCATCACCACTTGGGGCATTCGAATGTCAAAAGTGTTCAACAAATCAACTACAACATCTCCAGATTCGATTCCTGTATCCAGCCAGGGCATATCTGTTGACGACTATTTCCAGATTCGATTCCTGTATCTAGCCAGGGCACGTCTGAAGAGTTTGAAGATTCGATTCCTGTATCCAGCCAGGGCATATCGGTTGACGACTATTTCCAGATTCGATTCCTGTATCCAGCCAGGGCATATCTGTTGACGACTATTTCCAGATTCGATTCCTGTATCCGGCCAGGGCATATCTATCAACTATCACCTTTCCAGATTCGACTCCTGTATCCAGCCAGGGCATGTCTGAAGAATTCCAGATCAGCACTTGCAACAACCCAGGAAACATCTGTGAACGACCGATTGTAGACCAACACCTGTAATAAGCCAGGAACTTATCTACATCACCACTTGGGGCATTCGAATGTCAAAAGTGTTCAAAAACCGATGCAGTTTTACACAAGCTCATCATCAGGAAGCCCTACACCGGTTCCTCTTCAAGACTTCTGAAAAAGTTTACGGATTCTTCCCAACAACGGATGTCAATCTACCAACTGAATCAGACTCTTCTCAACTTCTGAAACAAGTTTACGGATTCTTCCCAATAACGGACGCTAATCTACCGACTTGTTCAGATTCTTCTCAAGACTTCTGAAAACAGTTCATGGATTCATCCCAACAACGGATGTTAATCTATCAACTTGTTCAGATGCAACCTTTGAATTTAGTTTACGGACGCTTCCCAATAACGGATGTTGTTCTATTGCTGGTTCAACTTCAAGATTTCTGAAAATAGTTCACGGGTTCTCCAAGTAAACGGATGTTAACCTATCGCTTGTTCAGATTCTTCTCAAAGCTAACCACCACGGAAGATCGCGCTCGCCAAAATTCTCCCTGTCCCCAGTGGAGTCAGACTTTTAAACCTTCTCCCCACAGAGTTTTGGAAGGACAAATCTTGAGTTCCCCAGTGAAGTCTCCAGAGTTACTTCCCATCAAGCTGACGATTCTCAAATCTGACCTCCCCAGCATGAGTCTACTAGTTGGAACTCCCCAGTAGAGGTCATCAGGAATTCTCTTCCCCAGCGACAGCCAAGGATTTATTTTCCCCGGCAACAGTCAAGATGCTTTTATCTTCAGCCATCTCGGATTCATGTATCCTCGGCAAGATTAGCTCATCAGCCTACATGCGCATTCATTACATTCATATCATAAACATTAATGTCACATGCATTGCATCATGCATCATAACATTGCATACAACTAACCCTTTGCCTTTTCAGGTAAGATCAGTCGACAGACACAGATCAACTCCCAGGATTCATCCAGAAATAGTTCAGATGTGACCCGGACACGGCGACATTCTGATACTTATTCCAGATTCATTCAGACACATCAGCAGAAACCCTACACTGGTTCCTCTTCAACTTTATAGCTTTCGAAAACAGTTTACGGATTCTTCCCAACAACGGATGTCAATCTACCAACTGATTCAAATCCTTCTCAACTTCTGAAAATAGTTTACAGATTCTTCCCTACAACGGATGTCAATCTACCAACTGATTCAGACTCTGCTCAACCTTTGAAGACAGTTTACGGATTCTTCCCTACAACGGATGTCAATCTACCGACTTATTCAGACTCTTCTCAATTTTTGAAAATAGTTTACGAACACGTCCCAACAACGGATGCTGCTCTATTGCTTATTCAATCTCAGATAGTTTACAGATCCTCCAGACATGGACGTCAATTTGTTGCTTGTTCAGACCCCAATTCAGAGATGTTCCAAAACAGGGACGCCTTTCTGATACTTGTCCACTCACCATTGACATACAGTTCAACATCACCATATGGCATCTATAAGCCCATCCTCCTACCAGCAGTCGCCGAATGGCATCTATAAGCCCATTCTCAGATGGCATCTCTAAGCCCATCCTCCGACAAGTTCTCTCGCACCAGATGGCATCTTTAAGCCCATCACTAAATGGCATCTTCAAGCCCATTCACCTCCACCGTCACATCGACGAGCGCAAATTTTCTGGGCACATTAGTGTCCAATCTCCTTTTACCTTCAAGTCGCGAAAGGCAAACTTGCCAATCTAACTCTTCAGGTCAAAGAAGATTGGACAGGGGCAACTGTTGTACCCCAAAATTTGCCCTCACATTTTTCCCCAAGAAATATCAGCTTCAAACATTTCCTGACTTTTCAAACTGGCTCAAGAATCGGACAAACGGACTTTTCTTGACAGTCAAGCAAAATTAGGGTTTTTACTGATTTTCAGAGCTTTGGATTGTTTCATACAGTTGGCTTAGGGTTTGGTTGATTTTTGGTTCAATTTTGATCAGGCAAGCGTTATTTGGCATTTAATCAGGAATTAAGGCTTTATGGGCATATTCTCAGAAGAATTTAAATCCCACAGCACTTCGCAGTTTATTCCGAGATTCGGATTAAAATTCGCGTCATTTTGGTTTAATCAGTAAAAGAGACAGTGGTGTAAATTCAGTTTGTTTGGGCCAGTCAAAGAAGGTGTGCAGTTTGGATTTACAGTACTTGCAAAGAATCAGTGTTTATGACAAATCAGTAAAGAAGGAATGCGTTTGATCAGGCCATTTGGGTTAACTACTGCTTTGCTTTGGATGTTGAATAAGACAGGCTTAATTGATCAATGTTGTTTTATTTAAGTTATTTATTATTCTGAAATTGAATGATTGAAATTCATTTTTCAATTGTTTTAGTTCAAAGAATTTTAAATAAATAAATAAACAATAAAGAAAATTAGAATTAATTGGATAATTTAAACTTTTATTGATATTTGAATTATTTGTACAAATTGTTGTTTATAATTTAAATTATGAACAATAATATACATTAATTTAAATATTACATAAAATTAAAACTATCCTATTTTCTAATATTCTTCATTCTTCACTCCGCTCCGGTGCTCCATTTTTATCTGCAAAAAGAAACAAGAAAAGTCAGAAAGCAGTTAATAGCAAAGACAGATAAAATATTGCTCATCATTAGGGGCCACTGACTGGGATCAGTTGACCCTCTCTGCAAATCACGGGATTTCTCCCGGTTCACAGAGAGGGATGATTTTTTATTCATAAAATGCAAATGTCAAATGCATAATTTCTAAAAATTCAAACTGCAAACTTCCAACTAAACTGAAAAAATCCAGTTTCAACTTTCTATCCAAAGCAAAAGGCAAGTTACTGTCAAAATGCCTAAGTTTACTCAAAGAAAGAAGCAAGAAGTACAATTGCTGCCAAATCCCAAGCATACAAGCTGTCAAAGAAGATTTTGGAAAGGATATCAAAATGCAAAGTCAGAGCAAAGCACAAAAGCTGGAGAAAGAAGATGCAAAATGTGTTATGCAAGAAATCTAAAATCATCATTTCCCTAGTCAAACCCCTTCAGAACATAGTACAATAATAACATTATAAAATTCTTTACTGTACTGTAAAGTGAGAAAAAAGAGAGATAAAGAGCATAGGCAGGGTTCAGGCATAGTTCAGTAGGAGAAGACAGAAAAAAGATATACAAATCAAAAAGCCAACTCAGTTCAGCAGCAGGCAGAATAGAGAGGTTAGGATAGAAAAGAAATATACAAACTCAGTTCAGCAGCAAGCCAATACAGAAGTGAGGAGATAGAAGAGAAAGATACAAACTCAAGAAGCAAAAATGAAGCCTCATTACTGTCAAGGCAGAAGCAAAACTACTGCACCAGCTTTAGCCTCACATAACCATCAAACTTCATCAACCTGCATTAATCCTCACAAAACCTTGCAAAACCAGTTACAAACATCATAACTCAACTACTGACCAGAATCACAAAAAATCTATCAAACCTGAGCAACCTCAAACTTGGCCAAGCCCAACCACATAACACATCTCAAAACCATAATCTGAAAATACCATAATCTGCCTACTGTCAAGAAAAGAAACAGAAATTCAAAACCATAAAAGTCCATACACCATTTACCTCCATCAAGAAAGCCTAACTACATCAACTTGTCACAAAGCCAAGCTAACACCATAACCTGCTAATACCACAGTCCTGCCTCAAGCATGTCAAAACATTCAATCCAACCTCTAAGCCTCAGAATTTCTTCATCATAGGCAATGAAAACATGACATCCAACTCAACGAAAGCGTCAAGGGCATCAAAAGTCTAAAGGCAAGCAAACGTACAAAAGGGCAAGTTCAAGATAATACAGAACAATCATTCAAGGCAACATAGGCCCTCAAATCTCAGAGATCATCACTGGGCATCTCAGGCAACAATACTCAAGCAAATACTCAAGCAAATACTCAGGCAATCAACACATAGTGGAAGAAGAAGATAAAGAAGTGAACATATTAGGGCTTCTCAACATACATCATCATCAAAACCTAATATATCAAAAGAACGAAAATACCAGGAAAGCATCAAAAGCTCAAAGATTCATCCAAGCAAGCTCAAAGCTCCATCACCGAATCTCCGGCCTCCTAAAGCGTCACCCCTCTTCTCTCCTCCATCTCCAAAAATCAGGTAACGGGCCTTCTATCTCTTCTCCTTCACCTCATAAAAAATGAAAAATAAGAACTCAAAACATAACACGCGAATCCAGAAAAGAAGAAAGAAAACATAACAATAAAAGCTAACCTTGTTTCAAGAGGATGTGGAGTTCTTGCCTTGGAGGGAAGAGAGTACGGGAATGACGTTGGTGGCCGGAGGAAGCACTCATGGAAGTGAAGCGAACGGAGAAGACGAAACTCAACAAACGGCGCCGCTCAAACCCTAACCTTCGCTCTGACTGTCAAAATGCCAAACAACCCTAATTTCGTTCAAGACAAACATGGGCCTGACCCGTTCTCAATTGTTCTAAGCCCATTTATCTCATAAACAATGCAAATTAACATTTTACTGTTATTTTTCACTTAATCACTTTTTATAATACTAACCATTCTTTTATTTTATAAAAACAATATTTACTTCTTTTTTTATTTCTTGTAAAATACTAACTTTTTTTATTTTATTTTTAAAAACAATATTTACTTCTTTTTTATATCTTGTAAAATACTAACTTTTTTTATTTTATTTTATAAACAAATGTTTACCTTTTTTTGTTTCTTGTAAAATACTAACTTAAATGAAATACATTTTTATCATATGGTTCAAACATCCTTTTTTTAAATATATATTTGTACATAAAAATAACAAGATACTTTTTAATTAACTTGAAAATATTTTTAATACATATTGAAATACATTTGTACATATTATCTTTTCTTTTTTTTTTTATATACATAATTAAAATTGAAATTCTTTTAATTAAAATATATATTTGTACATAACAATATATACATTTCTCTAATGTTAAATATGTGATTAAAATACTTTCTTTATGCATAATACATCTAATTAAAAATTGAACATTTTAATCAAAACACTTCATTTTTCTTTTGTACATAATTAAACATACAAAAATCACAGATTCATTTTAAAACATTTCTCTAGGTCAAACCCTAATACGCTTCAATTTCACATTATCGCACTTGTACATAATTACACAATTCATATACATATACACTTGTACACTTACACAAATACATTCACATTGCCCTATACACATTTTATCTTATATTTGTACATTCGATATTTACATTTTGATCGCACATTCGATTTGGTTGTAACTTATTGGATACTATAAGTCTCATCCCCTTGTACATTTATACCCCCACTCCCGGACACTATTTTGTAATAGCGTAGATTTTACATTCCGCAATTTACAGTTTTCCAATTATACCATGGTTAGACCTAGGGTTTGTATGTACATAAAATCAAACGCTAGATAACCTAATACAAGACAAATACATGTAATCAATACACAATCACACTTGCACCCCCTAGGGTAATCCCACATGTTGCCTTCCAAAATGGGCCATGCTTGCACGTCGAGTATCTTTGGCAAAATAAAATCAAATGATCACAAGTCCCTCAAAGTGTTGCCTAATCGGAATGATCATAGTCCCTTCAAAATAAATTGCCAAAGACACTTGGCACCATTGCATTCACGGTCCATACGATGACCCGCGCCCGTCCCGAATAAACTTCCTAAACGCAAGATTGTCCATCAATTTCAATGGTGGAACAAAATTGTTAAAAGGGGTTAAAACATGACAAAAACCTTTGAGTACAATAGGGTAGACAAAGCTCTTAGTTACTTGAGATCAAACTTGCAAAAACATTTGCCTTCTTTTCAAAAACCACAATCCACAACACTTTCAAACAAACTCTCAAAAACATTTTGAAACATCTTTTCGAAAAGATTCACACTTTTGTAAAACACTCAAACACGAGTCAAATACATTAGTTGCCTAAGACAAGGCATCTTTTTCCAAAACATTTTCAAAAAGCACCCACACACACACAATTTTCAAAGCAATCGAAAAACAAGACAAGTGATCTAAAAAACCAAGTAACTAAGAGCCCATGGATAACCATGGATGAAAAGGGTGCTAATACCTTCCCTTTTCATAATCTACCCCCCGAACCCACGAAATATCTCAAAAGGTTTTTGCTGTGCTTTTTTAACCTTTCCTTTAGGATAAAATAAAAAGTCGGTGGCGACTCTTGCTCAACCGCACAAGTGCGAATACGAACGCAAAACCTCAAGTCAGTTCTCCCACCGTATCACAGGGAGAAATCACGGTCTTTCGACCGAGAGATCGGGTAAGGGAGTCTGTTACGCGAGGGGAAGGTGTTAGCACCCCACACGCCCGTAGTACTCTACGGTATCCACTCTTGTTGTCTAATCTAATGGGTGTGGTCAAATCCTATGTCTATGGCTTAGAACTGAAAAGGGAATGCATGCGAAAGAACAAGAAAATAATGTAGGGAAAATAAAAGTTGTGCTCGGTTGGGCCCTACCCCAATGCCTACGTATCCCTTTTAAGGAATCAGAGCAGTCGTAGTTCGGCTTATGTGTTTTGGTTGGTTTGTGTTTTTTAGTTAAGACAACGAAAATAGTCAATATGGTAAAACATCGAATGAAACAACAAACAGATGAGATGGTAAAACATCGGTCAAATAATAAAAAAGTAACATGTCACAAATGGCGAAACATCAAATGATAAAACATCACACCTAACAATGACATTGGAAGTCAAAGTAGGATAACCAACATGTGCGATGGCGAAACATCGACTTCAAACAAATGTGCGATGGCGAAACATCGGCTAAAAGATAACAAAGTCATGGCAAAGATGGCGAGACATCAATAAAACAGATGACAAAACATCACACCTAACAATGATATTGAGAATCAAAGTAGGATAACAAACATGTGCGATTGCGAAACATCGGCTTCAAACAAATGTGCGATGGCAAAACATCGGCTAAAAGATAACAAAGTCATGGCAAAGATGGTGAGACATCAATAAAACGGATGACAAAACATCACACCTAACAATGATATTGAGAATCAAAGTTGAATAACAAACATGTGCGATGGAGAAACATCGGCTTCAAACAAATGTGCGATGGCGAAACATCGGCTAAAAGATAACAAGAAAAAGTAAAATTGGTTTGTATCTTTTATTTTGAAGATGGATTTGAGTTCATTAGAAATATCTTATGATTTTCCAAGAAACAAATTTTTGTTTTAAGATTCAGAATGCATAGAAAGGGAAAACAACTAAGGGAAACTAACCTAGTACTATCCCTAGTATTATCATAAAAAGGTAGACCCTAAGGTTAAGGATAAAGGAAAGTCCTATCCTATGTTAGCATACATGGATTCCTACCTTTAATCAGCATGTCAAAGAGAGCTTAACAAAACTATCCTATAGGGAACATGCAATGAGAGAGAAGTCGTGATCTCAATTTCTAAATTGAGTGACTCATCGATCAACAATTAAAGAAGAAAAGCAATAAACATCCTATGGGGAACATGCACTGCGAGCGAAGTCATGATCTCAATTTCTAAATTGAGTGACTCATCGATCAACAATTAAAGAAGAAAAGCAATAAACATCCTATAGGGAACATGCAATGAGAGCGAAGTCGTGATCTCAATTTCTAAATTGAGTGACTCATCGATCAACAACACAATACATGCATCAGATAAAAAACCAGAGGGCCTCCTGACATATATCAGCAACAGAAGTCCCATCATGCAATCAGAGAATTATGCAAAATGAAAATGGGAGAAAGGAAGTTGTATAATACCAAACAGATAACTATCTGTAGCAATCAAGCAAGAATAAAAGAAACCCAGAGAAACTTCAAGCAAGCTGGCATCAGTAAACAAATTGAGTCAGGAATCTGTCAGATATGAACAAGTCCCAGGGGCAATGTATGTCATTCGCAATCATATATATATATATATATATATATATATATATATATATATATATATATATATATATATATATATATATATATATATATATATATATATATATATATATATATATATATATATATATCCTGCATAAATCATCAAACATGCCAAGCACAAAACAATGCCAGTATAATAGATTGTGTTTCATAAATAACGTGAAACACAGAAAAGGCTCAGGCCAAAAAGTGGCAACTTGCTCAGAGTACCTCACACATTCAACAACCAAGTTAGTATTCCATAAGGTGAAAAAGGGAGAACAAACATGGTGGCCTTAGACATGATAAACAAGAAGAAACGAGCATATGCACAAATTAGGTCAAGAAAAGCAAGGGAATATTGCTCCTTTCTATCACCATGTTGAATTGACAATTGAATGTCAATCAAGGATCATAAGAGCTTGATAATAATATGAACAAAGACCATGAAAGTCAGTAGCAAACACATCTCAATCATGCATACTAAATCAATCACAACTTCATGAACACAATAGGAAATGAAACCTACATAATGCACTAGGAGGTTCAAAACATTCAAGTATGAAGCTTATAAGTGAAATGGCTTGAGCTAATATGAACAATCAGAATCACATGATCATTAGGTTCCCAATTATAGGCCTCACTCAAGTTCATTGGCCAACAAACAAATTGTAACAAGACATGCAAACATGGTTGGGTACCTTCACTTTAAAATCATATCAAAAATAGAAACAAGGATCCATAATTCAAACCAAAAAGTATCTTAACATCTTGGAAGGTATAAAAGTCAGAATTCAAGCCCTAAGTTTATGAATGATTGAGGAAGAGGTCAAATGAAGTTCAAGGTTCAAGACTAGTTGGCAAAACTACCAAACTAGACAAGTTTTCAAAATAATTTGTGGAAAAAATGTCAAACCAAGTCAAATAATTCAAGAAAAATGGTTTTCAAATCCCCAACACATTCATGAACCATAAACAAGACCTGAATTCCCAACAAAGTCCAAGGCACAAGGGTTTAAAAAAAAATAAACTCGCACCATAAGCAACAAAACCCTAATTTTTGACTTTTTATCTCAAATATTGATTAAATGAGATCAAAATTTAAACAAATTAAGTCAAGATCATACAAATCACCAAGGAACCTTAAATGTCAGAAAATGTATTTTTTCATATTTTTTGAATTAGGAAAAGTCAAGAAAGAAATTAATATTCAAACAATTATACAATTAATAAATATTCACATATCAAGATGATATTTAAATCAAAAAGTCCGAAAAATGGCCAACCAAAATTATGTTCAAATATTAGGGATAAAAACACACATCCCTGAATTTTTGTGAATTTTTTGGATAAAAGGAAAATATTAAAAACAAAAAAAAACAAACAATTAATAATAAAATTATTATTTAAGGGCAAGAAAAGGCAAACCATAACCAAAATCATGAAATGGTCAAAGTAAAAATGTTTTCAGATTCTATGATTGAAAACAAGATTACATGATTTTTTTGGAATTTTTTTGAATTAATAGAAGTATTAAAATAAAAAAAACAAACAAATATTACAAATAACCTTTTGTAATTAAATTTTTAATCAAAAATAAGAAAAAATGATGAACCAAAATCAGAATCAATTTTCACATTATTTTGTGGTTCTCAAATAATTTTTGTGGATTTTTTAGATCAATAAAACTAATAAAATAAAAATAAACCTTGAACAATTAATTAATTAAACCTATGAATTTTTTAAACTAATCAGATTATTTTAAAAAAATTCAAAAAAAATATGACTAATATTAGAAAATAATATTGACCTATGGTAATTGTTTTGTGATTTTTGAATGTGTTTTAATCAGAAAACAAAATTAAACAAAATGCCAAATAAAATAAAAATTTAAATAAACCAAAAAATTCAAACAGACCAATCATGATGTGCCACCACATCATCTTCAACCTATGGATATTCAAAAAACGCGCGCATCATCCATATTTAGGGCTCACTTTCAGATCAACATAACACACTCAATTTTGCATCATTTTTGATGAAATCAATGGCAAATCAAAGCTAGCATGGCAATGAATCCATAGCAATTCGAATCAAATCAAATCATCAACCACATTGTCCACAATCAAGTCACGAATATAACCAAAAACTTTCTGAATCGTGAGTTTCAGAGCATCCAATCATGCATAATTCATCAAATTAAACGCTACAAAGCTTCAGAATCATTCCATAGACTTCAAACAACATGATTATGAACTTAAATCATACGAGGCATGGCTAGAAATCAAAATTCAAAGTTGAGAATTCAAACCTTTGAGAAAAAATGGATCTACTGTCTCCTTCACTCTAGTTGTAATCCAAGCCTTGATCTACAATCCTTATCACTTGGAGAAGAGAATGCAAGAAGAATTGGCCAAAACGCGCAAGGGAGATGGAAGAATTAAAGAAAAATGTAAGGCAACAAGCTATGGAGTTTCTGACTTTGATTGATGAAATGAGGCACAAACCCTTCTCTTTGAGGCTTCCTTCTCAATATATAGAGCATCAGAAGGAGGGTAGGATAGGTTTTTCGCGCTGAAAGCTCTTGGAATCAAAGAAATCTTCTTTTGGCCAAAATCAAGTATGCACATGCAGCCTTGAAATCCCTCGTGCGTTGGCTTGCTTTTTTCGTGCATTTTAATCCATTTGCCCTCAGGAAGAGATTAGCAACAAGATTAGGACTTAAATCCTTGCATTAAGCTAGTTTTGGTGATTAGGCAACTTCATGCCATTTTTTGCAAAACCACGATTTCCCTTCTCATTTGCCCATGTGCAGCTCAAACTTTGGCATGATGGGCCTTGGTACATTGCATGTTGGTCACGGGCCAAGTTTGAAGTGAAACAAAAGGCCACAAATCAAGTTATCAACAATTTGCAATTTGCATGGCATGCATGAATTCAATGAAAAGTCTCAAAATTCCAAAGTCCACAATTTGCTCATACTTTTGGATTTTGGCACAAATGAGCACAATTTGGAAAGGTCTTGAAAAGATCTACAATCCCCTAGTTTTGAGTTTTTGCAAATTAATCCATTAATGCTCCCAAAATCTAGCTTGAAATTCACTAATTTTGAGAAATGACCTATAATTTTGTAACTTCAAAAGACCATAACTCTTGATTCCTTGCCAATTTGGTCATGAGAACAAAAGGTGGTGAAATATCATTCTCTTATCTTTCCAAGCCTATTTCATTTGCATCTTCTTGATCAAGGGTGAATAAAATATGATTTTTTGAAATTAGGTCTTTATTTAGTAACTTTTTGGGTTTCTTCAAGAATAAGTTTCAAGCCAAACTTCAATCTCTTTGATCCAATGACCAAGATGGACTTGAAATATGAAAAGTACATCCTTGAATTGATGGTTGGCCAAAAATTCACTATGTCAACTTTGACTGATTTTGACCAAAATGACCATTTTGCCCTTCTGAATCAATTGATCCACTTCCCTACAAAATTGATGATTAAAACTTAAAACATATGATCTTCCAAACATATAAAGGCCATGTGCAAAGTTTCACTTCAAAATTCTCAAGAAATCTTGATGAAATACCAAACCCTAGTTTTGGTCAACACATTAGGAGACTGATGAATTATCTTCAAAACTTCAAATCCTCTGGGCATTTTGACCAATTCCTTGTGCAAAAACCTTTCAAATTTCAAAGAAATGTTGTTGTTTCCAAAATCAAGACTTGTGCCTTGGCCAATAGCCTTGCTCAAACAAAACATTAATTTGACTGGTGAATCCAAATAGATGGATGAAGCATCTTTGAGACATGCAATAACTTTTGAGCTTGAAAGATCTAAAAGGTTTAGATAATAAGATTTTTCTTGAGAAACTTGTCAATGCAAATAACCTTCAAGGATTGAGGAAGACTTTACAACCAAAGTGCTTTGATCCCATCACAATGTATCAATGCAATGCAATATGATATTCATGATGAAACATAAGCCTAAATCAAGAGGGTAAATTTTGGGGTGCAACACCCTCACCTAGAGTATCATCATTTATAGAGCAAACATCCATTATAATTGTTAGTCAAAAGTTAATAAACACAAGGCATATATGATAATATTACACAAATCAAAGTACTTTGTGATCCCTTATGAGAAAACCTAGAGATAGGGAGAAGAACCAAACCCCAGTGTGTGATCTTGATGTATTGGAAATATGAGATGATGATGGATATTAGGGGTAAAAATTGGGGTATAACAGTTGCCCTTACTTAAGTGTTTTCTATCCGGAGATACAAAGGTTAAAATCTTCGTGTCGACGCGATTGAAGATACTTAAATATAAAACAAGCCCTATTTTTGGCCCTAAGATGCCAAGCAACGCATATGATTGCGCATGCAAACAAACAAATCAAAGGTGACACAGGACACCACTAGGGAAGAAGAAAATAAAATAAAGGATCAAAATAAAATCCGACCAGGAAAATAAATCACTAGTGAGCAGAGGGCTCAACTCTATGGGTGTGAAACCCAAGGAGGAGATAAGGCATCATCAACTCAAATATTGAGGAGAAAAGTGAATGATGACAACGGTCGGCAGATAACTTTGAACTATCCACTCACTGATAAGATAACAAAAAAGTATCGTCGACTCACAGGGAATAGAAGTGGCAAGATAATACTGGTAAATACCAATATTAGGGTAAGTAACAAATGATTAGCATCATTACTTATGACTGGAAACATATGAAATCTTATAGAGCAAAGTGAATCTCAACAACGAACTATCTCCCTAAAGACGAGACTACCATCCATCGGAGTAACAAATCTCAACAATGAACTATCCCCCATAATGACGAGACTACCATTCATCGGAGTAACAAATCTCAACAACAAACTATCTCCCATAATGATGAGAATACCATTCATCGGAGTAACAAATTTTAACAACGAATTATCTCCCATAAAGACGAGACTACCATTCACCAGAGTAACAAATCACAACAACGAACTATATCCCATAATGAGGAGACTACCATTCATCGGAGTAACAAACATCTCAATAACGAATTATCTCCCATAATGACGAGACTACCATTCATCAGAGTAAAAATCTCAACAACGAACTATCACCGATAATGACGAGACTACCATTCATTGGAGTAACAAATCTCAACAACGAACTATCTCCCGTAATGATGAGACTACTATTCATCGGAGTAACAAATCTCAACAATGAACTATCTCCCATAATGGCGAGACTACCATTCATCGGAGTAACAAACATCTCAATAATGAACTATCTTCCATAATGACGAGACTACCATTCATCGGAGTAACACATCTCAACAATGAGCTATCTCCCATAATGACGAGACTACCATTCATCGGAGTAAAAAATCTCAATAACGAACTATCTCCCATAATAACGAGACTATAGTTCATCAGAGTAACAAACATTTCAACAACGAACTATCTCCCATAATGACAAGACTACCATTCATGGGAGTAACAGATCTCAACAACGAACTATATACCATAATGATGAGAATACCATTCATCGGAGTAATAAATCTCAACAACGAGGTATCTCCCATAATGACGAGACTACCATTCATCGGAGTAACAAATTCTAACAATGAATTATCTCCCATAAAGACGAGACTACCATTCATCGGAGTAACAAATGTCAACAACGAACTATCTCCCATAATGACGAGACTACCATTCATAGGAGTAACAAACATCTCAACAACGAATTATCTCCCATAATGACGAGACTACCATTCATCGGATTAACAAATCTCAACAACAAACTATCTCCGATAATGACAAGACTACCATTCATCTGAGTAACAAATCTCAACAACAAACTATCTCCCATAATGACGAGACTACCATTCATCGGAGTAACAAATCTAAACAACGAACTATCTCCTATAATGACGAGACTACCATTCATTGGAGTAACAAATCTCAACAACGAACTATCTCCCATAATGACGAGACTACCATTCATAGAAGTAACAAACATCTCAACAAAGAACTATCTCCCATAATGACGAGACTACCATTCAACGGAGTAACAAATTTCAACAACGAACTATCTCCCATAATGACGAGACTACCACTTATCAGAGTAAAAAATCTCAACCACGAACAATCTCCTATAATGATGAGACTACTATTCATCGGAGCAACAAACATCTCAACAATGAACTATCTCCCATGACAAGACTACCATTCATCGGAGTAACAGATCTCAAAAACGAACTATATACCATAATGACAAGAATACCATTCATCGGAGTAACACATCTCAACAATGAGCTATCTCCCATAATGACGAGACTACCATTCATCGGAGTAACAAATCTCAACAATGAACTATCTCCCATAATGACGAGACTACCATTCATCAGAGTAACAAACATCTCAACAAAAAACTATCTCCCATAATGACGAGACAACCATTTATCAGAGTAATAAATCTCAACAACAAACTATCTCCCATAATGACGAGACTACCATGAAGTAGTGAAAAACACAAGAAGGGGGGGGTTGAATTATAAAACTGAAATCTAATGCAATGAACAAGATATTTTTATCCTGGTTCGTTTGATCTCAAACTACTCCAGTCCACCCGTCAAGGTGATTTCGCCTCTCTCCAACGAGGTCTTAATCCACTATATTCAACTGAATATTACAGACTGCTTTAACAACTGCTAAAGCCTTCTTGATCCAAACCACAACCCGGTTTGTCAAGGAAATACTTTCTTACAAAGAGATAAAACTAAGTGTGTGGATGTTTTCTACAAAACTGTATCACAACTGTGATGTATACACAACTTAAAGCTTAGAAACTAGATTGCTAAACAATGATAGAATATCAGAATGTGTAGTGTTTAGCAAAACTGAGCGAAGGAAGATTTTGATCAGCTATTATGCGTGTAAAGATTTTGAGAGCATTAGCCATTTCAATCTTCAAGGTCTTGTTTATATAGCACTGAGATGTTGAACGTTGGATGCAATATTCTTGATTCAATGCCATTAACAAACTTTCCTTATCGAGCAGATCTTGTCTGGAATGAGGCCGTTGGTATTAATTTGCTTTCAATGCACAGTACCGTTGCTTACTTAATGCAAGTTCTGGCTTGGCTCATTCTGACTCTGCTTAGCTGCTGATGAACTGTTATGTTTCTTTATCAGAGTGTTGAGCACAGTCTTGTTCATCAGGCTTCAGCATGTACGTGAGTTGATCATCTGATTCTGACATTCTGATATGGCAACTTCTGATGCTGGTGTCAAGAACCAAATTCTGATGCAAGTCAGAACATAATAATTTTAGGCAGTAGATAGTTCATACATGAATCTTATAAATAATATATCTTTTCACTTTGTTATCATCAAAACTTAAATATAGGGTAGTAGATTCAAACTTTGTTCTATTTTTGATGATGACAAAAACTAGATATTTTTTTAATGAAAATAACGTGAAAAGGTATCAGAAAGATGCATCAGAGGAAGAGGTAAAAAGATAAGGAGTAAAGAGATATCAGAGTTGAGAGATACTCCCCCTGAGTTTATTAGTTCCCTTTGATTACAAGTGTTCTTCAGGATCAGATCTTTTTTCCTTTCTTTGAACATCAGAGTATTAGAGTCTTTGACTATCAGAAGCTTTAGATCAGCATGTCAGAGCAGAGCTTCAGAGCTTTTCTTGTCAGAGCTTTGCTTTGGATCAGATTATCAGAGCGGATCAGAGCTTCATAGTGATCAGAGCTTCTAGTCTTCAGAGTGTCCAGGAGTTTCCTTGTACCTGTAGACTTTAAGCAAAACAGAAAAAACATTTTCAAGTAATAGAGTTAGAATGTTTGAGAATTTCTGTCTAGTTAGCCGTTATTGTTTAAAATATCATTCTTGTTCTCCCCCTTTTTGTCAGCAATCAAAAAGTGTAAGTGATGTGCTAAAACCATTAAGATCAGAAAAACTTATCATATTGAAAGGTTTAGAATCAAAACATGAAAATAGTACAAAACATATTCAATCAGTACATCAGAAAATCAAAGAAAACATGAAAAAGACATGAATGAAAAAAGACTAAGGTTGAGGAGGCAAGCGTGTGAACAGGTTCTCCAGCATGGCTTGGATCTTTTCAGCAGTCTCATTCTTCTTGTGCACCATGCTGACAACAGTTTCAATCTTGCTATCCTGCACATCCATTCTTTCTTTCATCTTCTGGTCATTTTCATCCATCCTCTGCTGCAGACGCATGTCATTCAGCTTTAGTTCTTCCAGAGTCTGCCTGTCCAAGGCAGCTTGAGAAGCATCAGAAGCAGGAAGCTTCTGAGAGCTTTCAACAACATCTTCTGCTTGACTTTCTTCAGTTTGAATGGTCTTGTCTTCTTCTGATTGCACCTTTGAAGCTTGCTGTTTCTCAGACCAAGGTTCACTATCCAGAGGGAGCACGTCTTCTTTCAGAAGCTGACTTCCAACTTCATTCAGAAGCTTGCTGAAATTCTGTTGTGCCTGCTCATAGTTGATATCCTGTAACTTGAGGGCTTCAGCACGTACCCAAAGTCTGAATTGTGACCAGAGCTGATCAGAAGCAGCTGGGTCAATCATTCCAGGACAGACTTGCTTCAAAGAAGCAATCCATTGCTGCACACCTGTTTCAAAATTCATAATACCAGAGCCAACATCTGGTTGTTTTGGTTTTGGGATGGCAATTTTATGTTTCATATCAGCAAGACGGTCAAGACTGGTTAAGTTTATGAAAGTCCTGCTGGGGTTTTCAGAGGTTTGCTTGGCAGCTGTTTGTTTTGGAGAGGGAGTTTCAGAATCCGAAATTATGATTGGACTGGGTGGTGTTTTGGGAGTATTTGGTGGTGTAGATTCTGATGAGGATGGAAATTGTGCCAAGCTGATTGTTGTTCCACCTGGCATCTGGATTGCCAGAGGTGATGGTTGAGGTGAATGGGGTTCAGATGGTTGAGGAGAAGGAGTTTCAGAGTGATGAAACTCAGGTTGAGGTGATGGTGGATTAATTTCTGGTTGAGGAGAGGGAGACGGAATTGCTGGTTGAGGAGAAGTTGTTGGAATTTCTGGTTGTTCCGGGATTAGGGGTTCTTCTGGAATTGATGAGAGTGCTTGTTGTTGTTGTTCTGGTTCTTCAGCAGATTGTTGTTGTTCTGGTTGTGGAGGAGGGACAATTTGTGGTTCAGAATTTGGTTGATCAGAAGTGTGTTGATCAATATCAGACAGCACTTTGTCAATTGCTGATGTTGTTGAGGTTGTTGGTTTGGGATGTTTGGTTCTGGGTCTTCTGAGTTTTAATGCCTCAGAAGGGTCCTCTTCTGGTACAGTTTCATCTATGGTAGGGATGGGAATTGAGATTCTATGAGAGGTTTAAGGAGGAATAAATGCTGGAATAGTAGAAGAATTTAAAACAGAAGCAGCAGATAAATTACCTCTTTTCTTGGGTGTCTGCTGGGATGATCCTTCTGAAGGTGCCTTCCTCTTCTTCGTCTTCTTCAGAGTCACTTCTTGCTGAGGTTGATACAGAGCTTTGATAATCAGATTTGGATCTGTACCATCTGCCTTGCACGCATCCAAGTATCTGAGAACCACCTCTGGTTTGGATTCTATCTCAGAAAATAAAGGAAAGTCACTCAGAGGAACTCTTCTGCTGGTGATATCAGCAATAGGAGTAGCTCTGGGTTCCTTCTGGATATTTTCTATCAGCTTCATCTTCTTCAAGTTCTTTGCGTTCAGAGGTTTCCCGACTGTTGGTTCAATGGTGCTTAGCTCTTGAGCTTCTATCAGATGCTCTATCAGCCTATTCTCTGTCAGAATATCTGATATCAACCTTCCAAAGGGTATCCAATCCCTCTTGGTTCTTTCTTCTTCCCTGGTTTCCTTCACACTTGTTCTGAGGTGGTTGAACAGAAAATGAGCCAGATTGATTTTTACCTTCTGATCAATAAAGTAGATCAGAAACTGTTGATCCACATTTATGTAATCAGGTGAGCTGGTTGGCTTCCTATGGTTGAAGCACCCCAGAATTATCTTAGCCCAAACTCTGTAATGATCCTTCAGATCTTTGATCTTGCTGCTGGGCACCCCATGAGTGAAAATCCTTGCAGCTATCACACCCACATCAGCACATCTTTCAGCCATGTCCACACAACGGACGCCACCGCCACTGTAACCGATTAGCCTTGCAATGTGATCCTCAATGATCACAATCTTCTTCCCCATAACAAAGGAGGTGACTAGATGCGTTGAAGCCTTGGCGTGAATCCAGAATTCCTTGACTAGCATAGGGAATGTTGGTCCAACCAACCTGTCAAAATACCTTTCCCACTTCTGTGCCCTAACTTCTTCAGTTAGGTCAAAACCGTTCTCCTTCAAGCTTCCAAAATCAATGATTAATTCAGAAAGCACTTCAAGATTCTTCACAGGAGTGAGGAATGTTCTGAATGGCACTTGATATTGCTCAGATGATGCTTTCTTCTGAGGACCTACAGAAGCACTGCTGGAGGTTGCCATGTTCACACTAAAAAGGTTTTGAGAAGAAACTGAGGAAAAAGGGTTTTGCAAGAGATGAACACAGAAATATGCAGAGAATGCTTGAGTATTAGTGAGAAAACGTAAAGAATGAGAATGAGAGATTAATGTGTTTAAATAGAGTTTCAAAATATTTTGAAAAGATAAACGTTTTTAAGAAAGAGAAAAATCATGATTGCATTTTAAAAGCATGATTACTTTTCATTAAATGCTTGCTGATTTTGGGGGATTTGAGAAAGATACTTAAAAACGGTTACCAGACATGTGTCTCAATGCACCCAATCAGCTCTTTGCCTTTTCAGAAGCGTGCACGCGTTCTGCTTCAGAGATATGCCGATGATTGGATGACACTTGTTTAATGTAGTGATCAGCACGTCTGTCTTTGAGCTTAGACTCTCAGATCTTTAGACTTGCATCTGATAAAATCTGCATGTTCTATCTTTCTGAAAGAAGATTGATCAGAAGTTCACAGTAAAACAATTACATTCTGAAGGTAAATATATGGAATTAAAACATTTTCACTCTGGACAAACTTTCATGCTGAGATGTTTCAGAATGAAATTAAACCTATCTTCTGAAAGGGGTTTAGTAAAGATATCAGCCCATTGATGGTCTGTATCTATAAATTTTAAGTTCAAAATACCTTTCTGAATATAGTCCCTAATGAAGTGATGTTTTATTTCTATATGCTTAGCTCTAGAATGTAAAATGGGATTCTTACTTAAGCAAATAGCAGAAGTATTATCACAGAGTATAGGAATGTTACTCTCAAAAATCTGGAAGTCTTCAAGCTGACTTTTCATCCAGAGCATTTGTGTGCTACATCCTGCTGATGCTATGTACTCAGCTTCTGCTGTTGATAGTGCAATTGTTGATTGCCTTTTGCTGGACCAAGAGATCAGATTTTCTCCCAGAAACTGGCAGCTTCCAGAAGTACTTTTTCGTTCTACTCTGTCTCCAGCAAAATCAGCATCGCAGTAGCCTACTAAGCTGTAATCACTAGATTTTCTATAAAACAAACCCAGATTAGTAGTACCTTTCAGATACTTGAAAATTCGCTTAACAACTGTTAAGTGAGATTCTCTAGGATCTGATTGGAATCTAGCACAGATACAAACACTGAATAATATGTCAGGTCTTGAAGCAGTCAGATAGAGGAGAGAACCAATCATACCTCTGTAGACTTTCTGTTCTACATTTTTGCTTACCTCTTCTCTTTCCAGAATGCACGTGGGATGCATTGGAATCTTTGATGGCTTACATTCTGAGAGGTCAAATTTCTTCAGAAGATCTCTGATGTATTTGCTCTGATGAATGTAAGTTCCCTCTGGAGTTTGATTGATCTGAATTCCTAGAAAGAATTTCAGTTCCCCCATGAGGCTCATCTCAAATTCTGCCTGCATACACTTAGCAAATTTTCTTCCAAGAGAAGGATTAGTAGAACCAAAAATAATATCATCAACATAAATTTGACAGACTAAGATGTCATTCTTAACTGATTTACAGAATAGAGTAGTGTCCACTTTCCCTCTGGTGAATTCATTTTCTAACAGAAAGTTACTTAGCCTTTCATACCAAGCTCTGGGAGCTTGTTTCAGACCATACAGTGACTTCTTTGGTTTGAAAACATGTTCTGGATGTTTTGTATTTTCAAAACCAGGAGGTTGGTGTACATAAACTTCTTCTTCTATATAACCATTTAAGAATACACTTTTGACATCCATCTGATACAGAGTGATGCCTCTATTAACAGCAAATGAAATTAAAAGTCTGATAGATTCTAACCTGGTGACTGGGGCAAAGGTTTCTGTATAGTCTATCCCCTCTTGCTGACTATAACCTTGTGCAACCAGTCGTGCCTTGTTTCTGATGACTTCACCTTGTTCATTTAGCTTGTTTCTGAACACCCATCTTGTTCCAATGACGTTGAATCCTTTTGGTCTGGGAACGAGATCCCATACGTCGTTTCTGGTGAATTGATTTAGCTCTTCTTGCATTGCCAGAATCCAGTCATTATCCAGAAGTGCTTCATCAATAGAACACGGTTCAATCAGAGACACAAGTCCCATAAGAGTTTCTTCAGAGTTTCTGAAGCTTGCTCTTGTTCTGATTGGATCTTCCTTTCTTCCTAAGATAGTCTCTTCTTGGTGATCCAAGCTGCTTCTGGGTAATCTCTTCTGAGGTTGATCAGCAGCTGTTGTAGGATTGCTAGCAGTGCTCCTTTCAAACGTTGAAGGAATGTCTGTGTTGAGAGCTTCTGATGACTTGTCTTCAGAACCTGTAAATTCAATTTCTATACCTGCAAAAACTTCATTATGCTTTAACTTTTCAGAGTCAAGCTTATCATCAAAACGAACACTGATTGATTCTTCCACAATCTGTGTTTCTGTATTATATACTCTGTACCCTCTTGAGCGTTCAGAGTATCCTAACATAATACACTTATGTGCTTTAGAGTCAAACTTGTTCAAATAATTCTTTGTATTTAGTATAAAGCAAGTACATCCAAATGGATGAAAATATGAAATGTTGGGCTTTCTGTTCTTCCACAATTCATATGGAGTCTTTTCCAGAATAGGTCTTATTGAGATTCTATTCTGAATGTAGCACGCTGTGTTTATTGCTTCTGCCCAGAAGGTCTTAGCAACGTTTGTCTCATTGATCATGGTTCTGGCCATTTCTTGCAATGTTCTGTTCTTTCGTTCTACAACTCCATTTTGTTGGGGAGTTCTAGGACAAGAGAAATCATGCAGAATGCCTCTGTCATTAAAGAATGACTCAAAATCTTTGTTTTCAAATTCTCCACCATGATCACTTCTGACTTTAACGAATCTAAGATCCTTTTCATTCTGAACTTGGTTACAGAAGGTAACAAACACAGAGTGTGACTCGTCCTTATGTCTTAAGAACTTTACCCATGTCCATCTGCTATAGTCATCTACGATTACTAACCCATACTTCTTACCACTGACTGAAGCAGTTTTAACTGGTCCAAATAAGTCAATGTGCAGAAGTTCTAATGGCTTAGAGGTAGAAACAACATTTTTGGATTTAAAAGAAGGTTTTGCAAATTTGCCTTTCTGACATGCTTCACACAGAGCATCTGAATTGAACTTCAAATTAGGAAGTCCTCTGACCAGATTGAGTTTGTTAATCTGAGATATTCTTCTCATACTAACATGCCCCAATCTTCTGTGCCAGACCACTGCTCGTTGTTAACAGACAGAAGGCATTTTACATTCTGAATCTTTAGTTCAGAAAGTTTGATTTTGTAAATGTTGTTTTTCCTCTTACCATTAAACAGGATAGTCCCATCTTTCTGACTAACAGCTTTACATGATTTTTGATTAAAGATGATATCATAACCGTTATCACTTAATTGACTTATGGATAACAGATTATGCATCAATCCATCTACTAGCAGAACATTATTAATAGAGGGAAGATTTCCATTACCTACAGTTCCAGAGCCAATTATCTTTCCCCTCTGATTGCCTCCAAAGCCAACGTGGCCTCCAGGCTTAAGTTCTAGGCTTTGGAACATATGCCTTCTTCCCGTCATGTGTCGTGAGCAGCCAGAGTCCAGGTACCATGACTGGTGTTTCTGACTTGCTGCTAAAGATATCTGCAACATGTATTATTTTATCCTTAGGTACCCAGATTTTCTTGGGTCCTGATTTGTTAGTCTTACCAAAACTCTGGTTGAATTTTGGTTTCACAGAGTGCTTACTTCTAGTGTATTTAATATCATGTGTGTGACCATATACAAAATGTGAATTCAGAGGAGTGTGTTTAATGGTTAAGTCCATGACATTCTTTGGTGTAGGAACCTTACCTTGGTATCCTATTCCTTTCCTGCCGTTTCTGCTAACTCCATAGATCATTGAAGCCATTTTGCTTCTATCTATGCTTTTAGCTAGGAACTTCTGGAAACTGTGATCATACTCCTTGATGATCTCGTCAGCGTTGCTGGGAGTTTTAGAAATTGGTTCCTTCTGAGAGTTTTGTAAAGTGTTTTCTAATTTTGAAATCTTATTTCTCAGCTCAGAATTTTCCAATTTGAGACTCTCAGTCTTATTAGAGTCAGATTCAAGATTCCTTTTCAGGTCTCTGAATTTAGCTCTAATTTGCTGATAACGTTCCAGAATCTCATTAAGGCTTTCAGCAAGTTCAGCCTTTGTAAAATTAACAGCAAAGTTAGGAAATACCTCTTCAGTATCTGATTCTGAGTCTGATTCAGAAGCTTCACTATCTTCTGAGATGTTAGCCATGAGAGCTATGTTTGCCCTCTCATCATCTGATTCTGAGTCAGCTTCAGACGAGTCAGAGTCATCCCATGTAGCCATGAGACTTTTCTTCTTCTCTCTTCCAAACTTCTTTTTGGGCTTTTCCCTCTGAAGCTTTGGGCAGTCACTCTTATAGTGTCCTTGCTCATTGCACTCATAGCAGATGATGTACTTTGTGTTTGGCTTTTTGCTACTGGAGGAGCCTTCAGATCTTCTGTATCCAGAGGAAGAATCTGTCCTTCTGTATCTGGAAGAAGACTCGTTCTGATCAGATCTTCTGGGATTCCTGAACTTCCTTTATCTTTGCTTCCACAGTTGGTTTACTCTTCTGGAAAGGAGAGAGAGTTCGTCTTCTTCTGATGAGGATCCATCAGATGTTTCTTCAACTGCCTGCAAAACTTTAGACTCAAATTTTTTGTTAGATTTTAATGCTAAAGGCTTACCTTGCTTCTGAGGCTCATCAGCTTCTAGCTCTATCTCATGACTTCTGAGGGAGCTGATAAGTTCCTCCAGAGTGATTTTGTTGAGATCTTTAGCTAGCTTCAGAGCTGTAACCATTGGTCTCCACAGCTTGGGTAAACTTCTGATGTTTTTCTTGACATGGTCAGCAGTAGAGTATCCTTTGTCTAGAACTTTGAGACCAGCTACCAGAATCTGGAATCTAGAGAACATGGTTTCAATGGATTCAGATTCTTCCATTTTGAACGCCTCATACTTCTGAATGAGCGCCAGAGCTTTTGTTTCTTTAACCTGAACGTTGCCCTCATGCGTCATTCTGAGTGAGTCAAAAATATTCTTTGTTGTGTCTCTGTTGGAGATCTTTTCATACTCAGTATAGGAGATGGCGCTGAGGAGGAAGGTTCTGGCCTTGTGGTGATTCTTGAAGTCATGCTTTTGTTGATCAGACATTGTTTTTCTATCAATCTTCTGACCGCTTGCATTCACAGGGTGCGTGTATCCATCTGTCACCATATCCCACAGATCAGTATCATGTGCCAGAAAGAAGCTTTCAATTCTGTCTTTCCAGTAATCAAAGTTTTCTCCATCAAAGACTGGAGGTTTGCCGCTGAATCTGTCTCTGTCCTCATTGTTGTCATTGCTTATGTGAGAATTGTTTCCTGCCATTGTGTTTTTCTGACGCTGGATCTTGTACTGACACGGTTAAGTGTTTTAGCTCAGAACCAGGCGCTCTGATGCCAATTGAAGTAGTGAAAAACACAAGAAGGGGGGGGGGGTTGAATTGTAAAACTGAAATCTAATGCAATGAACAAGATATTTTTATCCTGGTTCGTTTGATCTCAAACTACTCCAGTCCACCCGTCAAGGTGATTTCGCCTCTCTCCAACGAGGTCTTAATCCACTATATTCAACTGAATATTACAGACTGCTTTAACAACTGCTAAAGCCTTCTTGATCCAAACCACAACCCGGTTTGTCAAGGAAATACTTTCTTACAAAGAGATAAAACTAAGTGTGTGGATGTTTTCTACAAAACTGTATCACAACTGTGATGTATACACAACTTAAAGCTTAGAAACTAGATTGCTAAACAATGATAGAATATCAGAATGTGTAGTGTTTAGCAAAACTGAGCGAAGGAAGATTTTGATCAGCTATTATGCGTGTAAAGATTTTGAGAGCATTAGCCATTTCAATCTTCAAGGTCTTGTTTATATAGCACTGAGATGTTGAACGTTGGATGCAATATTCTTGATTCAATTCCATTAACAAACTTTCCTTATCGAGCAGATCTTGTCTGGAATGAGGCCGTTGGTATTAATTTGCTTTCAATGCACATTACCGTTGCTTACTTAATGCAAGTTCTGGCTTGGCTCATTCTGACTCTGCTTAGCTGCTGATGAACTGTTATGTTTCTTTATCAGAGTGTTGAGCGCAGTCTTGTTCATCAGGCTTCAGCATGTACGTGAGTTGATCATCTGATTCTGACATTCTGATATGGCAACTTCTGATACTGGTGTCAAGAACCAAATTCTGATGCTGATTAGATGTGATCTTGCTTATATCAATCAGAGTTTCTGCAAGTCAGAACATAATAATTTTAGGCAGTAGATAGTTCATACATGAATCTTATAAATAATATATCTTTTCACTTTGTTATCATCAAAACTTAAATATAGGGTAGTAGATTCAAACTTTGTTCTAACATACCATTCATCGTAGTAACAAATCTCAATAACAAACTATCTCCCATAATGACGAGACTACCATTCATCAGAGTAATAAATCTCAACAACGAAAAACTCCCATATGACGAGACTACCATTCATCGGAGTAACAAAATGAATCTTCTCTTGGAACTAACAGACTTACTGGGGAAGTACAAGTTGCTCAAATAAAGAGACTGTCACATGTTGTTATGAGAAGGAAATACAATAATGTTGCTGTGAAATGAGTCTTGGCTTCAATGAGGAAATGCCAATATACTCCTGCCTAGAGGATAAAGTATTATTATGAGAAAATAAATGCACACTCTCAATCCAGGGCTCGAAGCCTATGAAAATTAGAATAATAACATTGTCGAGGACCACCGATTCAAACCAGAAATAAACCGAAGCGAAACAGTCAACCAAGATAGCACCTATTGAGAAATAAAATCAAAAGGGGGGGGGGGGGGTACATTCCATCTAGATAATGACTTGAATAAGAAGGCTACAACATAGTTCTTTCATGAGGGATAACTCAATGGGGAAATTGAAAGGATATACACTTTCTGCTTAAGATTGACACTCTTGGAGAGAGGGTAACATAACTTTACAAAATAGGGTAATATGCCAACAAAACATCAATGAATGCTAATGAGAAATGAATTTTAAATTCAGATATGCATGATGTATGTATGAATGTATGAATGTTATCATGTATATGCTGACAAAGTAGACATACATCGCTAGGAATAACCAGACGAAACCAGCTTGGGTAAAGTCAACACTCGGTTAAATCACATCTAGGATGAAAATTTCAAAAGTAAGCACCAACTGAGGAAACAAACTCTTATTTTTCGGCTTAAATCCACTGGGAAGAATCATGGTTTGAAAATAATCACAACATAATATGATAGTAATATACCCATATAGATGCAGGGATATATCACCCTCCTCAGACCTCGTCGGGGAATATTATACAGACTTCACTAGGGAAAACAACACCTCGTTGTCTATACTTCCACTAAAGATTATAATACCGACTTCACTAGGGAAGCTGAAAATCACATCGTCGAGGCTTCAACTGGGGATCTCATGCTGACTTTATTGGGAAGTACAACACCACAACATCTAGTGGAGCCCAAAATACACTCTTCAATATCAAGAGTAATGGTTTACACAAACTTATCTGGGGAGAAACTATGAAACTCTATGGGGATAACAACTTTCAGAGAGAAGCATCATCTCAGCTTCAATTAGAGGTCTAAGAAATTTAACAATACAGTAAGAAATCAAAACTATCGGAATTTTAAATCAAACCCAAAACATAGCGAGAGAAAATCTGAAAGGTTGACAACTGTCCCAACATTTCATATAAAAGATATATGCCCTTGTCTAGTTGCTAGACTGGGGAAAATCTATGTCAGATCCTGATTGGAGAATCGGGGATAGAGACGTCAAACCAAAATAACCAACCTAGAGAAAAATTTGACCCAGACTTGACCGGGAAAACGGGATTAGATGCCAAACATCGCACCATATATTAATTGGCACGCCAAATATTTAAGAAACACAAGAAGATCATGTGCACATCAGCAATAGTGACCCGGGAGAACTTTCTTGGGGAATATTTTTTCAAAACTTCGGAGTGCGTCTATCCTGGAATCACTACTTTTGTTTTACTTGAATCACAAAATCTGAAGTAAAAAGTAATTTGTAAATTATTTTCAAAAACATTTTTATTATTAAATCTTTTTGTTTTGAAAATTACTATCAATAATAAATGGAATTTTTGCAAAATAAAATAAGATAAGAACTACAAGGAATTAGATAAGGCTCAAACTTTATTAATAGAATGGTAGTCTGCGAATGGCGAGACTCCATGGATAATTGTAAAGTTTGGAAAATGGTAATATATTGGAAAATATTCATTGAAATACAATGACCACTATTCTCCCTAACAACTTTGAATTCTTGAGCAGCGACTTCTATTGAAGTGTGGTGAGGATCCGAGAAAATTGTCGCTTCAATGATCAAGTCTTGTCTGACACAGTTACTTGCCAAGAAATTGCTAACTTTTACCTAGGTTTCCCTTGTGGGTTTTCAACCTAGCAGGAAAATTTATTCTGTTTGTGTCTCTTATTTTTGCCTAGACCACCCTTTCGGGTTTTCAGCCTACCGAGACACTCCTTTTTGCCTAAGCCTCCCTTTCGGGTTTTCGACTTAGCGAGCTGTTATTTTATTTCTTTAAGCGAAGTATTTCTTGACTGCATCAGCATTCATAGAATGCAGGAACTCCTCACCATCCATAGTTTCAAGAATCAATGCACCGCCAGAGAAGGCTTTCTTGACAACATATGGGCCTTCAAAATTAGGAGTCCACTTGCCCCTAGAAATCAATGTTAAAAGACATGATCTTTCTGAGCACGAGGTCTCCTTCTCTGAATTCACGAGGCTTGACCTTCCTATCAAAAGCTTTTTTCATTCTCTTCTAGTATAACTGACCATGACACAAGACCATCATTCTCTTTTCTTCAATCAAATTCAATTGGTCAAACCTATTCTGGATCCATTCAGACTCTGACAATTTCGGTTCCATTATCACACGCAAAGAGGGAATCTCAACCTCAATGGGGAGCACTACTTCCATACCATACACAAGAGAGAACGGGGTTGCCCATGTTAAAGTGTGGACAGATGTACGATACCCATGCAACGCAAAAGGGAGCATCTCATGCTAATCTTTATAGGTAACAACCATCTTCTAGATGATCTTCTTAATGTTTTTGTTAGTAGCTTCAACAACCCCATTCATCTTTGGTCTGTAAAGAGATGAATTGTGATAGACAATCTTGAATTCTCCATAGGGTTTTGTCATCATCTTGTAATTCATATTAGATCCATTTTCAGTGATAATCCTACTTGGCACCCTGTAACGACATATAAGATTGTTCTTGATGAAGCGTACTACCACCTGCTTAGTGACATTAGCATAGGAAGTTGCTTCCTCCCATTTGGTGAAGTAGTCTATTTCCACCAAGATGAAATGATGTCCATTTGACGCATTGGGTTCAATCATTCTAATCATGTCAATACCCCATATAAAGAAGGGCCACGAGGAAGAAATAACATTCAGAAGCGTCGGAGGCACATGAGTTTTGTCAGCATAAATCTGGCACTTACGACACTTCTTTACAAATTTGTAACAGTCAGATTCCATTGTCATCCAATAGTAACCTTCCCTAAGCATATTCTTTGCCATTGAATTTCCATTGGCATGGGTACCAAAGGAACCTTTATGGATCTCATGCATCAATATGTCTGCTTCGTGTCTATCCATGTATCTGAGCAAGATCATGTTATAATTTCTTTTGTATAACACATCTTTATAGAGGAAAAAAATTCCTGCCAACCTTCTCAATGTCTTTCTATATTTGTTTGATGCACCAATATGGTATTCCTAAGTATGGAGAAAATGCTTGACATCACAATACCAAGGTTTTTCGTCTGAAGGTCCCACTGTTCCAAACACATGAGCTGGCCTATCTAGATGTCGAATTGTTATACGGGGTACATCGTTCCAAGTATCTACTTGGTACATATAAGCCAAAGTGGCAAAAGCATCTGCCACCTGATTCTCATCTCTGAGAATATGATGGAATTCAACTTTACTAAATAAAGGTAATAGTCTTCTAGCATAGTCTTTATAGGAAATCAAGCCAACGTGACGAGTATCCCATTCTCCTTTAATATGATTTATTACTAAAGCTGAATCGCTATATACATCTAGAATTTTGATTCTGAGATCTATAGCCTCTTCGGGACCCATGATACAAGCTTCATACTCTGCCATATTATTGGTACAATCAAATGCCAATCTTGCAGTGAAAGGGATATGTAACCAATGAGGGGTGATGATCACAACACTGATTCCTTTCCCATAAGCATTTACAGTCCCATCAAACACCATACCCCACCAGGATTCAGGATCAGGACCTTCTTCAGGAAAAGGTTCATCATAATCTTTTACTTTCAAATACATCACATCCTCATCAGGAAAATCATATTTAACAGACCGATGATCATCAATTGGTTGGTGAGCAAGATAATCTGCCAACACACTGCTTTTTATAGTCTTCTGAGTATGGTATTCAATATCATATTCAGACAACAACATCTGCCTGTTACCTTAAGAAATCTTTTAAGGTATATATTGCATAATTAATGAGGGTAATCCCATGAGTTAAGAAGAAGGTATCCTGCAAATAAAGCTTGTAAGGAAATTAAGCTCGAGAATGAGAAATAGTTGGAAACATTATTAGTCAGCAGTGGAAAGTCGACACAATTGAAAAACATTCTAGTCGAAGTTTGTTCTTGTCGACCCAATTGAAATCTAAGACTTAGAGAAGTTTGGATCATATATCTACGCTAAAGGATGGCGTCGAAGTGGGCGCTGGAGCGGGATAATTTTGAAATTTGAAAATACCAGCAGTTGCAAGATAGTTTTCAAAATTAAGCGCCAAGTACATGGTGAAAATATGGATAAGCAGTTACCTTAGGCCAAATACGTATCAAGTATATAGTGTGTTCTAGTACGTATGCAATTATATTTGAAACTACTATAAATAAAAGGATCCAATCTAGGATTTAAGGTGTTCACTTTGTACTAGAATCACTTAACAAACCCAACATTTCAAGCGTAAGGAAGTAGAGGGTTTCAAACGTGTTAATGTACATGAATCACCATCTTTATTTTAATGCAAATTCCTTTATTTTTAGTTGTTCCTTTTGAATATTTTGCTTTAATTTTATTTACTTTCGAACGATCCTTTTATATTATCATATACGCTTTTGAAACTCATTCTATCTCTATACTAGAAATTACTAAATAGTCACTCAACATTTATTTCATTTAAATAAGTAGTAACCGACCGTCGCTTACAAGTCACCTTTTGCCGGTCAAGACATTAAATTTTGGAAACTCATGCTTGTTCTATCCTTCAGAGAAAACCATTTCTCAAAAAAGTAAAGTCTTATTTCGGTCGAACAAGTTATACTTAGATACATTAGCACATGTCTTAGGATTAACTAATCGATCCTGCAAGTAACCCTTAGTTTCTAGGCTTTGGGAAGACTAGCCGTTGTTTTCCTTTTTCCACAGTGTTGTACCCCAAAATTTTCCCTCTCATTTATCAAGTATTTTCTCACAAGATCTCCTTTGGTTCAAGAATGCACTAAGTTTGATTAGCTCAAGACACCTCCTCAAGCTCTGATGACTGAAAATTAGGGTTTGAGATTGCACAAGTATATATGAACTTTTAATTCCTCATATGAATTTCATGAATCATTATGGACCCTCAAGATTGCTCATGTCATGTTTCAAGTCTTGGATCACATTTTTGCTCAGTCATTTGATCAGTTGACCTAAAAATCAGTTGTATTGGGGAAAAAGTCAATTGTGGTCAATTTACAGTTAAACTTCATAATTTTTGATCCATATCAACATTGTGAACTCCTATATGTCATTTGATCAAGTTTGTACCACAATTCCTCAAGAATTTTGATCATATCATCAAAAGGGCAAAATGGTAATTTTGATTGAGAAAAGGTAATTTTTTATTTTTGACCTAGGAAATGGTTGATTGGTTGGAAACATGATCTAAAGGATTCAATTGCACCATTTTTACCTAATGGCATGACTCAAAAACATTGCTCAAGGTCATTAGTTTGATAGTTGATTTTCAGTCAACTGATCAAAAGTCAATTGTACACTGAAAAGTCAAACTTTGACTTTTTGGTCAAAATCAAGTGTCAAAGATCACAATTCATCAAACATGTCAAAATATGAAACTTGTTCATCAAGAAATCAAAAAGTCAAGATTTCATTTTTGAAAAGTCAAAGTTTTCAAACATAGAAATTTTTCCAAGTGTTGAAAACTTCATATTTTTTCAAAACTTTGAGCCAATTTTTCACCGTGATTCAAGATGATTCAAAGGAAACTTTCAACATTGCTTTACATAACTCCTCCTATAAATTCTGGGATATCAAGTTATTAATCCATGAAATCATTTTCATAAAACTAAAACACTTAGTGAAATTTTGAGCATTTTGGTCAGGATTTTGACCTAACTTCTGGGCCAAGTTTCATATAATTCTAATTGGATTTTGCAAAAGCTATTCAAAGAGGGGTTGTATAGCACATTACAAGATTTCTAAAATGTCCAAGAACTCCTTGAGATCATTTTTGAGCAAGGAGAATCGAAGGTCAGAAGTTAGGGTTTCAAGTTGTTTTACAAGGCATAATTTTGTGATGAACAAGAATTCAAATCCATGCTAGACTGCACAATATTTGATTTGCAGGACTCAAACTTGCTTGGCACTCTGTAATTAATGTTTTGCACAGCTGTTAGAGGCTTTAATATAAGCATTCAATGCATTGCCCATGCTTAATGCCATTTTGAGAAGAAAGTGCACATTGCTATTTTGGAAAAGTAGCTTTTATGCACAAAATTAGTTCTTGAGCTTTGCATTAATTTTCTTCTGATCACACACAACCTATAACCCAAAAGAAACTTGTCTAAAGCCTCTAAAAACTCAGCCCATGCTTGTACTTTGCCTTGAAACTATATTTCCACTTTTATTCAAAATCAAGTAAGAGAGCCATAACTCTATATCTTGTACTTCTGACCCTCTCAAGTGCTACAACCTTTTCCTTACTTATGCACAAGTTATTTGCAAGCTAAGACACGAATACACAAGCTCCAAAACTCACCAAAAACTCAGAACTGCATCTCAGACTTCCGTTGTTGCATATTCTGGCAAGAAATCCAAAATCAAAAACTATGTTAGAACATAGTTTGATTCTACAACCCTTAATTAGAGTTTTGATGATAACAAAATACAAAGAATAAATAAATTGTAAGATTTATATATATATGAAAAATATGCTTCTTAAAATTATGCTCTGTTATACAGAAGTTCTGATGGAATCAGCATCAGCATTAGAAGCATCAGAAGATCAGTAACATGTGCTAGACGCTGAAGCTACCAGATCATACACTGAAGCTTGATGACCAGATTCTGCGCATAAACATATACACTCTGACTCTGATCAAAGATCTCTACCAAGTCATCAACACTCTGAAGTGTTATCATAAGTTAAAGCAAAGAACGCTCTGAAGCGCTACCATAAGCAAAGAAGACTCTGAAGCGTTACTAAGTATTCAAGACATAATTAATTACCAACGGCTTTATTCAAGAAAAGATCTTCTCAAGAAGGAAAGTGCGTTATTATCATTAAAGTGGCTTTATGGACAACGTATCTCTTCCTTGGATATTTAAACAAGTCTGTGTGAGAAAAGACGACGCTAATTATATGCATGCACTCATACATTTTGCTAAGCCTTCAAATCACGCTTACTTAAACGCTTTAGCAAATCCAGTTTTACTCCAAGCTTAAATTGTGTATTATCACAGTTGTGATATACTGTTTTATTAGAAAACATTAAACACATTATTGTTCAATTATTTGTTAAGAGATTTCCTTGAGATAAACCGGTCTGTGGTTATACTCAAGAAGGCTTTAACAGTTGTTAAAGTAGTTGTTGTAATCCTTTGAATATAGTGGATTAAGACCTCGTTGGAGAGAGGCGAAATCACCTTGACGGGTGGACTGGAGTAGTTTGAGATCAAACGAACCAGGATAAAAATACAGTGTTGTCTAAGTATTTGATTTAAGTTTTACAATTCAACCCCCCTTCTTGTGTTTTTCACATCTTCAATTGGTATCAGAGCGCCTGGTTCTGAGCTTATAACACTTAACTGTGTCAGTACAAGATCCAGCGTCAGAAAACACAATGGCAGGACCAAATCAAAGCATCAGCAATGACAACAATGAAGAAAGAGACAGATTCAGTGGCAAACCTCCAGTCTTTGATGGAGAGAACTTTGACTACTGGAAAGACAGAATTGAGAGTTTCTTTCTGGCCCATGATGTTGATCTGTGGGACATGGTGACTGATGGATACACGCACCCAGTAGATGGAAGTGGTCAGAAGATTGACAGGAAAACAATGTCTGATCAGCAAAAGCGTGAGTTCAGAAATCATCACAAGGCCAGAACAATTCTTCTCAGCGCCATCTCTTATTCAGAATATGAGAATATATCAAACAGAGACACTGTAAAGAATATGTTTGACTCTCTGAGAATGACGCATGAAGGCAACATTCAAGTCAAAGAAACCAAAGCCCTTGCGCTCATTCAGAAGTATGAGGCATTCAAGATGGAAGAGAGTGAATCAATAGAAACTATGTTTTCAAGATTTCAAATTCTTGTTGCTGGTCTAAAAGTTCTTGACAAAGGGTATTCCACTGCTGATCACGTTAAGAAGATCATCAGAAGCTTGCCAAAACAGTGGAGGCCAATGGTCACAGCGCTTAAGCTAGCCAAGGATCTCAACAAAATCTCTCTGGAGGAACTTGTCTGCTCCCTCAGAAGTCATGAGATAGAGCTAGAAGCAGATGAACCTCAAAAGCAAGGTAAGCCATTAGATTTAAAATCTAACAGAAAATCTGACTCCAAAGTGTTGCAGGCTGTGGAAGAAACATCTGATGGATCTTCATCAGAAGAAGATGAACTATCTCTCCTCTCCAGAAGGGTGAACCAATTGTGGAAGCAGAGGCAAAGGAAGTTCAGGAATCCCAGAAGATCAGAAAATCAGAATGAATCTTTCTCCAGATACAGAAGGTCAGAATCCTCCTCTGGACACAGAAGATCTGAAGGTTCTTTAGGAAACAGAAAGCCAAACAACAAAGACATCATCTTCTATGAATGTAACGAGCAAGGGCACTACAAAAGTGATTGCCCAAAGCTTCAGAAGGAAAAGCCCAAAAAGAAGTTTGGCAAGGAAAAGAAGAAAAGTCTCTTGGCTACATGGGATGATTCTGACACATCTGAAGCTGACTCAGAATCAGATGATGAAAGAGCAAACATAGCTCTCATGGCAAACATAACAGAAGATAGTGAAACTTATGAGTCAGAATCTGAATCAGATATAGAAGAGGTATTCCCTGACTTCACTATAAACTTTACTAAGGCTGAACTAGCTGAAAGCCTCAATGAAATTCTGGAAAGATATCAGCAGATCAGAGTCAAATTCAGAAACCTGAAAAGGAATCTTGCTTCTGACTCTGATAAGACTGAGAGTCTCAAATTGGAGAATTCTGAGTTAAAAGATAAAATTTCAAAATTAGAAAACCAATTGAAAATTTCTCAGAAGGAAACAATCCCTGAAACTCCCAGCAGTGCTGATGAGATCATCAAGGAGTATGATCACAGCTTTCAGAAGTTTCTAGCTAAAAACATAGACAGAAGAAAAATGGCTTCAATGATCTATGGATTTAGCAGAAATGGTAGAAAAGGGATAGGATATCAAGGTAAGGCACCTACACCAAAGAATGCCATGGATTTAGTTATAAAACGTACTCCACTTGATTCACACTTTATATATGGGCACACACATGACATAAAATATACAAGTAGTGATTACTCTGTCAAACCAAAATTCAACCAGAGTTTTGGTAAAACTAACAAATCAGGACCCAAGAAAATATGGGTACCTTAGGATAAAATAATACACGTGGCAGATATCTTTAGCAGCAAAGCAAAAACACCAATCATGGTACCTGGACTCTGGCTGCTCACGACACATGACGGGAAGAAGGCATATGTTCCAAAGCCTGGAACTTAAGCCTGGAGGCCACGTAGGTTTTGGAGGCAATCAGAGAGGAAAGATCATTGGCTCTGGAACAGTAGGTAATGGAAATCTTCCCTCTATAAGTAATGTTTTACTAGTTGATGGATTAATGCATAATCTGTTATCCATAATTCAATTAAGTGATAACGGTTATGATATAATCTTCAATCAAAATTCATGCAAAGTTGTTAGTCCGAAAGATGGGACTATCCTATTTAATGGAAAGAGGAAAAACAACATTTATAAAATAAAACTTTCTGAACTAAAAAGTCAGAATGTAAAGTGTCTTCTGTCTGTTAACAACGAGCAATGGATCTGGAACAGAAGATTGGGACATGTTAGTATGAGAAGAATATCTCAGATTAACAAACTCAATCTGGTCAGAGGACTTCCTAACCTGAAGTTTAATTCAGGTGCTCTGTGTGAAGCATGTCAGAAAGGCAAGTTTGCAAAACCAACTTTCAAATCCAAAAACATTGTTTCCACCTCCAAGCCATTAGAACTTCTGCACATTGACTTATTTGGACCAGTTAAAACTGCTTCAGTCAGTGGCAAGAAGTATGGGTTAGTAATTGTAGATGACTATAGCAGATGGACATGGGTAAAGTTTTTAAGACACAAGGACGAGTCACACTCTGTGTTTGTTACCTTCTGCAACCAAGTTCAGAATAAAAAGGATCTTAGAATCGTCAAAGTCAGAAGTGATCATGGTGGAGAATTTGAAAACAAAGATTTTGAGTCATTCTTTAATGACAAAGGCATTCTGCATGATTTCTCTTGTCCTAGAACTCCCAAGCAAAATGGAGTTGTAGAACGAAAGAACAGAACATTGCAAGAAATGGCCAGAACCATGATCAACGAGACTGACGTTGCTAAGATCTTCTGGGTAGAGGCAATAAACACAGCGTGTTACATTCAGAATAGAATCTCCATAAGACCTATTCTGGAAAAGACTCCATATGAATTGTGGAAGAACAGAAAGCGCAACATTTCCTATTTTCACCCATTTGGATGTACATGTTTTATTCTGAATACAAAAAATTATTTGAACAAGTTTGACTCTAAAGCACAAAAGTGTATTATGTTAGGATATTCTGAACGCTCAAGAGGGTACAGAGTATACAATACAGAAACACAGATTGTGGAAGAGTCAATCAGTGTTCGTTTTGATGATAAGCTTGACTCTCAAAAGTCAAAGCAGAATGAATTCCTTGCAGGTATGGAAGTTGAAATCACAGGTACTGAAGACAAGTCATCAGAAGCTCTCAACAGAGACACTCCCTCAACATCAGAAAGAGGCACTGCAAGCAATCCAGCACCTTCTGTTGATCAACTCCAGAAAAGACCATCCAGAAGCAGCATGGATCACCCAAAAGAGACAATTCTAGGAAGGAAGGAAGATCCAATCAGAACAAGATCTAGCTTCAGAAACTCTGAAGAATCCCTCATGAGACTGGTTTCTCTAATTGAACCAACTACTATTAATGAAGCACTTTTGGACAATGACTGGATTCTAGCAATGCAAGAGGAGCTAAATCAATTCACAAGAAATGACGTATGGGATCTAGTTCCTAAACCAAAAGGATTCAACGTCATTGGAACAAAATGGGTGTTCAGAAACAAACTGAACGAACAAGGTGAAGTCATCAGAAACAAAGCACGACTGGTAGCACAAGGTTATAGTCAGCAAGAGGGGATAGACTATACAGAAACCTTTGCTCCAGTCGCCAGGTTAGAATCTATCAGACTCTTAATCTCTTTTGCTGTTAATAAAGGCATCACTCTGTATCAGATGGATGTTAAGAGTGCATTCTTAAATGGCTATATAGAAGAAGAGGTATATGTGCACCAACCCCATGGTTTTGAAAGTTCCAAAAATCCAGAATATGTTTTCAAACTAAAGAAGTCACTCTATGGTCTGAAACAAGCTCCCAGAGCTTAGTATGAAAGACTAAGTAACTTCCTGTTAGAAAAGGAATTCACCAGAGGGAAAGTGGACACAACCTTGTTCTGTAAGAAAATTAAGAATGACATTTTAGTATGTCAAATTTATGTTAATGACATCATATTTGGATCTACTAAACCCTCTCTGGGAAGAAAGTTTGCTAAATGTATGCAGGCAGAATTTGAGATGAGCCTAATGGGGGAACTAAAATTCTTTCTGGGCATTCAGATTAATCAAACCCCAGAAGGAACTTACATTCATCAGAGCAAATATGTCAGAGAACTTCTGAAGAAATTTGATCTCTCAGAATGTAAGCCATCAAAGATTCCAATGCATCCCACGTGCATTCTGGAAAAAGAAGAGGTAAGTAAAAAGGTAGAACAGAAGGTCTACAGAGGTATGATTGGTTCTCTTCTCTATCTGACGGCTTCAAGGCCTGACATTCTATTCAGTGTTTGCATTTGTGCTAGATTCCAATCAGATCCTAGAGAATCTCACTTAACAGCAGTTAAGCGAATTTTCAAGTATCTGAAAGGTACTACTAATGTGGGTTTGTTTTATAGAAAATCAAGTGATTACAGCCTGATAGGATACTGTGATGTTGATTTCACTGGAGACAGAGTAGAACGTAAAAGTACTTCTGGAAGCTGCCAGTTTCTGGGAGACAATCTGATCTCATGGTCCAGCAAAAGACAATCCATAATTGCTCTATCAACAGCAGAAGCTGAATACATAGCAACAGCTGGATGCAACACACAAATGCTCCGGATGAAAAGTCAACTTGAGGACTTCCAGATATTTGAGAGTAACATTCCTATCCTCTGTGGCAATACTTCTTCTATTTGTCTCAGTAAAAATCCAATTTTTCATTCTAGGGCTAAGCATATAGAAATAAAACATCATTTTATTAGGGACTATATTCAGAAAGGGATTTTAAATTTTAAATTTAATAACACAGACCATCAATCGGATGATATTTTTACAAAACCTCTTTCTGAAGATAGGTTCAACTTCATTCTGAAACATCTCAGCATGAAGCTCTGTCCAGAATAAAATTGTTTTGATTCCATATCTTAACCTTCAGAACTTTGTTTATTTTTCTGTGAACTACTGATCAATCTTTCTTCAGATCTTTAGAAGTACAGATTGTATCAGAATCTATCCATGAAGATCTGAGCGTTTCATTTCAAGGATAGAAATGTGCAGTTCACTCAAGAAAACAAGTGTCATCCAGTCATCAGCTACTTTCTGAGGCTGAACACGCGTTCACGTTTCTGAAAAGGCAAAAGTACTGATTGGATGCATTGAGACACATGTCATGGGTAACCATTCCAATATCTTTCTGAATCCCCTAAAATCAGCTATCATTAAATGCTAATAATCATTATATTTAATTTCTCTCTCTTGCCGTTTATGTTTTCAAAATTGTTTAGAAATCTATTTAATCACACTTCTCACCATTTACACTCTTTTACCTTCACTTTCATTTTCTCTCAATCTTACTGATTTCAGTTTGCATACTTTCTCAAAACCCTTTCAATCTTTTTCACAAAACCTTCGTGTGAACATGGCTTCTTCAAGCATTCCTACTTCCAGTTCTCAAAAAACAGGTTCCTCTGAACAGTATGAAGAACCCTACAGAACGCTTCTCACACGTCTACCTCCTCCCTCTTAGAATTTCCTTGTTTTTATAACTTGTTTATCTGTAATATTTTTACATTGTTTTGAACTTATCATTGCTTCTGGTTTTTGAATATAAACGCATTTTGACTCTGATTATTTTTTCTTTTTGATAACTGACAAAAAAGGGGAGAAAGAATGATATTTTTCAATAACGGATTACTGAGACATAAGTCTCAAACATTCTGATCTATTTAAATTTTTTCTTCTGAAAAGCTTACAGGTACAAAATTCTGATGAAAGATACAGTAAAGTTCTGATGCTCAAAGACTCATGGAATTAAAGGGAAGTAATCAACTCAAGGGGAGTTTTCTCTTCTTAATTCTATACTCTTTATTCTTTGTTTTTAATTGAAAAAATCTAGTTTTTGTCATCATCAAAAAGGGGGAGATTGTTAGAACATAGTTTGATTCTACAACCCTTAATTAGAGTTTTGATGATAACAAAATACAAAGAATAAATAAATTGTAAAATTTATATATATATATATATATATATATATATATATATATATATATATATATATATATATATATATATATATATATATATATATATATATATATATGAAAAATATGCTTCTTAAAATTATGCTTTGTTATACAGAAGTTCTGATGGAATCAGCATCAGCATCATAAGCATCCAAAGATCAGTAACATGTGCTACACACTGAAGCTACCAGATCATACGCTGAAGCTTGATGACCAGAATCTGCGCATAAACATATACACTCTGACTCTGATCAAAGATCTATACCAAGTCATCAGCACTCTGAAGCATTATCATAAGTTAAAGCAAAGAACGCTCTGAAGCGCTACCATAAGCAAAGAAGACTCTGAAGTGTTACTAAGTATTCAAGACAGAATTAATTACCAATGGCTTTATTCAAGACAAGATCTTCTCAAGAAGGAAAGTGTGTTATTATCATTAAAATGGCTTTATGGACAACATATCTCTTCCTTGGCTATTTAAACAAGTCTGTGTAAGAAAAGACGACGCTAATTATACACATGCACTCATACATTTTGCTAAGCCTTCAAATCACGCTTACTTAAACGCTTTAGCAAATCCAGTTTTACTCCAAGCTTAAATTGTGTATTATCACAGTTGTGATATACTGTTTTATTAGAAAACATTAAACACATTGTTCAATTATTTGTTAAGAGATTTCCTTGAGATAAACCGGTCTGTGGTTATACTCAAGAAGGCTTTAATAGTTGTTAAAGTAGTTGTTGTAATCCTTTGAATATAGTGGATTAAGACCTCGTTGGAGAGAGGCGAAATCACCTTGACGGGTGGACTGGAGTAGTTTGAGATCAAACAAACCAGGATAAAAATACAGTGTTGTCTAAGTATTTGATTTAAGTTTTACAATTCAACCCCCCTTCTTGTGTTTTTCACATCTTCAAACTATTCGTGCGTTTCTTGGCCTTTTGCTTCCAAAGGCTTCCAAACATCATACATAAGCCACCCATGTCCCTGTTACATGATTATAACACCATCTCACCCATTTCCAAGTTCAAAAATAGAGCATCATAGTTGGACTTCTCCAGACCATTCTAGCCACCTTCAGCTCAAGCCAGCCATTGCATTAGCTTCCTAGAGGTCCAAGGAAGCTAACCTGATCATCATCATCACTTGAAACAAGCTCAAACTCATTTCACAATTTCCAGTCTTGAGGTATTTTTCTTGAACTTTTATCTCATTATTAAGGCATAGTTAGGTTGCATTTGTGAAGATAGAATATAGATATCATTGCCTTGAAACTATACATGTCCATAGATTTCATTTACGTTGCTTAAGCATGGAGAATTTTGAGTTTGACCTTGCTGAAACGTTTAGGTCAAAATTTGGTACTTTCATAAATTCATCCTTATCTTTGAATGTTAGCTTAAATTAGTTACATGGTTGGATTCGTGTTGGAAAAACGCACAAGTTTCATGTTTACATTTTCGAAAATGGTTGAGGAATGAGCATGTTTGAAATCCTTTGGCTCGAGGTTGAAGATGAAGTACAATCAGGGCAAAATATGTGTTATGTATTTATTGTTGTGCCAATGTTAACGAATGTATCACCACCCTAGTGGTTAAAGCGCGCGCTTGTCACCCCTTGGACGTGAGTTCGAGCCCCAACGTCCGTTTTACCATTTTTGTCATATTTTCTGTTTTTTCTCTCCTTTGTTTGTTTGTACAGGTGTTGGGCCTCCTCCTCCTTGGGCCTTTATTTCTTCTGAACCTTTCCCCCTAATTTTATTTCATACCCCCCTGTCCCATTTTATTTCTTTATTTCATTTTCATTTTTATTTTTATTTTATTTTCATATTTTCTTATTATTATTTTTATTACTAAATTATTTTTTATTATTAATAGAAAAAACCAAAAAAATATTTATTTTATTATTTTTGCACTCATATTTTATTTTTCTTTATAAAATTAAAAAGAACATAAACAATTTTCTTAACAATTTAATTTCTTTCTTGTATTAATATTTAGATAGTTAGGTTTAATTATAATATTATTGTATTTTCTTGTAAACTAAAATTAATTTAGAATTTAGGTTTATTTTAATTAATTAATTTTTATGTATTTTTATATTATTCTTAAAACCTTTTTCTTAAAAACCCTAAAAATCCTTTTTTAAGTTAATTTCTTTTCTTAACTAGTTTAAGTTTGATTTTATTTAATTTTCCTTAATCATTTTCTTTAATTAGGTTAACATTAAAACCTTTCATAAAACCAAATAAAAATCATTTCTTTTTTTCCATTTTTGCATTCTTGCATTTTTTATCTTCATTTTTGTACAATATTCAATATGGTTGTAATAATTATTTAGATTTAATTTCCTTGCAATTTCCCCATTTGTAAATTTGTACACCCCCTCCCCTATTGATGTAATAGCTTAGTATTTTTATTTTCCGCAATTTAATGCTTTATATATAAATGCTAGTAAATTAGGATGTGTATGGAAAGATTAAAATCAACAAGTTAGCAAACCCTAATACTAGACAAAATAATGCATGTAAATCAACACACTTGCACACTTACATCCTTAGGGTAAATCCACTTTGTTGCCTTATGAAAATGGCCATGTTATGCATGTGGGATATCTTAGCAAAAAGCAATAAAAAATACAAGATCATAGTCCCTCGATGACGCTATCAATGTTGCCTTTCAAAATGATATTAGTCCCTGAAAGAAAAATGCTAAGATATCTTACAACATTTCTATTCATGACTATACGATGACCCTTGCCCGTCCCTTTTACATCCAAAGATAGGGTTTCTTACCAAATCAATGGTAAGATAACAATATCAAAGGAAAGAGGAAATAAACAAGAAAGACTTTTGAGTAGGTAGAATGTTCCTAGTTTCTTGCTTATTTTTAAACCAAAACATCCTTGCTATTTCCAAAACAAACACCAACACTTTCAAAAACACTTTCAAAACATCTTTCAAACTTGAAAACATTTTTAAAAGATCAACACTTTGTATACATTCTTACGAACAAGAATTATTACAAAGTTTTCCTAAACGATGACACCTTTTCAAAATACTTTCAAAAACCGCACAAAGCACATTTTCAAACAAAATCAAGTGATCTAGCAAGCAACTAAGAACCCATAGATAACTACGGATAAAAAGGGTGCTAATACCTTCCCTTTTCATAATCTACCCCACGAACTCAAGAAAACAACTATAAAGGTCTTTCCTGTTCTTTTCAGCCTTTCCTTTTGGATAAAATAAAAGTCGGTGGCGACTCTTGCTAACTGCAACATTTGCCAGTTCTCTAAGTCGGTGGCATTTTCAATAACCTTTTCAAGGATCTCGAGGGCCTATGGTGTAGGGTCACGTAGAACCAGACGTCTATCAAGGGGCAGGTGGATTTATTTTCCTCTAACCAATCTCCATCAAAGATCAAAACACAACAACTTGAGTCGAGGGATATGACCCACTTGACATGGTGAGCATAATTCTTGTGGAAGGACATCCACCGATACGAATTTCTCCAATAAAAGCTGTAAGTGACTACTAACATTTGCACCGCGAGATCCTTGAAAACATGCATCCACATATCATGCATCATATCATGACAGGTTTCTCCCATACAGGCCTCGTTATCTTCCCACTGTTTATTTCAGTAAGATGGATATGGAACAAACGGTGAAAGATCTCCAAGCTCAAAACGCTCAAATCCAGCAAATGTTCCTAGATTTGGCTAAGGGGCAAGAGGACCTGAAGACTCTTCTTCTCAAAGACAAGAATAAAAAGTCCAAGAAGTCAGTAGGCATCCTGAACTTGGGAAGAAGACTTAAAGGACCAGTCAATGGAGCTCTAGATCTTCCAACTCCATTCAATATGAGGGGTAGTCATGAAGAAGACAATAGTCTGGAGATTGATGAAGTCGAAGATGACTACTCTGAGGAACAATATCCTCCCGCTGATGACAAGTACAAACAGTTATAGGATCACCTCATTTCTATGGAAATTCAGCAGATACCTGGGTTAGATTTAGGAGACATGGGTTTGGTTTCTGGAGTGGTCATCCCGCTAAAGTTCAAAATCCTTACCTTTGCCCTGTACGATGGAGTCTCTTGCCCTAAGATGCACTTAAAGTCTTATGTCCACAAGATTCAACCATACACAACTGATCCGAAGCTTTGGATCCATTTCTTCCAAGATATCCTGGTAGGGGCTCAACTTGAATGGTTCTATCAATTGGAGAGTTCTCGCATCCACATTTGGGAGGATCTAGCTGCTGCTTTCTATAAGCAATACCAGTATAATGCTGATCTTGCACCAACTCGTGTGCAATTGCAGAACATGAACATGAGTTCCAACGAGAGCTTCAAAGGATACGCCCAAAAGTGGAGAGATCTGGTTGGTAAGGTGCATCCCCCTTTAACTGACAGGGAGCTAATTGACATCTTTATGGGAACCTTGACGGGACCTTTCTTCAAGCACCTAATCGGAAGCTCCTCGACCGGGTTCGCCGAGCTAATACTGACTGGCGAAAGAGTCGAAGCTGGCATCAAAAGTGGAAAGATCCAAGGAGCTACACCCTATGATGCTCAGAAAAAACCATACAATGGGAAGAAAGAGTCCAATGCTGTGTATGGTCAAAAGAGTCGTCATGATTAACACGTAGGAGCAATCTTGATCTCTAATCCTACGCCTGCTCAACAAAGACAGGGAAATCAGCATAAGGAGGTCGCGCCTAAAAGATAATTCACTAAGATCAATATGTCGCTGGCTCAAGCGCTACAACACATGTTGAAGGGAGAGCTGATTACGTTAAAGGCTCCTCTCCAGAACCCAAACACTTCCGCTCCTACCTATCATCCCACTGTTGGGTTCTGGAGAACAAGGTCCAAGACATGATTGATGCCAAGGAGATCGAGTTTGACCCTCCGGAGACTCCAACCGTGATCACTGCTCCTATGAAGAATCATTGAAAGCTTTTGTTCATTTGAATTTTCAAGTTGTAATCTCTTTCATTGTTCAAACACTTATCTATTAATGTTAAACTCTGTTTCATTAATGCATTGCATATGTTTGTCTTGATTTAATCCACTCGTTTTCATTATATTTAAACTATGCTTTTTACTCCCTTTATGATATTCAACTCTTGTTTCAAAAAGTTGCAAGCCTTTAGAGGGAGGATGACGAAAACAATGCCATAATCTCATACAGTATGCTTTTGGACAGAACTTACTGACGATGTACAAGCGCTCTTTCAATTCCTAAACACTGGAGTTATAAGGAGGATAACCCCTAGTCAACCCCTTCGAGCCAAAGAAGTAGAAGTTTTATTTTTACACAAATTGAAACCTTAATTAAAACCGGGGCATGGTAGTCTCTCAGTTAGTTCAAACACGCGTTCAGTACACAATGAATGACATCATAAACATTCCTTCTGAAACAAAAGATGGTGATGGTTCCCTATCAAATAGGAAGTCATTATCTCTCAAAAGAAAATCCCACTAAGTCAAAAACCTACGAAGGAGACTTAAAGAAAACTGGGGCATCCCGCTGATTGTAATCTCAAAAAACAAGAACAGTCAGACAAAAACCAGGGATAATAAATCAAAAGAAAGATGTCACTACAAATCCTCAACAACATGAAAAATGTTACAAAAATGACTGCCTTCCGACAAACTTAACTTGTCTGAACTATCCCCAAGACGTTATTCCAGACGTCATTGGAGTTCAAACGCACAATTAACTGAGTTTAGGACAGAAGAACATCACGAAGAGCGGGTGGGTACAAATACACTTTGAGCCTTATCCTTTGTTTTTTTAAACCGTGAATCAAGCCATGCTACAACCCTTCAAAAGTCATAATTGAAGCATGGGTTAGTTAGAAAGCATACTGTTACAAAAGGTATCCTGACTCTTGTAAGGCTTTACTGTAAATCATGAGTTGAATTTTTCTTACAAAATTTATTTACTTGCTAAAATGCATTTTCAAAATTTCAAGACAAACATAAACTTTTCATTACTTGAATATCGTTGTTTGCATATGGTTATTTGTTTAACAGCGAAGAAATTCACACGACAAATATCCAGTGAATGAAAGCTCTCTCAGTAAACAAAATCACTTCGAATGGAAAGATATTTCTGATGACAAATATCTCATAATCAAGGGGCACAACATGACTTTTATCCAACACATTTGGGGCAGTCAAGTCAAGATTCAAAGAATCTCTCAAAGAATCGTTGAATAACCAGGGGCAAAGCTCTATCCGAGTCACTCAAGGGGAAATGTTATGTTGATCATGGGTTTGAACAATATCCACTATGAAGACTTCCGGTACCATCAAATTGCTTGTCTGTACCAATAGTATCAGATGGTGTCAGTATCATGTCGGTGGTTTCTTCCACAACAGTCTTAGAAAATATCTCTAGGAAATTCTGGGCTACCAAAAATGTGATCAAAATCTCAAGCGTCGAGGTGCGCCAGATTAACTCTGGGGGCAAACAGGTTCCCACATAAAGGGTCATGTGCGACCATGCAAACATTTTCTAGCATTATTACAACACTTACTACTAAGGGCAATGACAAATCTTCCCAAGATCCTTCTCATAGGATGACCCCCAGCCAGAGTTTCAATCTCTGAAAACTTCTCACCAGCTGAGTCGACCTCAAGAACCCCCGAGGATTTTCCCCAATGAAGAAGACACCTCTCCAACAGACCGACAACAGGGTTTATTTCCCCAACAAACCACAGATTCCCCAGTTTGAGTTTGCCTCTCCTACTACTACAAATCAAAGGACCACAACTCCTCTTCCCCGATAGACTACTATATAATCCCCAGCAAGTTACTGTGAAGCCTGGACCCGACCAGATATTAGTTCAACTTCGACTCCCCAGTAGAGCAATGAACAACTGAGACTCCTGAACTTTTTCCCCCCAAGCAAGGATCAACATTCTCCATAGAGTTTTCAACATTCCTTAGCAGAGCTCTCCTCAAACAACAAAACAGGAATCCTTGGTGGAAATATTCTAAGCAAGTTTGAAGACTCACCTACTCTTCAACAGCAGTCCGGGATTTAATGACTCCCCAACATTTGTCAAGGATTTGTTTTTCCCAGACAAAGATACATTCAAATAAACATCTATCATGTCATATATCATATTACATACATGACAAGTGCACACGACACAATCTCATTTATTTTGAGAACATCATTGCACCATGCATTTCATACATCATGACATGGCATGCATCTAACTCTTTACATTTTCAGGAAAAGATCCAATCAACAGATGGCTATCATCAACAATCTTCAAAAGGTTAGAAATTAATACCTGTAAAAAGCCAGGGCAATTATCTACACGACCAGCTAAAGCAATCCTACACGGGCTCCTTCCCATACACTCCTCTAGAAATAGTTCAGATGCAATCCAGATATGGATGACATTCTGAAACTTATTCTAAATTCCTTCTAGAAACAGTTCAGATGCGATCCAGATATGACTGCCATTCTGATACTTACTCCATATTCTCTTCTAGAAACAATTCAGATGCGATCCAGATATGGCTGACATTCTGATACTTACTCCAGTTTCTCTTCTAGAAAAAATTCAGATGCGATCCAGATATGACTAACATTCTGATACTTACTCCAGATCTCTTCTAGAAACAGTTCAGATGCAATCTAGATATGGCTGACATTCTGATACTTAATCCATATTCTCTTCTAAATACAGTCGAGATACAATCCAAATACGGAAATCATTCTGATACTTCTTTCAGCATACCTTTCCAATACAGTCCGGATACGATCCAGATACGGATGTCTTTCTGATTCTCATTCAGTACATCTCTCATATACGAGTCAGATACAATTCATTTATGAATATTATTCTGATGCTCATCCATTACCTCTGTATGATCAGTTTAAATCTCTCAACGGTTTGTCCTGATTCTTTCCACTAGACATCTTCTCTTATCTCTGGTTCATTCAGATTGACACTAAGATCTCTCTGATTTCTATTCTAGTTGAAGATATTCCAAGACTTTTGTCTGGTTCAGTTGAATCGATCCTAAGATTCTTCTGATTTCCATTCCAATCAAAGTTAATCCAAAACCTTCTCTGGTTCAGTCACATCGACACTAAGATCTCTCAGATTTCTATTCCAGTTGAAGATATTCTAAGACTTTTGTCTGGTTCAGTTGAATCGATCCTAAGATTCTTTTGATTTCCATTCCAGTCAAGGTTAATCCAGACCCCTAATGGTTCAGTTTAAATCTCTTAACGGTTTATTCCGATTCTTTCCCGTAGACATTTTCTCTAGTTCAGATAAATCGCTCCAAGATTTATTCTGATTCTTCTCCATATCCCTGTCGGTTCAGTTTAGATCTCTCAATGATTTATTCTGATTCTTTCCCACAACGTCTTCTCTGGTTCAGATAAATCACTCCAAGATTTATTCTAATTCTTCTCCAGATCCCTGCCGGTTCAGTTTAGATCTCTCAACGATTTATTCTGATTCTTTCCCCCATACGTCTTCTCTAGTTCAGATAAATCTTTCAACGATTTATTCTGATTCTTCTCCAGATCCCTGCCGGTTCAATTTAGATCTCTCAACGGTTTATTCTGATTCTTTCCCGCATACGTCTTCTCTGGTTCAGATAAATCTCTCAACGATTTATTCTGATTCTTCTCCAAATCCCTGTTGGTTCAGATAAATCTCTCAACAGTTTATTCTGATTCTTTCCTAGTAGGCACTTTCTCTGGTTCGGATAAATCGCTCAAAGATCTACTCTGATTCTCTCCAGTTAAAGAATATTCAAGACCTATTTTGGTTTAGTTTAAACCTCTCAACGGTTTATCCTGATACTTTTCAAATGAACATTTCTGGTTCAGATAAATCGCTCCAAAATTTATTCTGTTTCTTCCCAGTCAAACTACGTACAAGACTTCTGCTAGTTTCAGATAAATCACTCCAAAGATTTATTCTGATTCTTTTATAGTTGTAATCAAGTTCAGATTTAGTCCATTTTCTGTCAACAGTCACCTTTGGATGGAATCTACAAGCCCATCTCTGGCAAATTTCCATTATTCCTCCAAATGGCATCTACAAGCCCATTCACAATTTATATTCGAGTGCAAATTTCTGGGCACTCTAGTGTTCAATCATCTTCCACCTTCAAGTCACGAATGGCGGATCCGCCAATCTAACTCTTCAGGTTTAAGAAGATTAAACAGGGGCATTTGTTGTACCCCAAAATTTTCTCTGTAATTTATCAAGTATTTTCTCACAAGATCTCATTTGGTTCAAGATTGCACTAGGTTTGATCAGCTCAAGACACCTCCTCAAGCTCTGATGACTGAAAATTAGGGTTTGAGATTGCACAAGGATATTTGAACTTTTAATGCCTCATATTACTTTCATGAATCATTATGGACCCTCAAGATTTCTCATGTCAAGTTTCAAGTCTTGGATCACATTTTTGTTCAGTCATTTGATCAGTTGACCTAAAAATCAGCTGTATTAGGGAAAAAGTCAACTGTGGTCAATTTACAGTCAAAATTCATAACTTTTTATCCATATCAACATTTTGAACTCCTATATGTCATTTGATCAAGTTTGGACCATAATTCCTCAATAAATTTGATCAGATCATCAAAAGGGCAAAATGGTCAAAAGTAGGGTTTTGACTGAGAAAAGGCAATTTCTAATTTTTGACCTAGCAAATGGTTGATTGGTTGGAAACATGATCTCAAGGATTCAATTACACCATTTTTACCTAATGGCATGACTCAAAACATTGCTCAAGGTCATTTGATTGATTGTTGGTTTTCAGTCAACTGATCAAAAGTCAATTGTACACTGAAAAGTCAAACTTTGACTTTTTGGTCAAAATCAAGTGGCAAAGATCACAATTCATCAAAACATGTCAAAATATGAAACTTTTTCATCAAGAAATAAAAAATTCAAGATTTCATTTTTGAAAAGTCAAAGTTTCCAAACTTAGAAATTTTTCTAAGTGCTGAAAACTTCATATGTTTTCACAACTTTGAGCCAATTTTTCACCATGATGCAAGATGATTCAAAGGAAACTTTCAACATGAAAGTTGTAGATCTCAATGAGATATAAAACATTTCTTTACACAACTCCTCCTAGAAATTCTTGTATTTCAAGTTATTAATCCATGAAATCATGTTCATAAAACTAAAACACTTAGTGAAATTTTGAGCATTTTGGTCAGGATTTTGACCTAACTTCTGCGCCAAGTTTCATATAGTTCTGATTGGCTTTTGCAAAAATGATTCAAAAAGGGGTTGTAGAGAATATTACAAGCTTTCAAAAATGTCCAAGAACACCTTGATATCATTTTTGAGCAAGGATAATTGAAAGTCATAAATTAGGGGTTCAAGTTGTTTTACAAGGCAAAATTTTGTGATGAACAAGAATTCAAATCCATGCTAGACTGCATAATATTTGCTTTGCAGGACTCAAGCTTTCTTAGCACTCCATAATTAATGTTTTTTACAGTTGTTAGAGGCTTTAATCTAAGCATTCAATGCATTTCCCATGCTTAATGCCATTTTGAGAAGAAAGTGCACTTGCCATTTTGGAAAAGTAGCTTTTATGCACAAAATCAGTTCTTGAGCTTTGCATTTGTTTTCTTCTGATCACACACAACCTATAACCCAAAAGAAACTTGTCTAAAGCCTCTAACAACTCAGCCCATGCTTTTACTTTTCCTTGAAACTATATTTCCATTTTTCTTCAAAATCAAGTAAGAGAGCTATAACTCTATATCTTGTACTTCTGACCCTCTCAAGTGCTACAAACTTTTCCTTTCTTATGCAAAAGTTGTTTGCAAGCTAAGACACGAATATAAAAGCTCCAAAACTCACCAAAAACTCCGAACTGCATCTCAGACTTCCATTGTTGCATATTCTGGCCAGAAATCCCAAAATCAAAAACTACTCGTGCATTTCTTGGCCTTTTGCTTCCAAAAGCTTCCAAAAATCACACATAAGCCATCCATGTCCTTGTTACATGAATGTAACACCATCTTCACCCATTTCTAAGTTCAAAAACAGAGCATCATAGTTGGACTTCTCCAGACCATTCTAGCCACCTGTAGCTAAAGCCAACCATTGCATTAGCTTCCTAGAGGTCCAAGGAAGCTAACCTGATCATCACCATCACTTGAAACAAGCTCAAACTCATTTCAAGATTTCCAGTTTTGAGGTATTTTTCTTGAAATTCTATCTCATTATTTAGGCATTCTTAGGCTTGCATTTGTGAAGATAGAATGCAGATATCATTTCCCTAAAACTATACATGTCCATAGATTTCATTTATGTTGCTTAAGCATGGAGAATTTTGAGTTTGAACTTGCTAAAACGTTTAGGTCAGAATTTGGTACTTTCATAAATTCATCCTTATCTTTGAATGCTAGCTTAAATTAGTTACATGGTTGGATTCGTGTTGGAAAAATGCACAAGTTTCATGTTTACATTTTTGAAAATGGTTGAGGATTGAGCAAGTTTGAAATCCTTTGACTGGAGGTTGAAGATGAAGTACAGTCAGGGAAAAATATGTATTATGTATTTATTGTTGTGCCAATGTTAACGGATGTATCACCACCCAAGTGGTTAAAGCGCGTGCCTGTCACCCCTTGGACCTGGGTTCGAGCCCCAACGTCCGTTTTACAATTTTTTGTCATATTTTTTGTTTTTTCTCTCCTTTGTTTGTTTGTACAGGTGTTGAGTCTCCTCCTCCTTGAGCCTTTATTTCTGCTGAACCTTTCCCCCCTAATTATGTTTCATACCCCCTTGTCCCATTTTATTTCTTTATTTCATTTTCATTTTTATTTTTATTTTAGTTTCATATTTTCTTATTATTATTTTAATTAATCAATATTATTTTTATTATTAATAGAAAAATCCAAAAAGAAAATATTTATTTTATTATTTTTGCACTCATATTTTATTTTTCTTTATAAAAGTAAAAAGAACACAAACAATTTTCTCAACAATTTAATTTCTTTCTTGTATTAATATTTAGATAATTAGGTTTAATTATTATATTATATTATTTTCTTGTAAACTAAAATTAATTTAGAATTTAGGTTTATTTTAATTAATTAATTTTTATGTATTTTTATATTATTCTTAAAACCTTTTTCTTAAAAACCCTAAAAATCCCTTTTTAAGTTAATTTTTTTTCTTAACTAGTTTAAGTTTAATTTTATTTAATTTTCCTTAATCATTTTCTTTAATTAGGTTAAGATTAAAACCTTTCATAAAACCAAATAAAAATCATTTATTTTTTCCCCTTTTTGCATTCTTGCATTTTTTTGTCTTCATTTTTGTACAATATTCAATATGGTTGTAATAATTATTTAGATTTAATTTCTTTGCAATTTCCCCATTTGTAAATTTGTACACCCCTCCCCTATTGATGTAATAGCTTAGTATTTTTATTTTCCGCAATTTAATGCTTTATATATAAATGCTAGTAAATTAGGGTGTGTATGGAAAGATTAAAATCAACAAGTTAGCAAACCCTAATACTAGACAAAACACTGCATGTAAATCAACATGCTTGCACACTTACACCCTTAGGGTAAATCTACTTTGTTGCCTTATGAAAATGGCCATGTTATGCATATGGTGTTGGTGTAAGCCCTAGAGGCCAATACTTTTGGTACTTGTATCGAATTATTTATTAATAATAAAAGGCATTTCTTTATTATGTTTGCTTTCCAAAATAATAAAGTCCCTAGAATGGTTTATTGGTTTAATGAAATGTTAAGTGTGACTTAATCATGAGATCCCATTAAATATAAGACATTATTCTTAAAGTATCCGTAGTCAAGCTTTAATGTGAAGTGGGATAACATTAAAGCATTAAGATTATTATAAAGATAGATTGATGATCACATCTCATGGATCATATATAAGGAGTTATCAAGTCTTGACATAGGTATGAATATTAGGAGTAATATTTATACTGGATTGACCCGCTATGAGAATACTACATAGAATGTTATGCAAAGTGTCGTAAGTTATTCTAATGATGATAATGGTGTATACCACCCTTCGACCTGAAACCACTATGGACCCTAGATGTAGAGTCAAGTACTTTATTGCTGATCAAACGTCATCCGTAACTGGATGACTATAAAGACGGTTGATGGGTACTTCACAAAGCATGCTAAGGGACATGAGTGACCTAGATAGAATTTGCTCATCCTGCATAACAGGATAAATGTCTAAGGGCCCAATATTGAACTGGACAAGGGTGACACAGTGTATGCCTTGTGTTCAATATAGACATGAGGGCAAAAGGGTAATTGTACAACACAAATATTATCACGAAAAAGGTTTGGTCAGATCACATGACATTTTCGTGACTTGAGTAACAGTGATGTGTTGCTAGATACCGCTCACTGTTTATTATATTAAATGTGTGATTTAATATAATTGCCAACATCGCGAAAACCTACAGGGTCACACACATAAGGTCAGGTTGATGGGAGATAGAATAAATAAGGAACACCGTAAGGTACGGTGCACTTAAGTGTAATACGGAAAGTGGTAAGGTACCACGTGGATAAGTGATATATGGTACATCATAAGGTATGATGTCCATAAGCTTAATTGGGCTTTTAGCTTATAGCCTTAATTGGGCTTTTAGCTTGTAGCCCACACGAGTGATTCTATAAATAGATCCCTTGTGATGAAGCAATTTCACTTGATGCAATTTCGTTTTTGATTCTCTCTCTCACTCAAGGATTCCGTTCGTGATCAGTTAGCACTGTGACCGGAAGCGATCTGTTCGTGTGGACTGAGTAGAGGCGTTGTTCTTCATCAACGCTCGTGATCACCATATCAAAGGTCTGAATCGCCACAAGAGGTAAATATTTCTATCACTGACCATGCTCATTTGTAAGGATCGCTAAAGGAAAATTTTAAATTCCGCTGCGCTTTTGATCGCAATTTTCCTTCATATGGGATTTCTTAGCAAAAAGCAATAAAAAATACAAGATCATAGTCATTCGATGACGCTATCAATGTTGCCTTTCAAAATGATCTTAGTCCCTCAAAGAAAAATGCTAAGATATCTTACAATATTGCTATTCATGACTATAGGATGACCCTTGCCCGTCCCTTTTACATCCAAAGATAGAGTTTCTTACCAAATCAATGGTAAGATAACAATATCAAAGGAAAGAGGAAATAAACAAGAAAGACTTTTGAGTAGGTAGAATGTTCCTAGTTGCTTGCTCATTTTTAAACCAAAACATCCTTGCTATTTCTAAAATAAACATCAACACTTTCAAAAACACTTTCAAAACATCTTTCAAACTTGAAAACATTTTCAAAAGATCAATAATTTCTATACATTCTTACGAACGAGAATTATTACAAAGTTTGCCTAAACAATGGCACCTTTTCAAAATACTTTCAAAAACCACACAAAGCACATTTTCAAACAAAAGCAAGTGATCTAGCAAGAAACTAAGAGCCCGTAGATGACTACGGATGAAAAGTATGCTAATACCCTCCCTTTTCATAATCTACCCGCCGAACTCAAGAAAATATCTCTAAAGGTCTTTCTTGTTCTTTTCAGCCTTTCCTTTTGGATAAAAGAAAATTCGGTGACGACTCTTACTAACTACAACATTTGCGATAAAACGCAAAACAACCAAGTCAGTTCTCCCACCACGTTACACACAGTAAACAAATTGGCACACCTGGTGGAACTAGTGCTAGTGTAGTGGTTTTCAAGTTTTATTTTTGGGTATTAGTAAATGTACGAAACATAGAAGTGGAAATCTAACCAAAAACTACGATAGACCACAAGTTAAGCAACATATACCAAGGATGACTAATTCTACCAACCCTAATGTGGATGTAGTTCCACAACGAACAATAACTACCATAGACATAGTAATATCTCAAGTTGTGTCTTTGTCCCTGTTGACAAACACAATTGCAACAATGTCGACTGTAGGCGCAGTTCCATTGTCAATTCCTCAGGCTCCGCCGATGAGTCCAGGACCAATGATGGTCATGGTTGTGCCCAATGTACCTCGTTTCGGCATTGCAGATCTTCTTTATAGAATGCCATATTCCTTAATTCCAGGATATCAGTCGACATCAAATCCAGCGCTATTGGCTGATAACGCTCAAAATATGAGGTCCCCGTTGTAAGGGTCTGCACCAGGAGGAAATTCCTTAAATTGGAATAACCAAAATAGAGTGGGGCCTCCTCCAATAGTGTTGCCTTTAACTAATACATCAGTAGCGGTTTTGAGGCAGAAAATGGATGATAGTAACCATGAGTTGGTAAATTTATTAACCAATCAAATAGGTTATGTGATTAACCCTATAATGCAGGAGTCAGTTGAAACTAATAGACAGTCCGCTGAAACAAATAGGCATGTAGTCACTCAATTTATATGCTTGTGTAATTTTCTGGGGGCACCCCAAGTGCCTGTTCGACAGGTACCACGTGTTGTTAGACCAGTTGTCCCTGCCCAAGTGGAAATGGGGGCAGTAGAAGATAAAACAGTCTACCAGGGGAAAGTGCCTAGACCACAAGTACAACAAAATTAAGTTGTCGAACCAACAGTGGTAGAACGCCATCCAATGATATGGTTAATTGACAACAAGATGCTGATCAAATTGTTGATCAATATCGACAAGAGGATTTAGCGGTAGAAAATAACCTTACAACTAATGTTTGAAAGAATTATGGCTAGAAATGGTATGAATACCACACTGCAGAGGCCAACATATCCCCCCCCCCCCCCCCCTTGTCTGAATACATTTTGCAAATTGAATCACCTAGAGGATGAAAAGTCCCTAAATACACAAAGTTTAGGGGAGAATCAGGTGAGTCGACATTAGAACACATTGCTAGATATCTAACTGAGTAAGAGGATATGGAAAATAATGAAAACCTAAGGGTAAAGAATTTTCCTTCATCCCTTACGAAGGCAACATTCACATGGTTTACTACCTTACCCCCAAATTCGATTGAGTCATGGACTAAATTGGAAAAACCTTTTCATGAACAATTTTATGAGGGACATTCAAAAGTTAGTTTGGTAGGATTATCAAACATAAAAAGAAGGTTTGCTGAAAGTATTGATGATTATTTAAATAGGTTTCACTCGTTGAAGGCAAGGTGCTTTACGCATGTGCCTGAACATGAACTTGTTCAAATGGTAGCTAGGGGTTTGGAATATTCCATTAGAAAGAAAATAGACCCAACTTTTGTGAAAAGTATGTCGCAGTTAGCTGATAGAGTTCGACATCTTGAACGTCTAAGATTAGAAAAAGTCAGACATACCAAGGCTAGAAAAGAAAAAGTGGCCTTTGTAAACTTTGATGATACATATCCTATTTATGAAACTGATTATATCTCACCGACTGAGGTAGAGGTCGATGTGGCTAAGATGAAGCCAGGACCTTCTTATTAATGTAAATTATTATTCCCCTCTAAAGGAAAAGATCTTGTCGAGAATAATCCAAAATTTCCGGCGAAAACTTATACTTTTGATGTCACTAAATGTGAAGAAATTTTTGATTTGATGGTTAAAGATGGTCATATTTTAGTACCTCCAGGGGATAAGTTACCATCTGTTGTACCTCAAAATTTTCCCTCTCATTTCATCAACATTTTCTCACCACAAGACCCTTGGAGCTCAAGATCAAGTTAGGGTTTGCTCTACTCAAGACTCCTCGTTGCACTGTTGATCCAAATTAGGGTTTGAGTTTGCACAAAGATGTTTTGACCTAAAGTGCCCAAAGTGGCTTTCATGCTTCATGTTGGACTTACAAGTGTATCCATACCAAAGTTTCAAGCCTTGATTCCAATCTTTGCCCAGTCAATTGGACAGTTGACCTAGAAATCAGCTGTATTGGGGAAAAAGTCAACTGTGGCCAATTGACAGTCAAACCTCATGAAATTTGACCCACATCAACATAATGAAATCATATGAATCATTTGGTCAAGTTTGGATCACAATTCCACAAGAAATTTGATCAGATCACCAAAAGGGCAAAATGGTCATTTTTAGGGTTTTGACTGCACAAAGGCAATTTTTGACTGTTTGACCTAACCAATGGCAAACCAAGCTCACATATGGACTCAAGAACTCAATGGCATTGTCTTGACACATTCAACAAGTTCAAAAGATCTCAAATGCACAGGATTGACAGATGAATTTTCCAATCAGCTGATCAAAATTTGACTGTATACTAAAAAGTCAAACTTTGACTTTTTGGTCAAAATCAAGTGCCAAGATTCATTTTTCATCAAGATATGTCAAATTATGAAAATTGTTCATCAAGAAACCCAAAATTGCAAATTAGGGTTTAAAATGAAGAAATTTCATAACTTAGAAATTTTCTAAGTTAAGAAATTTCCTTATTTTTTCCTAACTTTGTCCCATTTTTTCACCAAGATGCAAATGGATTCAAACAAAACTCAAAACATGAAAGTTGTAGTCCATTACTAAATCTACAACTTTGATTCACAAAGTTTTATCAAAGGAAGCTTGTAGCTCAAGTTATGATTTTGGGAACAAGGGTGCAAAACATTTTTAACTTAGAAAAATTTTGACCTATTCTAGGCAGGATTTTTGTCCAACTTCTTGGCCATTTTTCACATGCTTCCATTTGGAGTTTCAATTTGCATTACTAATATGGATTTTAGTACACATTACAAGCTTTCCAAATTGTCCAAGAACTTCTCAAACACCCTTGTGGTTAGGGAGAATCGAATTTGCAAAGTTGGGCAAAATCCACTTTTGTTCTTGGCCAAGGCTTGTTCATAACATTGGCATTTTTCAAATCAGCTTGTACAAGCTAGCTTGCAGGCCTCAAAACCAGTCTCACACACCATAATTAAATGCCTAACCATTGTGCTAAGGTGTTATTTTGTTCATTTGGTCTTTACATGCAAGATTAACCCTTAATTGGAAAAAGCATATTTGCCATTTTGATAAAGTAATGCTTTATGTCAAATAACAAATCCAAGAGGCATGGGCCAGATCTTTGAGGCTAGCATTTGTACACAAATCACTCTGATCAAGAATAAGAGGTGCAACATAGATAGAGAGGATATACAGGCCTGCATAAGGACTTGAGTTTACTTACTTCGAAAACAAGCAAGATTGCAAAACAACTCCAATCTCTCATTCCTGTAACAACCAGCCAAAGCAAACTTTGCAAACATCTTTCACACACCCTAATTGACCTAAAGCACGACTGAACCACATCCCAAACCTCCTCATTCACAAAAACACCCTCTTGCTGCAGAAACAGAGCAAGTTCTGCAACTTGACTTTCACAAACATTTCCACTCGTGCACTTTGGCCAAAAAGAGTTCAAACATGCTCCATATCATCCACTGAAGCTATCCCAAGCATTGAACTCAAGCTGTAACATCCTTAACATCGTTTTCCATTTTTGCTTTCAACCTGTGCAGGTGGACTTCCATAGCACGATACAGGCAGTTTCAGAGCAAGCCAAGCATAGGAGAAACATCCTTGGACTTCAGGCAAGTTGTACCAAAGCTCAAACTCCATTGAAGATACCTCCATTGTTGTACACGACTCAAGCTGAAACAGGTAAAAACATGAACTTTTATCTCTCAATATAGGAAGAGTTAGGCTTAGGTTTGTGAATGAAACATGTTCTCCTCAAAGCCCTGAAGCCATCCATATATTCACTTTTCATTTATATTGAGTATGCTGTAAGAATTTTGGCCATGAACATTGAAGAAAAATTAGGTCAGAAATTGGGGATGAAGAAATTCTCCCTCGTTTCTTAGAGTTAGGTCAAGTTTTTTATATGTATGAATTCGTCTCTTGATGCTCTACATTGTTTGTGTTATGAGTTTTTGTTAAAAGTCAAAGAATCGGGAGTTTGAATGAAGCATGAAAAACACGCGTTTTGGTTGTTCAAACATTTCTGGAGGTTGAAGAAGGTAGACTTGGGCTAGGCCTGAGTTGTTCTTGCTGCTTGCACCCTCTTTGTCCATTTACACCCCCCTGGCCCATTGTGTGACATTTTGATCATTTTTGGTTTTTTCTTTTTGATTCTGACTTATTATTTTTTGCTCAAATGTAAAAAATGTCAAAAATATTTTTCCATACATTTTTGTATTTATTTGGCATTTATTTGGTTTTATTTAGCATATGCATATAAATAAATATAATACTTTTTATTTAAAACATTAAAAATAATACAAAAATATATTTTTTAGTTATTATTTTTTGTTTACATTTTGAAAATATTTTCTAAAAATATACATTTTTGTAAATAATTAATATTTTATTTTGGTATATATATTTAGTATATTTAATATATAATATAAATACTTGTATATTTTATTAGATATTTAGGACAAAAATATAGAAATAATACATTTTTATTTTTATTAATATATGACACTAAAAAAATTTTTTTTTTACAATATACTTCTTTTTTTTGTATAAATTAATATATAATGTTGCATATAATTAATAAATAAATATTATTTATTTAGAAAACTAGGGTTTTACCCTAAACCATAAAAATATTCAAAATTTGACTTTTTTATTTTTGTTTATATTTTACATTGAAAAACACTTTCTCATACATAAAAAATCCTTTTTGTGCATAATAAATTTTGCATATTTATTGTATTTATCTTAATATTGTACAATTTGATATTTGTATATTCAATATGGATGTAATAGTTTTAGATTTAATTTCTTGCTAAATATCCCCCCATTCAAACATTTGTACCCCCATCCCCATAATTATGTTGTAATAATTTAGGACTTTAAATTTCCGCATTTAAAAGCTTTCAAATTATGTCATGATAGACCTAGGGTTTGTATGCAAAATCAAATAACAAATAGTTTGACCTAATTCAAAGACAAAAATGCATGAAAATGGATAACACCAAGCACACTTGCACCCCTAGGGTTACTCCACTCGTTGCCTTCCAAAATGGGCCATGTTGCATGTTGAGTATCTTTGGCAAAACAAAAACAAATCAAATGATCATAGTCCCTCGATGACGCTTTCTCAAGTTGCCTAAAAATGATCAAGTCCCTCAAAGAGAGAATTACCAAAGACACTTGGAACTATTGCATTCATGGTCTAAATGATGACCCGCGCCCGTCCCGTTAACATCCTAACACAAGATTGTACACCAAATACAATGGTGGAACAATACTGTTAAAAGGGTTAAAACATAGGAAAGATCTTTGAGAAATTTAGGGTAGATAGCTCTTGGTTACTTGACCAACTTGCAAAACAAATCCTTGCCATTTTTCAAAACACACTCCACAACACAATTCCAAAACAACTTTCAAAACCTTGAAACATCTTTTCAAAAAGTCAAACACCTTTTGTAAAACATTCGAGTAAAGAATTGTTACAAGGGTTGCCTAGACAAGGCATCTTTTTCAAAACATTTTCAAAACCATACACACAAAGCACCATTTCAAAAAATTGAAAGCACCATTTCAAACAATTGAAAATGCAAGGCAAGTGATCTAAGCAAGTGACTAAGAGCCCATGGATAACCATGGATAGAAAGGGTGCTAATACCTTCCCTTTCTATAATCTACTCCCCGAGCCCAAGAAAACATCTCAAAGGTTTTTCTTGTGATTTTTAACCTTTCCTTAGGATAAAATAAAAAGTCGGTGGCGACTCTTGCTAAACCGAAACATTTGCGAAATCAAACGCAAAACCTCAAGTCAGTTCTCCCACTGTATCACAGAACTGGCGACTCTGCTGGGGATAGGATTAAAAGTGGAGTAACCTTAGGGCTTAGATCACCCTTTTGCATGACTAATTGTTTGTTTTGATTGCGTTACATTTTGGTTCTCTTGTTTGGGCTTGAAATCCTACACCCAGATTTGGGAAAACATTCATAGATAGCAATACGTTGTGGAAACTGTGTAGGGTATACCGACACGGTTGAAGCAATAGCTATATTAGTGCGACATATTTGTGAGTACCGGTAACCCTTGAGTTCAATCAAGGAGTGTACGGGGCCGCTGAGTGATGTCACTAAGCACTAATGACCTAGAACCTTACTTGACCATCTTGGCCTTTTATTAGGGGTAGTGAGATGACCGGCTTTGGTGCAGTCTGAAGTTGGTAGATACTCGATACTACACTCATTGAGGGTTGTTTTCTTGGAATATTTTGGTCGCTAGTTAAGTGGCTAAACCAAAACAATGAACATAGAAAACAATCCAATGATATTGAGCTCCTTAGAACCCGGTTACTATTTATAGGACAGGTTTTTAAGCCAACTTCACTCAAGAGGGTACTTACCTATGAAACCTCATGCAAGCCTGAAACTAGGGTTTTGTGTGACTTGCTTGTACATATGTTTGTGCATACATCATGAACATTATAAAGCATCATATGCATCCACTAACCATTTCAAGGGTTTGGATCTTCATCTTTGTTCTTGTTTTGTAGGTCATGGAAATTCTTCGCAGGAAAACTATCCAAGTCAACCTTGTGAGAATCCCTCCTCAACTCAAGGAGCTTACATCCAGAATTCCAGAAAGCTCTCTCTTCAGTGAAAGACATGGTAGACTGCTCAGCCTAGTCAACACCAACATTGAAGAAGACATGGTGAAAGTGTTGTTCCAATTCTTTGACCCCCTTCACCACTGTTTCACATTTCCCGACTATCAATTGGTGCCTACTTTGGAGGAATTTTCTCAACTCCTGAGAATTCCTATTCTTAATCAACTACCTTTCAAGGGTACGGAAAAAGAACCAAAGCCTGAAGATGTTGCTCAAGTAATACACTTGCAACCATCTGACATCAAGGGGCATTGGGAAACTAGAAGTGGTGTCAAAGGCTTCTTGGCAAAATTCTTGTTTGAGAAGGCACAAGAGTGTTGGAATTCCTTGGATCTACAAGCCTTTGAAGAGATTGTGGCACTCCTCATTTATGGGTTGGTTTTGTTCCCCAATGCTGACCAACTTATATATGTAAATGCTGTCAAGATTTTCCTGTCCAGGAATCCCATACCTACATTGCTTGGGGACATCCTCCACTCATTTTACACACGAACAATGAGAAAGAGAGGTGTTCTCATGTGCTGTACTCCTCTCCTTGCTAGGTGGTTTATTTCTCACCTTCCACAATCTGTTTTGAAGAATGAGCAAGGCTTAAGGTGGTCACAACAATTGATGACCCTCACACATTCTGATGTACATTGGTGTTCTCGGTCTAGAGAAAATGTCATCATCGTCGATCATTGTGGTGAGTTCCCTAATGTTCCCTTACTTGGCATTATATGGGGCATTACCTACAACCCTTGTCTAGCTTTGAGACAATTTGGATATGCACGGAGGGATGGCCCTCATGACATGCTGATTCCTGACCTAGTTTTTGACTTCGACAACGATGCGCAAGGACTTCGCCAAAGATTCATCAGAGCTTGGAGGATGCCTAACAAGGTAGATAGCAAGACACTGGGGCACAAGAACTCCATCCCTCTTGAGCCTTATCTCAAGTGGGTAAGAACCCGAGCCCAGAGTCTTATGATGCCTTACCCTCATATTCTCCCTTTGATTAAAGAGCCTGTTAAGGAAGGAGAGGTTCCTTACACCATCCTACATCCTGACATGCCAACATCATGGGAGGAGATGCAAAAGAGTTGGATCCAACTCAAGGAAGAAAGGGATACTTTTGAAGCCAGCTTCTACGCCAGCGAGAAGAAGGTTTTGGAGCTTACCCGCCGACTCCACGAGGAGGAGACCCTTAACACTTACATCGCACCAAAGAGGATGCGCAATGTTTTTTTGCCTTAAGATGTTTTTGTAATATTTGGCCCATGGGGCATTTATGTACTGACAAAATTTCTTCTTATTAATATGACGCGTGTTCTTTTTGTTTGCAACAATTTTGACTTTTTAAATCCTTGAATGCATTGCATGAATAAGCATACCATTCATCATATGCATAAGCAGGTCTTCATACCAGGTTTCCTTATCTTTCTACTGTTTATTTCAGTAAGATGGATCTTGAACAGACGGTCAAAGATCTGCAGTCACAAAACTCACAGTTTCAACAACTCCTAATGACCTTGGCAAAGGGTCAGGAGGATCTAAAAGAACTGTTGGGGAATAAGAAGCAAGAAAAATCAAAAAAGAAGAAGAAAAGAGTTGGGGTAGCTACACTGTGAAGAAGATTTGAGAATGAAGCTAGGAGAGTTCTTGAATTCCCCTCCACATCTGATGAGGGGACCGGTAAAGGAAAAGGGGCTGCATTACCTTCTGAGTCCGAGGCTGAAGAGGAAGAAGTTGAGGAAGATGAAGACTACTCAGAGCAGCAATACCCGCCAGCGGACGACAAATACAAAAACCTGGAGGATAGAATGGCAGCTATGGAGCTGCAAAGGGTTCCTGGGTTAGATTTTGAAGAATTGGGATTGATTGCTGGAATTGTGATCCCTCCAAAGTTTAAGGTGCCAATTTTTGCAAAATATGACGGGCTGTCTTGCCCGAAAATGCACCTAAAGTCATATGTCAGAAGAATTCAACCTCATTCATCCGACAGAAATCTTTGGGTACACTTCTTTCAGGACAGTCTGTCTGGTACACAGCTAGACTGGTTTTACCAGCTTGAGAGTTCAGAAGTGCATAATTGGGAAGACTTGGTAGCTGCCTTTTTATCGCCAGTATCAATATAACGTTGACTTGGCACCAACCCGTACTCAGCTACAAAGTATGGGGATGGCCTCAAATGAGGGTTTCAAAGAATACGCCCAGAAATGGCGCGACTTGGCCGGAAGAGTGCAGCCACCTCTTTCAGATAGGGAACTAGTTGATATGTTCTTGGGGATCCTATCTGGCCCGTTCTTCAACCATTTGATCGGGAGCTCTTCCGCATGGTTTACTGAATTGATTCTGACTGGCGAATGGGTGGAAGCTGGTATTAAGAGTGGGAAGATTCAAAGGGACGCCTCTGCCTCCACAACTGTTAAGAAATCATTTCCGGCCAAGAAGGAAGCAGTTGTTATATACTCTCAGAAAAGATTGGGAAGAACGGAGCGCCGACCGACTGTAGGGGCCATGATAATTCAAAATTCGTCAAATGATCAGCCTCGTAACAATCAGTCCAGATCTAACCAGCAACGAGTAGAACGGCCACAACGGCAGTTCACCCGCATCAACATGACGCCTGCACAAGTTCTTCCCCATTTTTTGAAGCTAAATCTCGCCACTATCAAAGAGGCACCAAAAAATGTGAATACAACTTCCCCGCATTATCATCCCAATGCTAAATGTGCCTATCATTCTGACAGCGTCGGGCACGACACCAATGATTGCTGGGCGCTTAAGCATAAAATTAAAGACTTAATAGATGCAAAAGAGGTTGAGTTCGATGCTCCAGAGAAGCCGAATGTAATATCCGCTCCAATGCCGAAGCATGGTCGCAATGTCCATGCTATTGAAGAAGATCTGTATGTTGCTACTGTTGATGATCTGGTAACTCCACTACTAACAATCAAGTTGAATCTGTTAAAGGCTGGGATTTTCCCAGGATGTAAAGAAGACTGCTACTGTTGTTCCTCCCTACCAATCGACTATCCATTGCTGAAGATAGGCATCCAAGGCCTAATGGACAGCCAACAAATTCTTTTTGAAAAGATTCCTGCTACTACAACCCCTATCAAAGATGTTTCAATAATCACCATTTCCACCTATCTTTCCAAGGTCCCTAAAAAGCCTGTTAAGATTACATCAGTTCCGAAGATTGTACCTCTGAAAATAACCATGCCTGGGCCTGTCCCCTACAAATATGACAGATCAATACCATGGAATTATGGTGGAGAAATCTACTACCATGGTGTTAAACAAGTTGAGATAACTGAAGAGAGCTCTGACGAAGAAGATGCCGACATTGGAAACATTGCCGGTACGAGCAAGATTACCCAAAGTGGGAGAATTTTCTCTCTAGAGATTGCCCCTCCAAAGGCAATCTCTGGACCCTCAGCTGCTGCCAAGGTTACTCCTGCACCGATAAAACTTTCTGCAAGAACTCCGTTAAATGAAGAAGTTGTTACTCCTGTGGTTGTCCCTCCTACTTCTACTGATAAGGGGAAAGGGATCCAAGATGAGCTCTTCAGGACGAGGGCTCAGCCATTGGTCATCCCCGAAACCTCTAAGAAAGAAATGGAGGAGATTCTGAAAATAATTAAGAAGAGTGATTATGACATGGTGGAGCAACTGGGGCAAACCCCCTCGAAGATCTCCATGTTAGCTTTGCGGCTTTGTTCGGAGGCTCATGCCAAGGCCTTGATAAGGTTTTTGAAGACAGACCATGTGCCCCAGGAAACCTCAGCCGATCAATTTCAGGATTGTGTAGCCAGCCTTACCGCCGATAACGGCCTAGGTTTCTCTGATGCTGACCTGACTCCAAAAGGAAGAAAGCACAATGACACATTGCACGTGTCAGTTGAATGCCGAGGAACTACTCTTGCCCATGTCTTGGTCGACACTGGTTCTTCTCTAAATGTGCTGCCTAAGAAAGCTCTCGATCGGTTGGATTGTGAAGGCTTGGAGCTGAAACTAAGTAATATCATTGTCAGGGCCTTTGACGGGTCTAAAAGAATGGTGCATGGGGAGGTCGACATTCCCATCAAGGTGGGCACTGAAGTATTCCACTCAACTTTCTATGTGATGGACATCCGTCCGTCATACTCTTGCTTGCTAGGGAGACCATGGATACATAATGCTGGCGCAGTCACTTCCTCCCTACATCAGATGCTGAAATACCCTGTCAAAGGAAAGATCATAACTGTACACAGTGAGGAGGAATATATGATCAGTCACCTAAACTCCTTTCGGTATGTAGAGGTGGAGGGAGAATTCATTGAAACACCGTTCCAACACTTCGAGGAAATTGCTCCCAAAGTTTCAGTAGCAAAGGCAGTAGCCGAGGTACCCAAGCAGGTGGCCAGGATGGCATCTCTGAAAGACGCACATGATGCAATAAAGGAGGGAAAGAGCTCAACATGGGGTCAGTTGCCTGACTTTCCCCACAAGACAGACAAGTTTGGGTTGGGATTCACCGCTGCGGGGCAAAAAGCTATGCATCGCTCAAAAATCGAAAGGACACCCATCAAGATTTCTCCTCATGGGATCAATGCTTTGGAAGACGAAGATGAAGAGGGTAACATTGAAGACTGGATCTTCCCAACCATCGGAGGGGGACTGCACAACTGGGAGGCGAAAGACTTCGTCCCCATTACTTTCATTAATCAGTAACTTATCTTTCGAACATTTCCTGTTGGTCTGTAATAATTACTTTTAAACAATCTGCACACTACTTTTTCACCTCATGCCTTGCCCGGGGCATGTAGGTCCATTTGTAAGGGTTTTGATTCTCTTCATATTCATATGCCATGTTTAATGAATCATTGGACGTTTTTCATTGATAAACTGCTGTGTTCATTTTCTTTCCTTTTTCATTTTTGTTTGTTTAAGGATGGATATCCCTTACACACACCCACACTCACAAATGCAGGTACCCATCCACTCTGGATTCTATGGGTGACTATTCTGCTGTATCCTTCAATAACTCTGAAGATTTGGTCAACCAGGCTGAATACGAAGATGACGAAGATTGTGAAGTACCAGGGGAGCTAGCCAAACTTCTACAACAAGAAGAAAGGGCCATCTTGCCTCATGAAGAGTTGTTGGAAACTGTCAACTTAGGAACAGAGGAGAACAGGAAAGAAGTACAAGTGGGTGCCAATCTGGAACCAAGTGTTAAGGAGCGCTTAATACAGCTGTTGAATGAATATGTTGAAATCTCCGCCTGGTCTTATGAAGACATGCCGGGTTTAGACACAAATATAGTGGTTCACCGTCTCCCTACAAGAGAGGATTGTCCACCAATCAAGAAAAAAGTCCGCCGAATGAGGCCCGACATGTCTGAGAAGATTAAAGCTGAAGTAATGAAACAATTCAACGCTGGCTTTCTGGCTGTTACATCCTATCCACAATGGGTTGCTAACATCATGCTAGTACCTAAAAAAGACGGCAAGGTCAGAATGTGTGTGGACTACCGGGATTTGAACAGGGCTAGCCCTAAAGATGATTTTCCGCTACCGCATATCGACATTTTGATTGACAACACAGCTCAGCACAAGGTGTTTTCCTTCATGGACGGATTATCGGGCTACAACCAGATCAAAATGGCCCCCGAGGACATGGAGAAAACAACCTTTGTTACACAATGGGGTACTTTCTGTTACAAGGTGATGCCGTTCGGACTGAAGAACGCAGGGGCAACTTATCAGCGCGCCATGGTAGCTTTGTTTCATGATATGATACATCATGAGATCGAAGTTTACGTAGACGACATGATAGCTAGATCACAAACAGAGGAGGAACACCTTGAACATCTGCAAAAGCTGTTTTCCAGGTTGAAGGAGTACAAACTCAGGCTGAATCCAAGTAAGTGCACTTTTGGAGTTAGGTCTGGTAAACTTCTAGGATTTATTGTCAGCAACAAAGGCATTGAGGTCGATCCAGCAAAAGTAAAGGCTATACAAGAAATGCCTGTCCCCCGTACTGAAAAGGAGGTTAGAGGGTTCTTGGGGCGCTTGAACTATATTGCCAGATTCATCTCTCATCTGACGTCTACCTGTGAGCCAATTTTCAAACTATTGAAGAAAGATCAGGTAGGAGAATGGAACGACGATTGCCAAGCTGCTTTTGATAAGATCAAGGAGTATTTGCTAGAACCTCCTATTCTGATGCCACCCGTCGAAGGAAGGCCGCTGATCATGTATCTGACCGTTTTGGACAACTCAATGGGGTGCGTACTGGGCCAGCATGACGAGTCTGGTCGAAAAGAGCATGCCATTTATTACCTTAGCAAAAAGTTTAACGACTGTGAGACTCACTACTCACTGCTCGAGAAAACTTGCTGCGCTTTGGTATGGGTTGCTCGCCGACTAAGGCAGTATATGTTGACTCATACCACTCTGTTGATTTCCAAAATGGATCCTATCAAGTATATCTTCGAGAAACCTGCTTTATCTGGAAGAATCTCTAGATGGAAAATGATCCTGACCGAGTATGACATCCAGTACACCACCCAAAAAGCTATAAAAGGGAGTGTACTAGCTGACCATCTAGCGCATCAAGCTATCGAAGATTATGAATCCATGAGATTCGACTTCCCGGACGAGGACATCATGACTTTGGACAACATTGAAAGTAACGGACCATATGACGGACCTGAAAATGGATCCCGATGGACCCTGTACTTTGATGGTGCTTCAAATGCACTTGGAAACGGTATCAGTGCGGTACTCATTTCCCCGGAAGGTTGCCACATACCTTTCACGGCCCGACTTTGCTTCAGTTGTACCAACAACATGGCTGAATATGAAGCTTGCATTTTTGGTCTCAAGGTTGCTATAGACCTGGGGATCAAATCTTTGATCGTATTTGGGGACTTGGCTTTGGTTATCAGTCAAATCAAAGGAGAGTGGGACACCAAACATCCTAATCTTATCCCATACAAAGAACATGTCTTGACATTGTTGCCTCATTTCGAGCAAATCACCTTCGAGCATTTCCCGCGAGAAGAGAATCAGCTAGCAGATGCTCTGGCCACAATGTCTTCCATGTTTAAACTCAACTGGGATAACGAGGCTCCCCAAATCACCATCGAGCGAATGGATGAACCTGCACATTGTCATGAGATTAATACCGAAGAAGTAGTGGAACAACCCTGGTTTCACGAAATCAAAAGGTATCTCCAGACTAGAGAATATCCCGAAGGAGCTTCCGTAAATGACAAGAAATTCCTAAGGAGATTTGCTGCCAAGTTCTTTCTAAGCAACGACATCCTCTATAAACGCAACCATGATTGTGTTTTACTCCGATGTGTAGACAAAGCTGAAGCAGAGTTAATCATGACTGAGATACACAGCGGTACATTTGGCACCCACTTGAGCGGACATACGATGGCTAAGAAGATTCTAAGGGCAGGCTATTACTGGTCTACCATGGAAGCTGATTGCCATCAACATTCCCTTACTTGCCACAAATGTCAAGTCTACGCTGACAAGATTCATATTCCTCCTGTTCCTCTCAACATTCTGATAGCTCCTTGGCCGTTTGCAATGTGGGGCATTGACATGATTGGAGAGATCAAGCCCACAGCGTCCAATGGACATCGCTTCATCCTGGTCGCCATTGACTATTTTACCAAATGGGTCGAAGCAGCTTCCTTCGCTTCTGTTACAAAGAATGTGGTTGCCCGCTTCATCAAGAAGAACCTCAATACCGGTATGGTGTCCCCGACAGGATCATCACAGACAACGGTACAAATCTGAATAATACTATGATCACCGCTCTATGCAAACAGTTCAAGATTTATCATCACAATTCATCTCCCTATCGGCCGAAGATGAACGGTGATGTTGAAGCTGTGAACAAAAACATCAAGAAGATCATTCAGAAAATGACAGTGACCTATAAAGACTGGCATGAGATGTTACCGTTTGCTCTGCATGGATACCGTACGACGGCACGTACGTCGACAGGGGCAACCCCATTTTCTTTGGTATATGGCATGGAAGCTGTCCTGCCCATGGAAGTTCAGATTCCTTCTTTAAGGATTATGAAGGACACTGGTTTGAATGAAGACGATTGGATTCAGACCCGACTTAATCAACTCAATTTGATCGACGAGAAGCGACTCACTGCTGTTTGCCACGGTCAGACGTACCAAAAACGGATGATCAAGGCTTTCAATAAAAAAGTCAGGCGTCAAGTATATCAAGTCGGAGATCTAGTAATCAAGCGGACTATCTTGCCGCAAAGTGATCCCAGGGGCAAATGGACTCCTACTTACGAAGGACCGTTTGTGATCAAGAGCATATTTTCTGGTGGTGCAATGATTCTGACCACCATGGACGATGACGATTTGCCGCACCCTCCGAACGCAGACATAGTCAAAAGATAATACGCATAAAACAACCCGACAAGAAGAAAACCCGAAAGGGCGACTTGGGCAAAAATGGGCATCCCGGTGAACCGAAAACCCGAAAGGGCGGTTCAGGCAAAAATTAGGGATAAAACAAAAAAATCTGTACACCCGGCAAGTTGAAAACCCGAAAGGGCGGCTTGGGCAAAAAAGGGTTTCCCGGTGGATCGAAAACCCGAAAGGGCGATTCAGGCAAAAGTTAGGGAATTAAAGCGTATGACTATGTCTCGTCGGATCACTTTAAGGACAATATCTTCATCAACCAGCTCCAAGTTTCTGATCAATCCAGTCATCAGCGAACGAAGCATTGAAAGGACAGATATTCAGAGTTGTGAAGGCTATAGCAGAATGGAATCCCATAGAATTGTTACACATAGCCAACTTTCTTTTGTATAAAATTTTCAATTTTTACGACAACATCCTCTTATTAGGATGCCTGTCTCCTTTGTACAAAGATACTCATAGAAAGTTAATACAGATACTTTTCCAAATACAGAAATTTTCTTTGTCTTCCTTTTTTCTCTTTTTGCACTTATGTTTTATTTGAGAAACGTCCAATGTTTTGTTAAATAGGCATATGCATTTGAACATAATCATTTTCCTTACAAATCAAGAAAGATGGTTGCTGATAGGTTGAAGGTACAAGTAGATGTCTTGATGCCCTTTCAGAAGGAATCCCTAGCAGAATTAAACTCTGAATTCCTCAACAAAGTCAAAATCCAGGACTTAATTCCCCAAACAGATTTAAACTTCAGGATCCTCAACAGAACAAAAACTTTCTCAAAACTGATTTCCCCAGCCAGAGAGCCTTCCAGAACTTAATTCCCCTAAGAGTTAAGTTTCAGTATCCCCAGTGGAGCCTTAAAAATCTGAAAATCCTATCCCCAGTTGAAGTCAAAACTACCAATCCCCAGTGGAGCTAAAACTTCCAACTATCAATCCCCAGCGGAACCAGACTAGTGAACCTTCTCCCCACAGAGATGCTTCCCACCAGACTGAAGATTCTCAGTCTTACGTCCCCAGCATGAGCCTACCAGGTTCTGGACCCCCCAGTAGAGATCATCAGAATTCTCTTGCCCCGCAAGTCACTAAGGAGTTCCAATCCCCAGCAGTGGTCCTAAGATCCCTCAACAATTGAAGATCTTGTTCCCCAAGCAGTCAGTAGTCAACAAGGATGTCTCATCCTCAGCAATAAAAAATTCTTGCAATCCTCTGCAGCAGCAAGGATTCGCTTTCCCTGGCAGCAGTCAAGATTCTATTATCTCCGGCTATCCAGGATTCATCTATCCTCAGCAAGATATCTCATCAGCTTACATGCGCATTCATTATATTCATATCATAAACATTGATACAACGTATATTGCATCATACATTTCATGCATCATAACTTTGTGTTTAGATAACCTTTTGTCCCTTTCAGGATAAGAATAAAAGGCTATCAATAACAATTATTTAGATGCAATTCTACACGGACTCATCATCAGGCAACCCTACACTGGTTCCTTCTCCACTTCAAGACTTCTGAAAACAGTTTACGGGTTCTCCAGACATGGATGTTAACCTATCGCTTGTTCAGATTCTTCAACTTCTGAAAACAGTTTACGGATTCTCCAAACACGAATGTTAATCTATCGCTTGTTCAAACTCAATTTTTGAAAACAGTTTACAGACGCTTTTCAACATGGATGTTGCTCTATTGCTTATTCAACTTCAAGACTTCTGAAAACAGTTTACGGGTTCTCCAGACACGGATGTTAACCTATCGCTTGTTCAGATTCTTCAACTTCTGAAAACAGTTTACGGATTCTCCAAACACGGATGTTAATCTATCGCTTGTTCAGACTCAACTTCTGAAAACAGTTTACGGATTCTCCAAACACGGATGTTAATCTATCGCTTGTTCAAACTCAATTTTTGAAAACAGTTTACGGACGCTTCCCAACATGGATGTTGCTCTATTGCTTATTCAACTTCAAGACTTCTGAAAATAGTTTACGGGTTCTCCAGACACGGATGTTAACCTATCGCTTGTTCAGATTCTTCAACTCCTGAAAACAGTTTACGGATTCTCCAAACACGGATGTTAATCTATCGCTTGTTCAGACTCAACTTCTGAAAACAGTTTACGGATTCTCTAAACACGGATGTTAATCTATCGCTTGTTCAGACTCAATTTTTGAAAACAGTTTACGGACGCTTCCCAACATGGATGCTGCTCTATTGCTTATTCAACTTCAAGACTTCTGAAAACAGTTTACGGGTTCTCCAGACACGGATGTTAATCTATCGCTTGTTCAGATTCTTCAACTTATGAAAATAGTTTACGGGTTCTCCAGACACGGATGTTAACCTATCGCTTGTTCAGATCCAAGACTTCTGAAAATAGTTTACGGATTCTCCAAACATGGATGTCGATTTATTGCTTGTTCAGACCCCCCCCCCCCCAGTTCAGAGATATTCCAAAACATGGACACCTTTCTGATACTCATTCCAGATGGCATCTTTAAGCCCATCCCTTGACAAGATCTTGGTCATATCTCCATATGGCATCTTTAAGCCCATCTCCAAATGGCATCTTTAAGCCCATTCCCGCATCCATGTTTCGACGAGTGCAAATTTAAGGGCACTCTAGTGTCCAATCTCCTTTTACCTTCGAGACGCGAAAGGCAAACCTGCTAATCTAACTCTTCAGGTTCAAGCAGATTGAACAGGGGCAACTGTTGTACCCCAAAATTTTCCCTCTCATTTCATCAACATTTTCTCACCACAAGACCCTTGGAGCTCAAGATCAAGTTAGGGTTTGCTCTGCTCAAGACTCCTCCTTGCAGTGTTGACCCAAATTAGGGTTTGAGTTTGCACAAAGATGTTTTGACCTAAAGTGCCCAAAGTGGCTTTCATGCTTCATGTTGGACTTACAAGTTTATCCATACCAAAGTTTCAAGCCTTGATTCCAATCTTTGCCCAGTCAATTGGACAGTTGACCTAGAAATCAGCTGTATTGGGGAAAAAGTCAATTGTGGCCAATTGACAGTCAAACCTCATGAAATTTGACCCACATCAACATAATGAACTCATATGAATCATTTGGTCAAGTTTAGGTCACAATTCCACAAGAAATTTGATCAGATCACCAAAAGTGCAAAATGGTCATTTTTAGGGTTTCGACTGCACAAAGGCAATTTTTGACTGTTTGACCTAACCAATGGCAAACCAAGCTCACATATGGACTCAAGAAATCAATGGAATTGTCTTGACACATTCAACAAGTTCAAAAGATCTCAAATGCACAGGATTGACAGATGAATTTTCCAGTCAGCTGATCAAAATTTGACTGTATACTGAAAAGTCAAACTTTGACTTTTTGGTCAAAATCAAGTGCCAAGATTCATTTTTCATCAAGAGATGTCAAATTATGAAACTTGTTCATCAAGAAACCCAAAATTGCAAATTAGGGTTTAAAATGAAGAAATTTCATAACTTAGAAATTTTCTAAGTTAAGAAATATCCTTATTTTTTCCTAACTTTGTCCCATTTTTCACCAAGATGCAAATGGATTAAAACAAAACTCAAAACATGAAAGTTGTAGTCCATTACTAAATCTACAACTTTGAATCACAAAGTTTTCTCAAAGGAAGCTTGTAGCTCAAGTTATGATTTTTGGAACAAGGGTGCAAAACATTTTTAACTTAGAAACTTTTTGACCTATTCTAGGCAGGATTTTTGTCCAAATTCTTGGCCATTTTTCATATGCTTCCACTTGGAGTTTCTATTTTCATTGCAAATATGGATTGTAGTACACATTCCAAGCTTTCCAAATTGTCCAAGAAATTCTCAAACACCCTTGTGGTTAGGGAGAATCGAATTTGCAAAGTTGGGCAAAATCCACTTTTGTTCTTGGCCAAGGCTTGTTCATAACATTGGCATTTTTCAAATCAGCTTGTACAAGCTAGCTTGCAGGCCTCAAAACCAGTCTCACACACCATAATTAAATGCCTAACCATTGTGCTAAGGTGTTATTTTGTTCATTTGGTCTTTACATGCAAGATTAATCCTTAATTGGAAAAAGCATATTTGCCATTTTGATAAAGTAATGCTTTATGTCAAATAACAAATCCAAGAGGCATGGGCCAGATCTTTGAGGCTAGCATTTGTACACAAATCACTCTGATCAAGAATAAGAGGTGCAACATAGATAGAGAGGATATACAGGCCTGCATAAGGACTTGAGTTTACTTACTTCGAAAACAAGCAAGATTGCAAAACAACTCCAATCTCTCATTCCTGTAACAACCAGCCAAAGCAAACTTTGCAAACATCTTTCACACACCCTAATTGACCTAAAGCACGACTGAACCACATCCCAAACCTCCTCATTCACAAAAACACCCTCTTGCTGCAGAAACAGAGCAAGTTCTGCAACTTGACTTTCACAAACATTTCCACTCGTGCACTTTGGCCAAAAAGAGTTCAAACATGCTCCATATCATCCACTGAAGCTATCCCAAGCATTGAGCTCAAGCTGTAACATCCTTAACATCGTTTGCCATTTTTGCTTTCAACCTGTGCAGGTGGACTTCCATAGCACGATACAGGCAGTTTCAGAGCAAGCCAAGCATAGGAGAAACATCCTTGGACTTCAGGCAAGTTGTACCAAAGCTCAAACTCCATTGAAGATACCTCCATTGTTGTACACGACTCAAGTTGAAACAGGTAAAAACATGAACTTTTATCTCTCAATATAGGAAGAGTTAGGCTTAGGTTTGTGAATGAAACATGTTCTCCTCAAAGCCCTGAAGCCATCCATATATTCACTTTTCATTTATATTGAGTATGCTGTAAGAATTTTGGCCATGAACATTGAAGAAAAATTAGGTCAGAAATTGGGGATGAAGAAATTCTCCCTTGTTTCTTAGAGTTAGGTCAAGTTTTTTATATGTATGAATTCGTCTCTTGATGCTCTACATTGTTTGTGTTATGAGTTTTTGTTAAAAGTCAAAGAATCGGGAGTTTGAATGAAGCATGAAAAACACGCGTTTTGGTTGTTCAAACATTTCTGGAGGTTGAAGAAGGTAGACTTGGGCTAGGCCTGAGTTGTTCTTGCTGCTTGCACCCTCTTTGTCCATTTACACCCCCCTGGCCCATTGTGTGACATTTTGATCATTTTTGGTTTTTTCTTTTTGATTCTGACTTATTATTTTTTGCTCAAATGTAAAAAATGTCAAAAATATTTTTCCATACATTTTTGCATTTATTTGGCATTTATTTGGTTTTATTTAGCATATGTATATAAATAAATATAATACTTTTTATTTAAAACATTAAAAATAATACAAAAATATATTTTTTAGTTATTATTTTTTGTTTACATTTTGAAAACATTTTCTAAAAATATACATTTTTGTAAATAATTAATATTTTATTTTGGTATATATATTTAGTATATTTAATATATAATATAAATACTTGTATATTTTATTAGATATTTAGGACAAAAATATAGAAATAATACATTTTTATTTTTATTAATATATGACACTAAAAAAATTTTTTTTTTACAATATACTTCTTTTTTTTGTATAAATTAATATATAATGTTGCATATAATTGATAAATAAATATTATTTATTTAGAAAACTAGGGTTTTACCCTAAACCATAAAAATATTCAAAATTTGACTTTTTTATTTTTGTTTATATTTTACATTGAAAAACACTTTCTCATACATAAAAAATCCTTTTTGTGCATAATAAATTTTGCATATTTATTGTATTTATCTTAATATTGTACAATTTGATATTTGTATATTCAATATGGATTTAATAGTTTTAGATTTAATTTCTTGCTAAATATCCCCCCATTCAAACATTTGTACCCCCATCCCCATAATTATGTTGTAATAATTTAAGACTTTAAATTTCCGCATTTAAAAGCTTTCAAATTATGTCATGATAGACCTAGGGTTTGTATGCAAAATCAAATAACAAATAGTTTGACCTAATTCAAAGACAAAAATGCATGAAAATGGATAACACCAAGCACACTTGCACCCCTAGGGTTACTCCACTCGTTGCCTTCCAAAATGGGCCATGTTGCATGTTGAGTATCTTTGGCAAAACAAAAACAAATCAAATGATCATAGTCCCTCGATGACGCTTTCTCAAGTTGCCTAAAAATGATCAAGTCCCTCAAAGAGAGAATTACCAAAGACACTTGGAACTATTGCATTCATGGTCTAAATGATGACCCGCGCCCGTCCCGTTAACATCCTAACACAAGATTGTACACCAAATACAATGGTGGAACAATACTGTTAAAAGGGTTAAAACATAGGAAAGATCTTTGAGAAATTTAGGGTAGATAGCTCTTGGTTACTTGACCAACTTGCAAAACAAATCCTTGCCATTTTTCAAAACACACTCCACAACACAATTCCAAAACAACTTTCAAAACCTTGAAACATCTTTTCAAAAAGTCAAACACCTTTTGTAAAACATTCGAGTAAAGAATTGTTACAAGGGTTGCCTAGACAAGGCATCTTTTTCAAAACATTTTCAAAACCATACACACAAAGCACCATTTCAAAAAATTGAAAGCACCATTTAAAACAATTGAAAATGCAAGGCAAGTGATCTAAGCAAGTGACTAAGAGCCCATGGATAACCATGGATAGAAAGGGTGCTAATACCTTCCCTTTCTATAATCTACTCCCCGAGCCCAAGAAAACATCTCAAAGGTTTTTCTTGTGATTTTTAACCTTTCCTTAGGATAAAATAAAAAGTCGGTGGCGACTCTTGCTAAACCGAAACATTTGCGAAATCAAACGCAAAACCTCAAGTCAGTTCTCCCACTGTATCACAGAACTGGCGACTCTGCTGGGGATAGGATTAAAAGTGGAGTAACCTTAGGGCTTAGATCACCCTTTTGCATGACTAATTGTTTGTTTTGATTGCGTTACATTTTGGTTCTCTTGTTTGGGCTTGAAATCCTACACCCAGATTTGGGAAAACATTCATAGATAGCAATACATTGTGGAAACTGTGTAGGGTATACCGACACGGTTGAAGCAATAGCTATATTAGTGCGACATATTTGTGAGTACCGGTAACCCTTGAGTTCAATCAAGGAGTGTACGGGGCCGCTGAGTGATGTCACTAAGCACTAATGACCTAGAACCTTACTTGACCATCTTGGCCTTTTATTAGGGGTAGTGAGATGACCGGCTTTGGTGCAGTCTGAAGTTGGTAGATACTCGATACTACACTCATTGAGGGTTGTTTTCTTGGAATATTTTGGTCGCTAGTTAAGTGGCTAAACCAAAACAATGAACATAGAAAACAATCCAATGATATTGAGCTCCTTAGAACCCGGTTACTATTTATAGGACAGGTTTTTAAGCCAACTTCACTCAAGAGGGTACTTACCTATGAAACCTCATGCAAGCCTGAAACTAGGGTTTTGTGTGACTTGCTTGTACATATGTTTGTGCATACATCATGAACATTATAAAGCATCATATGCATCCACTAACCATTTCAAGGGTTTGGATCTTCATCTTTGTTCTTGTTTTGTAGGTCATGGAAATTCTTCGCAGGAAAACTATCCAAGTCAACCTTGTGAGAATCCCTCCTCAACTCAAGGAGCTTACATCCAGAATTCCAGAAAGCTCTCTCTTCAGTGAAAGACATGGTAGACTGCTCAGCCTAGTCAACACCAACATTGAAGAAGACATGGTGAAAGTGTTGTTCCAATTCTTTGACCCCCTTCACCACTGTTTCACATTTCCCGACTATCAATTGGTGCCTACTTTGGAGGAATTTTCTCAACTCCTGAGAATTCCTATTCTTAATCAACTACCTTTCAAGGGTACGGAAAAAGAACCAAAGCCTGAAGATGTTGCTCAAGTAATACACTTGCAACCATCTGACATCAAGGGGCATTGGGAAACTAGAAGTGGTGTCAAAGGCTTCTTGGCAAAATTCTTGTTTGAGAAGGCACAAGAGTGTTGGAATTCCTTGGATCTACAAGCCTTTGAAGAGATTGTGGCACTCCTCATTTATGGGTTGGTTTTGTTCCCCAATGCTGACCAACTTATATATGTAAATGCTGTCAAGATTTTCCTGTCCAGGAATCCCATACCTACATTGCTTGGGGACATCCTCCACTCATTTTACACACGAACAATGAGAAAGAGAGGTGTTCTCATGTGCTGTACTCCTCTCCTTGCTAGGTGGTTTATTTCTCACCTTCCACAATCTGTTTTGAAGAATGAGCAAGGCTTAAGGTGGTCACAACAATTGATGACCCTCACACATTCTGATGTACATTGGTGTTCTCGGTCTAGAGAAAATGTCATCATCGTCGATCATTGTGGTGAGTTCCCTAATGTTCCCTTACTTGGCATTATATGGGGCATTACCTACAACCCTTGTCTAGCTTTGAGACAATTTGGATATGCACGGAGGGATGGCCCTCATGACATGCTGATTCCTGACCTAGTTTTTGACTTCGACAACGATGCGCAAGGACTTCGCCAAAGATTCATCAGAGCTTGGAGGATGCCTAACAAGGTAGATAGCAAGACACTGGGGCACAAGAACTCCATCCCTCTTGAGCCTTATCTCAAGTGGGTAAGAACCCGAGCCCAGAGTCTTATGATGCCTTACCCTCATATTCTCCCTTTGATTAAAGAGCCTGTTAAGGAAGGAGAGGTTCCTTACACCATCCTACATCCTGACATGCCAACATCATGGGAGGAGATGCAAAAGAGTTGGATCCAACTCAAGGAAGAAAGGGATACTTTTGAAGCCAGCTTCTACGCCAGCGAGAAGAAGGTTTTGGAGCTTACCCGCCGACTCCACGAGGAGGAGACCCTTAACACTTACATCGCACCAAAGAGGATGCGCAATGTTTTTTTGCCTTAAGATGTTTTTGTAATATTTGGCCCATGGGGCATTTATGTACTGACAAAATTTCTTCTTATTAATATGACGCGTGTTCTTTTTGTTTGCAACAATTTTGACTTTTTAAATCCTTGAATGCATTGCATGAATAAGCATACCATTCATCATATGCATAAGCAGGTCTTCATACCAGGTTTCCTTATCTTTCTACTGTTTATTTCAGTAAGATGGATCTTGAACAGACGGTCAAAGATCTGCAGTCACAAAACTCACAGTTTCAACAACTCCTAATGACCTTGGCAAAGGGTCAGGAGGATCTAAAAGAACTGTTGGGGAATAAGAAGCAAGAAAAATAAAAAAAGAAGAAGAAAAGAGTTGGGGTAGCTACACTGCGAAGAAGATTTGAGAATGAAGCTAGGAGAGTTCTTGAATTCCCCTCCACATCTGATGAGGGGACCGGTAAAGGAAAAGGGGCTGCATTACCTTCTGAGTCCGAGGCTGAAGAGGAAGAAGTTGAGGAAGATGAAGACTACTCAGAGCAGTAATACCCGCCAGCGGACGACAAATACAAAAACCTGGAGGATAGAATGGCAGCTATGGAGCTGCAAAGGGTTCCTGGGTTAGATTTTGAAGAATTGGGATTGATTGCTGGAATTGTGATCCCTCCAAAGTTTAAGGTGCCAATTTTTGCAAAATATGACGAGCTGTCTTGCCCGAAAATGCACCTAAAGTCATATGTCAGAAAAATTCAACCTCATTCATCCGACAGAAATCTTTGGGTACACTTCTTTCAGGACAGTCTGTCTGGTACACAGCTAGACTGGTTTTACCAGCTTGAGAGTTCAGAAGTGCATAATTGGGAAGACTTGGTAGCTGCCTTTTTATCGCCAGTATCAATATAACGTTGACTTGGCACCAACCCGTACTCAGCTACAAAGTATGGGGATGGCCTCAAATGAGGGTTTCAAAGAATACGCCCAGAAATGGCGCGACTTGGCCGGAAGAGTGCAGCCACCTCTTTCAGATAGGGAACTAGTTGATATGTTCTTGGGGATCCTATCTGGCCCGTTCTTCAACCATTTGATCGGGAGCTCTTCCGCATGGTTTACTGAATTGATTCTGACTGGCGAATGGGTGGAAGCTGGTATTAAGAGTGGGAAGATTCAAAGGGACGCCTCTGCCTCCACAACTGTTAAGAAATCATTTCCGGCCAAGAAGGAAGCAGTTGTTATATACTCTCAGAAAAGATTGGGAAGAACGGAGCGCCGACCGACTGTAGGGGCCGTGATAATTCAAAATTCGTCAAATGATCAGCCTCGTAACAATCAGTCCAGATCTAACCAGCAACGGGTAGAACGGCCACAACGGCAGTTCACCCGCATCAACATGACGCCTGCACAAGTTCTTCCCCATTTTTTGAAGCTAAATCTCGCCACTATCAAAGAGGCACCAAAAAATGTGAATACAACTTCCCCGCATTATCATCCCAATGCTAAATGTGCCTATCATTCTGACAGCGTCGGGCACGACACCAATGATTGCTGGGCGCTTAAGCATAAAATTAAAGACTTAATAGATGCAAAAGAGGTTGAGTTCGATGCTCCAGAGAAGCCGAATGTAATATCCGCTCCAATGCCGAAGCATGGTCGCAATGTCCATGCTATTGAAGAAGATCTGTATGTTGCTACTGTTGATGATCTGGTAACTCCACTACTAACAATCAAGTTGAATCTGTTAAAGGCTGGGATTTTCCCAGGATGTAAAGAAGACTGCTACTGTTGTTCCTCCCTACCAATCGACTATCCATTGCTGAAGATAGGCATCCAAGGCCTAATGGACAGCCAACAAATTCTTTTTGAAAAGATTCCTGCTACTCCAACCCCTATCAAAGATGTTTCAATAATCACCATTTCCACCAATCTTTCCAAGGTCCCTAAAAAGCCTGTTAAGATTACATCAGTTCCTAAGATTGTACCTCTGAAAATAACCATGCCTGGGCCTGTCCCCTACAAATATGACAGATCAATACCATGGAATTATGGTGGAGAAATCTACTACCATGGTGTTAAACAAGTTGAGATAACTGAAGAGAGCTCTGACGAAGAAGATGCCGACATTGGAAACATTGCCGGTACGAGCAAGATTACCCAAAGTGGGAGAATTTTCTCTCTAGAGATTGCCCCTCCAAAGGCAATCTCTGGACCCTCAGCTGCTGCCAAGGTTACTCCTGCACCGATAAAACTTTCTGCAAGAACTCCGTTAAATGAAGAAGTTGATACTCCTGTGGTTGTCCCTCCTACTTCTACTGATAAGGGGAAAGGGATCCAAGATGAGCTCTTCAGGACGAGGGCTCAGCCATTGGTCATCCCCGAAACCTCTAAGAAAGAAATGGAGGAGATTCTGAAAATAATTAAGAAGAGTGATTATGACATGGTGGAGCAACTGGGGCAAACCCCCTCGAAGATCTCCATGTTAGCTTTGCGGCTTTGTTCGGAGGCTCATGCCAAGGTCTTGATAAGGTTTTTGAAGACAGCCCATGTGCCCCAGGAAACCTCAGCCGATCAATTTCAGGATTGTGTAGCCAGCCTTACCGCCGATAACGGCCTAGGTTTCTCTGATGCTGACCTGACTCCAAAAGGAAGAAAGCACAATGACACATTGCACGTGTCAGTTGAATGCCGAGGAACTACTCTTGCCCATGTCTTGGTCGACACTGGTTCTTCTCTAAATGTGCTGCCTAAGAAAGCTCTCGATCGGTTGGATTGTGAAGGCTTGGAGCTGAAACTAAGTAATATCATTGTCAGGGCCTTTGACGGGTCTAAAAGAATGGTGCATGGGGAGGTCGACATTCCCATCAAGGTGGGCACTGAAGTATTCCACTCAACTTTCTATGTGATGGACATCCGTCCGTCATACTCTTGCTTGCTAGGGAGACCATGGATACATAATGCTGGCGCAGTCACTTCCTCCCTACATCAGATGCTGAAATACCCTGTCAAAGGAAAGATCATAACTGTACACAGTGAGGAGGAATATATGATCAGTCACCTAAACTCCTTTCGGTATGTAGAGGTGGAGGGAGAATTCATTGAAACACCGTTCCAACACTTCGAGGAAATTGCTCCCAAAGTTTCAGTAGCAAAGGCAGTAGCCGAGGTACCCAAGCAGGTGGCCAGGATGGCATCTCTGAAAGACGCACATGATGCAATAAAGGAGGGAAAGAGCTCAACATGGGGTCAGTTGCCTGACTTTCCCCACAAGACAGACAAGTTTGGGTTGGGATTCACCGCTGCGGGGCAAAAAGCTATGCATCGCTCAAAAATCGAAAGGACACCCATCAAGATTTCTCCTCATGGGATCAATGCTTTGGAAGACGAAGATGAAGAGGGTAACATTGAAGACTGGATCTTCCCAACCATCGGAGGGGGACTGCACAACTGGGAGGCGAAAGACTTCGTCCCCATTACTTTCATTAATCAGTAACTTATCTTTCGAACATTTCCTGTTGGTCTGTAATAATTACTTTTAAACAATCTGCACACTACTTTTTCACCTCATGCCTTGCCCGGGGCATGTAGGTCCATTTGTAAGGGTTTTGATTCTCTTCATATTCATATGCCATGTTTAATGAATCATTGGACGTTTTTCATTGATAAACTGCTGTGTTCATTTTCTTTCCTTTTTCATTTTTGTTTGTTTAAGGATGGATATCCCTTACACACACCCACACTCACAAATGCAGGTACCCATCCACTCTGGATTCTATGGGTGACTATTCTGCTGTATCCTTCAATAACTCTGAAGATTTGGTCAACCAGGCTGAATACGAAGATGACGAAGATTGTGAAGTACCAGGGGAGCTAGCCAAACTTCTACAACAAGAAGAAAGGGCCATCTTGCCTCATGAAGAGTTGTTGGAAACTGTCAACTTAGGAACAAAGGAGAACAGGAAAGAAGTACAAGTGGGTGCCAATCTGGAACCAAGTGTTAAGGAGCGCTTAATACAGCTGTTGAATGAATATGTTGAAATCTCCGCCTGGTCTTATGAAGACATGCCGGGTTTAGACACAAATATAGTGGTTCACCGTCTCCCTACAAGAGAGGATTGTCCACCAATCAAGAAAAAAGTCCGCCGAATGAGGCCCGACATGTCTGAGAAGATTAAAGCTGAAGTAATGAAACAATTCAACGCTGGCTTTCTGGCTGTTACATCCTATCCACAATGGGTTGCTAACATCATGCTAGTACCTAAAAAAGACGGCAAGGTCAGAATGTGTGTGGACTACCGGGATTTGAACAGGGCTAGCCCTAAAGATGATTTTCCGCTACCGCATATCGACATTTTGATTGACAACACAGCTCAGCACAAGGTGTTTTCCTTCATGGACGGATTATCGGGCTACAACCAGATCAAAATGGCCCCCGAGGACATGGAGAAAACAACCTTTGTTACACAATGGGGTACTTTCTGTTACAAGGTGATGCCGTTCGGACTGAAGAACGCAGGGGCAACTTATCAGCGCGCCATGGTAGCTTTGTTTCATGATATGATACATCATGAGATCGAAGTTTACGTAGACGACATGATAGCTAGATCACAAACAGAGGAGGAACACCTTGAACATCTGCAAAAGCTGTTTTCCAGGTTGAAGGAGTACAAACTCAGGCTGAATCCAAGTAAGTGCACTTTTGGAGTTAGGTCTGGTAAACTTCTAGGATTTATTGTCAGCAACAAAGGCATTGAGGTCGATCCAGCAAAAGTAAAGGCTATACAAGAAATGCCTGTCCCCCGTACTGAAAAGGAGGTTAGAGGGTTCTTGGGGCGCTTGAACTATATTGCCAGATTCATCTCTCATCTGACGTCTACCTGTGAGCCAATTTTCAAACTATTGAAGAAAGATCAGGTAGGAGAATGGAACGACGATTGCCAAGCTGCTTTTGATAAGATCAAGGAGTATTTGCTAGAACCTCCTATTCTGATGCCACCCGTCGAAGGAAGGCCGCTGATCATGTATCTGACCGTTTTGGACAACTCAATGGGGTGCGTACTGGGCCAGCATGACGAGTTTGGTCGAAAAGAGCATGCCATTTATTACCTTAGCAAAAAGTTTAACGACTGTGAGACTCACTACTCACTGCTCGAGAAAACTTGCTGCGCTTTGGTATGGGTTGCTCGCCGACTAAGGCAGTATATGTTGACTCATACCACTCTGTTGATTTCCAAAATGGATCCTATCAAGTATATCTTCGAGAAACCTGCTTTATCTGGAAGAATCTCTAGATGGAAAATGATCCTGACCGAGTATGACATCCAGTACACCACCCAAAAAGCTATAAAAGGGAGTGTACTAGCTGACCATCTAGCGCATCAAGCTATCGAAGATTATGAATCCATGAGATTCGACTTCCCGGACAAGGACATCATGACTTTGGACAACATTGAAAGTAACGGACCATATGACGGACCTGAAAATGGATCCCGATGGACCCTGTACTTTGATGGTGCTTCAAATGCACTTGGAAACGGTATCAGTGCGGTACTCATTTCCCCGGAAGGTTGCCACATACCTTTCACGGCCCGACTTTGCTTCAGTTGTACCAACAACATGGCTGAATATGAAGCTTGCATTTTTGGTCTCAAGGTTGCTATAGACCTGGGGATCAAATCTTTGATCGTATTTGGGGACTTGGCTTTGGTTATCAGTCAAATCAAAGGAGAGTGGGACACCAAACATCCTAATCTTATCCCATACAAAGAACATGTCTTGACATTGTTGCCTCATTTCGAGCAAATCACCTTCGAGCATTTCCCGCGAGAAGAGAATCAGCTAGCAGATGCTCTGGCCACAATGTCTTCCATGTTTAAACTCAACTGGGATAACGAGGCTCCCCAAATCACCATCGAGCGAATGGATGAACCTGCACATTGTCATGAGATTAATACCGAAGAAGTAGTGGAACAACCCTGGTTTCACGAAATCAAAAGGTATCTCCAGACTAGAGAATATCCCGAAGGAGCTTCCGTAAATGACAAGAAATTCCTAAGGAGATTTGCTGCCAAGTTCTTTCTAAGCAACGACATCCTCTATAAACGCAACCATGATTGTGTTTTACTCCGATGTGTAGACAAAGCTGAAGCAGAGTTAATCATGACTGAGATACACAGCGGTACATTTGGCACCCACTTGAGCGGACATACGATGGCTAAGAAGATTCTAAGGGCAGGCTATTACTGGTCTACCATGGAAGCTGATTGCCATCAACATTCCCTTACTTGCCACAAATGTCAAGTCTACGCTGACAAGATTCATATTCCTCCTGTTCCTCTCAACATTCTGATAGCTCCTTGGCCGTTTGCAATGTGGGGCATTGACATGATTGGAGAGATCAAGCCCACAGCGTCCAATGGACATCGCTTCATCCTGGTCGCCATTGACTATTTTACCAAATGGGTCGAAGCAGCTTCCTTCGCTTCTGTTACAAAGAATGTGGTTGCCCGCTTCATCAAGAAGAACCTCAATGCCGGTATGGTGTCCCCGACAGGATCATCACAGACAACGGTACAAATCTGAATAATACTATGATCACCGCTCTATGCAAACAGTTCAAGATTTATCATCACAATTCATCTCCCTATCGGCCGAAGATGAACGGTGATGTTGAAGCTGTGAACAAAAACATCAAGAAGATCATTCAGAAAATGACAGTGACCTATAAAGACTGGCATGAGATGTTACCGTTTGCTCTGCATGGATACCGTACGACGGCACGTACGTCGACAGGGGCAACCCCATTTTCTTTGGTATATGGCATGGAAGTTGTCCTGCCCATGGAAGTTCAGATTCCTTCTTTAAGGATTATGAAGGACACTGGTTTGAATGAAGACGATTGGATTCAGACCCGACTTAATCAACTCAATTTGATCGACGAGAAGCGACTCACTGCTGTTTGCCACGGTCAGACGTACCAAAAACGGATGATCAAGGCTTTCAATAAAAAAGTCAGGCGTCAAGTATATCAAGTCGGAGATCTAGTAATCAAGCGGACTATCTTGCCGCAAAGTGATCCCAGGGGCAAATGGACTCCTACTTACGAAGGACCGTTTATGATCAAGAGCATATTTTCTGGTGGTGCAATGATTCTGACCACCATGGACGATGACGATTTGCCGCACCCTGCGAACGCAGACATAGTCAAAAGATAATACGCATAAAACAACCCGACAAGTTGAAAACCCGAAAGGGCGACTTGGGCAAAAATGGGCATCCCGGTGAACCGAAAACCCGAAAGGGCGGTTCAGGCAAAAATTAGGGATAAAACAAAAAAATCTGTACACCCGGCAAGTTGAAAACCCGAAAGGGCGGCTTGGGCAAAAAAGGGTTTCCCGGTGGATCGAAAACCCGAAAGGGCGATTCAGGCAAAAGTTAGGGAATTAAAGCGTATGACTATGTCTCGTCGGATCACTTTAAGGACAATATCTTCATCAACCAGCTCCAAGTTTCTGATCAATCCAGTCATCAGCGAACGAAGCATTGAATGGACAGATATTCAGAGTTGTGAAGGCTATAGCAGAATGGAATCCCATAGAATTGTTACACATAGCCAACTTTCTTTTGTATAAAATTTTCAATTTTTACGACAACATCCTCTTATTAGGATGCCTGTCTCCTTTGTACAAAGATACTCATAGAAAGTTAATACAGATACTTTTCCAAATACAGAAATTTTCTTTGTCTTCCCTTTTTCTCTTTTTGCACTTATGTTTTATTTGAGAAACGTCCAATGTTTTGTTAAATAGGCATATGCATTTGAACATAATCATTTTCCTTACAAATCAAGAAAGATGGTTGCTGATAGGTTGAAGGTACAAGTAGATGTCTTGATGCCCTTTCAGAAGGAATCCCTAGCAGAATTAAACTCTGAATTCCTCAACAAAGTCAAAATCCAGGACTTAATTCCCCAAACAGATTTAAACTTCAGGATCCTCAGCAGAACAAAAACTTTCTCAAAACTGATTTCCCCAGCCAGAGAGCCTTCCAGAACTTAATTCCCCTAAGAGTTAAGTTTCAGTATCCCCAGTGGAGCCTTAAAAATCTGAAAATCCTATCCCCAGTTGAAGTCAAAACTACCAATCCCCAGTGGAGCTAAAACTTCCAACTATCAATCCCCAGCGGAACCATACTAGTGAACCTTCTCCCCACAGAGATGCTTCCCACCAGACTGAAGATTCTCAGTCTTACGTCCCCAGCATGAGCCTACCAGGTTCTGGACCCCCCAGTAGAGATCATCAGAATTCTCTTGCCCCGCAAGTCACTAAGGAGTTCCAATCCCCAGCAGTGGTCCTAAGATCCCTCAACAATTGAAGATCTTGTTCCCCAAGCAGTCAGTAGTCAACAAGGATGTCTCATCCTCAGCAATAAAAAATTCTTGCAATCCTCTGCAGCAGCAAGGATTCGCTTTCGCTGGCAGCAGTCAAGATTCTATTATCTCCGGCTATCCAGGATTCATCTATCCTCAGCAAGATATCTCATCAGCTTACATGCGCATTCATTATATTCATATCATAAACATTGATACAACGTATATTGCATCATACATTTCATGCATCATAACTTTGTGTTTAGATAACCTTTTGTCCCTTTCAGGATAAGAATAAAAGGCTATCAATAACAATTATTTAGATGCAATTCTACACGGACTCATCATCAGGCAACCCTACACTGGTTCCTTCTCCACTTCAAGACTTCTGAAAACAGTTTACGGGTTCTCCAGACATGGATGTTAACCTATCGCTTGTTCAGATTCTTCAACTTCTGAAAACAGTTTACGGATTCTCCAAACACGAATGTTAATCTATCGCTTGTTCAAACTCAATTTTTGAAAACAGTTTACAGACGCTTTTCAACATGGATGTTGCTCTATTGCTTATTCAACTTCAAGACTTCTGAAAACAGTTTACGGGTTCTCCAGACACGGATGTTAACCTATCGCTTGTTCAGATTCTTCAACTTCTGAAAACAGTTTACGGATTCTCCAAACACGGATGTTAATCTATCGCTTGTTCAGACTCAACTTCTGAAAATAGTTTACGGATTCTCCAAACACGGATGTTAATCTATCGCTTGTTCAAACTCAATTTTTGAAAACAGTTTACGGACGCTTCCCAACATGGATGTTGCTCTATTGCTTATTCAACTTCAAGACTTCTGAAAATAGTTTACAGGTTCTCCAGACACGGATGTTAACCTATCGCTTGTTCAGATTCTTCAACTCCTGAAAACAGTTTACGGATTCTCCAAACACGGATGTTAATCTATCGCTTGTTCAGACTCAACTTCTGAAAACAGTTTACGGATTCTCTAAACACGGATGTTAATCTATCGCTTGTTCAGACTCAATTTTTGAAAACAGTTTACGGACGCTTCCCAACATGGATGCTGCTCTATTGCTTATTCAACTTCAAGACTTCTGAAAACAGTTTACGGGTTCTCCAGACACGGATGTTAATCTATCGCTTGTTCAGATTCTTCAACTTATGAAAATAGTTTACGGGTTCTCCAGACACGGATGTTAACCTATCGCTTGTTCAGATCCAAGACTTCTGAAAATAGTTTACGGATTCTCCAAACATGGATGTCGATTTATTGCTTGTTCAGACCCCCCCCCCCCAGTTCAGAGATATTCCAAAACATGGACACCTTTCTGATACTCATTCCAGATGGCATCTTTAAGCCCATCCCTTGACAAGATCTTGGTCACATCTCCATATGGCATCTTTAAGCCCATCTCCAAATGGCATCTTTAAGCCCATTCCCGCATCCATGTTTCGACGAGTGCAAATTTAAGGGCACTCTAGTGTCCAATCTCCTTTTACCTTCGAGACGCGAAAGGCAAACCTGCTAATCTAACTCTTCAGGTTCAAGCAGATTGAACAGGGGCAACTGTTGTACCCCAAAATTTTCCCTCTCATTTCATCAACATTTTCTCACCACAAGACCCTTGGAGCTCAAGATCAAGTTAGGGTTTGCTCTGCTCAAGACTCCTCCTTGCAGTGTTGACCCAAATTAGGGTTTGAGTTTGCACAAAGATGTTTTGACCTAAAGTGACCAAAGTGGCTTTCATGCTTCATGTTGGACTTACAAGTTTATCCATACCAAAGTTTCAAGCCTTGATTCCAATCTTTGCCCAGTGAATTGGACAGTTGACCTAGAAATCAGCTGTATTGGGGAAAAAGTCAATTGTGGCCAATTGACAGTCAAACCTCATGAAATTTGACCCACATCAACATAATGAACTCATATGAATCATTTGGTCAAGTTTAGGTCACAATTCCACAAGAAATTTGATCAGATCACCAAAAGGGCAAAATGGTCATTTTTAGGGTTTCGACTGCACAAAGGCAATTTTTGACTGTTTGACCTAACCAATGGCAAACCAAGCTCACATATGGACTCAAGAAATCAATGGCATTGTCTTGACACATTCAACAAGTTCAAAAGATCTCAAATGCACAGGATTGACAGATGAATTTTCTAGTCAGCTGATCAAAATTTGACTGTATACTGAAAAGTCAAACTTTGACTTTTTGGTCAAAATCAAGTGCCAAGATTCATTTTTCATCAAGAGATGTCAAATTATGAAACTTGTTCATCAAGAAACCCAAAATTGCAAATTAGGGTTTAAAATGAAGAAATTTCATAACTTAGAAATTTTCTAAGTTAAGAAATATCCTTATTTTTTCCTAACTTTGTCCCATTTTTTCACCAAGATGCAAATGGATTAAAACAAAACTCAAAACATGAAAGTTGTAGTCCATTACTAAATCTACAACTTTGATTCACAAAGTTTTCTCAAAGGAAGCTTGTAGCTCAAGTTATGATTTTTGGAACAAGGGTGCAAAACATTTTTAACTTAGAAACTTTTTGACCTATTCTAGGCAGGATTTTTGTCCAAATTCTTGGCCATTTTTCATATGCTTCCACTTGGAGTTTCTATTTTCATTGCAAATATGGATTGTAGTACACATTCCAAGCTTTCCAAATTGTCCAAGAAATTCTCAAACACCCTTGTGGTTAGGGAGAATCGAATTTGCAAAGTTGGGCAAAATCCACTTTTGTTCTTGGCCAAGGCTTGTTCATAACATTGGCATTTTTCAAATCAGCTTGTACAAGCTAGCTTGCAGGCCTCAAAACCAGTCTCACACACCATAATTAAATGCCTAACCATTGTGCTAAGGTGTTATTTTGTTCATTTGGTCTTTACATGCAAGATTAATCCTTAATTGGAAAAAGCATATTTGCCATTTTGATAAAGTAATGCTTTATGTCAAATAACAAATCCAAGAGGCATGGGCCAGATCTTTGAGGCTAGCATTTGTACACAAATTACTCTGATCAAGAATAAGAGGTGCAACATAGATAGAGAGGATATACAGGCCTGCATAAGGACTTGAGTTTACTTACTTCGAAAACAAGCAAGATTGCAAAACAACTCCAATCTCTCATTCCTGTAACAACCAGCCAAAGCAAACTTTGCAAACATCTTTCACACACCCTAACTGACCTAAAGCACGACTGAACCACGTCCCAAACCTCCTCATTAACAAAAACACCCTCTTGCTGCAGAAACAGAGCAAGTTCTACAACTTGACTTTCACAAACATTTCCACTCATGCACTTTGGCTAAAAAGAGTTCAAACATGTTCCATATCGTCCACTGAAGTTATCCCAAGCATTGAACTCAAGTTGTAATATCCTTAATATCGTTTTCCATTTTTTTCTTTCAAGCTGTGCAGGTGGACTTCCATAGCACGATATAGGCAGTTTTAGAGCAAGCCAAGCATAGGAGAAGCATCCTGGGACTTCAGGCAAGTTGTACCAAAGCTCAAACTCCATTGAAGATACCTCCATTGTTGTACACGACTCAAGCTGAAACAGGTAAAAACATGAACTTCTATCTCTCAATATAGGAAGAGTTAGGCTTAGGTTTATGAATGAAACATGTTCTCCTCATAGCCCTGAAGCCATCCATATATTCACTTTTCATTTATATTGAGTATGCTGTAAGAATTTTGGCCATGAACATTGAAGAAAAATTAGGTCATAAATTGGGGATGAAGAAATTCTCCCTCGTTTCTTAGAGTTAGGTCAAGTTTTTTATATGTATGAATTCGTCTCTTGATGCTCTACATTGTTTGTGTTATGAGTTTTTGTTAAAAGTCAAAGAATCAGGAGTTTGAATGAAGCATGAAAAACGCGCGTTTTGGTTGTTCAAACATTTCTGGAGGTTGAAGAAGGTGGACTTGGGTTGGGCCTGAGTTGTTCTTGCTGCTTGCACCCTCCTTTTCCATTTACACCCCCTGGCCCATTGTGTGATATTTTGATCATTTTTGGTTTTTTCTTTTTGATTCTGACTTCTTATTTTTGCTCAAATGTAAAAAATGTCAAAAATATTTTTCCATACATTTTTGCACTTATTTGGCATTTATTTGGTTTTATTTAGCATATGTATATAAATAAATATAATAATTTTTATTTAAAACATTAAAAAATAATACAAAAATATATTTTTTTAGTTATTATTTTTTGTTTACATTTTGAAAACATTTTCTAAAAATATACATTTTTGTAAATAATTAATATTTTATTTTGGTATATATATTTAGTATATTTAATATATAATATAAATACTTGTATTTTTATTAGATATTTAGGACAAAAATATAGAAATAATACATTTTTATTTTTATTAATATATGACACTAAAAAATACTTTTTTTTACAATATACTTCTTTTTTTTTTATTTTTGTTTAAATTAATATATAATGTTGCATATAATTGATAAATAAATATTATTTATTTAGAAAACTAGGGTTTTGCCCTAAACCATAAAAATATTCAAAATTTGACTTTTTTATTTTTGTTTATATTTTACATTGAAAAATACTTTCTCATACATAAAAAATCCTTTTTGTGCATAATACATTTTGCGTATTTATTGTATTTATCTTAATATTGTACAATTTGATATTTGTATATTCAATATGGATGTAATAGTTTTAGATTTAATTTCTTGCTAAATATCCCCCCATTCAAACATTTGTACCCCCATCCCCATAATTATGTTGTAATAATTTAGGACTTTAAATTTCCGCATTTAAAAGCTTTCAAATTATGCCATGATAGACCTAGGGTTTGTATGCAAAATCAAATAACAAATAGTTTGACCTAATTCAAAGACAAAAATGCATGAAAATGGATAACACCAAGCACACTTGCACCCCTAGGGTTACTCCACTTGTTGCCTTCCAAAATGGGCCATGTTGCATGGTGAGTATCTTTGGCAAAACAAAAAAAAATCAAATGATCATAGTCCCTCGATGACGCTTTCTCAAGTTGCCTAAAAATGATCAAGTCCCTCAAAGAGAGAATTGCTAAAGACACTTGGCACTATTGCATTCATGGTCTAAACGATGACCCGCGCCTGTCCCGTTAACATCCTAACACAAGATTGTCCACCAAATACAATGGTGGAACAATACTGTTAAAAGGGTTAAAACATAGGAAAGATCTTTGAGAAATTTAGGGTAGATAGCTCTTGGTTACTTGACCAACTTGCAAAACAAATCCTTGCCATTTTTCAAAACACACTCCACAACACAATTTCAAAACAACTTTCAAAACCTTGAAACATCTTTTCAAAAAGACAAACACCTTTTGTAAAACATTCGAGTGAAGAATTGTTACAAGGGTTGCCTAGACAAGGCATCTTTTTCAAAACATTTTCAAAACCACACACACAAAGCACCATTTCAAACAATTGAAAGCACCATTTCAAACAATTGAAAATGCAAGGCAAGTGACTAAGAGCCCATGGATAACCATGGATAGAAAGGGTGCTAATACCTTCTCTTTCTATAATCTACTCCCTGAACCCAAGAAAACATCTCAAAGGTTTTTCCTGTGCTTTTTAACCTTTCCTTAGGATAAAATAAAAAGTCGGTGGCGACTCTTGCTAAACCGAAACATTTGCGAAAACAAACGCAAAACCTCAAGTCAGTTCTCCCACCGTATCACACCATCATTAGGACAACGAAAAAAGAGGTTTTTGCAAGTATCACTATTATCTTGGTCACACAACCTCTCAATGTTTTCTTTTCACGGATCTTGTGCAGAAATCACTACAGGAGGGAAGATTGAAGTTTGCTAGCCGAAAAATCAAAATTGATGCTGATCCCCTCCAACAAGAAGAAGCGTTGTTCTTAGACCCTGTAGATATCCATATGGTAGGAATCATTGAATTTGTGGATGCAGATATGGCGAAGGAACTGATGAGGGTCCTGACACAGGCTTGGCTGAAGTGTACCACAAGCATGAAGAAGATCTGCTAGATTTTTTGTACCGATGCAAGAACAAGGGCTCACAAGCTTGTATATGCCCTATATGTGGTGCTCTTACTGACAAAATTGCAGCTGAAAACTTTCAGAGGCTACAACTAGAGAAAACCAAAGGCAAATTCTTTAATGAAAGGTTCCATCAGAAGAAAGAGGGGACTTCAAGGAATGCTATGAGAAACTTCTAATCTAAACCAATAAGTTTCATTCCATCTTTTAGTGCCCCTAGAGGCACATGGATTAAGCCTCAAGGAAAAATGGAGACACAAAAAAGTGTTGCCACTGCTAGAGATAAAGGAAAGTCAGTTGTCTGTTATAGGCGCGAGTTTAGGTCTGAGAAAAAGAGTCGTGTCTGAGAACTACATGGGTAAGAATCCCAGGAATAGGAATCAATGGAGGCATTTCCAGCATCGAAGGCAGACCAAAAGGCAAGGTGCTGAGGAAGCTGCTGAGCAGAATGCTCCAAACAAAGCAGGTGTTGGAAAGAAATACACGGTGAAAGTTGATACAACTGTAAAGGAACGGGTAAGAGAGTTCATCAGCTGACCAAATGTCAAATGCTCTGAGGAAGTCACTGATGACTTCAAGTCAGATTCTGAGAAGAGTCTGAACATCTTAGTTAATGTGGTGTCAATCTTGTCGGCCGAATATGATTGTCTCACTGAAGTAGAAGATTTGGCAGATGCCGACACTGAGGAAATGGCTTTACATAAGCCTACATGTTATTTTGTGATGAATAATGGTTCTGTAGAGAACAAAGATGCGTTTTTTGAAAAACCAAGTATGGCTATGAAAAGCCATCTAAAACCTCTTTTAATCTGAGCTAAAGTTAAAAGGATAACTATCAACAAAGTGTTGATAGATTGTCGTGCTACGGTAAATATTATACCACACCACCTGCTGAAGAAAATCGGAAAGTATGACACCTATATAGGATCTCACAACATGGTCTAGTCAGACTATGGAGGTAAAACTGGAGGTACCATAGGTGTAATCCAAGTAGACATAACTGTCGGCACCATTACCAGGCCGACTATATTTATGGTGATCAACGCCAAACCAAGATACAACCTTCTGGTAGGAAGAGAATGGCTATATGGCATAGGGGCTGTGCCATCTTCTATGCACCAGCGTCTGGTGATCTGGAGGGAATATGGAATAGTAGAAAATATCAAAGCAGATCAAGGGTATTTCATGGCCGATGTGAATAATGTTGGAAAAAGGCAATTTGAGAGAAAGTTAGCTAACATCTCTCCTTGCAACCCAGCTGAAGATGCCTATCCTAATTTGGATGAGGCATTTGTTTCTTTGAAGTTACATGAGACTCATGGTTTCATTTGGGATGTAGAGCCCTTGGAAGAAACATACTATAGAAGAATCTGGCCGACAAGCTGGGGAGATATCACGGATGATGATGTCTGAGCTAGAAGCTCTAAATAAGATTTTGGCATATATTGCCAAAAACAAGTTGAGTTCGGCTTTAGAAGCTGAAGAAGATATGGTTATCGAAGCCAATAAATCTCAATTACCAAGAGAGGGAATCATTTAGGCTATTGAGCCAAAACCATCAGACAAGCCAAAAATGGCTGAGGAAAGCGTCGACAAACAACATCTGGACTACATTTATAACGACGAACCACTAGGTTTCGAGAAGGATCTGATGGCGCCAGAAAAGATGCAACCACAAGAATCTTGGCGAAGATGGGGATAAAAGATCAACATATCAACGCTAATATCGACAAAGAGCTGAAATTTGAGGTAATATCTTTACTTAAAGAATTTAAAGATTGTTTTGCTTGGGACTATAATGAAATGCCTGGTTTAAGCAGGGACTTGGTAGAGTTGAGTCTGCCAATAAAAACTGGAAAAAAATCTAGTAAAGCAAACTCCTAGGAATTTCGCCCCAACCATAATGTCAAAAATTAAAGAGGAGATAGAAAGACTCCTCAAAAGCAAGTTCATAAGAACTGCAAGGTATGTCGACTGGTTAGCAAATACAGTGCACGTAATTAAAAAATGGAACGTTAAGACTATGCATTAATTTTAGAGATTTAAATGCTGCTACTCCTAAAGATGAATATGCCATGCATGTAGCAGAAATGTTAGTCGACTCTGCTGCTGGTTTTGAATATTTAAGTATGCTTGATGGTTATTCTGGGTATAACCAAATTTTTATTGCAGACGAAGATGTGCCGAAAATGGCGTTTTACTGTCCAGGAGCCTTGGGTACCTATGAATGGGTTGTCATGCCATTCGGCCTAAAGAATGCCGGAGCGACGTACCAAAGGGCAATGAATTCAATGTTTCATGATTTTATTGAAGATTTAATGTAAGTATACATTAATGACATTGTGATAAAATCGAATAGTAGGCCAACTCATATAAAACATCTTTGAAAGGCCTTTGAGATAATGAGAAAATATGGGTTAAAAATGAATCCATTAAAATGTTCTTTTTGTGTGCAAGCAGGTGACTTCCTTGGCTTTGTGGTGCATAAAAAAGGAATTGAAGTAAATCAAAGTAAAACCAAAGCCATTATGGACGTAAAGCCTCCATCGAACAAAAAGAGCTTCAATCATTGTTGGGCAAAATAAATTTCCTTAGAAGATTCATATCCAACTTAAGTGGTAAAATTAAAGCATTTTCACCATTACTTCGACTGAAGATTGAGGAGTTTGTCTGGCAGGAAGAACATCAAGATGCTTTCAAGAAAATCAAAGAGTACTTGATAAAGCCTCCAATATTAGAACCTCCTTCTAGAGATAGGCCAATGAGGTTAATATCTCAGCATCAGAATCGATTATAGGAAGCACGTTAGTCCAAGAGGACAGAAAAAGTGTCGAAATACCTATATATTACCTTAGTCGAATGCTTAATAACCCTGAAACTGGGTATAGTGATATAGAAAAACTATTCCTATGCTTGTAATTCTCTTGTCTCAAATTAAAGCAATATATCAAACCAGTAGATGTCTATGTGTCTTCTCATTTTGATATTATTAAACATATGTTGTCCAAACCAATTCTACATAGTCGAATTGGTAAATGGGCTCTAGCATTAAGTGAGTACTCTCTGACATATATGCCTTTGAAAGCAATGAAAGGTAAAATAATGGTTGATTTCCTTGTCGACCACTCAATGGTCAGAATGCCCCAGAACTATTTGTAAATAAGGCCATCGAAGTTATATTTTGATGGTTCTAGCCATAAAAATGGAGTTGGTATAGGAGGAATTATAATTTCTCCAAATTGAATTCCATCAGAATTCAAGTACAGAATCGACAATGTGTGTACAAATAATGAAGCAGGATATGAGTCTTTGATAACAGGACTTGAACTTCTGCTAGAATTGGGAGCAAGGAATTTTGAAATTATGGTAGATTCTGAATTGGTAATTAAATAGGTATCAAAATAATATAAATGTGTTAAGGAAAACTTAATCATGTATTTCATGATGACCGTCCGATTGCTTAAACAGTTTGAACAAGTCAACACATACCACGACGGGAGAATCAAGAAGCTAATGATCTAGCACAAGAAGCTTCAGGATATAAGGTTTTGAAAGACCAAAATAAAGAACTAATTCAATTAAGGGAGAAGGTTCAAGAAACTTTGTTGTGTCCTTCAGACTTGTCAATTATAAAATTAGGGGTCGTGGATGCCAAAATTTTTGAGGTCCTGACCATTGACAATTTGTCAGGAAATGATTGGCGAAAGCAACTGGTCGACTATCTATAATCCCCTACGGGTTTGAAATATCTTAAAATAAAATATCATGCTCTCAGTTACGTCTTGATAGAGAATGAGTTATTCAAAAAGACAACTGAAGGAGTGTTGCTTAACTGCCTTGGAGAAAGTGATGCATATTTAGCTGTGACGAATGTGCATAGTGGAGCTTATGGTGTGCATCATGTTGGACAAAAATGAAGTAGCTCTTGGTGCGTATGGATGTCTATTGGCCATCAATGTTGAAATATTGCATTGAGTTCGCTAAAGGTTGCCAAGAATGCCAATTGCATGGGGGCATACAACATGTTCCTTCAAATGAATTGCATGCAGTGATAAAACCTTGGCCTTTTAGAGGACGGGCATTGAATATGATTGGAGAAATAAAACCAGCTTCATCAAAACAAAAAAAGTATATTTTTGTCAGCATTGATTATTTTACAAAATGGGTCGAAGCCATAGCTTTGGTGAATGTCGACCAAGAAGCTGTTATAGACTTCATCCAAAATCACATCATGTGTCGGTTTGGGATTCCAGAGACAATTACAACCGACCAAAGGTCAGTATTTACTGGGAAAAAAATGCAAGATTTCATAAAAGAAGTTGCGATTAAACTGTTAACGTCTACTCCTTACTATGCCCAAGAAAATGGTCAGGTTGAAGTAGCCAATAAAGTCATAATTAGCATGATCAAGAAGCATGTGGTAAAGAAACCAAAAAATTGGAACAAAATGCTAGATCAAGTTTTATGGGCATGTAGGACGTCGCCAAAGGAAGCAACAGGGACTATGCCGTTTTTACTAACTTATGAACCTGATATAGTGCTACCAGTAGAGATCCATGTTCAGTCAGTGAGGATTCAAAGACAACACGAAATACCATCTGAAGACTATTAAAGTATGATGGCAGATGAACTTGTTGACTTAGACGAAGAAAGAATGTTGGCCCTAGACTCGTTAAGAAGACAGAAGGAAAGAGTTGCCAAAGCTTACAATAAAAAAGGTAAAGGACAAGGTTTTTTCTGTCGATGATTTAGTTTGGAAAGTCATATTACCTATGGATAGAAATGATAGGGTTTTGGGAAAATGGTCCCCAAATTGGGAAGGACCTTTTAAGGTAGTGCACATTTTTTTCAACAATGCTTATGAAATTGAAGAGTTGGCCTTAGATCGGAGAATCTTAAGGGTTAACGGGGAGTACTTGAAGAAGTATAGACCTATTCTTCAAGAGGTCAAAATTTCGACAGAATAAACATATGTAATGTAAATAAGTTGGAGAAAACTGCATTTAAAACCAACTAAAAGGCATATATAATGCGTGCAATAAAAAAAAGAGTCTTACAGTAAAAGGTGGCTCAAGGCCATTGTTCAAATATTACGTAAAAACCTTAAAACTGATACAATGATTAGAAGTGCCGAAATTTAGTCTGGAATGCTTGCAGTTTGGCATTTAAGTATGCAACTCGAGATTCAAAGTCTTCTGCTTGAGCTTTAAGTCTTTGTATCTCTATTTCAAAAAAAGACATTTCTTCACCTAGGGCCACAACATCCAATGCAGTCTGGTCGACTTGTTCTTGAGTCAGGTTGATAATCTTGTCAATGATTTCTCCCTCCTGCTCAGCAATAGATTCCAATTCTTTATGTAAAGCAGCAATCTGAAGGCGTATTTTAGCAGCCCTTTGTTGTTTGGGAATCAACTCTGGTTTTTTCTCCTCAATCATTGCCAACATCTTGGTGACCTTTTCGTTGGCTTTTACCACCACCTCTCAACTCTCCTTTACAAAATTCTCCTTCGACTCAACCAATTGCTCGTTTTTTTTTGTGATATTCTCAATATTGTGGAACATAAGGGCAAACAATTTCTCAAACGTAGTCATCATGGTTCGAGCAACTTCGGAGATATTGAGCTCTTTCAATTGAGCAAGCGCGTCCAAAATATCTGAACCAGTAATTGGCTCAGTAAGAAGCAAATTAGGCAAATTTGGATTCAATGCATAAGTACGAATCTTATCTGTCAAAATCTTGGCTTTTGTTGCCTCAGGTCCCAGTTTTCCATGGTGAAGTTAATATTGGTCGGAGCCAAAAGAGAGCTTACGAGAGCTTATTAAGCTACATAGTCTAGCCATTGCCTCTAGAGCTGCAGAAGGTTTTATCACAACTTTCTTTGATAATGCAGGCGAATCAGCATTTTCTCGCTCATTAGATTTTGGGGGCGCAGTTTCAGAGGTGATGGCATCTTTTTTTGCCCCTGAACCCTACAGGGAACCTGAAAGACTAGAGTCAGAACTAGTTGAGCTAGAATCCTTATGTGTGGCAGGACTAGTGATTGAGTCAAAATCACTATGAGTAGCCTGAATAGTCAAATCAATGAACTCACCAGCGTCGAAGACATGAGTTCCTTGATTATGAGGAGAAGAACCCATTGACAACGGGCTGTATTCGGCCATACTTTGGGGCTGTCGATCATAAGTCTCAGCCTAAAAAGAGAAAATATATTAATGAGATGAATCCAACAAGTTGAATGAGATTAGAATAGTTGACTACCTGTGCCGACAAGTCAAGATTGGCATTTAGATTCTCTTCAATAGGGATAGCAACGATGGTCCCAGTTGGCCCTGAAGCTCCAATAATCTTGGGGGGAGGAAGTGGGTCGATAATTGTTGTGTCCACCACTATGGAATCAGTAGTTGAATCAGGGCTAGACTCAAAGTCTTTGGCCAAAGGCACCTTGGTTTTCTTTTTCCTCTTTTCTACTCCACTCTTGGCAGGAGAATCGTTCTTCCTTTTGTAGCCTTTGGATTTTTGGGAATGTTAAGAGGACTGAGTATCAGGAGATGGCTAAAGATAATAGAAGGAAATATAAGCTATTTGTAAAAAAAGGGTGGCTAAGACGACAAGAAATACCTTTGTCCCTGTAGTACAATGATGTTTGTCCTTATTGGACCTTTTAGATTTGTTGGAAGGAGCAGTCAAATCTGTCGAACGGTTTTGACTCTGCAGATAGATGAAGTGTTAGAAACCGTTCAAATCATAAGGAAAGTTGAAGGAATAGTGTACAAACAAACATATTGAAGAACTGGGTTTCTTAAGAGCAGTTGAAATGGTGTCATCATCAGAGGGAGATTTATCAGGAGTAACCTACAAGGATTGAATATCGGCTAAGGGTATGATTCTAGATAAAGAACAAGAAATCAATAAAGTTCAAACCTGAACCTTTTTTGTCGAAGGACCAGTCTGGTCGAAAGGAACGTCCCCTTGGTCAATTTGGATGGCTGTAAGGAAAGAACAATCAAATAAGTAACAAGAGCCAAAAGAGTAAAGGGGGCAAGCTTTCTAAAAAAATGATTACCAGCTTGCATGGTAGAGCATACTCTAACATATTGAGGATCAATATGAAGAGGCCCTGAGTAGTTGGGTAGATAATGATTCGACGGTACCACTCTCTCGGCCTTTTTCTTATAAGAGTTTTCAATATCTGACCAAGGGCAATACCACCAGTCGGGAATAGGTGGGCCAAAGGACAAAGCTAAGGGGATAGATGGCAAAGGAGGAAATTTAATTTTTACAAAGTGAAGGGCATAAAGATATTCATCTTTCGCGTAACCAGGAATTTTAAGTTTTGGGATCCTGTCGGTTACCTTCTCCTTTAATTCTTTGGCTGCCTTAAAAATGGTCCAATAAAGATCATTAGGTCGATACAGAACTCAGAAATACTGCCGAAAATCTTGAATTTGTTTGGCTTGAGTAGTCTTACATTTGGTTGCCTTTGCCAGCAAATTGGTAAAAGCTTCGGTTAGTTCAACTAGCTTTGTCTCAGAAGAACCAACATATGCAGTAATATATGGCTGCCACCAAGCTTCAATTCCTTGGTACAGTAAAATGCAGGTTGAAAAGGGACAGAACCAAGCTTAGGCCTCTTTTCCCAAAAATTCTCGATGTCTGCTCTGAAGACATCATAAGGTTGAACGTTGGTGATATCAAAAAGCAACTCAAAGGAGGGAAATAGAGATTTGGGGATAAACTGACAGAGCCCAAATTATCGAGCCACTAAATTAGGTTGATAAGAAACCAAGCCTGGAGTGGTGCCAACAATTACACTTGACAGAAATTAAGGAACCAAAAAGCTCCTCCAGATAGCTAAAGAATTACTCTTGTCTTCATTTCTTGGAGAAGGAAAAGCTCTATTAAACCACTCTGGGCCATCAGATCTATTGCAGAAAGGAGCCATTGAAGGTTCAAAATTGACACGAGTCAACATAATGCTGAACAAGAGTCGAAATACCTCGGCGTTGGGTGAAGTTTTATCACCAGGGGTCATAGGAATTAGGCATTTCCAAACAACGTGACATTCTGCTAGAGGACACCCCACTATTCTCATCCCATACGGCCTGATATCTTTAGAGAAAGTGGTGTTGAGCCACAATTGTAAGAACCAAAAGGGGCCATGGGCCAAAACTTTCTTCTTCTTGGAGTTGGTAGGGTCGAAGATTTTGACTTGAGAAACGACATCAGATAATAACTCATAAAGAGAAGCCAATATAAGCTAGCCAAAAGCAATATCATGACCTTGATGTAACTGAGTGGCCAAATATAAAAATTGTTTGGCTATTTGCATATACCTTGAACAAAAAACAAAGCGAGACAACCATATGGTCAGAAATGTTACATGCTCTTCAGGAGTCACAAGGCCTGAGGTTTTGGCATCATAGTCGATGAAGTTATTATACGTTGGTTTACCAGAATCACCTACATCAAACTTCAAATATATGGGGTCTGCATTCCCATAATTGAATACGTGACCAATCGGTTTTAATCTAGTGATAGCATCAATGTCTAAAAGTGTGGGAGTAATCATGCCACACTTCGTATGAAAGGCATTGGTCGAACCCTCCCAAAATTTGATTACAGACAGCAGCATACTATAGGAATAAGGAGGACCACAATAAGAGATTTGTAAAAGGGTGTATATACCTAAACTATGCCATTGATTAAGTTTTTATGCTTCTAAACGTGTCATCCAAGCACGAAACTTAAGGCAATTTCTGGGAGGAGCGGTCCTGAAGTTTCTATCTACATAGTGTAATGACAAGGGTTTTTCAAGAGAAACCAATGGTTTGGTGAGGTAAGTGGTTGGGAAGAATGCATGTTCATCCATAGAAATCTTTAGTTTACGTTCTTCAGGGAGAGGACCTAGAAATGTCAGGGGTTTATCATCTAAAGAGAAAGGGATTAATACCTGCAATTGCCATATCTTTGTTTTTTCTTCTAAAAAAGGTGGCTCAGGAACGTACTCCTTCCCATCAATAAGGAGTGGGTGTGGAAGTGTTGCAGAAGAAGGAACCTTTCTACTGGAGTTTGCCATTGGAAAAGACAGAGAAGCTTGAAGAAGAAGAAGATTAGAAGGAAAAAGGATTTGTATTCTCTAAAGACAGAATGCTTTAAGTCAAGTTGAAGAGAAGAGTTAAAAGAGATAAGAAATGGGTTTTATAGAAGGAAAACCCTAAGTAAAAAGGAAAATGAAATAATCAAGAAAACAATTAAATTTGTTTCCCAACTCCTCAAATTCATGTCACTTAATCTATGGACACATGGTGAGAGGGACTATCGAGATGGTGGGCCACGTCTCCCACTAAGAAAAAGAAATGATGAAGAATTAATAGTTGCACATCTCGAGGAGAAGATGTGATACGCTATCATGATGGTGTGATGTCATGAGTAAGGGGGGAACAGTTACACCAACTAAGGGAGAAATGGAAGCAAATGAGTTATTGGAAGAATGGTCGACGTTTCAAAGATGGCATTGTCTTATGTCGGCCGAAATTCGAAAATGGCATCTCTGGGGGGCATTTTGTTACCTTAAAAAATCTTTTAAGGTATATATTGCGTAATTAACAAGGGTAGTCCCACGAGTAAAGAAGAAAGTATCCTACAAATAAAGGTTGTAAGGAAATTAAGCTCAAGAATGAGAAATAGTTGGAAAAATTATTAGTCAGAAGTGGAAAGTCGACACAATTGACAAACAAGCTAATCGAAGTTTGGTCTTGTCGACCAAATTGAAATCTAAGACTTAGAGAAGTTTGGATCATCTATCTACGCTAAAGGATGGTGTCAAAATGGGCGCTGGAGCGGGATAATTTTGAAATTTGAAAATACCAGTAGTTGCAAGATAGTTTTTCAAATTAAGAAACAAGTACATGGTGAAAATGTGGATAAGCAGTTACCTTAGGCCAAATACGTGTCAAGTATATAGTATGTTCTAGTACATAGGCAATTAGATTTGTAATTACTATAAATAAAAGGATCCAGTGTAGGATTCAGGGTTTTCACTTTGTACTGGAGTCACTTAACAAACACAACATTCCAAGCATAAGGAAGCGGAGGGTTTCAAAGGTGTTAATGTACGTGAATCACCATCTTTATGTCAATGCAAATTCCTTTCTTTTCAGTTGTTCCTTTTGAATCTTTTGCTTTAATTTTATTTACTTTTGAACGATCCTTTTATATTATCATCTATGCTTTTGAAACTCGTTCTATCTATATACTAGAATTTACTAAAGAGTCACTCAAAATTTATTTCATTTAAACAAGTCGTAATCGACCGTCGGTCACGAGTCACCTTTAGTCGGTGAAGACATTACATTATGGAAACTCATGCTTGTACTATCCTTCAGAGAAAAACGTTTCTAAAAAAAGTAAATTCTTAGGTTGGTTGAACAAGTTATACTTAGATACATTAGCACATGTCTTAGGATCAACTAGTCGATCATGCAAGTAACCCTTAGTTTCTAGGCTTTGGGAAGACTAGCGGTTGTTTACCTTTTTCCACAGTAAACACTGCCAACGGGAAATTCTTCCAGTAAGAGCAAGCTTTTCAAAGATATACTTAATCATATCCATTTTGGAAATCAACCAAGTGGTATGATTCAACAAATATTTCCACGACCGCTTTGCCGCCCAAGCTAAAGCACAACATGTTTTTTCCAGCATAGAATACTGCGACTCACAGTAAGTAAACTTCTTGCTGAGATGATAAATGGCACATTCTTTTCTTCCCGTTTCATCTTGTTGTCCTAACATACAGACTATAGAATTATCTAACTCAGTCAGATACATAATCAATGGTCTTTCTTCAACAGGAGGGAGAAAGATAGGAGGTTTAAGAAGATACTCTTTAATGCTTTCAAATGCCCTTTGGAAATCATATGTCCACACACAACCTTGATCTTTCTTTAACAAATTGAAGATCGATTCACATGTTGCAGTCATATGAAATCTGGAAATGTAATTCACACGTCCAAGGAAGCCTCTAACTTGCTTTTCAGTTCTTGGTGCAGGAATTTCTTGAATTTCCTTAACATTGTCAGGATCAACTTCAATTTCATTTTGGCTAACAATGAGACCTAACAACTTTCCTGAACGAACACCAAAAGTACACTTATTTGGATTCAAGCGAAGACTATACTTCCTCAAATGTTGAAACAATTTCAACAAATCTTCTATATGCCCTTCTTCAGTATGAGATTTGGAAATCATATCATCAACGCATACCTTAATTTCCTTGTGCATCAGATCATGGAATAAGGTTGACATAGCCCTCTAGTATGTTGCACCAGCGTTCTTCAACCCGAAGGGCATCACTCTGTAACAGAATTTTCCCCATGGTGTGATAAACATTATTTTTTCCATGTCCTCAAGAGCCATTATGATTTGATTGTATCCGGAAAATCTGTCCATGAACGAAAATACTTTGAATTTTGTTGTACCGTCAACCAACATATCATCAATATGTGGCAATGGAAACTCATCCTTTAGACTAGCTTTGTTTAAATCTCTATAATCAACGCACATGCGAACATTTCCGTATTTCTTTGGTAATGGAACAATATTGGCAATCCACTGAGGGTATACTGATGTTACAAGAAAATTGGTATTAATCTGCTTTAAAACATCTTCTTTAATTTTAACTGCCATATCAGGGCGAGTTCTTCACAACTTTTTCTTAATTTGTGGACATTCTGGCTTTAGCGGAAAATGATGTTCCATAATATCAGTATCTAAACTAGTCATGTCTTGATAAGACCAAGAAAAGATATCCACATACTCTTTCAACAATCCAATCAATTTGCGCTTCACACCAGGATGAAGCAATGCTCCAATCTTGACTTCTTTTGGATCTTCCTCTGAACCCAAATTAATCATCTCCAATGGCTCTTTATACGACTGAATGGTACTTTCCTTGCGCTCAATCAACAGTGAAACCTCTTCTGGTATTTCATCATATTCTTCTTTTTCGGCCACATACGCAGGATATTCAAAGTTGGGAGAGAGTGCAGGGTCACTGTACTCAACATGTTTTTTAATTAATTTGCACATATTTTTTATGATTGTTTTTAGAAACTGACACATATAGAAAGTGTTTATGCAGACTTATTTACAATTATTATTTATTTGAAAGGAATTTTCTGATTAGCATTTTCCAAGAAAAAGTAGAGAATAAAGACACAATTTGGGAATCAAAAACAACTTTTATTAATGATTTTAAAGGTCAAAATAACATATATGCACATACAATATGAATACTTTCACATTGGGCAGAGTGAAAGATTTTTGAAAAGACTAACAAAAAAAACAATTTACTTTGAAATGTGAATTCAAGAAGGAACATCCATAGTGATCCAATTTTGGACTCTGAATCCATGCGTCACGTAGTTTGACATCTCTTGCTTTGATTCATCTTCCAGAATAGCGTTTATCCTAGGAGTAGTTAGATGAAGATATCCTCCACTATGAAAGATGTCTTGATATTTACCAGAAGCAGACTTCGGTTTCACGATTTTCTTCTTCATGGAGAAACCCAGACCAGTTCCATTCCTGTTCAAAGGAGGATCAATAACCTTCCCCCACACCTTTTTAAGGCCTTTCTGCAGTACCTACTGCACATCCTTGAATGAGGCTATAGAATTCTTATTCCTCCTTACATTATCAATGGACAAAGCTTGGAACTGAGCTCCGATAACGACTTTGTCAGCTTCTACAATGCTAAAGGATGAAAAATGAGATATCAACAATGCTTGCTCACCATTCACGACGACCACCTTCCCTTCACAAACAAATTTCAGCTTCTGGTGCAAGGTTGAAGTAACAACTCATGCTTCATGGATCCACAGTCGTCCCAATAAACATCTGTAGGCGGGAACAATATCCATAACCTGGAAAGTAATCTGAAATAAGTGCAGACATATGTGAATAGGAAAATATACTTCTTTGATGACAGACTTCCTCAAACCATCAAAAGCTTTCACTATTATTCCACTTGGGAGCATGGGAGTTCTATGGTACTTAAGCTTCATGAGTGTACTCCTTGGTATGACATTCAAAGCATACCCATTGTCAATCAGCATATTGGATAAAGAGTCATTCTTACAACTCATGGAAATATGGAGAGCCAGGTTATGGTTCCTTCCTTCATCGGGAAATTCGTCATCACAAAAGCTCATATTATTACAAAATGTAATATTCCCCAGGACATTGCGGAATTGGTCTAGAGACATATCACTTTCCATAAAGGCTTGATCCAACACTCTCATCAAAGACTCTCGATGAGAAGAAGAGTTCATTAGCAAGGCTAGAATGGAAATCTTAGATGGAGTTTGCAACAATTGATCCATAATCTTGTAGTAACTCATCTTGATAATCTTCAACAAGTCGTCCACATCCTTTTTCAAAGCAGTGCCACTAGATTATCCCACCAATTTCTTAGGTTCAGTACTTTCCACAACCCTTTTATCAAAACTAACATCCCCTCGAATGATAGGGGCGAAGATACGACCACTGTGTGTTACTCCACTAGCTTCAACAATATTCTCGACATCAGACAAAGGTTGGATAGGAATTTCCACACCATCTACCAGGATAGTCGCATTGTATTTATATGGCACGACTTTGTCTGATTTATATGGGACAGGACCAGGCAGGAAAGTAATCACTGGAGCAACAACTGGCTTGCTATGGTACTCAATCTCTATAGAAGCGGGAACACCATAACATGACACAATAACATTAACCCCTTCTTCAAATTATTTAGGCATCATAGAATCATTATCGAAGAACATATCTGTTGTACCCCAAAATTTTCCCTCCCATTTTACTGAACATATGTTCATGGAGATCCTCAACTTGCTCAAGGATACCCAAGAGTTGACTAGAAAACCCTCTCATAAAGCAAGGAACCTCCAACTAGGGTTTCCCTTTTCATCAAGATGGGTGAGCTCCAAAGGCCTCAAGTCTTTTCCATGGACCTAACATGTTCTCAAGATTATCCATGTCAAGTTGCATGCCTTACATAAGAAGCTTGCTCAGTCAACTGCTCAAATGCTTGAAAATCAATAGTATTAGGTCAAAAGTCAATTGTGACCCACATACAGTCAAACTTCAAGATTTTTGGTCAACATCAACATTTTGAAGTGATATCCATCATTTTATCAAGGGTTGATCATGATTCCTCAAGGAATGCTCCTAATTCATCAAAATTTAAAAGTTGCTAAATTAGGGTTTCTCAGGAAAAGTCAACCAAACTTTGACCAAGCATAACTTTCTCATACTTTATCAGAAATTTCTCATCCAAGGCTCATTTTTAAGAGACTCCAATTTCCTACAACCCATATTCAACCCTCAAGTTCAAAATAAGCACTCATAAAAATATATGAATTTCTACATTATAGGTCCTTTTGAAAAGTCAACAAAAACACCTTTTGGGTCAAAGCTTCTTACATGAACATGGGTCAAAGCTTCAAAAAATGCACTCATAAAAAGATATGAATTTCTAAGATTTATAAAAAGTCCAAGAACACCTCTCTAGGGTTAAAATTGGAAGAGATATTCATTGTCAATGTTGACCATTTTTGGAAAATTGCCAGAAGTCAAATGTGCTCAAAATTGCATTTTTGTCAAATGGGCCTAGCCTTTCAGGATTGTATCGTATTGGGGACATGGTCCACGACCCAAATCATCATCCACATATTATTTGCTTTATTTATTTTATTTTGATTTTTATTATTTAAAATTCAAATTAAATCAAATAAATGGCAAAAAATATAAAAGATTGATTTTTTGATCTGATTTTTGTTAGAATCAAATATAATCAAGCTGGCCTAATTAGATCAAATCAGATCAAGGAAAATTGAGGCAAAAATAGCATGGTTATGGTGGTTTTGGAAATATATCATATAAGGAGCAAATCACATCCAATTTCAATGATTCAAAAAGATTTAATATGTTTTTGTTGCCCTAATTCGCCGTACTACATATACTGAACACAAACAATACAAAAGAATAAGGGTTGAAGTCGTGCAAGCTAGACAAGAAAACTCAAAAATTGGACAAAAAGTGTGGATCTGATTTGTAACCTAGGGGACAATTCAAGGCCATTCAAAGCTTCTAATCGCTCCCTGGACATCTCCTGAAGCTAATACGATCGTTTGCAAGCCTTCCCAAGCCCAGAATCTCTCCTGGTAAACCCACGGTTTGCACATACAAGCTTGATTTTGATCTTACAATTTATGCATGATTAACAACTTTTAAGCATAGCATTGTGTTTGTATCATCATTTGGAATGTTTTGGTTCAATTAAATTTTGTGTTTTGATGAATGTTTCTCTAATTGCCATTGCTAGGGTTTAGGGGGCCGTTTTAGGGTTTCTCTATACAGGTTAAATTGGACCAAGAAAATAGTGCCATGGTACTCGTGAGATCAAGACGAGTTGATTGGTATAGCTAGAATTAATTTATCATGCGTTTTGTGAATTTTTGAAGCTTACAGTTTTATAGCTATGGAAAATATCCGTAGGTATAAGTCTGGTACCTAAGACCATGGACAGGAGAAGAAGATGATGATTTGGCACAACACCATTGGCTTGTTTGAATCACGCGTGTTTTTATTTTATTTTATTCAGTTTATTCACTTTGTTTTGTATATTATAATTTGGTCTTATTATATTGACAACTGACCAATATAGCCCAGTGGTGAAGCGCGCGATGGATAGTGGAGAGGACCTGGGTTTGATCCCAGGTCCCTGCGTTTTCTTTATTTTCTTAACATTCATTTGCAGATTCTATGTGTACACGTTTCAAGCGCCTACCATGTAGTCTCAACATCCAGCCAATGGATCATTACCAACCCAGATCTAACGCTCAGTTAAGGGAAGACCATGGTACATTCTCCAGGCGTGGCAATACTGAATCAGGCGTTGGGAATGGGCTCAACCATAATAGGCCTTGACAAATCCAACATCATACCCCCCTGGATTTCTTAAACAGACCCAATTCTTTTCTTTTTCTATTTTAATTCCTTTTTATTATTTCCTTAATTATTTTCTTTTTTTAAAAAAAACATCGAAAATCATTTTTTCCATTAAATCAAAAAATCACAAAAACATCAAAAAATCAAATATTTTCATAAAAATATTTTATTTCCTTAATTAATTAGGTTAATTTAATTTAGGGTAATTTAATTCTTTTTTTTCATAATTTAAAATAATTAGAATTAGGGTTAAATTTGTACATAGCCTAATTTCTTCTCAAAAAATAACCTAAATATTTTTTCAATTAGATTTTTAGGTTTTCCAATTATTTCTCGCATTTAATTCGCCGCGCGCGCCTCTAATTTTCCTTTTTCTATTATTGTAACTGCTCCGAGATTGTAATAGTAATTAGGGTTTTAAATTTCCGCATCTTTATTTAAAGTCAAAATAATTATGTATATGCGAAATCTTTGTAATAACTAGGACTTTAATTTCTCGCATTTTAATTTTCGCAAACTATAAGCTGTTAGATGTATGTTAATAGGATTGTATGGAAAGACAAATTGCAATTAATACAGTAGAAAACCCTAAATGTGCAAAGATAAATAAATTGGAAAAAAACACACTTGCACATGCTCACTCCCACTCTGGTTTCCTTCGGTAAACGGTCATGAAGTATAGGGAATGTTAGTGGTCATCCTCTAGTCCTAAAAGATCTAAAATGACCCATTCGGGTGTTGCCTCGGAAAAATATCTTTAAGGCTTTAGGATGATTACTAAAATTTCATAATATTGCTTTTGTGATCGTACTTGTACCTTCGAACGTCCCTTAAAACTCCAACGACGGTGCTACCTATTCCTTAATAATAGGATAGCGTTGTCTAAAGGAAAACGAACAAACTTTTTTCGAGTAGGTAGATTAGTTCCTAGGTACTTGCTCAAACAAATTTTTTCACACAAACACTTTTCAAAAACAGTTTTCGAAACAACTTCGTCACACTCTTGAGGACAGAAACAAGGGTTATCACGAAGTAAAACAAAACTTTTTAAAACAAGCACACACAAGCAATTTGAAAAATGAGAAAGTACCTAAGATCCCATAAAAAACAATGGATAGAAAGGGTGCTAACACCTTCCCTTTCTATAATCTACCCCCCGTACTCAGAAACATCTCGAAAAATGTTTTTTCTATTCTTTTTCCTTTTCCTTTGTTGGAAGAAATAAAAGTCGGTGGAGAATCTTGCTTACTGCGACATTTGCGAATACAAAACACAAACCAGTATAACAGTCAGTTCTGCCACCGTATCACAGAACTGGCAACTCTGTTGGGGAGTATCGATAAGTGGGGTATACCTTAGGATCTAGGTCACTTTTAAAATTACTTTCTTATTTGCTTTGCCTGCTTTATATTCAAGGGTTTTGTTTGGGTATTATTGAAGATCCTACACCCGGATCGGGGAACACCTTTTAAGTAAGTAGCAATAAACTGTGAGGGAACTGTGCGGGGTATACCGACACGATTGAAGCAGTAGCTATGTTGATGTGGCACTTTGGTTGGTACCAGTAACCCTTGAGTCAATCAGGGAGAGTACAGGGCCACCACATGGTATCGTAAAGCATCAACTGACCTTAGAACCTTTAATTGCACAACTTGGCCAGTAGGACGTAGCGAGATGGCCGACTTTGGTGTATTCCCAAGGTCGACAGATACTCGATGCTACACTCATTGAGGTTTGACTCTTGAGTTTTGTTTGGTTGCGAGTCAATCGCTTATTGAACGAAGCTGGGGGAAAGATCAGTGATATTGAGATCCCTTAGAACCCGGTTACTATTTATAGGACAGGTTGAACCAATCCAACTTCAAGAGGGTATGAACTTAAAGCTCATGCAGGACTTAAACCTAAGGACTTGGTGTGACTTGCTTGTTATTTGCTATACATGTGATTTTCTAGCATAATCATGACATCATAAGCATGGCATATTATAACTAACCATTTCAAGGATTTCCTAGGGCTCATTTTTGCTTTGTTTTGTAGGACATGGCATCCTCCAGTAGGAACACTATACAGATTAACCTTGTGAAAGTGCCTCTCCAACTAAAGGACTTGGAATTAAGGGTTCCTTAAAGTTCTCCATTCACTAAAAAGCATGGTCGGTTGCTCAACTTGGTCACTGCAAAACCTGATGAAGAATTGTTAAAAGTGTTGTTTCAGTTCTTTAATCCTGTGCACCATTGTTTCACCTTCCCGGATTACCAGCTAGTACCTACTATGGAGGAATTTTCTCAGTTGTTAGGGGTACCTATTCTTGATCAGTTACCTTTTAAAGGTAAGGAAGAACATCCAAAGTCTGAAGAGATTTCTAGAGCTCTGTCCTTACAACGGTCTGACGTAGTGACAAGTTGGAAGACTAGAGGAAGTGTCCAAGGAATATCGATTAAGTTTCTATTCGAGAAGGATTACCATTTTTGGGATACCATAGATTTACAAGCTTTCGAAGAGGTGCTGGAACTTCTCATTTACGGGATGGTACTTTTCCCTAATGCAGATCAACTCGTAGATGTGAACACTATTAAGGTTTTTATGTCTCATAATTCGGTGCCTACATTACTCGGGGATATTCTACACTCTCTACATGCTTGCACTCTATAGAGAAGGGGGACCCTCCTGTGTTGCACTCCTCTATTGGCTAGGTGGTTTATTTCGCACCTACCCAGGTCTGTTTTGAAGAATGAACAGGGTTTGAAATGGTCTCGTAGGCTGATGTCCCTTACACATTCAGACATTCATTGGTGTTCATGGTTCTCGGAAGATATTACCATCATCGATCGCTATGGTGAATTCACTAATGTCCCTCTCTTAGACATTAGGGGAGGAATCACTTACAACCCTTGTTTGGAACTACGTCAGTTTGGTTATGCGAGAAGAGATGGTCCTCATGATACGCTTATCCAACGAATCGCCTTCAACTATGAGAATGATGCTCAGGGATACCGCAAAAGGTTCATAAAAGCTTGGGGCATGGTGCATAAAATTGATAGCAAGACGCTAGGGCACAAGAATTCCATTCCTATTGAGCCTTATCTCTGATGGGTACGAGCTCGCGCCAAAAGTCTTATGATGCCTTACCCTGCTGTCCTACCAATAATTGTGGAAACAGTTATTGAAGGAGATACTACTTCCCTTGGTCATCATCCTGACATGCCCACTGATCATGAAGAGATACAAATGTCCTGGGTTCAACTCAAAGAGGAGCGGGACACCTTTGAAGCTCAGTTATATGCCAATAAGAAGAAGGTCCTGGAGCTCACTAGGCTACTTCATGAAGAAAGGAACATAAACGCCTACATCGCACCAAAGAGGATGCGCTCCTGGGAGACCTAGTTTATTTTTTGTTGCTTTAAGTTTTGTTTTGTTTAATTGTAAGCCTAAAGGGCATTCTTTGTAACAATTCGAACTTATTAATGCAATTAACGTGTGTTCCTTTTGGTTAAACAAATTTGAGCCTTTAAGAATCCTTTAAATCATTGCATACACATCCCATCCATAACATTGCATAAACAGGTACCATTACAAGCTTCTCATCTTCTTCCCTGTTTATTTCAGCAGAAATGTCTTCTGAACAAAGCATCAAAGACCTTTAGGCACAAAATGCCCAATTCCAACAGATGTTCATAAATCTGGAGAAAGGGAAGGAGGATCTGAAAGCCCTCATCCTGAAGGAGAAAAAGAAAAAGAAGAAGGTCTCTGGTATTCTGAATATGGGCGGAAGGTTCAAGGGGCCGTTAAAGCAACCAGTCGATCTAACCTCTTCATCCAAGGAAGGGGAGAATCAAGAAAGAGAGAAAAGGGAAAAGGACCTCAGTCCTGAAGTTTCTGACAATGATACAGACTACAATGATGAGCGGTATCCTCCTACTGAGGATAGATACAAGTAGTTGGAAGATCGTCTGAGTGATATGGAATTCTAGAGGATACCTGGGTTGGATTTTGAAGAATCGAGATTGGTGTCGGGAGTGGTCATCCCGCAGAAGTTTAAGGCTCCAATTTTTGCAAAATACGATGGGGTGTCTTACCCAAAACTCCATCTTCGTTCTTATGTAAGGAAGATCTAGCCCCACGCCGCTGATAGAAACTTGTGGTTTCACTTCTTTCAAGACAGGCTGTCAGAGACTCAGCTTGAATAGTTCTACCAACTGGAAAGAGCCAATGTCCGAAACTGGGAAGATATGGCTGCTACTTTTTATAAGCAGTATCAATATAACGCCGACCTTTCTCCTACTCATACTCAACTCCAGAGTATATCCATGGGTGCAGGTGAAGGCTTTAAGGACTATGCACAGAAGTGGAGAGACTTGGATGGAAGAGTCCAACCCCCTTTGTCTGATAGGGAGTTGGTCGATATGTTTCTTGGGACGCTATCTGGTCCATTCTTTAATCATTTGATCGGTAACTCGTCAGCTGGTTTCACCGAGATGATTCTAACTGGAGAGAGGGTAGAAGCTGGAATCCGGAGCGGTAAGATACTAAAAGATGCCTCTTCGAGTTCGGTAAAGAATCCTTTCACTGGTAAAAAGGAAGATAGTGCTATCTATAGCCCAAAAGGTCAAAATAGAGCTAAACACCGTCAGACAGTAAGTGCCATAATGATACTTAGGCTTGTGGCTGCTCCACAACGCAACAATCAACAAAGGGTGGAAAGACCACAACGGAAGTTTACCCGGATTAACATGACGTTGGCTGAAGTTCTACCCCATCTGCTGAGATCCAACTTGGCAACCTTGAAAGAGGCTCCCAAGAATCTGAATACCACATCTCCTCGGTACAATCCAAATGCTCGGTGTGCCTACCATTCCGAGAGTCCCGACCACGATACAAATGACTATTGGGCTTTGAGAAATAAGGTACAGGACATGATTGACGCCAAGGAGATTGAATTCGACCCTCTTGAGACTCCCAACGTGATCACTGCTCCCTTGCCAAAACATGGCTAGGATTGGAAGCATTTTTGTTCATTCAACTCTCAAGTTGTATTTTCTTTTCTTATTCGAACAATTATTGTCATGTCAAAACTTTATTATTTCATTAATGCATTACACATGTTTGTCTTGAATTAATCTGTTTTCACTATACTTAAACTGCTTTATACTTCCTTTTCGTGATATTCAACTGTCGACTAAAAACTCTAAGCCTTAGAGTGAGGATGACGAAAATGATACCACAATCTCTACAGTATGCTTTTGACCAGACCTTGCTAACGATGTACATGCGTTGTTTCAAATCCCAAACAGTGGAGTTATAAGGAAGATATTCCCTAGTCAACCCCTTTTGAGCCAAAGAAGTAGGATTTTTTCTTTTCACACAAATTAAAACCCTCAACCATAACCTGGGGCAGGGTAGTTTTCTCAGTTAATTCAGAGGGGCATTCAGTCGCAATCTTCCGCTTCGTACATAATGAATGGCCGCAAAGATGTCCCTCCAATTCAGAAGATGGTGATGGTTCCGCATAAACATCAAAGCAGACAATCATTAATTTGCAAAAGAAAAGCCCGTTAAGTCAAAACCTATGAAGGATACTTAAAGAAAAAAATTGGGGCATCCCGCTGACTATAATCACAAAAAGAAATAGTTCAGGAAAAATAAGGGATAACAAAACCAAAAGAAAGAGAAGTCCTCGACAAAAAAGATGATTGTCTATTCAAAATGAACTGTCAGTATCTGAACCATCACCGGAACATCAAGGACAATATTCCAGAACTCAACTGGGATTCTAAACGTGCAACTAACTGAGCATAGGACTGAAGGACATCACGAAGAACGGGTGGGTACAAATAAATTTTGAGCCTTTATCCTTTATTTCTTAAACCTTGAACCAGACCACGTTATAACCCTTAAAGTCCTAGCTGCAGCATGGGTTAGTTCGAGAGCATACTGTTACAAAGGTATCCTGACTCTTGTAGGACTTGTTACGAATCCTGAGTTGATATCACATTCTTGCAAATTTTGTTTTACTACACAAAACACATTTTCAAAAAAAAAATTCAAGACAAACATGAGTTTTGCATTATTTAAATAACATTGTTTGCATATGACTAATTATTTGACAGCAGAGAAATCCGCACAATGGATATTCAATGAACAGACATCCTCTCAATGGATAGAATCACCTCAGCGGGGAAGACACTTCCAATAATAGGTCTTCCATAAGCAAGGGGCATGACATGATGTCTAACACACCTGGGGCAGTCTCCCTAAAAGTACCAAATAACTAGGGATAGATCTCCATCTGAATCACTTGGGGCATTACACACGCATTCCAGCAGCGAATCATGTGCTATCAAGAAAACATCTTGACAATACTACAACACAACACTATGGACGGTGACAACTCCCTACATCCTGAGAATGTGGACATAGTCGAAAAACACTACGCATGAACAAAGATCCACTAGGTTGACTGGCCTAGGGAAAAATAAGGGCATATCGGCGAACCAAAAAAGGTTTGGGAAAAATTAGGGATAAAAACAAAAAATATGTACACCCGGCAAGTCGAAAACCTGAAAAGGCGGCTTAGGCAAAAAAGGGTATCCCGGTGGATTGAAAATCTGAAAAGATAGTCCAGGCAAAAGTTTGGGATTAAAGCATACAGCTATGTCTCGTTATCTTGTCACGTGCCTATCATTAGAAGACTTGTCATTCTGATTGGCAGATACCAAGTACCTCATGAGTTGGGATAACACTCAATCCATAAAGCCTCCACAGGCACTTTCTCCAGCAGGTACAGGGGAAGAAAAGTCCTGATGCGAAGTCATTGTCATATCCTCAGCATGCGTCCCAATAAAATCTACACTCTCCAGAGTATAGGCAACTAAAGTTTTGACATCGGCTTCCCTAGACAGGAGTTACTATCCCCAACCAGGTTCCTTCAGAAAACTGACATGTATATTCCCCGACCGAATTTCATAATCGCAAGCGGGTCATAAAGTTTTCTCCCAAGAAGAGTTTATTTTTCTAGATACAGAAGCTTAATCCCCGACAAAGCTCATTACTTTAGCTACGGAAATTCACTCTCTAAGTTGTTCCCTGCAGAGTTATTCTCAAACAAAAACTCTCCCCGATAGAATATTCATAAATGACAAAGAGTAAATCTCCAGCATAGTCATTTCCATTCACCATCCCTGATGGAAGTAAAAGAACCACAATTCTCTACAACAGTTAGGAAAGCTATATTCTCTAGCAGTAGTCAGGGATTTATTTTCCCAGACTCGGACATACCCCAATAGCATTTCATGCACATAAATCATGACATGCGCATACATATCATATAGAGCAGGATCTCATTTATTTTGAGAACACCATCTGATAAGGCATTTCATGCATTGCATATAATTAACCCTGGTATCTTTTCAGGAAAGACAATTATCTTCAACAAATACAGCAGTTATACAAGTCACGTCTGCAGACGACTAATGGAAACTCAGTTCCCGAAACTAAACGGGTCAACTAATCTACACTATCACTTTGAAGTAGCCCTACTATCTAGGTTCCTTCTCATAGCCCTACTATCTAGGCTTTTATCTCGATGTAACCCTACTATCCAGGCTCCTTCTCATAACCCTACTATCCAGGCTTTCATTTCGAAGTAACCCTACTATCCAGGTTCCTTCTCATAGCCCTACTATTCAGCCTTTCATCCTGAAGTAACCCTACTATCTAGGTTCCTTCTCATAGCCCTACTATCCAGGCTTTCATCCCGAAGTAACCCTACTATCCAGGTTCCTTCCCATAAGCCCTACTATCCAGGCTTTCATTTCGAAGTAACCCTACTATCCAGGTTCCTTCTCATAGCCCTACTATCCAGGCTTTCATCCCGAAGTAACCCTACTATCCAGTTTCCTTCTCATAGCCCTACTATCCAGGATTTCATCCCGAAGTAACCCTACTATCCAAGTTTCTTCTCATAGCCCTACTATCCAGGCTTTCATCCCGAAGTAACCCTACTATCCAGGTTCCTTTTCATATCCCTACTATTCAGGCTTTCACCTCGAAGCAACCCTACTATCCAGGTTCCTTCTCTCTTATCTCCAGATAGCAGTTTACAACACTGTAAGACCTGGACCCGACCAGTTACAGTCGAGTTCACCTTTCCCCAATAAGTCACAGTGCAACCTGGACCCTGACCAGATATGCAGTTCACTTCCACCTCATCAATCAAGATTAATTCCCCAGTAGAGTAATGGACAGCCGAAGCTCCTATACTCTATCTCCCAAGACACAAATCCACTTTCCTCGGTGAAGTCCTCCTTGTAATTGCAAGCTTCTCAAGTCATGTTTAAAGCATTAGTTTTTGATGAAGACAACATGGACATCAACATTCAAAGGATGTGCAAAAAGCTTATCAAAATCATATACAAGTCTTGAAGATTAGAAGAAGAATTATTGAAGAATCAACAAATGTCAAAAGGTTTAAATAATTCTTAATATTGAATATAGATGTTCACAAATTTCCATTCATAATCATATACAAATCCCACATGTTTACATTTAAGAAAAACTATGTTTGAAATATTTTTCAAAAAGATTTTGTGAAAATAAACTTTCAGGAACCGGTTCCTCCCTAACAGGGAACCGGGTTCCAAACTTGTTCAAAAAACACCTCCCTGGAATTTGTACCAGGAACCGGGTTGTACCAATAGGGGAACCGGTTCCTGCGTGATATTTTTGAATTCTGAGTTATAACGTTCACTAAGAACCGGGTTCTCCCTTTGTCGGAACCGGTTCCCAGCGAACCAGTGCAGCTTTTCTTTTGGTTTTTGAACATTTTTCAAATGGTATTCTTTCATGAATGCATTGCATCTTTTCATATGAATTGGCATGAATGAAGAGGTACTTGTGACTTATAAAATGTGCAGATTTTCAGATTTAACAACAACAACAATATACAACAAAAAACCTTCTTCAATAAACAATTTTTCATCATTCAAATTTGCATATAAACTTTCATGTGTTCATAAATTTTGTGAAACTTGCCATATACATTTTCATTAAGAAATCATTACAAGTTTCATACATACATTGTAAACATTTATAATCATTGCGTGAGAATTGTTTCTATCTTGAAGAAGAAGATCAATTGAAGATTGATAGTGCTCTCCATCTATTTCAAATAAATCATTGTATTACAAAAAGAAATTATTCCCTTACTATCCAGGATTGTTGGAAGTAAGTGTTGTGATTTGAAGAGGATTGTTCTTCATTCACATTAGTGTTTGTTTGATCTTAAAGGTGTTAAGAACCTTTGGTCACCCTATAGGTTAGATAGTAAGCATAGGTTGTACAATCATTCTAACTATAGTGAAATCTCTTTCGTGTTGGAAAGGGGACTGGAGTACTCTCGGATTGTGAGGGGAACCAGGATATATCACCGTGTTCTTTACTTTTCCGCATTTATCGCTTTCATCACCATAATCAAGAAAAGATAAGATATAATCAAAACCTTCAAACACTTAACCAAAAATTACTACAAGTATTCTCATAAAACCGAATAAATTTTTATATACCTAATTCACCCCCCCCCCCCCCTCTTAAGCACTCTTAGACTTACAATTGGCATCAGAGCAAGTTATAGGTAACTTGTTCCTAAAGATCCAGAATGGCTTCCGCAAATCCAAATCCGGTTTTCAAAGATGGTGGTAGTAACAACAAGCCTCCATTGTTTTGTGGTGAATACTTTGACTTTTGGAAAATTCGCATGAAGGCTCATCTTGAAGCGCAAGGAGAAGAAATATGGAATGCTGTTGAGAATGGCCCATTTACTCCGGTGTGTGTTGTCAATGGTGTTGGGTCATCAAAGCCTAAAGCATCATGGGATGACGATGACAAGAAAAAAGTTCTCTTTGACAAAAAGGCAATCAATATTCTCCAAAGTTCTCTTAGTATGGATGGATTTTTCCGAGTATCGACATGTACAATGGCAAAGGAAATTTGGGATACTCTTGTAGAAACTCATGAAGGAACTGCCGAAGTCAAAAGGTCTAGATTGAACACTTTGAGTCAAGAATATGAATTATTCAGAATGCTGCCCGGAGAATCCATCCTTGACTTGTAAAAGAGATTCGTTCACTTGACAAACCATTTGAAGGCACTCGGTAAGACTTCAACTAACGATGAATTAAATCTTAAAGTGCTTAGGTCTTTAACGAGGGAATGGCAACCAAAAGTAACGGCAATATCCGAAAATAAAATCCTAGCATCTATGACTTCCGCAACACTTTTCGGAAAGCTTCAAGAATATGAGACGGAACTTGGAAGACTTGAAAAACATGAGAATCATGAGAAGAAATCCAAAGGCATTGCTTTGAAAGTTGATTCAAAAGAAAGTCAAGATAAAGATGCATCGGAGGAAGATGAAAATCTCTTGCTTCTTGTAAAAAGGTTAGGAAAATATTTTGGTCATAAAAATAATCTTCATAATGCTAACTTTGTCAAAAGAAAGAAATTCTATAAGCATAAAGATAAAGAAGCCTCCACATCAACACAAGATGTCACATGCTATGAATGTGGAAAGCAAGGTCACATAAAGCCGGATTGTCCAAAACTCTCCAAGAAAAATGGATTCAAAGGCAAAAAGGAGTTCAAGAACAAAAGGGCTTATGTTGCATGGGAAGATAATGAGATAAGTTCTTCATCCGATTCGGAAAGCGACGAATGTGAAAATCTAGCATTGATGGCCTCACATCACTACGACGATGAAGAAGAGGTATGCTTGAAATCCACATCAAATGTTTGGTATCTTGATAGTGGATGGTCAAAGCATATGACAGGAGATGTACACCAATTTTCATATCTAGTACATAAAGCCAAAGGGTATGTCACCTATGGAGACAACACCAAAGGAAAGATTCTTGGCGTTGGAATAGTTGGCACACCTCCATCCATTCAAATTGAGGATGTTCTCTATGTTGAAGGATTAAAGCACAATCTTCTTAGCATAAGTAAACTTTGCGATAGAGGGTTCAAGATCAAATTCAACAAATAAGAATGCCTTATTATGGATGAGGCAACCAATGAGGTAAAACTAAAAGGTATAAGATCTAACAATATTTTTATGATTACTTTAGATGATTTGTCTATGAAGGTACAATGTCTTATGGTAAACAACAATGACGCTTGGTTATGGCACAAGAGGATTGCTCACATTCACATGGAGCACTTGAACAAATTGGTTAAGCATGACTTAGTTATTGGTCTACCAAAGATGAAGTTCATCAAAGACAAATTATGTAGCGCTTGCCAAAAGGGCAAACAGACCAAATCAACTTTCAAATCTAAGAATGTGGTGTCTACTACAAGGCCACTACAATTGTTACACATGGATCTCTTTGGTCCATCAAGAACAAAAAGATTCGGAGGTAATGTATACGCTTTGGTCATTATTGATGATTTTTCTAGATATTCTTGGACTTTGTTTCTTGTGCAGAAAAGTGATGCTTTTAAAGCTTTTAAGAAGTATGCTAAGCAAATCCAAAATGAAAAATCACTAAACATTGTATCCATAAGAAGTGATCATGGTGGAGAATTCCAAAATGCACAATTTGAAGAATTTTGTGAAGAACATGGTATCTCTCATAATTTTTCAGCACCTAGAACTCCACAACAAAATGGAGTAGTTGAAAGAAAGAATAGGTTTCTAGTGGAACTTGCAAGAACAATGCTTAGTGATGCAAATCTTCCTAAATATTTTTGGGCGGATGCGGTTAGTACGGCATGTTATGTTGGAAATAGAGTTATCATTAGACCTATAATAAAGAAGACTCCATATGAACTCTTCAAAGGAAGAAAGCCAAATATTGCTCACTTCCACATTTTTGGATGCAAGTGTTTTGTTCTTAACAATGACAAAGACAATCTCGGTAAGTTTGACGAGAAATCCGACGAAGGTATATTTCTTGGTTATTCTCTCTCTAGTAAAGCATATAGAATTTATAATAAAAGAACTTTAACTATTGAAGAATCTATGCATGTATCTTTTGATGAAACCAACACCTCTAAGGAGGAAGTAGTTGTGTGTGATGATGATGATCCTATAGATTTACCCCCGGAAGATCTTTCAAATGATCAAGTTGTGAAATCACCGGAAAATCAAGAAAACATTGTACAACAAGATTCAAACATCAATGATCTACCAAAAGAATGGAGAACTCATAGAGACCATCCTATTGACAAAATTATTGGTGACATTAGCCAAGGAGTATCAACAAGATTGAATCTAAAAGATGCTTGCTTAAACATGGCGTTTGTTTCTCAAATTGAACCTACAAAAGTTAATGAAGCTTTAGGAGATGATCAATGGATTATTGCTATGCAAGAAGAATTAAATCAATTCGAGAGAAATCAAGTTTGGGAACTTGTTCCTAGACCAAGTGATAAACACATCATAGGTACCCGATGGGTGTTTAAGAACAAACTTGATGAGAATGGTCTAATTGTTCGAAACAAAGCAAGGTGGGTTTCCCAAGGCTACAATCAAGAGGAAGGAATCGACTTTGAAGAAACATTTGCTCCGGTTTCAAGGTTAGAAGCTATACGTCTTTTACTTTCTTATGCTTGTTCATTAAATTTTCAGCTTTTTCAAATGGACGTCAAAAGCGCATTCTTGAATGGATACATCAATGAAGAAGTCTATGTCAAACAACCTCCGGGATTTGAAGACTTCAAACATCCTACACATGTCTTTAAGTTGAGAAAGGCTCTTTATGGCTTAAAGCAAGCACCAAGAGCATGGTATGATAGACTTAGCAATTTTTTGTGTGAAAAAGGTTTCGAAAAGGGTAAGGTTGATAAAACTTTGTTCATTAAGAAAATCCAAAGTAACACTTTATTGGTTCAAGTCTATGTTGATGATATCATTTTTGGATCGACTAACAAAGAAATGTGTGAGGAATTCTCATTGATGATGCAAGAAGAATTCGAGATGTCTTTGATGGGAAAGATGAACTACTTTCTTGGACTACAAATCAAGTAACTAAAAGATGGAATCTTCATCAACCAATCTAAGTATTGCAAAGAATTATTGAAAAAGTTTGATATGGACAATTGTAAAGCAATGAATACTCCAATTGGCTCCGGTGCATATGTTGATCAAGATGAATCCGGTACTCCAATTGATATTACAAAATACCGAGGTATGATTGGTTCCTTATTGTATTTGACGGCAAGCCGTCCTGACATCATGTTTAGTGTTTGTTTGTGTGCTCGCTTTCAAGAAAATCCAAAGGAATCACACCTCATGGCAGTTAAAAGGATCATGAAGTATCTTAAAGGAACAACCAATGTCAGCTTATGGTATCCTAAAGGTAGTATTTGCACTTTAATTGGTTATTCTGACGCGGATTATGCAGGTTGTAAAACTGATCGTAAAAGCACAAGTGGTACTTGTCACATTATTGGAAATGCATTAGTATCATGGGCTTGTAAAAAGCAAGCATGTGTTGCTCTTAGTACGGCCGAAGTAGAATACATAGTAGCGGGTAGTTGTTGTGCACAAATTCTTTGGCTCAAGCAACAACTCCGTGATTACGGACTTGATCTCGGATGCATTCCTCTTCGATGTGACAATACAAGTGCTATCAATATTACAAAGAATCCGGTCATGAATTCAAGAACCAAACATATAGATATTCGACATCATTTTCTCTGTGATCATGTACTTAAAGGAGATGTCGAAGTCACTTTTATGGATACTCATAACCAACTCGCAGATATCTTCACAAAACCGCTTGCTCGAGAACCATTCTTCAAAATCCGAAGAGAACTTGGTATTTTGGATGAAGGTGATCTCTAAATGTTTCTCATAAGATGCACGTCTTAATTTTTCTTCAAAAAAAATTTATGTTTCAGTACACTCTGCTTCTACTTCTTCTTTTATATGTTTTTAATTGACAAAATATGTGTGTATATATTGTTCGTCTTAAATTTTAAATGTATTTGTTTCACTCTTTTTCCCCATCCTTTTTGATGTTAACAAAGGGGGAGAAGAATATGCATATGTGTTGTTTTGTTTCAAAGAAATTGCAGGCCCAAATATCTATCATACTCACTCCAAATTCAAAGAATCATGGACTTAGGGGGAGCATACAATTTAGGGGAAGCCTTGCATTTGCTCAACATTTTTTGCTACACAAAACAACATAAAACATTTCAAGAATTGTTTTCAAGACTTGGTTGTCATCATCAAAAAGGGGGAAAATGTAATTTCAAGCTTCTCAAGTCATGTTTAAAGCATTAGTTTTTGATGAAGACAACATGGACATCAACATTCAAAGGATGTGCAAAAAGCTTATCAAAATCATATACAAGTCTTGAAGATTAGAAGAAGAATTATTGAAGAATCAACAAATGTCAAAAGGTTTAAATAATTCTTAATCTTGAATATAGATGTTCACAAATTTGCATTCATAATCATATACATCTCCCACATGTTTACATTTAAGAAAAACTATGTTTGAAATATTTTTCAAAAAGATTTTATGAAAATAAACTTTCAGGAACCGGTTCCTCCCTAATAGGGAACCGGGTTCCAAACTTGTTCAAAAAACACCTCCCTGGAATTTGTACCAGGAACCGGGTTGTACCAATAGGGGAACCGGTTCCTGCGTGATATTTTTGAATTCTGAGTTATAACGTTCACTAAGAACCGGGTTCTCCCTGTGTCGGAACCGGTTCCCAGCGAACCAGTGCAACTTTTCTTTTGGTTTTTGAACATTTTTCAAATGGTATTCTTTCATGAATGCATTGCATCTTTTCATATGAATTGGCATGAATGAAGAGGTACTTGTGACTTATAAAATGTGCAGATTTTCAGATTTAACAACAACAATATACAACAAAAAACCTTCTTCAATAAACAATTTTTCATCATTCAAATTTGCATATAAACTTTCATGTGTTCATAAATTTTGTGAAACTTGCCATATACATTTTCATTAAGAAATCATTACAAGTTTCATACATACATTGTGAACATTTATAATCATTGCGTGAGAATTGTTTCTATCATGAAGAAGAAGATCAATTGAAGATTGATAGTGCTCTCCATCTATTTCAAATAAATCATTGTATTACAAAAATAAATTATTCCCTTACTATCCAGGATTGTTGGTGTGATCGGTGGAAATAGAACTGACTGTTTTGGAATGCTGGTTCGCGAAATGTCGCGGTAAGCAAGAGTCGCCACCGTCTTTTATTTTCTCCAACAAGGAAAGGATAAAAGCACAGCAAAATTCCTTTTCGAGATGTTTCTCGGGTTCGGGAGGTAGATTTATAGAAAGGGAAGGTGTTAGCACCCTTTCTATCCGTGGTTATCCATGGGCTCTTAGGTACTTGCTCACTATGTTTTCAAAAATTGTTTGCTTTTCAAGTGTTTGTGGGTTTTGGAAATGTTTAGTTTGAAAAACTTCTAGGTAACTCTTGTATCAGTCCTCAAGAGTGTATGAAGTGTTTATTTGAAAACTTTTTGAAAGTGTAGGTGCGAAAAGATGTTTTTGTTTTTTGAAAGAGCAAGTACCCAGGAGAAATCTACCTACTCTAAGGAATTAGGCTGTGTAAGAGTCCTTTAGACAGTACTATCCCACTAATGAGAAGTAGGTAGCACCGTCGTTGGAGTTATTCGGGTCAATTCGATTATAGGGACATGTGTGGTCACCAAAACAATGGTAGGACGCCTTAGCGGTAACCCTAATGTCCTAGATCCTTTTTATCCGAGGCAACCGTTTCGAGGCAACTGGATCTTTAGACAGGAGGGCGACCTCTAAAACACCCTATACTTGATGACCACGTCGAGACAACCAAGTGAGGCGTACCCTAGGAGTGGCATGTGCACGTGTGTCAAATTCAGTTAAGATTATCTTTGCACGCATCATTGTGAGCTACGAGTTGATTTTATTTTTTCAGACAATTCTTGCATGCATAGTTAACAGTTTAATAATCGTGCGGGAAATAAATTGCGGAAAGATAAATCTACGCTATTACAATGCGTCGGGTATTTACATCGCCAAAAACATAACCCTTTGAAAAGAAAATGTGAGAAAATAAAAGAAAGCGATAAAGCCCTAATTAACTATTACATTCTCGAAGCAGATACATAAATATAATCAAAATAATGAATTAAAAATAAATATGCGCGCGAAAGAATTGAATTGGGACGTCCTTAGGGTTTTGACCCTTTTTTGAGAAAAGAATGGCATTTTGTCCTTTTTTGCATTTAATTAAATATTAAACCTAAACTAATTAATTAATTAATTAAAAGAAAAAGTATTTTTTTTGTGTTTTTTATGTTTTAATAAAATAAAAGGAATTTAAAATTGTCAAAAGAAAAACCCTAATTCTATGTTAATTTTATGTATTGTAAAAAAGATTAAAATTAAACCTAATTAACAAAAAGACTAAATTGATTAATTTACATTTATTTACAACAAAAAAATAGTTAATAGTGAAGTTAATAAATAATAAAAAATGATTAGAACATGTTAATAATAATAAATAATAAAAAATAATAAAAAATGATTAGAACATGATTAAAAAATAGCTCTTTCAAATTAATTAATACCAATAGCTTTATAAAGGTTCAAGCAATACAAAACAATGATTAGAACATGTTAATGATGCATAAAATGTGAGTTTCGATTCTGAAAAAGTTAAGAAAACCGTATCACTGTTCTTGCGTATTCTTTGAGTGTTAGCCCTTGATTTTGTTTGCAAAAGGTTTCTGGGGATCCCTGCAATGTATTAGAAGCAATTAAAAGTATTGAATTGGCCTTGAAGTGAGAAAACAGTTTTCAAATTTTCTTGACTTTTTTGGAATTGGTTATGGCTTTTTGCAGCAGCTTTTCACGTGTACATGAATAGGGTTAGGTTCAGTACTTATAGAGGACTGAATTAGGTTAAATCCTTGGGCAAAAGATCCATGGAATTATGATTTGTATATTTGATTTTCAATCAAATATTTTTGCATCTTTTTGATTGACAAAACTTGCTAATTTTGGAGATTTTTGTCCCCTTGATTGATACACGAAATCTCCAGCATATGTTGACCACTTTTGCTTCACAAAAAGATTGAGAAATCGTATCTTTGAATTTCCTACATTTTAAATCAATTAAATGAATTAATAATAATAAAAAATCCAATTAATTAATAGAAAATAAGAAAATAAATTCAAATAATCCCAATGGGTCGTGCATAGGCCTTGGACAAAGTTTCAAGAAGGAATTTGAGGCCCATTAGCAAAAATGATGTGTTTTGAGCAAAGTTGACTTTTGCAAATTCACAAAAATTTCCCAACTTCTCCAATGCATATCTTGCTCAATTTTGATCATATGAACATGTTCTTGGACATTTTGGAAAGGTCTTGAAGTCCTCTAACCAATTCCTTTGGTCCCATGTCATTTGGATTTACCAATCTCAAGTTATGGTCTTTGACTTAAAGTGCATTTTTGTTGACTTTTGAAATTGACCTATAATGTAGAAATTGATAACTTTTTGTGAGAGCATTTCTTGGACTTGGAGTGTGAAGATGGATTGTAGGAAATGTCATCCCCTTCAAAATGAGCATTGGATGGAATTTTTCTGATGAACCATGAAAAAGTTATGCCTTGGTCAAGATACAGTTGACTTTTCTATTGTCCAAAAATAGTAACTTCTTGCACCTTGATGATTTTTGAGCCATGCTTGTGGAATCATGATCAAGCCTTATTCAAATGATTATTATGAGCTCAAAATAAGATGTTGACCAAAAATTCTGACTTTTGGCTGCAAAATGACCATTTTGCCCTTGCAGTTGACTGTGGGTCAAATAAGGCTTTTGACTGTGCAATTTGACATTGTGAGTCTTGAGACTTGACATGTAGATGCTTGACAATGTATATAGGCCTATGAGACTTGATTGAGCCATTGAAAACCTCAAATTCTTCAAAACCCTAATTTTGACTGGTCTTAGGAGGCATTTGGACTGTGCAACCCTTGAGAAATCTTGAACCATTTGAAGGTGATTCTTGACAAATCCTGAAGAATATGGGAGGGCAAATTTTGGGGTACAACAGTTGGAAGTAAGTGTTGTGATTTGAAGAGGATTATTCTTCATTCACATTAGTGTTTGTTTGATCTTAAAGGTGTTAAGAACCTTTGGTCACCCTATAGGTTAGATAGTAAGCATAGGCTGTATAATCATTCTAACTATAGTGAAATCTCTTTCGTGTTGGAAAGGGGACTGGAGTACTCTCGGATTGTGAGGGGAACCAGGATATATCACCGTGTTCTTTACTTTTCCGCATTTATCGCTTTCATCACCATAATCAAGAAAAGATAAGATATAATCAAAACCTTCAAACACTTAACCAAAAATTACTACAAGTATTCTCATAAAACCGAATAAATTTTTATATACCTAATTCACCCCCTCCCCCCCTCTTAGGCACTCTTAGACTTACACTCCTCAGCGACAGATACAAAGTTTCTCACAAAGGAATCTCTTATGCGATCGATATCTTTTTTGGATGGCATCTTTAAGCCCATCTCCAACGATTCTCTGTCAACTTCCAAATGGCATATATTTGGGCACTTTAGTGTTCAATCATCTTTCACCTTCAGATCACGAAAGGCAGACCAACCAATCTACATCCTCAGGTTTAAGAAGATTAAACAGTGGCACCTGTTGTACCCTAAAACATTCCCTCCCATTTTACTCAACATATGTTCATGGAGATCCTCAACTTGCTCAAGGATACCCAAGAGTTGACTAGACAAACCTTCTCCTAAAGCAAGGAACCTCCAACTAGGGTTTCCCTTTTCATCAAGATGGGTGAGCTCAAAAGGCCTCAAGTCTTTTACATGGTCCTAATATGTTCTTAAGATTATCCATGTCAAGTTGCATGCCTTACACAAGAAGTTTGCTCAGTCAACTGCTCAGATGCTTGAAAATCAACTATATTAGGTCAAAAGTCAACTATGACCCACATACAGTCAAACTTCAAGATTTTTGGTCAACATCAAAATTTTGAAGTGATATACATCATTTGATTAAGGGTTGATCATGATTCCTCAAGGAATGCTCCTAATTCATCAAAATTTAAAAGTTGCTAAATTAGGGTTTCTTAGGAAAAGTCAACCAAACTTTTACCAAGCATAACTTTCTCATACTTTATTAGAAATTTCTCATCCAAGGATCATTTTGAAGAGAATCTAATTTCCTACAACTCATCTTTATCCCTCAAGTTCAAAAAATGCACTCATAAAAAGATATGAATTTCTACATTATAGGTCCTTTTGAAAAGTCAACAAAAACACCTTTTGGGTCAAAGCATCTTACATGAACATGGAAGACACAATTGAGATGAAACCAAAAGGGTTGTTTAGGGGACATCCTAAGCTTTCTAAAAAGTCCAAGAACACATTCATAGGGTAAAAATTGGAGGAGATATGCATTGTCAAAGTTGGCCATTTTTGTAAAATTGTCAAAAGTCAAATGTGCTCAAAATTGCATTTTTGTCAAATGGGCCTAGCCTTTCAGGATTGTATCTTGTTGGGGACATGGTCCACAACCCAAATCATCATCCAAATATTATTTGATTTATTTATTTTATTTTGATTTTTATTATTTAAAAGTCAAATTAAAACAAATAAATGGCAAAAAATATAAAAGATTGATTTTTTTATCTGACTTTTGTTAGAATAAAATCTAATCAAGCTGGCCTAATCATATCAAATCAGATCAAGGAAAATTGAGGCAAAAATAGCATAATTATGGTGGTTTTGTAAATATATCATATAAGGAGCAAATCACATCCAATTTTCATGATTCAAAAAGATTCAACATGTTTTTGTTGCCCTAATTCGCTCTACTACATATACTGAACACAAACAATACAAAAGAACAAGGGTTGAAGTCGTGCAAGCTAGCCAAGAAAACACAAAAATTGGACAAAAAGTGTGGATATGATTTCTAACCTAGGGGACAATTCAAGGCCATTCAAAGCTTCTAATCACTCCCTGGACATCTCCTGAAGCTAATACGATCATTTGCAAGCCTTCCCAAGCCCGAAATCGCTCTTGGTAAACCCACGGTTTACACATACAAGCTTGATTTTGATCTTACAATTTACGTATGATTAACCACATTTAAGCATAGCATTGTCTTTGTATCATCATTTGGAATGTTTTGGTTCAATTAATTTTTGTGTTTTGATGATTGTTTCGTTAATTGCCATGGCTAGGGTTTAGGCGGCCGTTTTAGGGTTTCTCTGTACAGGTTAAATTGGACCAAAAAAATAGTGCCATGGTACTCGTGAGATCAAGACGAGTTGATTGGTATAGCTAGAATTAATTTATCATGCGTTTTGTGAATTTTTGAAGCTTGCAGGTTTATAGCTATGGAAAATGTCTGTAGGTATAAGTCTGGTACCTAAGACGACGGACAGGAGAAGAAGATGATGATTTAGCACAACACCATTGGCTTGTTTGAATCACGTGCATTTTATTTTATTTTATTCATTTTGTTTTGTATATTATAATTTGGTCTTATTATATTGACAACTGAATGATATAGCCCAGTGGTGAAGCGCGCGTTGGATAATGGAGAGGACCGGTTTTGATCCCAGGTCCCTGCGTTTTTTTATTTTCTTAACATTCATTTGCAGATTCTATGTGTACACATTCCAAGCGCCTACCATGTAGTCTCAACATCCAGCCAATGGATCATTACCAACCCAGATCTAACGGTCAGTTAAGGGAAGACCATGGTACATTCTCCAGGCGTGGCAATACTGAATCAGGCGTTGGGAATGGGCTCAGCCATAATGGGCCTTGACAAATTAAGCATCATACCCCCCTGGATTGCTTAAACAGGCCCAATTATTTTCTTTTTCTATTTTAATTCCTTTTTATTATTTCCTTAATTATTTTCTTTTTTAAAAAAAAACATCGAAAATCATTTTTTCCATTAAATCAAAAAAAGCACAAAAACATCAAAAAAATCAAATATTTTCAGAAAAATATTTTATTTCCTTAATTAATTAGGTTAATTTAATTTAGGGTAATTTAATTATTTTTTCTTTCATAATTTAAAATAATTAGAATTAGGGTTAAATTTGTACATAGCCTAATTTCTTCTCAAAAAATAACCTAAATATTTTTTCAATTAGATTTTTAGGTTTTCCAATTATTTCTCGCATTTAATTCGCCGCGCGTGCCTTTAATTTTCCTTTTTCTATTATTGTAACTGCTCCGAGTTTGTAATAGTAATTAGGGTTTTAAATTTCCGCATCTTTATTTACACTCAAAATAATTATGTATCTGCGAAAGCCTTGTAATGGACTTTAATTTCTCGCATTTTAATTTCTACAAACTATAAGCTGTTAGATGTATATTAATAGGATTGTATGGAAAGAAAAATTTCAATTAATACAGTAGAAAACCCTAAATGTGCAAAGATAAATAAACTTAAAAAAAAAATACTTGCACATGCTCACTCCTAGGGTTTACTCCACTCCGGTTGCATTCGGTAAACGGTCATGAAGTATAGGGAATGTTAGTGGTCGTCCTCTAATCCCAAAAGATCTAAAATGACCCATTCGGATGTTGCCTCGGAAAAATATCTTTAAGGCTTTAGGATGATTACTAAAATTTCCTAACATTGCTTTTGTGGTCGTACTTGTCCCTTCGAACGTCCCTTAAAACTCCAATGACAGTGCTACCTATTCCTTAATAATAGGATAGCGTTGTCTAAAGGAAAACGAACAAACTTTTTTCGAGTAGGTAGATTAGTTCCTAGGTACTTGCTCAAACAAAAATTTTCACACAAACACTTTTTTAAAACAGTTTTCGAAACAACTTCGTCACACTCTTGAGGACAGAAACAAGGGTTATCACGAAGTAAAACAAAACTTTTCAAAACAAGCACACACAAGCAATTTGAAAAATGAGAAAGTACCTAAGAGCCAATGGAAAACCATGGATAGAAAGGGTGCTAACACCTTCCCTTTCTATAATCTTCCCCCCGTAATCAGAAACATCTCGAAAAAGGTTTTTTCTGTTCGTTTTCCTTTTCCTTTGTTGGATGAAATAAAAGTCGGTGGCGACTCTTGCTTACCGTGACGTTTGCGAATACGAAACACAAACCAGTATAACAGTCGGTTCTTCCACCGTATCACAATATCCTCTTCAAAAGAAAAGAACTCATCAGCAGAAACATATTTATCATCAGACATGGCCTCGACCGAGCAATATTAAATTACATTAACTCCATTGTAATCATCTTTATTTCCTGTTACTTTGACAGTACCATTGTCTAACAACAATTAAACGCCTCTTCTTACGATAAAACAACCACAAGAATCCCTACAACAGATCTGAAAAGACCCATAATGGTGTTCTTCTTGGCCATCCATGTGACAAAATGTGGCGTGCAGTTGTACCAAATCATCATTCATGTAATTCACATCAAAAATCTGGAATTCACCGGGACATCCATAAACCATATTCATGTCTTCCTCATACTCAGCCCTTGGCCTAATTATGTGGATAAGACCTTTGTCCATCATCTCTTGGAGATCAGCTCTTATTTTATCACATCCCTGGATATTTGTATTGCAAATATTACAACCGAAATGGTTGTTCGTATAATAGCTAAATTCACAGAGATCAACATGCATCTTCACCAAATCCCCTCTAACCAGGTTGATATAAAAAATTATGAAGTCCCCAGGACAACCAACAACTATATTTACAGGATTTGCACCTCCATGTTTAGGTAAAGGATTATCTTTCATGTTAGGACCAACATCTTTAAAGGATAGGAGGCCAAATCTCATAATCTTATATACTTCATATTTCAAGGGATAATAGTTTTCGATGTTGTGCCCTGGGGCTCCTTGATGAGGGCTCCTTGATGAAAAGCACAAGTTTGATCTGGCTTATAATACCAGGGTAAAGGTGAATGTATAGCAGGGGGAGGTCTAGTCTGAACCAACTTCTTCTAAATCAAAGCCAGGAATAACTCTGCATAGCTCATTGGAATAGAGTCAAAAGCTTCTCTCTTCTGACTTTGCCCTTGATTTCCCCGAGGAGGTGGTCTTTAATAGGAAATAGTAGTCGAAGCTACATTGACAACTGGAGTTACAGAAGCAACCTGTTATTGGTACTGATGATGTCTTCTAGGTGGTCTAATCTTCCTTTCTTCAATTAAAGCATTCGTTTCACTTTCTTTCTTTCTAGAAAACTCGTATGATGATTTTTTTGTTCCTTCGTCTCTCATCAAGCGTCCTTCCCTGACAGCTTCTTCTAGACGAACACCCATGTTTACCATCTCAGTGAAATCACTCGGCATGTTGGCGACTATCCTTTCATAATAAAATGATCAAAGGGTTCTCAGGAAGACCTTGGTCATTTCTTGTTCTCACATTAGGGGTACCATCTAGGCAGCTACCTCGCGCCAACGTTGCACATATTCTTTGAAAGACTCCTTATCCTTCTGAGCCATTGCTCTCAATTGGTCACGGTCAAGCACCATAAACATATTATACTTATACTGCTTGATGAAGGATTCTCCTAGGTCATTGAAGGTGCAAATATTGCTACTGTACAAACTCATATACCACTTCAAAGCGGCACCAATTAAATTATCCTGGAAGAAATGAATAAGCAAACACTAATCATCAGTATGGGTGGACATCTTTTTGATATACATCACCAGGTGGTCACGGGGACAAAAGTTTCCATTGTACCTCTTAAATTCCAGCACTTTAAACTTCGCTGGCACTTTTATGGTAGGGACTAAACAGAGTTTACTGACATTCTGTCCGAATAATTCTTTTCCTTGAAGAGCCTTAATTTCTTTTTGCATATCATTGAATTGGTCCTGAAATTCATCCAATCGGTCATAGAAACCCATACTTTCACTCGGTGGAGTAACGGGATGATAAACTTCATCATTAACAAACGACAACATTCACAGTCGGAGGTGCAATATATTGAATCTCATTTTTAGCAACATGAGTAACATGCACCACAGGAGGTGCAGGAATAATAGTAGCTTGAGAAAATGGAGCAACTTGAGCATCAAGATTGTAACCTTCTGGCATGCAATTTTCAGGAATTCCCCACGGGTAACCCTGAGGCATGCAGTTTTGAACAGCAGTAATCGAAATGGGAATCGATGGGACTTCAGAAACAACTGTTATTTATTGTGGTTAAGAAGATGGAGGAACAAGTGGTTGCTGATTCTGAGCAGACACCAATGATTCCATCAAAGCAGTCAGATTAACCATACCGACCTTTAAATTAGTAACTTCTTCGCGTAGCTCGTGATTCTCTTGTTCAAGATTCTCCATTTTCTTCTTGGAATTAGCCCGAGTATTATACCAGTGAGACAACTTGCTTCTGAATGGAGTAGAGAAACATAGTAAGACACCTGGGTATGAACAAAGATACAAAAAATATGTGTAAAATGATGCATGATATGCAATGCATATGATTTATTTATCATTATTAATATTTCAAGGAACTCAAAGGATTATAGACGATTTGAAAATATTAAAGTACTAACACATTTTGAAATTCTAAAAATTTCATTATAATAATTTCAGAGTGGATTACAACTTTTAGTACAAGTTTCAATAATCCTAAGTACAAGAGAATAAAGATAGAATCTAAAATCCTAAGGAGGCAAAAATGAGGAAGATCTCTCCACACACTAACGGTTTCCCACGAGCCTTGCAGTATGTGCCTTCAACTGCTTGTTCTCTCCTGCATACTTGTCGGTGACTTATTTCCAATCACCAGAGTCAGGAAGTGAGCAACTAGGTCTTGACTGAGCTCTAGAGGAAAATAAATCCCATTTCTTCTCTAACATCTCCACAGCACGACTCTCAAGAATCTTGATCAAATCATTATTCTCTTTCATTTCTATTTGGTAGGACATCTCTAAAGTTTGACACTTGTTCTATTATGCTTCCTTCCCATGTTGCATCCTAACCAGGGCAAGCTGAAGTTCTGCCACATCTTCTAAAAGGGGAGGGGTATTCTTCAAAAACATATCAGGTATAGGTTCTTCTCAAGAATATGTCATCTTCAATTGAACTGCCCTTACTTGTATCCAACAGAGATGAGGCTCTAAAGAAACAACTCCTCTTGGTCCCAAATCTTTTCTACTCTTCTTGTGAATATGGCGCCAAGCCTTTACAATTTCTTCCTTAGCTTCCTTATGATCATGTACCACTTTGAGAAAGAAACCACTCATATTAATACTATTTGGCTTGTCTCTGATCAGATATCCAAGTTGACGACGCGCAAGAACTGGATTATAGTTAATTCCTCCCTTTGTACCAAGAAGTGGTACATTGAGGAAACTACCATAACTATCGACAAGTTCCACATACCAAACAATGTTGGAATGAGTGAGAGCCATAATATTTGAAGCCCAATGAGGTTCCTTCTTGATATCCCAGAAAGCATCAGACTGAGGTAAGTGAGAAATAAACTACTGATATAACAAAGGCGTGCAACAAATGATCATCCCTCCATGACAAAAATCCCAAATATGAATGGAGTAATACGTATCTCCTAATAATGTAGGAATTAGATTCCCAATCAAAAAGATCCTGATGGAATTGACATCCACAAATTTGTCAACATTTGGAAATAAAAACAACCCATAGGCAAGCAGAGCAAAGATAGCCTCAAAAGCAACTGTACTCTTCATCCTATCAAAGTAGTTAACTTTCTCTAATAAAAAATGAGCGGGTAATCCTTTGTTTCCTCCTTTAGTAGTCGTGTTAGCCTCAACCTCAGACTTCCCCAAATGAACCATGGCAGCAATATCATGAGACTTGGGCTCTCCCTCCAAACCGGTGAAAGGAACACGATCGATAACAGGTAAACCCAATAGGTAAGGATACTCCTCCAATGTAGGAATCAACTAGTAATCAGGGAAAGTAAAACATCGATACATCAGATCATAGAACTAGACCAAAGTAGAAAGAATACCATCCTCCATCCTGAGCTTCATAAGAGACACGATGGATCCATACTTCTCCCGAAAATCTATAGAACTCTCGATCTCGGGAATCAAACTCATCAATTCATCTATATTAGGATCCTTACTGTACTTACAAGTCTTTTTTTTCCAGAATTCACGACCAAAAAGTACTTGAGATATTTGCAAAAAGTCAACTTTAAGTCCCTTGAATCAAATGTTTTAAAGGATGCTCATGGGTGCATGAATGCCTAATGCAACAATCACACAAACAAAGGGGTTCATAGGTTTGACATCACGAGCATGAAGTAAAAGGATCTACCCATAAGGTATGGACTAATAGTTTATCACCTGCCGAACAAGGTTCTAAAAGGTTCCTAGAGTCTACATCCTTCCTTCGGATATTACCAATGTCCTGATTGACTCGGAAATTAGTAATATTCTCAGGAAAAACTCGTCTGAGTGTAGTATCCCATGACAACCATTTTTGGATTACTTCGTCATAATTTATGCACTACACCTAAAAGGCCAAGATGGGTTAAGGGTTCTACGGTCCTCAGTTTCAGCAGGCTCCCAGATTTAAAGCAGCACGTCTTCCCGATTACTTGGTAAACGAAACTACAGCCAAAGAGACCTCCACTGAGTGGGGTATATCACGTCTCATTTTTTGGGATTACTCCCTCAAAGTTAACATGACTATATGTCCGTCCTATCTTAAGTTTGCCCAAGTCCGAGTAGAGGACTTATGAGAAATCACCAAGCACCGTGAAAACCATAAAAATCCAGACAAACATATATATAACACATAATATACAAACAATTATAGCACATACACAAATAAGCAAAGATAAGCTTAACCCACTTAGAGATGGACCAGCATTTGGTCAATCTTTCCCCAGTTAAGTTGCCATTTTTTTGTAGCAGTAGAAATGTTGAGACTAAGCCATTGGATTGACTTAACTCGCACATATCAAATAAAAATCACCACCACGCTTTATTGTTTCCAGAGGAATGGGAAAAGGGTGAATAAACCAAAAAGATTGGGGGAGAGAATCTAAGTACGGGGGTTGTTTATGCAAAGGGATGGTATTAGCACCCTAAACATATACGGTACTCCGTAGGAACCTTTTTGTAAATTTGTGTATTTGGCTATAAGTTTTGTATACAAAAATAGATGGGGCAGGTGAGAAGAGAAATATATTTTTTATAATTTTGCACCCGCCACCGTTGCAAACCTTTAGTGTCCACGTACCACCTTTCATACAATAGGGGATCAGGGTACTCGTAGTTCACCTTTAAAATTTTAAAACACATGTGTGTAGGTTAATTTTAAGAGACGAGACATCATCTTCATCTTCGAGTGGAAGAACATACTTACTACCCACGATTATGAGAAAGGAGAATTTGCATCATCTCAAAGTGGAGGATATAGCTTGGATTTTAAAATCAACAAAGCCTCACTCGACACCCAAGTGGAAAATATTTCACTTCACTACATATCGTAGAAGTATAATAGCTCATATCACTTCAAGGGTTGACAAGAGTCTAATCTTTTGAGAAAATTTTAAAGTAAAAAGCCAAAGTGGCAAAATGGTTTGAATGAGGTTGATTGACTTTTATTCTTTTCACAAAGAATGTCAAAGTATGAGTAAGTTGATTAAAGTTTGTTTAAGAAAATATTTTTGAAAAGGCATGGAACTAAGTCCAAGTTTATTGTGAAAATGATTCAAGTTTAGAAAACAAGAATAATTTTGGAAATGGGATAAGATGATGGGATAAGATGAAGGGATTATCCTAAAGCATAAGGTAAAAGTTAGGGAAAAGAATCGGGTAACAAACAAGAAGTGAACACTAGACATAATGAGTCAATGTAGAATTCTCATCCTTTGGATTTAAACCAAACAAGCAAAGATATTAAAGCTCGTAAGAATACCAAACTTCATATGCATTAATTCTTCAAAAAATTTGGGCAGAGTGACGGTTGTATACAGAGAATATCCCCATTACAGACAAAACATACAATCAGAATAACCTGCACACAAAGAAAATCAATCCAATGTCTTGGGGTAAACCCCAAGAACTCCAGACAAAATAACAACAGCAGTCACAAGGTCTCTAAGGTAGTCAAGGCTTCTAATCCTAAGTCCACGAGGTCCATAACTCTATAATGCCAAGGATAGTAACCAAATAGTCCAAGTAACTTTAATTTTTTTTATTGTTCAAGTTGGTTATTAAGTATCTTCAAAAATAAAATGAAAGCTCAAGTGAGCAAAATAAAATTGACATAAAGATAAATGCTCAAGTGAGAAAATATGAAAATAACATGAAATGTAAATGCTAAAATAAATGGTGCATAAAAGTAAAGACGTAAAGTAAAAGCATAAAATAAAAGTCAATTGTTAATGAGTTAGAAATTAGAGGTTAGTTGAATGACCATCTTGAAACTTGCATTTGAAAACTCATTAGAAGATTGATAAAATTCAAGCTTCTCAACAACAAGTTTCATTTGCTTTTTGTCAAGTATATCATTCATTTCAAATTCTCGAGGAAACAATAAATGATCAATGATGTTTAAATGATTCACTTAGTCCAAATTTTATGAAGGTTCATTAGAGGATTGATAAGACCAAAGCCTTATAACAATGAATCTCAAGGTAATTGGATCAAAGGTTTCAAATTAAACATACTTGGGCTTGCAAACATATGTTTGAGCCATGAATTATCATTTCTCGAATTGGGACAAAATTTAGCACTATGTTAAGCAATCGTAATTGAACTTATATAGAAGTCACACCTATTTTGAGGTCGGTCAATAACAATCTATGTATCATATGTTTGGAGAAATGATATATAGATTATTACCTAACAATATGTAGCACAAGTAAGAAAAGGATAAGATGAAGAGGGAGGGTAAATATTTGAACCAATTTTAATCAAACTATCATTAAAATCATTCATCCATTTTGGTGGAGTTAAACTCAACACCCAAGATCCAATGATGTTAATGAAGCTCGTGATCAAAAATCACATTGTTAAAGCTCAACCAGGATATATTCAAAAATAAAATTGCATTTAATAAGCAAAATAAAAAGAAAATGATTTTTAAATTGTTTTTTAAGTGAAAATAAAAGGCAAAATAACAAACTATATTCAAAGTATCAAATAAAAATTAAAAGAAAACATAAAAAAGTCAGAGATGGTCTCAAGTATTTTTACAAAAAATTTAGTAATTTTTTAAAAAAGAAAAGTATTTTTAAATTATTTAAAATCATTCAAGTAAGTGAAAAAAAGATTAAAAATAGTAAAAATCAGAATAAAATTCTAGAAAAAATTTAATAAAGTCAGAAATAAAGACAATGATCTTGATGAAATTTTCCAGAATTTAAAAATTCTAAAAAGTATTTTTAAACAATTAAAAACAAGTCAAAACAAAGAAAAAATCATAAAAAATATCAAATCATAAAATAAAATGATAAAAAAAATTAAAATCAGAAAGAGAATATTTAAAAATATTTTTGTGAGTTTTTTCATAATTTTTGGGTCAGAAATGAATTTTCTATGATTTTTTGAAGTTTAAAACAATTAAATATAAAAAAATCAGAAATGAAAATAAAGTCAGAAAAGTATGGACCATTGGATGAGAGTCAAAACACGTTAGTAAGCTAATTCAATGTATCAGACGCGTTGTGCATATCAAGGTCTTTAAGGAATAATACACGATTCCAATGGTACCCTCGCACCAAATTTATATTTGCCACAACGTAATCGATTTGGAAAAAACCAGAGGAAATTTTTTTATAAGAGATTTGAAAACAGACGTATCCAATTTGTTGTACCCCAAAATTTTCCCTCCCATATTCCTCAAGACTTGTCAAGAAGAAGCTTCAAGTTGGCTCAAGGTTTGGACAGTCAAATCACCTCCTAAGGCAGTCAAGTCAAAATTAGGGTTTTGTGTTGCATCAAGGTCCTCACATCCAAATGACCTCAAGTTTCCCCCAATGTCCTAATATGTTCTTAAGTTCATCCATGTCAAATTTCAAGCCATGCAGAGGAAGTTTGGTCAGTCAATTGCTCAAGAGACCCAAAAGTCGATTGTGCTAGGGCAAAAGTCAACTGTGTCCCAAATACAGTCAAACCTCAAGATTTTTTGTCAACATTCTCATTTTGAAGGTTAATTCATCATTTGATCTAGGTTTGATCATGATTCATCAAGGATTGCTTAAGATTCATCAAGATTCAAAAGTTGTTAAATTAGGGTTTTGTAGGAAAAGTCAACTCAACTTTGACCAAGCATAACTTTCTCATACTTTATGATAAATGACCCATCCAAAGCTCATTTTTAATAGGATGCAATTTCCTACAATCCATCTTCACACCCAAAGATCAAGAAATGCTCTCACAAAAAGTTACAAATTTGGACATTATAGGTCATTTTTGAAAGTCAACAAAAACACCTTTTTTTTCCAAAGCTTATAACTTGATAATGGAACATAAAAATGAGATAAGACAAAAATTGTTGATTATAGGACATCTCAAGGTTTCTAAAAAGTCCAAGAACACCTCCAAAAGTTCAAAATTGAAGAAGTTATGCATTGTTGAAGTTGGGCATTTTTCCAAATTTGCCAAAAGTTAACTATCCTCAAAACTCCAATTTTTGACAAAAGGGCCCACTTTTTTCCACTTGATATAGTCTTGCCATGCCACACACGTGTCCCATACCTGATTCTATGGACATTCATTTATTTTTCTGTTTTATTTCATTTTTATTGGTTTAATTCATTTTAAATCAATTTTAAATCAAACAAAATCTAAAAATTGATGAAATCATATCTTTGTGATTTTAACAACTTTCAATTACCATCATGAACCAAATCAAATTCGTATCAAGCTTGGTTATGTACAAAAAATTATATTTGGCCTATATTTGGAAACATGTTAATGGTGATCAAAATCCAATCTTGATTCTTCAATACACTTGGATTATAGCCCATGTTTTGACCTAAATTCATTCCATTATATGCACACAAGCCACACAAACCTAGAACACGCAAAAAATACTGTTGAAACGGCCAGAGCAAATTGAAAAAAAAGCTTGAAAAGTGTGAGATCGAAAACAGCATTGGAGGCCAATTCAATCCCAAATCACAACGTAGCTCTCTTGCCAGCAACCTCCTGAAGCTGTAGCAATCAAAACCAGGCCTTGAGACCCTCTGAAACTCACTGTAAGTCTCCACGAATATGCCTCTGCACATGAAATCGTAAATCATTCTCCTTGCATCTTTTTCCAGTTTGATTGCACTATCATGCTTGCCATTCAATTTCCATTGATTCTGCAATATTTGATTTTGTTTTCGTGACTTATAGCCCTGGATTCAAAGCTAGTGTTCGTATTCTTGTTTTTTGGGCATTCTTGATACAGGCATAATCAGGACCAATAATGGCCATGGATGAGTTCAGGGGAGAGAGACGAGTGCATTGGCACTCTTAGCTTGCATTGACATGGCCTAGGAAGGATTTTTGAGAGATGCTACGAATCTTCCTGCGGAACAAAATCCGCAAGTAAATGAACCAGGGCGTTTGAAGAAGACGAAGACGTGGCTGGGCGTGATTGGTTCATTTGAATCAATTGCGCGTTTTTATTTTTTGGCCAGGCATAATTAACTATTTTGTATATAATATTTGTTTCCTATTCCACTAACGAATGTGCAAGCTGGTTGGATTGGTGAGCGTGCTATTGCAAAACCCCCTGGGACCTAGGTTCGAATCCCAGGGCCCCCAAAACTTTATTATATTTTTTTTCCAGGTAATCTCACGCAGCGTTCACAAAGCTGGTCTACCATACGCCTCAGGGATCCATCTGCCAGATGGTTTGCCAATCAAATCTAGTGGTTCAGGATGGAGGCTCATCATGCTCCCTGATCAACAAGCATGCATGGAATCACAAAAAAGTCCAACAGGCTGGCGCAATTGGGCCTGGGATTTGCAATTCAAACACTCTATTCAGGCCCACACACCCCTGAGTTTGTTCTTTTCTTTTTTTATATTTTCTTTTCATTATCTTTTCTATTTTTATTTTATTATTATTATTATCTTAATTAATTTAATTAATCAATTAACATTTTTTAATAAAAAAATCATAAACCACCAAAATAATATTTTATTAATTCCACTAATCTTATTATTTATTTTGTAAATAACAATTAATTAATTTATTTAGTTTAATTAGGTACAATTTTAATATCTTTTGCATTAAATTAAAATCAATTTAGAATTAGGATTTTTATTAACTTTTTAATCACTCTTATTTTATTTCCTTAATTAAAATAAAAACTCAAAAATATTTTCATTTAATTAATTAATTCAATTATTAATTTAGACTAATTTTTAATTCAAAAAATAACAAAAAAAATATGCTTTATTCAATAAAAGGGTCAAAACCCTAAAAAACACTCTGATTTAATTTTTCTCGCGCGCGTATTATTTTTGATCCGTATTTCAATATTGTAACTGTTTCGGGAATGTAATAGTTTTAACTTAGGCTTTTATTTACCGTTTTACTTACTTTTCGCAATTTAATTTTAAAGGGTTTGTCTTTGGCGATGTAAATACCCGACGCCTTGTAATAGCTTAGATTTATTTTCCGCAATTTACCTTCCGTAACTATTAACTGTTAGATGTTTGGTAGGCAATGCATGACAAGATTAATCTTTTAATTTAAAATCAACAATAGATCACCATTAACATGTACAAAGATAAATAAACTGAAAAACAATACACTCGCACATGCCACTCTTAGGGTACACCTCACTTGGTTGCCTCGAACGTGGTCATTGAGTATAGGAAGTTTTAGAGGTCGCCCTCTTGTCCAAAGATCAAAGTTGCCTCGAAACGGTTGCCTCAGATAAAATGATCTAAGACATTAGGGTTACCGCTAAGGCATCCTAACATTGCTTTAGTGACCACACGTCCCTTAATCGAATTGACCCGAAAACTCCAACGACGATGCTACCTACTCCTCAATAGTGGGATAGCATTGACTAAAGGACACTTGTACAGTTTAATTCCTTTTTGAGTAGGTAGATGTTCTTAAGTACTTGCTCTTTTGAAAACAAAAACAAAACTTTTCGCACTTACACTCTCTTCCAAAACAAAACTCTTTTCAAACCCACAATCACAAAGAAAAGCAATCTTTTGAAAACATAATGAGCAAGTACCTAAGAGCCCGTGGATAACCACGGATAAAAAGGGTGCTAACACCTTCCCTTTCTATAATCTACCACCCAAACCCGAGAAATATCTCAAAAAGGAATTTTTCTGTGCTTTTGTCCTTTCCTTGTTGGATAAAATAAAAGACGGTGGCGACTCTTGCTTACCGCGACATTTTGTAAAAACAAATGCAAAACGCGAACCAGCATTCCCAAAACAGTCAGTTCTCATTCCCACCGATCACAGAACTGGAGACTCTGCTGGGGACTTATTTTTATAAGTGAGGTGTACCTTAGGATTAGATCACTTGTGTTTTCAATTGTATGCTTTGTATGCTTTAATTTTGTGGGCTTGTATCGGAATTCTATAGATCCTAACCCGGATCTGGGGATACCCTTTAGGTAAGTAGCAATAAACTGTGAGGGATCTGTCCGGCATACACCGACACGGATGAAGCAGTAGCTACGTTGGTGTGGCACCTTAGTCTGTACCGATATCCCTTGTGTTAGAACGAGGAGAATATGGGTCTTCTAAGGAGTCATTAAGCACCAACTGACCTTAGAACCTTAAATTGACCAACTTGGCCATAGAACAGTAGCAGTATGCTACACTCATTGAGACTAAACTCTCACGATGATTCTGGCTGCAAGAAAAGGTTGCTAAACTGGAATTATGACCGATTGAGGGTAGTCAGTGATATTGAGATCCTCTAGAACCCGATTACTATTTTTTAGGACAGGTCTTAACCAACTGAACTGAAAGAGGGTAGTACCTAAGCTCCATGCCATCCTGAAATCTAAGGGCTCTTTTGTGTGACTTGTGTGCCTTTACCATGTTTGCCTTTTGTGGATACTTGTGGTGTGCCTTTACCATGACATCATGACATCATGACATTGCATACATTTTGCATAAGGACTAACCTATTTCAAGGACAAGAGGGTTTCATCTTTGCTCTGTTTTGTAGGTCATCATGATGCCCATGCGTAGGAATACTATCCGGATCAACTTTGTCCAAGTACCTACCCTGCTTAAATATTTGGTTGTCAGGATTCTAGACACTACTTCCTTCATCAAAAGGCATGGCTCTCTGCTCAGCTTGGTCACCTCAAAATTGGACAAAAAAATGATGAGTGTCCTGGTCCAATTCTATAATCCGCTGTAGCATTGTTTTACTTTCCAGGAATTCCAGCTGGTTCCTACCCTAGAAGAGTTCTCTGAGTTGCTTGGTATCTCTGTTTTGGAGCAGACTCCATTTACTGGTTGGGAAAAGACTCTTAAGCCCGAAGAAATTACTGCAGCCCTTCACTTGACCAAGGAGGAGGTAATGGCCAACTGGGAGACTAGAAGTGGAGCTAAGGGTTTTCTGGCTAAGTTTTTGGTTGACAAAGCTAATTACTTCTGGGACATCTTAAACTTCAAGGCGTACGAGGACATTCTGACTCTCTTGATTTATGGTCTGGTATTGTTTCCGAATCCTGACACTTTTGTTGATATTAATGCCATCAAGATCTTCATCTCTTAGAATCCGGTACCCACTCTCTTGGGTGATATCCTTCATCAGCTCTATGCTCGTACTGCCCGAAAGCGGGGAACTTTGATGTGCTGTGCTCCTTTATTATCGAGGTGGTTTATTTCGCACCTCCCTAAGTCGGTACTGAAGAACAAAGAAGGAATGGGTTGGGCTTATAGGGTGATGTCTCTTTCTAATAATGACATTATCTGGACTCTCAAAGGTATGGATGAGGTGACTATCATTGATCATTGTGGAGAGTATCCTAATGTTCCATTGATCAGACTCCATGGAGGGATTTCTTACAACCCATGCTTAGCTCTCCGTTAGTTTGGAAGAGCCAGAAGAGAAGGGCCTCATGAGATGTTGATGCCCCATATCATCTTTGAGTTTTAGGGAGATAGCGACGAGCTGCGTCATAGATTCATAAGGGCTTGGGACAGAGTTCACCAATCTGATCCACATGAGTTGGGACCAAAGACTTCTTTGCCAATGGAGCCGTATCTCATATGGGTCCGCATCTGTGCCCAGAAGTTAGGTGTGCCATATGAATCTGTCAGGCCTGTTACTCTTGAAGTTGCTAATGAGGAAGGGGTTCTTCCAACTATTCTCCACCCTTATATGCCCACTGATATTGGGGCATTGAATAGGTCTTGGATGCAATTGAGGAATGAACAAGATTCTTATCGGGAGAGGTTCAATGAACAGGAGCAAAAGATCCAGAAGCTGACCAGAAAGTTGGAGAACGAGCGGATCCTGAATGATTATGTCCGCACTGAGAAGAAGAGACCATGGGAGCGTTAATGGACCTTTGATTATTTCCTTTCAAGTTTTATTCACTTTTCAGTATTTCCATTCTTGTAACGCCCTGAGGGCATCAGTTGAACAATTTGAATTTTGATGTTTAAATCTAATAAAGTGTGTTTCCTTTCTTGTTTACAAATTCGAATCCCGATTGTCTTTGAAATCATAATCATACGCATTGCATCTCATGCACTTCATAAAACAGGTACCCTTTACAGGTCTCTCATGTTCTCACTATTTATTTCAGCAATGGCTCTCCAACAAGACAACCAAGATCTCCGGGCTCAAAACGCCCAACTTCAAGAAATGTTTTTGAACCTATCCCAGGGGCAAGAAGAAATAAAAGCTCTCCTCACAAGGGGCTTTGTCCTAGGGAATCCAGGCGGCATCAGGAATGATCAGTTGGAAGGGCTACAAATCGAGTTGGCAACAATGAAGATCCAGATGATGGGACAGCTGGTGGGCCAGATGGCTCTCATTCAAGATTTAGCTCAAAGATAAGAAGAGCTCAGGGTCCTCGTCAACAAGCTGCTTCAAAATAACGAAGTGGGTCAAACAACTAGGGTTGAAGATCAAATCATCATTCAACCTCCTTTGAGATAAGAAGAAAAAGGAAAAGCTCCCCAGTTTGCTTCAGGGTCACAAGCCCATCAACAACTTCGCCAGTGTCAACGGGGTAATCAGCGCAAGCAAAATGCATCTGGAAGACATTTCTCTGAGACTGATATACCATCATCTCTAATACTGAAACGCTTGTTGGAGGTCAATCTGATTACTCTAAAGGATCCTCCCCGGAATCCCAATAACTCTACTCCTGGCTATCGTCCCGACACATTTTGTGTATACCACTCCCATAGTCCTGGACATGACACCGACGACTGTTGGACTTTGAAAAACAAGATCCAAGACTTGATTGACGGAGGAGTGCTGGAATTCATGCCGGATGGCGAGGTGAAAATCTTCCGCTGAAGGTTCTCCACTTGAGATGACTAGTTCAAACTAAGAAACTTTTGTTCATTTGAATTCTGAAGTTGTATTTTTCTTCGCTTATTCAAACAATTATTATTATGTCAAACTTTTTTATTTCAATAATGCATTACACGTGTCTGTTTTGAATTAATTGTTTTCACTATGATTAAATTGCTTCATATTTCCTTTTTGTGATATTTAACTCCCGATTAAAAAAATTTTAAGCCTTTAGAGGGAGGATGACGAAAACGATATCAAAATCTCTACAGTATGCTTTTGAACAGACCCCACTGACGAGGTACAGACATTGTTTCAAATCCTAAACAGCGGAGTTATAAGGAAGATAATCTCTAGTCAACCCCTTTGAGCCAAAGAAGTTGGAGTTTTTTCTTTTCACAAATTAAAAACCCTTAATTATAACCTGGGGCAGGGTAGTTTTCTCAGTTGATCCAGGTGCACAATGAATGGCATCAAAGAAGTCCTTCTGAAACAAAAGACGGTGTTTGTTCCGTATAATCGTAAAGACAGACAGTCATTATCTCTCAAAATAAAAGCCCAATAAGTCAAAACCTGTGAAGGAGACTTAAGAAAAACTGGGGCATCCCGCTGACCGTAATCACAAAAAGAAACAGTTCAGGCAAAAGACAGGGATAATAAAATCAAAAAGAAAGAGATCCTACAAGCTCTCAATAAAAATGATTGCCTGTTCAAAATAAACTGTCAGTATCCGAACCATCATTGGAATATCAGAGCAAAGACTCAAACAAGATCTAATGCATGATTAGCCGAGTTTAGGATCGAAGAACATCACGAAGAACGGGTGGGTACAAATAAAATTTGAGCCTTTGTCCTTTGTTTCTTAAACCGTGAACTAGGCCACGTTATAACCCTTCAAAGCCCTAGCTGAAGAATGGGTTAATTCGAAAGCATACTGTTACAAAAGGTATCCTTACTCCTGTAGGGCTTGCTGTAAAATCCCGAGTTGACATCACATTTTACAAAATTCGCTTGTTTTGTTGAAAACTGCATTTTCAAAAAATTTCAAGATAGACATAAGCTTTGCATTCTTAAAATAACATTGTTTGCATAAGACTATTTGTTCAAACAAACAGAGAAATTCACGCGACGAATATCTAGTGAACAAAAATCTTCTCAATAAAAAGGGTCACCTCAAGTGGAAAAAACACTTCCAATCCAGGGGAACGGCAGGAGCATTATCCATCATTTGGGGCAGTTAAGTCAAGATTCAAGGAATCTCTCAAAATTCCAAATAGCCAGGGGCAAATTTCCATCTGAATCAATTGGGGCATTGGACGTAAATTCCAGCAACGAATCTTGCACGATCAAACGAAGATCTTCTGGTAGTATGGTAACACAACACTACCAACAGTGGCACCTCCCTACATCCTGAGAGCATGGACATAGTCAAAAAAGTACTACGCATAATCAAAGACTCGCTAGGTTGACTGGCCTAGGCCAAAATAAGGGCTTCCCGGTGAACCAAAAGGGTTCGGGCAAAAATAAGGGATGAAAATGAAAAATTTGTACACCCGGCAAGTCGAAAACCTGAAAAGGCGACTTGGGCAAAAAAGGGTATCCCGGTGAACTGAAAACCCGAAAGGGTGGTCCAGGCAAAAATTAGGGATCAAAGCGTACGACTATGTCTCGTCATCTCGTCACTGGCCTACCAGAAGAAGACTTGTCATTTTGACCGAAAGATACCAAGCACCTCATAGGTGGGGATAATACTCGATCCACAAGGCCTCCGCAGGCACCTTCTCCCGCAGAAACAGGGGCAATAAGAATTGTCCAAGCAGTATAGTTGCTCTGTCCACCAAGGTACTGAGGTAGGTTCAGCTGAAGAATATGACCAAGATACCATCACTCCCGCAGAGTAAAACAATAATGGTAACTCTCCCCACTGAGACTTGCAACTACGAACGAATCAGTAACACTCTCCCTAAGAAGAGTTAATCTACCATCATCCCCAAAAAGGTTGGGTATCCCCAGAAGGTCTTAATATTCCCCAGTGGAGTATAAAGATATTCCCCAGCAAGTATAAGAGCATCTCCGGCAGTCTTAATATTCTTCAACAGAGTATAAGAATATTCCCCGGCGGAATACAAGATACCCCTGGTAGAGCCATTTCCCCAGCGTAGTCTAAAAAGCTTCCCCTCTAGAGTTGAATCATCTCACCCAGTAGATTCTGGAAGCTTATCCCCCGCAGAGCGCAAATAAATCTCCCCCATCCAAATTCAGAAGGTTATCCTCACAAGAGTCTAACTGGTTTATCCTCAGCAAGTTGCAACTGAAAGATCATCCCCAGCGAAGTTCTTTCTTCCCCCAGCGGAGTTCATCATTAAAATCCCCAACAGAGCTTATCAACAGAATCCCCAGCGGAGTTATGATTAATCTTCAGCAGAACGTCTCTTCCCCACAGAGTAATTCCCCTCGGAGTAATCTCTTCAGCAGTTTATTCCCCAACGGAGTTCTTTTCTCCTGCAGGCTTATCCTCACAATCATCTTCGTTCGTCATCCCCAACGAAAATGAAGAACTCAACTCTATTCTCCAGCAGCTCCAGGATTTATTTTCCCCAACTAAAACATCACATTTCCATACATCATGATCCATGCATATACGCATCATACGAATACAATCTCATTATTTTGAGAACATCATTGCCTGATCCATATCATGCATTGCATATGACTGACCTTTACCTTTCAGGAAAGATACAGTTAAAGTTCTCAGCTTAGTAAAAGACCTGACCAGTTCTTAAATCTCAATTGAATTATCCTCGGTTGAATTTCAGATAAGGTTCTCAAATCTCGGCAGTTTCCCTACGTCATAGTGTGGACGAGTACTATAACCTCAACGGTATACTCCATTGAGCACGAGTCAGTTCCTAGATCTTGATGTTTTCCTCCGTCATAGTGTGGACAAGTTCTATAACCTCAACGGTATACTCCATTGAGCACGAGACAGTTCCTAGATCTTGATGAAGATGTTTCCCTATGTCATAGTGTGGACGAGTACTATAACCTCAACGGTATACTCCATTGAGCACGAGTCAGTTCCTAGATCTTGATGTTTTCCTCCGTCATAGTGTGGACAAGTTCTATAACCTCAACGGTATACTCCATGGATCACGAGACAGTTCCTAGATCTTGATGAAGATGCTTCCCTACGTCATAGTGTGGACGAGTACTATAACCTCAACAGTATACTCCATTGAGCACGAGTCAGTTCCTAGATCTTGATGTTTTCCTCCGTCATAGTATGGACAAGTTCTATAACCTTAACGGTATACTCCATTGAGCACGAGACAGTTCCTAGATCTTGATGAATATGTTTCCCTACATCATAGTGTGGACCAGTACTATAACCTCAACGGTATACTCCATTGAGCACGAGTCAGTTCCTAGATCTTGATGTTTTCCTCCTTCATAGTGTGGACAAGTTCTATAACCTCAACGGTATACTCCATTGAGCACGAGACAGTTCCTAGATCTTGATGAAGATGTTTCCCTACGTCATAGTGTGGTCGAGTACTATAACCTCAACGGTAAACTCCATTGAGCAAGAGTCAGTTCCTAGATCTTGATGTTTTCCTCCGTCATAGTGTGGACAAGTTCAATAACCTCAACGGTATACTCCATTGAGAACGAGACAGATCCTAGATCTTGATGAAGATGTTTCCCTATGTCATAGTTTGGACGAGTACTATAACCTCAACGGTATACTCCATTGAGCACGAGTCAGTTCCTAGATCTTGATGTTTTCCTCCGTCATAGTGTGGACAAGTTCTATAACCTCAACGGTATACTCCATTGAGCACGAGACAGTTCCTAGATCTTGATGAAGATGTTTACCTACGCCATAGTGTGGACAAGTACTATAACCTCAACGGTATACTCCATTGAGCACGAGTCAGTTCCTAGATCTTGATGTTTTCCTCCGTCATAGTGTGGACACGTTCTATAACCTCAACGGTATACTCCATTGAGCACGAGACTGTTCCTAGATCTTGATGAAGATGTTTCCCTATGTCATAGTGTGGACGAGTACTATAACCTCAACGATATACTCCATTGAGCATGAGTCAGTTCCTAGATGTTGATGTTTTCCTCCGTCATAGTATGGACAAGTTCTATAACCTCAACGGTATACTCCATGGAGCACGAGGCAGTTCCTAGATCTTGATGAAGATGTTTCCCTATGTCATGGTGTAGACGAGTACTATAACCTCAACGGTATACTCCATTGAGCACGAGTCAGTTCCTAGATCTTGATGTTTTCCTCCGTCATAGTGTGGACAAGTTCTATAACCTCAATGGTATACTCCATTGAGCACGAGACAGTTCCTAGATCTTGATGAAGATGTTTCCCTACGTCATAGTGTGGTTGAGTACTATAACCTCAACGGTATACTCCATTGAGCACGAGTCAGTTCCTAGATCTTGATGTTTTCCTCCGTCATAGTATGAACAAGTTCTATAACCTCAACGGTATACTCCGTGGAGCACGAGACAGTTCCTAGATCTTGATGAAGATGCTTCCCTACGTCAAAGTGTGGACGAGTACTATAACCTCAACGATATACTCCATTGAGCACGTGTCAGTTCCTAGATCTTGATGTTCGCCTCCGTCATAGTTTGGACAAGTTCTATAACCTCAGCGGTATACTCCATTGAGCACGAGACAGTTCCTAGATCTTGATGAAGATGTTTCCCTATGTCATAGTGTGGACGAGTACTATAACCTCAACGGTATACTCCATTGAGAACGAGTCAGTTCCTAGATCTTGATGTTTTCCTCTGTCATAGTGTGGACGAGTTCTATAACCTCAACGGTATACTCCATTGAGCACGAGACAGTTCCTAGATCGTGATGAAGATGTTTCCCTACGTCATAGTGTGGACGAGTACTATAACTTCAACGGTATACTCCATTGAGCACGAGTAAGTTCCTAGATCTTGATGTTTTCCTCCGTCATAGTGTGGACAAGTTCTATAACCTCAACGGTATACTCCGTGGAGCACGAGACAGTTCCTAGATCTTGATAAATATGTTTCCCTACGTCATAGTGTGGACGAGTACTATAACCTCAACGATATACTCCATTGAGCATGAGTCAGTTCCTAGATCTTGATGTTCTCCTTCGTCATAGTTTGGACAAGTTATATAACCTCAGCGGTATACTCCATTGAGCACGAGACAGTTCCTAGATCTTGATGAAGATGTTTCCCCCTAATTGAATTATGGACAGGTTCTTAAGACTCAGCCGAGGCATTCTCTCACTTGAGGTACAAGAAAGTTCCTAAATCTCAACAAAAGTTAGACTTCCCTAACGGAATCTTTTACAACAACAAGTATGCAAGTTCTCGCTAAGGAATATCTTATGCGATCGACACTCCTGCAGATGGCATCTGTAATCCCATCCTCCTACCAACAATCTCCAAATGGCATCTGTAAGCCCATTCCCGACATCACAAAGCTAACGCTACACCATGTGAGTGCAAATTTTTGGGCACTCTAGTGTTCAATTATCTTCCCCCTTCGGATCACGAAAGGCTCAGAAGCCAATCTATATCTTCAGGTTTAAGAAAATTGAACAGGGGAAACTGTTGTACCCCAAAATTTGACCTCCCATATTCCTCAAGACTTGTCAAGAAGAAGCTTCAAGTTGGCTCAAGGTTTGGACAGTCAAATCACCTCCTAAGGCAGTCAACTCAAAATAGGGTTTTGTGTTGCATCAAGGTCCTCACATCCAAATTACCTCAAGTGTTCCCTAATGTCCTAATATGTTCTTAATTTCATCCATGTCAAATTTCAAGCCATGCAGAGGAAGTTTGGTCAGTCAATTGCTTAAGAGACCCAAAAGTCGACTGTGCTAGGGCAAAAGTCAACTGTGTCCCAAATACAGTCAAACCTCAAGAGTTTTTGTCAACATTATCATTTTGAAGGTTAATTCATCATTTGATCTAGGGTTGATCATGATTCATCAATGATTTCTCAAGATTCATCAAGATTCAAAAGTTGCAAAATTAGGGTTTTGTAGGAAAAGTCAACTCAACTTTGACCAAGCATAACTTTCTCATACTTTATGAGAAATGACCCATCCAAAGCTCATTTTGAAGAGGATACAATTTCCAACAATCCATATTCGCACCCCAAGATCAAGAAATGCTCTCACAAAAAGTTACAAATTTGGACATTATAGGTCATTTTTGAAAGTCAACAAAAACACCTTTTTTTCCAAAGCTTATAACTTCAGCATGGAACATCAAAATGAGATGAGACCAAAATGGTTGATTAGAGGACATCTCAAGGTTTCTAAAAAGTCCAAGAACACCTCAAAAAGTTCAAAATTTAAGAAGTTGGGCATTGTTGAAGTTGGGCATTTTTCCAAATTTGCCAAAAGTCAACTATCCTCAAAACTCCAATTTTTTACAAAAGGGCCCACTTTTTTCCACTTGATATAGTCTTGCCATGCCACACACGTGTCCCATACCTGATTCTATGGCCATTCATTTATTTTTCTATTTTATTTAATTTTTATTGGTTTAATTCATTTTAAATCAATTTTAAATCAAATAAAATCTAAAAATTGATGAAATCATATCTTTGTGATTTGTAAAACTTTCAATTACCATCATGAACCAAATCAAATTCGTATCAAGCTTGGTTATGTACAAAAAATCAGATTTGGCCTATATTTGGAAACATGTTAATGGTGATCAAAATCCAATCTTGATTCTTCAATACACTTGGATTATAGCCCATGTTTTGACCTAAATTCATTCCATTATATGCACACAAGCCACACAAACCTAGAACACACACAAAATAATGTTGAAACGTCCAGAGAAAATTGAAAAAAAAGCTTGAAAAGTGTGAGATCAAAAACAGCATTGGAGGCCAATTCAATCCCAAATCACAATGTAGCTCTCTTGCCAGCAACCTCCTGAAGCTGTAGCAATCAAAACCAGGCCTTGAGACCCTCTGAAACTCACTGTAATTCTCCACGAATATGCCTCTGCACATGAAATCGTAAATCATTCTCCTTGCATCTTTTTGCCAGTTTGATTGCACTATCATGCTTGCCATTCAATTTCCATTGATTCTGCAATATTTGATTTTGTTTTCGTGACTTATAGCCCTGGATTCAAAGCTAGGGTTCGTATTCTTGTTTTTTGGGCATTCTTGATACAGGCATAATCAGGACCAATAATGGCCATGGATGAGTTCAGGGGAGAGAGACGAGTGCATTGGCACTCTTAGCTTGCATTTACATGGCCTATGAAGGATTTTTGAGAGATGCTAAGAATCTTCCTGCGGAACAAAATCCGCAGGTAAATGAACCAGGGCGTTTGAAAAAGACGAAGACGTGGCTGGGCGTGATTGGTTCATTTGAATCAATTGCGCGTTTTTATTTTTTGGCCAGGCATAATTAACTATTTTGTATATAATATTTGTTTCCTATTCCACTAACGAATGTGCAAGCTGGTTGGATTGGTGAGCGTGCTATTGCAAAACCCCCTGGGACCTGGGTTCGAATCCCAGGGCCCCCAAAACTTTATTATATTTTGTTTTCAGGTAATCTCACGCAGCGTTCACAAAGCTGGTCCACCATACGCCTCAGGGATCCATCTGCCAGATGGTTTGCCAATCAAATCCAGTGGTTCAGGATGGAGGCTCATCATACTCCCTAATCAACAAGCATGCATGGAATCACAAAAAAGTCCAACAGGCTGGCGCAATTGGGCCTGGGATTTGAAATTCAAACACTCTATTCAGGCCCACACCCCCTTGAGTTTGTTCTTTTCTTTTTTTATATTTTCTTTTCATTATCTTTTCTATTTTTATTTTATTATTATTATTATCTTAATTAATTTAATTAACCAATTAACATTTTTTATATAAAAAAATCAGAAATCACCAAAATAATATTTTATTAATTCCACTAATCTTATTATTTATTTTGTAAATAACAATTAATTAATTTATTTAGTTTAATTAGGTACAATTTTAATATCTTTTGCATTAAATTAAAATCAATTTAGAATTAGGATTTTTATTAACTTTTTAATCACTCTTATTTTATTTCCTTAATTAAAATAAAAACTCAAAAATATTTTCATTTAATTAATTAATTCAATTATTAATTTAGACTAATTTTTAATTCAAAAAATAACAAAAAAAATAAGCTTTATTCAATAAAAGGGTCAAAACCCTAAAAAACACTCTGATTTAATTTTTCTCGCGCGCGTATTATTTTTGATCCGTATTTCAATATTGTAACTGTTTCGGGAATGTAATAGTTTTAACTTAGGCTTTTATTTACCGTTTTTACTTACTTTTCGCAATTTAATTTTAAAGGGTTTGTCTTTGGCGATGTAAATACCCGACGCCTTGTAATAGCTTAGATTTATATTCCGCAATTTACCTTCCGCAACTATTAACTGTTAGATGTTTGGTAGGCAATGCATGACAAGATTAATCTTTTAATTTAAAATCAACAATAGATCACCATTAACATGTACAAAGATAAATAAATTGAAAAACAATACACTCGCACATGCCACTCTTAGGGTACACCTCACTTGGTTGCCTCGAACGTGGTCATTGAGTATAGGAAGTTTTAGAGGTCGCCCTCTTGTCCAAAGATCAAAGTTGCCTCGTAACGGTTGCCTCGGATAAAATGATCTAAGACATTAGGGTTACCGCTAAGGCGTCCTAACATTGCTTTAGTGACCACACGTCCCTTAATCGAATTGACCCAAAAACTCCAACGACGATGCTACCTACTCCTCAATAGTGGGATAACATTGTCTAAAGGACACTTGTACAGTTTAATTCCTTTTTGAGTAGGTAGATGTTCTTAAGTACTTGCTCTTTTAAAAACAAAAACAAAACTTTTCGCACTTACACTCTCTTCCAAAACAAAACTCTTTTCAAACCCACAATCACAAAGAAAAGCAAACTTTTGAAAACATAATGAGCAAGTACCTAAGAGCCCATGGATAACCACGGATAGAAAGGGTGCTAACACATTCCCTTTCTATAATCTACCTCCTGAACCCGAGAAATATCTCAAAAAGGAATTTTTCTGTGCTTTTGTCCTTTCCTTGTTGGATAAAATAAAAGACGGTGGCGACTCTTGCTTACCGCGACATTTTGTAAAAACAAACGCAAAACGCAAACCAGCATTCCCAAAACAGTCAGTTCTCATTCCCACCGATCACACAATTCAATTACAGTTGGAAACAAAGGTTACCACCAGCATAAGGGAATCAAGAACTACATTATAGCAACAAAATTGAGGAGAAATGGTGGAGAAAACTACCTGTTCAAACTCAAGGAGGAAGCTCTGAAACTGAACTTATGGAGCTTGATTAAGGTCACGGTTCTTGAAGGTAGGAGTATGGTTAGTTCAGGGAAGTCCAACAAAGCTTACTGAAAAGAATTTTTGGTGATTTGGAGGGTGAAAATGAAAAAAATGAATTCAAGCCTTAAGAGTTCAAATGAGATCTTGGCATGGGTCAATTGACTATCAAAAGGTTATGGAAATATGTGGAATATGCATCTTATTTATAGGAGAGGATGAGGCAATGCTTAAGCGGCCGAATTGGAGAATAATTGAGTGAATTCGTGTAAATTCGAAACATGAGCAATGTGTGACTTGCTTGGCATCAAAACTCAACCAAAACCTGTGTTTCATGGTGCTAATTGCTTTTGGGAAGTTGCTAAACATGATTAGAAGTTAAAACACGTGAAAATGTTTCATTTAGAGGCCAAACCAATCCAAACTAATTCTGACTTTGAACTTATAAACATTTTCAGGAAGCTAACTTTACAGCCATGGTGCCAACAATGTAGAGCACTATATGATATGTTTTTTGAAGCATTATAGAGATCTTAAATCAAGCGTTGCAATGTAAAAAGAATGATTGCATTTGGTGCCTTGGATCAAAAGTTGTGTCCCTTTGAAATCAGCAAAAACACACGGATTTCCTACACTTAGAAAAATTTCTAAGTTTGGCATCAAAAGTGTCTTGTAATATTTTGTGTTTTATGGTGCCTTGGATTAAAAGTTGTATTGTAATATTTGGTGCCTTAGATCAAAAGTTGTGTCCCTTTGAAATCAGCAAAAACACACAAATTTCCTACACTTAGAAAATTTTCTAAGTTTGGCATTAAAAGTGTCTTGTACCTAGCAATGTATCCTATGGTCGACTCATTGGCATCACCAGCAAACTTAGTAAATTAAGGTACTTTACATTCCCTAGGTAATTCTTCCTGTCGAATGTAATCAAGTAAGGGAGAACAGTAATTTTGCCTCCAGAGGCCAACATTTATTCCATATCGTGTTAATACTTCTTCTACCATATTCACTATGTTGTTACACCCAACATTGGCATTTTTTAGCAATTGATCAACATCATGGTTTCTCCTAACTACGACTGGCCTAGGTTCGTATTGTTCAACGAATTCTTCCTTTTCATAAATGGGTTCTTCCACTCTTCAAGGTCTAAAAGGACGCTCATTATTTCCCCCTCCTATTCTTCAAAAACTCTCAATGGCTTGTGGCGCATTTGATTTTGTTGGACCCCTAATGAGTCAATCAACCTACCTATTTGGTCAACACAATGATTGAGTGGAACTCCCATTTGTTGAGTTAAGACATTTACTAAATCTAAATTAGTGTCATCCATGTGTTTCTTTAAAGCCACAACAAAAGTAGTATTCAAAGGTGGTGTCGATTGTGGGACATAGCTAACACCACTTGGGACATAACTGCCTTGGTTTCCAATGGACACTGTGTTTTCTGTATATGTGGACAGGTTCTATTGTAACCCAACCATCATGGAATAAGGCATACCATATTGGTAAGGGACATATAATGAGCTTGAACCCTCTAGAAAGAGTGGTCGATTTAGGTCAAATGGCGATATCCCATGCCCAGGTTCTGTCATTGTGACTGTTGTCCCTGAACCATGAACAACGGTCGATCTTACAGGAGATAAAATCGACGCGCTTTCAGTTGTGGTACTTATTGGTATGACATCCACATTTTGTGTAGAAATTTGCGTATGCGTCGTGGTTATGTCAGAGCGTGGCATTTTAGACTTGGACAAAAGTGTACCACTTCTGAAATTCATACACACACACTAACTATAAGAAACTTTGTAAAACTACACACAAAAACGAAATTATTAGCATTGTCCCACTCAGTGTGCCAATTTGTTTACCTCTTGTTTTGGTAAACAATACTGGTCTCTTAATAGAAAGTTTACTGACAAGATCGACCAGAGAATCTAAGTACAGTGCTTCAGTTTTCGAGTGTTTTCACAAAGTATCTTCAAAAGAGTTCGTTTGACTAAGGAGAAACGAATTTAAAAGCAATAAAGCAGAAATTTTAAAATTAAACAAAGACGTTTTAAAATGTAAAAATAGATGACATAACATCAAAATAGTTGAAAATTGGTTGATTCAAACACACGTCTCCCTTGGTTGACTCATTTCGCTCATTAGCTTGGGTACTCTGAGTTACTAGCGTGTAGGAATGTGAAAGTTTGAACCATTCACAAAAGGGGTGAGAATTAAACTCAATAAATATATGGTGAATTGTCAGATGCTAATGAGTAGTAATTTGAAACAAATACAGACATCACAAAATACTTCGTAATGCAAACCATCATTCACATCTTACAACATCAATTCAATAATAATGCAATGCAATGAGACCGACGTCAACTCAATGCACGTGGTACCATCAGGGCATAATCCTCCAACACAGTGCCAATTGGGCAACAATAGGGCATAAGCCCTCAACATAACGCCATTACAGGCCAACAACAGAGCATAAGCTCTCACCAATAAAATGCATGTGTTGTTGATATGCAACAACATAAATTATGCAACCACAAGGCATAAGCCTCCAACAATATGCCAATCCAGGCCACCAAAATCAGCATCGTTACATCACACACATCATAGTATCCATAATTCATCATATCGCACATATCATCCTAACATATCTTATGATAATCTAAATCTATCTTATCCTAAGTATTGGGAATAACCATTCCTTTACTCATTTTATTTCATCTAAATGTAGTTCTTTTTGTTATTTATCCAATGCTTCAATCAGCGCATTAATCGGGGTTCTAAAATTGAAGTTATGGCATTTTTAAGAAAATTCGTACGACCATCCGAATCTTCCATCTGTCGCCCAGCGACACCCTCCTTTTCCCAAAGACACTACTTTTGCATCACCCTTCACCCAACGACGCTAGACGCGACGCATTACATAAACATTCATTCTTTCACCTCTCCCATCGCTCCCTTTCTTGCCTGGCGAAACTCCATCGCCCGACGACACATCCTTCGTCACGCGACAATCCTGCGTGAACATGATTTTCTTGTTGTGATTTCCTGCATAAACCAGTCCAATTTTGTGCACTTATAACCTCAAATTTCTAGTCTAAAACAATATTTTACACATAAAAACTTATGCACTTCCTATACCTCATTGATCTATTAACCTGTAACAATTTTTTCACATCTAAATCCTCATTGATTGTCATATTCCTAACCTATAATTCCTAGATTGGAGTTTCATAGAGACAACATCACAACAACTATAATTATCAACAACCATTACAATATTAACATCACAAGATTCACAATTTCGTATAGCATCACACACAATAACATCAATCAATCAATCAAAACAAAGAGAAATCATACATCAATTATGCCAAAAACCTAAAGAGGGAAAGGAACCATCACTACCCTCTCATGTTATAACCACCATTTAGAGAATTCATTCACCCCCTTACCTTAATTTGAAGCTTTGATCCTCCAAAATTTGTGGAATCCTTCTTACCCTAGCTTTTCCCTACTCTTCTCTCTTCTATGTTTTCTCTAAAACTTTACGATTGACAGAATGGTTCATATTCTCTTCTCTCCCCTTGTTTTATCAAAAGACCTCACTAGGACTTTCCCCTTATGCCCCTACTTATTAAATAATTATTTAATAAAATAATATGAATTCTATTATTCTACTAATAAGTCCTTTTGATTATTATAAAATAATAATCACTCTATTATTTAATACAAATAATACTAATAATATGTTTATCTCACCACACCCTTACATTTATAAACTTTTGGTCATACACCCATAACATCTTAACTTCTATAGTTTCTAATTCCCGTAATTTGCATCACAATACATCATAAAATTCACCATTGCATAAAATACACCATATCATCTAATTATTTTAAATAAAATAATTCTAACTAAATCAGTGCATTACAATTTGTCTCCTATAAAGAGAACCCTACAAGAAGGACGTTTCAAACCAAGTATCTGATCAGAAAGGAACTCATGTTGTTGCAATCAAATGGATGATCATAAACAAGGTAGACGATCAAGGTGATCTCACAACAGACATCAGGTCAGTATTTATATGCTTTTTAAAATAGTACTTATAGATAATTTTACCAGTTAGAAGTTATCTTAACAAGAAATGTTTAAATTAAAAAGGATGTGTATTCAATAGCAATCCTGGAGCAATTAAATTTCTTGGGAATAAATGATAAATATTTCTTACTATACTTTTAAAGTCAAGATAAGATATTCGGCTGTCAATCTCAAAAGATTTCCCGTGCACATCCTAACCTAAGTAGTGCATGCCATATCCTTCTATAACCTTCCCCTTTAGAAGTTTGTAAAAGTCGTCTGAGTCCTTTTCCGCATCAGACATTAAACATCTTTGGTGTGTGAATATTTATTACTCTTAGTAGCTCAATTATCTCATATGTTACACATCTTAGTGTCTATTTATATCATCCATCATATTTAGTCTCTCCTCATTTTTCAGTTATTGTTCTCTTTTCACATCCCTCCAGTTCTCCCTAAAAAGTTCTTACATCATATGGCCATCCAGACGATTCATGGAGATGGAAACCTTCTGGAGGTAATTCATGGGAAACAACCTAATAGCGTGTCTGATGACGATCTCACCCACATGTGTATTTAAAGCTAGGGTTGGACAGGGTATGGTGCTATGCTATGAGGTCCTATTTACCGTAATATTGTGAAAAACTTATGGCTTTATGCATTTGTTAGAAGTGATGATAGTTACATTAAATCGAGTATCTATGGTATTCCTTTTGTTATCACTCGCTCTTCCATTGTTGAAGCAATTGGGTGTTCTCCTAAGTCTAACTCCATGGTTCATGCTAGTTTTAACTTCATGGATGTCGATGTTCTCCCAACCATTCATGGAACTTCCTATGGGTACGAACCCAACAACCTAGACAACCTAAAACCTCTTGCTAGAATCTGGTTTCATTTCGTACAAACAAACCTTTATCATAGAGGTGAAAACCTGGATGATGTGTTTCCAAGGGATAAGCACCTACTCTTCTGCCTTCTCAAAAATATCCTAGTTAATCTGTCATCTATCATTTTCAACCACCTAAAGGAATCAATTCTAGAATACATACATCTTCAAAAATCCTTCATACCTTATGGGCGTGTCCTATGTGAACTGTTTGAATTAGCTGAAGTAATCAAAGTTGTTCGAAAGACTCAATTCAAAAGAGGAAATGCTTTGTTTGATGAGTGTTGTAAAGTGTTTGAAGTCTAAGCTAGTGTCCTTGTACTCTAGTTGAATATTTCTTCTTTAAGTCGTGTCTCATGTGTCAAAACATTGCCTTTATCAATTTATATCTAGTTATTTTCGATCAAAGAAGAAGTATCAACATGAAATATTCTATTGCACATCTATTTTTCAAAAATTTGCTTACATATATTTTCTGTGATACTTTGAATGAATTGACAATTCACTCTTGTGGGAAAATATATTCTAAAGAAATAATATATGATATTGACAAGATATATTTGATCATCATCTTTCTTAGAAGATATCAAGTGATTCTGTAGTGATCTCGTCAAAATATTATCAATTTCGCTTTTCTATCCCTTCATTACCTTTTTGATTTCTGACAAAGGGGGAGAAAGTAAAATGATTTTGATAATGTTTATTCTCAGAATCTTTAACTCAAACAAATAAAATGTTTTTGCTACTAACTATTTGTTGGATGTTTTCAATCCAGGAACTCTAAACAAGTCCAATGAGTTTATTCTAAGACAACTTGAAGATGAATATTCTGATGCTAAGGTTGAAAACCTTATGGATGAAATCAACTCTGATTTTATATCTAAGAAGTTGTACACTTTGTGAATATATGAATATTCAAATAGATGTACCAAACTCAATTCAGAAGTTATAAACTTACTGAAATTAAGGTAATCTTGCTTAATGTCATAATGTTTAGAAGTTACTAACTTTATGAAAGTATAAAATATAGACTTAAAGCTTTAGAAGTTGTGCTCTCCTGAAAGGAAGACAATTTAACATTTTGGTGCATGCTCTCATACAGAGATGCCACTCGGAAGTTGTGCTCTGATATGTGTGTTTTCGTAACGTACGCTCTAGTCAGAAGTTGAGAACTGTCTGATTGTATAATACTTTGGAAAATATCATGTCAAACATTGATACTTAAGAAGTAGTGAACTTCTCCAAAAGTATAGTGTTTTGGTTGTGATATCAGAACAAGGAACAAAAGCGCTGATACATGATGCATGGTGTTATTCAATCAGGCTCAAAATCAAGTTTTGATTCTTCATCAAGTGTTGATAGAAACTAGGTTGTGAGATGAAGACCATGTATTCTAAAGCACTACTCTGAGTTAGAGTTTAACAGATTCAGGGGGAGCTGTGAGCTTAAATGAAAATTAGATTTTAATAGATTCAGGGGGAGCTGTGAGCTTAACTCTAAATTTGTCGGTTACTGTGATTATCTTGTATAAATTGTTCTATCAAAATACATGGTTTTGTCATCATAAAAAAGGGGGATATTGTAATAACAAGAAGTGTTTGTACATATGGCCTTAAGATTTTGATGATAACTTTACATGTTATCTTATTGAGAAATTATATACATTAATGGTTTCGTTCTTGTGTGTAGTTGCTACTATAATGTTCTGACTCTAGTACAGAGCATGTGACATCATCAGGTTCTAAACATACACTACTGGAAGAAAACATGTGGTTACGTGTTACAGTTGAAGTTAAGATTCTAGAATCCATCTTCTAAAACATGTCTAAGGAACATTAGTACAAGAGGTTTTGATCGTGACTTTATGGTTATGCTTTGGAGGCCTTCTAAAGTGTTACTTCTATGTGTTTCAAGTTCTGAAGATTATGAAGACAAAGTTCTATTTCTGATGATCTAAAGAAAATAAATTTCTTACAACCAAGTGCTGAAGACTCTGAAGATAAGGTTCTGATCGGATAAGTTCTGAAGACTCCAAGACTTAGGTTCTAAGACTTAAGAAAAATTCTTCTAAAACAAGCTTTAACGTTCAACATTCAAATATCTGAAGCCTCTGAAGATAAGAAGAAAGTTTAAAATGTTTAACATGTGATGGTGTACAAAAGGTACATAAAGTGTCTATGACCTCTACTCTTCTAGAGCGACGCAAGGAAAACCATTTCATACTTTACTGTAACCACTCTCATTATGACCGTTGAGAACCAACAACTAGATTTTCAATTACCTTTCTAGCCTTTCAACAAATCTCTTTTACAAGATATAAAAGGAAGACTTGGAAGTTGAAGAAAAGTAAGAATCAACATTACAACGTCAAATCTATCAGATTAAATCAAGCTCAACAAAACTACACCAAAGCATTGTGAAAAATCTATAGATAAATCATTTGTGTATAGTTTTGTAAATAAGCAAGGAGTTGTTGCTCGTATCTTGCAGTAGAAAACTTAGGTATTTTTCTTTGTACTGAAACGTTTGTGTAATCTACTTAATAAGATGCAAATTTGTAATAAACTAAAATTACTCAACCATTGTTGATTGATACCTTGAGAGACCGAGTGAAGGTCCAATCTCAAGAAGACTCCTGCCGCGGCTTGAGTGCATTTGCAATATGGTTCGACATACTTATTTGAGGTGCCAATAGGGTTGATCTGACTTATTGTGGGTTTCCTGTAATAAGTTTGGTTATAGTGGAGTAAGTCCTTGTTGAAGGAGAAATCATCCTTGAGGGGTGGACTAGATTTGCTTAGTTAACAATGAACCAGGATAAAAATAATTGTGTTTATTTACTATTATGTTCTAAGATAACTTATTTGTCACCAATGAAAAGATTTAATTTGGTGAAACCCAATACAAACCCCCCCCCCCCCCCTTTCTTGTGTTTCTCACACCTTCAACTTGATCTTTGGTATCAAGTATTAGTATTAATAGAGTCACTTTACCTTGCAAGTCATAGATGGTAGACAATCCTTCATTCTCTTAAGACATAAGATCAGGAAAAAAAACACGTCCTATTTCTTCATGGTTGACAACCATATTTATTCTAGATAGATATCATTGAATAAAATAGCCAGCACATCATGAGATAATTCTTCAAAACAAAAATCTTCATTAGAAGTCCATCTTTCATTCAAACCAGTAATTATCCTTGGAAAATTCATAATCAAGATCACTTTCCTAATTAAGCCATCGAATAGAAAATCTATACAGTTGTTATTCAGATAAGTAAGGTATTTTGCTCTACAAAGATCCAAGGTCATCATACTAATATGAATGATTTGACATTGATTGATCTATACTCCAGTTCCATCCTTTTCTTTAGAATCACAAACATGCTGAAGTTAGTATAAATGTTCTGGAAATTTGGTCTTGACATCCTATCCAATCTCTTCAACACCTGATTGGATTACCTTTCAAGGAACACAATAGTAATAAGAAGCGCTTCATTAGAGACCATGGCACAAATTCTAAAATTTTGAAAAAGAATGCTCTCGTTGTTCTTCAATATCTTTTCACTTTCATGTTAAACTTCTTGATTAGAAACTTGAGAAAACTTCTTAATCATCTTCTCATCTGAATTATTTTCTTCCAAACACACTTAAATGTGCCTTTATAAGTGGACTTGAGAAATTCCCAAGTATCTTGGGCTACAATACAAGTGATGTAGAGAACTTGCCAATTCCATAGAACATGAAGTTGATAATTTCAGAGTGACAAGGTGCCAACTCAAACTCTTCCCATCTATCTCTTCAGCACTAGGAATCTTCTATCCTGACAATTCTACAAGATCTATTGTCCATAGATAACAAGAATACAATCATTCCAGCCTTCCAATAAGAACAGTAATACCAAAAAAATACTCCTTGAAGCTCACCCAGTAGACCTGGGTGTCTTCTCTGATACCAATTGAAATTCTGGTACAAGCAACACATGTTAAAAACTGATGTCCCAACATCAAAATAATGTCACTGTAGATGTTACAACATTTGTTGACAGACTGAACAAATTTATCAAGATGCAAGAGATACTTAAATTAAATTGCAGAATAATAAATAACATATAGATTTATTAACCCATTTTGGTGCAACATCAACTACTATGGGGGCTACCAAGCCAGGAAGGAAATTCACTATCAGTAGTATCAATTCAAAGCCTAAACAGTCCCAGTTTACAAACTCTCACTTAATCCTTACCCAATGAAACTTCTACCTAGAAATCATTATCTAGATATGAGAAATCATCATCTCACTTCCTAAATCGTCTTAGTGATATTTAATAGCCCTAGTCCCAGTGATTGTATAAAAAATAATCCAATAATAGTATTACACTTCCAATACAAAAATTCTTAGTCAAGACTATTGACTAAGAATAATACATGGTTTTGCTTAAAAGCTTCAACCAAGAATAATACTCAACTCATTACCTAAAGGATCCTAAGTGAGAACATTACATCTACCACAAATATCAAAAGATACAAGGGTGACTTACAACTACACAAGAGACTCTCAAAACCTACGACTCTAAGATTCCCCTAATTTACAAATTATTGAAAGATTAAATAAAATTAGTTTAGGTTTTCTCTTTAAATAAACCTCTACAGTCCATAGGCTTCGAAATCTGGATCTAGATATTTCTTGATCCACAAGTTAAGTGATACGCCAATTGTGTAGCGAAATCTCCTTAAATCTTGGAACAAATAATACAAAGTATCCTAAATTGTTCAAGGCCTAATTTAGTAACTAATGTACAGTTAGATATACAAAACTTGTTCCAGATTAAATCTTCTTGACCTGCGAAATTTACTGAGATATATCCATATGAAATTTCACAGAATCAAATCAAATCTGTCAAGATTTAAAATAGTAGCTCCTGTTGTACCAGACCAAGATGTCATGACATTTGTCTTTAACATCTGATTGAAAAGACATAACAACTGGACTATTATGACAATTGATGCAGATGTTATAACATCTTTGATCAACATCAATAGAACCATGTTTTAGCAAAATTATTCCAATCTAAGACCATGGAATTAATAGTATTGAAGATTTATCGCATGATGAGATGGATGTTTTATTCAAAGATTTGTGTATCTAGAATAAAAAGGGTTCTCAACCATGGAGAAAACAAGAGGTTACTATTTCTTATCTTATGTCTTAAAAGAAGGAAATTTTGTCTACCATTTGTATCATACAAGGAAAGGTGACTCTATTAATCCTCAAAATTGGTATCTTGATCAAGTTTGTAAGGAGAGTTCAGATGAGTTGGAGGAGGTTCTTCAAGTGTGAAGATAGTTGGAAGCCTAAAAGGGATAACATTTTTTTAAAGATATACCTAGTGACAAAATATTGTTTTCATCAAAAGAAAGTCTGAGTCAAGGATGTCAATCTTAATGTCTCAACATTGTGTGAACATCAGAATACTCAAACTAAAGGTAGCTACTTGCATTGAAGATGTCTCTTATGTGAAAAGTTGATCATAACAGGTTCTTTTATTTGACTTCATCAAATGTCAAACTCAGCTTTAGTTAACCAATAATTGGTTAAAACGGAGGGATAATGATAATTTCCTTATTTCTAATACTTTTCTTAGAACTTAAATTGAGATGATTGATATTTTGATACTGACTACTCCAAGACACTTTTTTGTAGTAAAAATGTTTATGGTGGTTTGTTTAGTCTCTTTCTATAAAAAGTTACTTTTGTTGTTGATGCTAAAAGGGAAGACTAAGGACATTGGGTAAATTTTTCTCTAAGCTTTGGTAATGATCTTCTTACTAAAGGACTAATGAATATTGTGATAAACATAAGTTAGTTGTGTGATCAAGGTCTGAAGGTATATGTCATCAAGGAATAATATTTTGTCTCTAATGAGATGTGTGAAGTTATTATGAGGATTAAAAAATATTTGCTATTTGTGAATTCCACAAGTATTTAATTGATTATCCTCTTGCTTGATGTTTAAGGAAGATGAAGTCAAGATGTCACACCTGAAGGTGCAACATCATACAGTTGCAAAAGTTCCAGAATCTATTCTATGAATTTGATTAGTCCAAGGGAAGGTGAGTGTCCTGGTGGATAGACCCACATATATATGATTTTCTTTTGTGATCAATATCAAAGAAAAATATATTGTTTGTATAGTCTTCAAATATTCTTATCTATTCTTTAAAAAAAGGGAACACGGTATGCTTCTGAGTTACTCTACTGAGAGAAGTATTTTAGTGATGTTAAATTCAGGACCAAACTCTGTGATTAGTTCATTAAGAAAGGGATTGATGCCCAAGAAAATGTTTGAACATCATCTCAGTAGGTTGTTTTTCTAGAAAATGAGGTAGACTCTAAAAAGATAGAAGGAACTCAATCAAAGAGATCTCAAGCCAACAAAATTCTCTCTTAAGCTTTATTTGTTTAAAGTGATTCATTGTTTGAGACTTTCTTCAGAATCAAACATGTGTTGTCTAATTCTGATTTTATGTCATGTTTTGTGTTTGAGACCTTGTCTATTGGAGTAAAGCTATGGATATTTTATTTGGTTTTTATTTTTTGTCTTACTATTTGTCATCCTTTTTGATCTATTTTCTTGATTTTAAATAGTTAAAAATTAGTTTCTGATTTTCAAAAATAATGAAAAAATTTCTATAAATATTTTGAGGTATTTCTGATTTTTTTTATGCCTCTGGATGCAATTTATTTGAAGGTTTAATGTATTTTCTATTTTGTCCTTTTATTTTCATTTTAAAAACAATTTAAAAATCTTTTTACTATTATATTTTGGTTGTTAATTTCAATTTTAATTTTGTATATTTTGATTGGCTTGGATCTTGATCATTGAGGTCATGAATTTCATCAACATCAATGGAACTTGGGTGTTGATAGGTTAAAAGACCAAATCCAACAAAATGGATGATTGATGTTGATGAAATTAGACCTAATTCTTGATCCAATTTGGGATTTATTTTTTTGTTCAAGTTATCTATGCTCCATCTCTCTCTTTTTCTTTTTTTGATCAATTGGATGATGATTGATTTATCTTTGTTCAGTTAGATTTGGATTGATACTTGATGAACATTCATCATTTCAAATCTATCTCTAAATGATCAATTGATCACTCAAGGTACTTTGGATTAGTGAATGTTTATCCTAAGGTATCATGAAGGATTTGATTGATGTAATGATCTCATCTCATTGACTTAGATCTTGATCCACCTTTGTTTTACTTATGCTACATGTTTTAGGAGTAAAGTCTCTATCATATCTCTAACATGTATTGTACATAAATTGTTATTGACCGACCTCATATAGTATTGACTTCCATAAGTCCATATTTATTGTACTAACTTTTTTTTAATGCAATTTAAATTTTGTCATTTACTTTATGCCTTTACCTTCATGCTCTTTATTTTAGCATCTTTATCATTCTTGTAATTTATCTTTTTTTCTCTTTACTTTATGTCATTTTCCTTTTGCTCACTTGAGCATTTAAATTTTTTATGTCATTGTTCTTTTGCTCACGCGAGCTTTATTTTTCTTTTATGGAGTTTGGAGTCAACGTCATAAACCAAGTAAAAGCATTTTTTGTCAATGAATTAAGAAAATATCTTAATTTTAAACCCTCATTGTTGGCGATGTCGCCAACTTCTGTTTCGTACCTAGCAATATGTTCTATGGTCGACTCATTGGCATCACCAACAAACTTGGTAAATTTTGGTACCTAACATTCCCTAGGTAATTCTTCCTGTCGAATGTAGTCAGGAAAGGGCGAAGAGTAATTTGGCCTCTGGAGGCCAATATTTACTCCTGATCATTTTAATACTTCTTCTACCATATTCACTATGATATTACGCCTAACAATGACATTTCTTAGCACTCGATCATCATCTTGGTTTCTTCTAACTACGACTAGCCTAGGTTCGTATTGTTCAACGAGTTCTTCCTCTTCATAAGTGGGTTCTTCCACTCTCCGAGGTCTAAAACGACGCTCATTGTTGCCCCTTATGTTCTTCAAAAACTGTCAATGGTCTGTGGCGCGTTTGTGTTGGTTGGACCCCTAATGAGTCAATCAATCTACCTATTTGGCCAACTACATGATTGAGTGTGACTCCTATTTGTTGAGTTAAGACATTTACTAACTCTAAATTACTCTCATCCATATGTTGCCTTAAAGCCACAACGAAAGTAGTATTAAAAGGTGGTGTCGACTGCGGGATATAGCTAACACCACCTGGTCGATCATTTGGGACATAACTGCCTTGGTTTTCAGTGGCCACTGTGTTTTCTGTATATGTTGACGGATTCGACTATAACCCAACCATCATGAAATAAGGCATACAATATTGGTAAGGGACAGATGGTGACTCTGGACCCTCTGGAAAGAGTGGTTGATTTGGGTCAAATGGCGATATCTCATGCCCAGGTTCTTTCATTGTGATTGTTGTCCCTGAACCATGAAAAACGATCGATCTTACAGAAGATAAAACTGTTGTGCTTTCACTTGTGGTAGTTACTGGTATGAGATCCATATTTTATGTAGAAATTTGCGTATGTAACGTGTTTGTGTCAGAGCGTAGCATTTTAGACATGGAAAAAAGTTTACCACTTCTCAAATTCATACACACACTAACTATAAGGAACTTTGTAAAACTACACACAAAATACGAAATTATTAGCACTGTCCCACTGGGCGTGCCAATTTGTTTACCTCTGGTTTTGGTAAACAACACACGTCTCTTAACGAAAAGTTTACCAGTGAGATCGACCAGGGAATCTCAGTACAATGCTTCAATTTTCAAGTGTTTTCACAAAGTATGTTCAAAAGGGTTCGTTCGACTAAAGCGAAACGAATTTAAAAGCAATAAAGAAGGAATTGTAAAATAAAACAAAGATGTTTTAAACTATAAAAATAGATGACATAACATCAAAATAGTTGAAAATGGGTTGATTCAAACATACATCTCCCTTGCTTGACTCATTTCCCTTGTTCGCTTGGGTACTCTGAGTGACTAGCGTGTAGGAATATGAAAGTTTGAACCTTTCACACTATGTACTAAGTTCTTTATTTATAATACATGAAAATAACAACTTTTTAGCAGGCTTCGCTTCTTTATGAGCCACATGTCTCTTATAACTTCTCTCCATGAACCCACGTTTTCCATTCCTACTATCGAACCCATGTTTTCCATTCACAATGCTTTGCTTTCCTAATTATGCTATCTTTTGGGATTTTTAACACTTCTGGGACCAGTCCATTCTTCATGAGGCCTCTTTTCTAGTCGACTGCGTCCACAAGCCTAAATTGTCCTTTTATGAAACCTCTTTCGATCGACTGTTTCTGTGGTTGATTTCCTATAATTCAAAGTCTTTAAAGAACCTTTTTGCTTTTGGTTGAATTTTAACCCTTTGTGAAAATCCTAACCAACAGTGTGACATGTATAGATTTGATATTATGTTTGGTGTTTTGGTGATGGGAAATTGTTTTTCTGATGATTTTTTTTCAGAATTCCAATGAGATGAGTTTGATCGAGTAAATGAGAAAAGTGAAGACTCCGGAAAATCTGAAGGACACAATCGACGCAAGTATCATAAGTAAATGTTTTGAGGAACAAATGCTTGTAGTTTTAAAGATTGCATGCTTGTTCACCATGAATAATCCTAAAGAGAGGCTTCATGTTGTTCAAAATCAAGCACTAGTTAATTTGATAAATATATGAAATAAAATGTATAACAATGTGTGATAAGTGTGTCTATTTAATATGTGTTGCTTCAAAGATTAAATGAATCATTATATTAGTGTTGTTTTCATTACAGCAAGCCGAATATCAATATAATAATAAAAACGTAAGATAGATTGAAATTTAGAATTGTGATAATGTATGTCTAATTAAATATGTAACTATCTGTTTGCATTATGTTTATGTATTGATCAAGTAAATACAAATACTCCCATTTATAATATTGTAATAAAAACTCAACATGAAAATCGTTTTTATAATATTTAAATAAAACAATGAATACTTATTATTACTTAAATCATATACTAAGAAAATATATTATTATAATATTATATATTTAACATTAATGAGAATTATTTTCTAAACTTTTGATCAACATTTCATCCTAGCTCAATTAACAAATATAAGTTGAACTACCCCATCTATCTTATTTACTAAATTATTAGGAATGCAAGTGTTAGTACTTAATATGAATAATACAACAAATCTTTTCTAAATGAGTAAATTTAATTTAATTTTTTTAATAGTTTTATTTATTATAATTGTTTTAGATAAATATTAACAAGTTTTTTACATTAATATATCATTAATACATTATATATAAATATAAATAAATATTATCGTCTAAAATTAAACTTATCAATAACATACACTATCTAACTTACTTACCACATGTCAATTTATACTATTTTAATTTAACTAACATTCTTCTAATTTAATTTATAACATTTTAATTTAACTCAGGACCATCTCAATCTTTAGGTCAATAAAGCCTTGATTTTAGGCTCCAAAATCTTTTTTAATTAGTGTGTGAGTGTGTGTGCGCGCTTGCACGTGTGTGCGCGTGCGTGCGCTTGCACATGTGTATGTGTGTTATCTTATAAAAAAAATAATGGTAAATTATTCTTATAATTGTATTCAATCAAGATCTATCACATATATTCCACTAATATTTAACATAAAGATTTTATATGTATTTTGTTTTTATTTTATTTTAACCATAAAGAAATAAATATTATTTTATTTATCTAACATTAATCTTTCTCTCCGTTCATTTGTATCTTTAATTAGTTTATATATTTTATATTTTTGATTAAATACTATATTTTTAATAAAAAAGATATAATCTTATGATAAATTACATTCATAATAAGGGGATAATTTTGGTCAAAGAATTACTTTTTACAACTAAAAGAATTACTTTTTACAACTAATGATGTTACATTGTTCAATTCCAACTACATGATTATTATATTATGCCTTACTTGCTATGATTGGTTCATTTGATGATGTCACATGAATTATTTCAATTTCCTTCTTTTGTCTAAATATTTTTTTTTTATATATTCATCTTCATTTTGCACTACTGTTTCTCTCTATTCTCTCTCTTTTTAAGGGGATCTCACCTGGAAAAAAATGGATGGTGTTATATAAAAATAATGGAGATGCTAAATTATCCGTTGCATATGATAATTTTATTGTAGTCTCAGTCTTCAACTCTACAAACACCTCAATGCTATGTAGTCCACTTAGCATAAGCAGGTTCATACTGCTCTGTCAGAGAAATTTTTTTGTAGTAACATTATCGCTATGAGAGCTTATGGCATATATATCATATAGAAATATTGTAAAAAGATTGCCATAAAGAAGATTATTCATCCATCTAAGGATGCAGCAGAGTTGTCTAAAAAAGATAGTGAGTTTTTGCATAATATGATGCGATATATTTCAGAGAATCTCCATCCTAATTTCCTTCTACCGCGAAGAATTTCTCGATGGATCTCCTAATTCAAGCACCCCTCTACTTGTGCGGGCGCAGATGGCCAACTTTGATGTCAGGCATATCATTGTCGACCAAGGGAGCTTAGTGAACATCATGTATTTTAAACTATTCACCATACTACAACTCAACGAAATGCATCTGACACCATACGTAGGCTCAAACCTCCAAGGTTTCAATGGCGCAGTCTCCAAGCCATGGGGTTTCGTCATGTTGATCGTCACTTTTAGGGATGCCTAAATGGCCAGGTCTATCAAGACCCAACTCCTGGTGGTAGGCTGCCCCTCGTTATACCAATGCATCTTTGGAAGGCCAACTCTGGATGAACTCATAGTTGTGCCCTCAATGGTACACTTGAAGATAAAATACTACACTTCAGAGGGACTGATCGCCACCCTCCACAAAGATATCGAAGTAGCTAAGAGATGCTTTAAAGAAGCCTCAAAAGGACTGGACACCATCAATACGCTGCCTAGAGCAACTAATAGACCTCCTCATCTAAGCATCTCCGAGGAGCCAATGCCGTTGCAGTATGTCGATTCGATCAACCTCGATAGCCGTTTCTCTAAGGACGATCTTCAGGAGCAGAAGCGAAAGGGAAAGGAAATTCATTCGACTAAAGCTTCCTCAGCCTCGTCCTCCTTTAGTGAGGATGTAACACCCTATGTGAAGCAATTACGAGGCAAGGATATCGCCTTGGTTAAGGTATTATAGAGTGGACCAGCTGGTGAAAGTTGGACTTGGGAATGCTAGGATCAGATGAGAGAGTCTTATTCGAACTTCTTTTCGTCAGGTAATTTTTGAGGGTGAAAATTCTTTCAAGTGGAGGAGAGTTATAACACCCAAAATTAATTAAATTATTTATTTAATTTCTTAATTAGTTATGATGCTATTTGTGATGTATCTATGATGTATTGATGATGTATTTGTGACGTAACTATGGTGCTTTGATGATTATGATGATTATTATGGTTATGTGATGGTTACATGTGATGTATTGTGAGTTAATGTGATTAGAAGGATTTTTGGATGATTTAGAATAATTAGAATAATTATTTAGAATTATTTTAATTAATTAAATAGAATAATATTGTTAGATAAAGGCCATGAGGGTAAGGCGGTAATAAAGTGAAGTAAGTGAGGGTAAGATGGGAATACCATATTAAGGGTCCAAGGGTTAAGTGACACAAAATAGATTTGGGATTTTAGAAGCGCTCATTCTGTACGATAGTTTTGGAAGAAAAATAAAGACGCAGAACTAGGGCACAAAAAGGAAAGAGAAAGCATATGAATTTTGGTAGAGAACAAAGAGGATTTGATTGCTAGATATAATCTTAAGGTAATGGATGTTTATCTTTATTATTATAATTGATTTAAGGTTTAGATAATTGTAGGTGTGTTGGGTTTTTGTTTGGATTAAATAACAAGATGAATTTGATGAGATTGGTGATGATTTGGTGTTATATTGATGAGGATTGATGTATATGATGTTGGATATGTTGCACCATTGTAATGTTGTGAAACTTTAATGATTTGGATGATATTTAGGCCTATATTAGTGTGAAATCGCAAGTGAATTTTGGACTGAATAGGTGAAGAATCGTAGAAGAAAAGTTGTAGCTTGCTACGCATCGGTGGGAGATGAGGAGTATCACCGGGAGAAGATGTTGTCGCTTGGCCGTCGCCAGGAGAAATTGGGAGCAATGAAGGACATAAAAAGAGGAAGCTACTGGAGTGCGTCGCTCGCACCATCACTGGGCGAAGTGAATGCGAAGGTGCATCGTCAGGCGATAAAGTGATGTTGTCGGGCGATAGTGTCCAGAACTGAATGGATGTGTTGAATTTTCTTAAAAGAGTCGTAACTTGAGTTTTATAACTCGGTTTGAGGTGTCGTTTAAAGCATCTAATAACTAACGCGATGAAATTTAGTGGGATGGAATACAATGATAAATAAGAAGTATTTTCGCAATACCTAAGCTAGATTGAAGTTAGGCTCCCCTTGTTGGATTACAATAATACTTTGTTTATTATGATGATATGATAATGTTGTGATGATGTTTTGTTTATTATGATGATAAGATGATGTTGTGAAGATGTGTTATTTATTATGATGATTATATGATGTTGTGATGATGTTTTGTTTATTACGATGATATGATGATATTGAGATGAATTCATGAATGATGATGCGTTTTGACTAGCCGTGGTCGTATTTATTATGTTGTTACACATCATACATTCATGGAATAGTTTAGGAATTCGGTCCAATGATGTTATTAGGACTTAGGTCTAATGAAGATGATAGGACAATAGTCCAATGAAGGCATCAATCACATAGTGTGGACTGAGTGCAAAATTGTGAAGTGCTCTAGTTCCAAGTGGGAATCGATCCTATTGGTGGGGATCTTTGGAGATAACGATGACTGAGTCATCAATGAAGTTTTTGTACCACATGCATGAGTATTTGATGTTGCATTACATTATATGTGACATTCTATAATGATGTGATTGAATGATGTTTGTTGATAATTGGTGTTTTAATGATATGTTGTTATGTATTAACGATGTTGTGATGGTGTGAGTATAACATGAGGTTCTGATGATGTGTGATGTGTTTCCTATGTGCATGTATACTATATTTTTTCCTTATGTCTTTTATAATAATTAGGATTTACTCACCCTTTCTGCTTGGAAGTGTTGCCTCTATCTATGAGTAACTTGCATGTGATCAGGATTAGCCCGTCGAAGCATTAAAGTATAGCTTTGGAGTGTGTTTAATTGCTTTCTGTTGAGTAGAGTGGGTTTTGTCTTGATATGTAACATTAGGGATGGGAACGTTTGAATTATAAACTTATATTCTTTGTTTTGTTTCTTTGTTGGGTTACCTTTCATGGTACCCGAGTTATTTTGAACTCTGTTTATGAATCATGAAGTATGATGAAATTTTATGAAGTATTTATAATAAGATGTATTGGACTATGAATTCCGTTGAGAGAAGTATGAATATGTATATTGATTTCTTTTTATGAAGGATTTATCTTAAATAATTTTTAAACCCGTGTTACGGAGCAAGACTATGTTTGGTATGACGTTTACATGAAGATATGACGCCCTTTTGTGGTTTTAATTTGTTTTATTTTCGTAAAAATACATGCGAAATATATGTGGGTTTAAAAGGGTGTTACATTAGTGGTATCAGAGCATGTCGGTCTATCCGACCAGGTTGTCTAATGTAGTTTCTTCCTTAGTACATGACATATGTGTGAAACACTGTCGATTCTTGTTTATTTTTCTAACTGTTTGTCTTCAGGAGTTGGTTTAAGACAAGTGGGGGAGGAGCTCCCGCTTCTATTATGTACTATAGGTGTGGTGAACAGGGTCACTAATCTAATGAGTGTGAGAATAAGGTACTGAGGTGCTACAAGTGTGGTAAGATAGGTCATCATACTCCTGAATGCAAGAACACTGGTCCGACTTATTTCAATTGTGAAAAGCATGGTCATATCAATACTCAGTGTCAGAAACCAAGGAAGGATACTACTGCCCAAACCAATGGTAGAGTGTTCGTGCTGAGTGGATCAGAAGATTCCAAGAAGGACAACTTGATTCGAGGTACTTGCTTTATTAATGATATTGAATTAGTTGTTATTATTGATAGTGGTGCTAGTCATTTGTTTATTTCGTGTGAATGTGCTAACATGTTGGGATCAAAATCGTCTGGTATGAAGGGTAGTATGGTAATAGATATTACTTCTAGTGGTTCTGTTACTACTACTTATCTTTATTCGAAATGTCCTTTGACTATCTATGGACAAAGTTTTGTGATGGATTTGGTGTGTCTACCTTTACACCAAATCAATGTTATCCTTGGGATGAACTAGTTGGAGTTCAACTATGTTTATACCAATTGTTATAATAATACTTTGAGGTTCCATAAGTTTGGTGATAATGGAGAATTGATGTTGTTGACTGCTTAGCAAGAGAATGGACTTTTAGAAGACGAAGCCTTGATGTTTTCAATGTTTGCGTCGTTGCAAGTTGATGTTAAAGATGCGAATATGGAATTACTAGTTGTTTGTGAATTTCCAGAATTGTTTCCAGATGACATCAGTAATTTACCTCTTGAACGTGAAGTGGAGTTTTCTATAGATTTGGTGCCAGGTATGAGTCAATTATCCATGGCTCCTTACAGAATGTCGGCTTCTGAGTTGAGCATGTTGAAGAAACAACTAGAAGAGATGCTTGAGAAGAAGTTTGTGAGACCGAATGTTTCACCTTGGGGTGCACATGTGTTGTTGGTCAAGAAGAAAGATGGAACTATGAGACTGTGTGTAGATTATAGACAGTTAAATAAGGCGACGTTTAAGAATAAGTGTCCACTTTAGAGGAACGATGATTTGATGGATCAGTTGGTGGGTGCTTTTGTTTTCATTAAGATTGACTTGAGGTAGGGTTATCATCAGATTCGAGTTAAACCAGACGATATTTCAAAGATGACTTTCCGAATGAGGTATGGTCATTACGAATACACTGTGATTTCGTTTGGTGTATCTAATGCGCCAGGTGTTTTCATGGAGTATATGAATATAACTTTTCATTCATATTTGGATAAGTTTGTGGTGGTGTTCATTGATGATATTATGATATGTTCTAAGTTAGAAGAACAACATGTTGAGCATTGGCGAATGGTGTTGCAAGTGTTAAAAGAGAATAAGTTGTATGCAAAGCTGTCAAAGTGTGAGTTTTGTTTGAAGGAAGTTAATTTTTTGGGAATGTGATTTCTAGTGGTGGAATTGCTGTGGATCCTTCTAAAGTCGATGCAGTGTTGCAATGGAAGACCCCGAAGTTTGCAACTGAGATTCAAAGTTTTCTTGGTTTGAAAGGTTACTATCAAAGGTTCATTGAAGGATTCTCTAAGTTAGCATTATTGTTAACTCAATTGACTCAAAAAGGGCAAGCTTATGTGTGGGATGTCGCGTGCGATGAAAGCTTTATAGAATTAAAGAAGAGGTTGACGACCACTCTGGTATTAATTTGGCCTAATCTGAGTGAGTCTTTTATGGTGTATTGAAATGTGTCTAAGATTGGTCTTGGTGGTGTACTAATGAAAAAGGGGAAAGTTATTTCTTATGCTTCTAGACAACTCAGAGTTCATGAAAGAAATTATCCTACGCATTATTAGAGTTAGCAGCGGTGGTGTTTATATTGAAGATTTGAAGACATTATCTTTTTGGTTCTAAATTCGAAGTGTTTAATGATCACAAAAGTTTGAAGTACTTGTTTGACCAGAAAGAATTGAATATGAGATAGAGAAGGTGGCTTGAATAGTTAAAAGATTATGACTTTGATTTGAGTTACCATCCCGGTAAAGAAAATGTAGTTGTTGATGCATTGAGTAGGAAGCCTCTGCATATGTCAATTCTTATCATTCGAGAGTTAGAAATGATTTAATAATTCATAGATATGAGCTTGGTGTGTGAAGAGACTTATAATAGTGTAAGGTTAGGGATTTTGAAGCTGATTAGTGGTATTATAGAAGAAATCCATAAAGGTCAGAAGTTTGATTTGAGGTTAGTCAACCAATTAACTTTGATTAACCAAGGTATATGAGATAAGTTCAGAACTTACGAGAATGGTGTTATGTGGTTTGGTAATAGAGTGTGCGTTCCAGATGTTCCCGAGCTTAAGAAGAGTATTCTTGAGGAAGGACATAGAAGTGATTTGAGTATTCATCCCGGTGATACAAAGATGTATTAAGACTTGAAGAAATTATTCTGGTGGTTTGGTATGAAAAAGGAAGTTGCTGAATTTGGTCGTGCTTGCTTGACTTGTCATAAATTGAAGATTAAGCATCAGAAGACAATGGGTCTTATACAACCATTGAGTATTCCAGGATGGAAGTGGGATGGTGTTTCCATGGATTTTGTGTCAGGTTTGCTGAAGAATGCTAAAGGCAATGATTAGATTTGGGTGATTATGGATAGGTTGACTAATTCGGCTCATTTCTCACTGATGAAGATTAATCACCCTATGGAGAAGCTAGCTGAGATGTATATTAATGAGATTGTGAAATTGCATAGGATGCCTTCAAGTATTGTGTCAGATAGAGATCCGAGGTTTACATCGAAATTCTGGATGGGTTTGCAAAATGCTTTTGGTACTAAGTTAAGATTGAGTTCCACATATCATCCTCAGATGGATGGTCAGATAGAAAGACTTATTCAGTCGTTGGAAGATTTGATAAGGGCTTATGTGCTAGAACAAGAAGGAGCTTGGGATAGTCACTTTCCATTTATTGAGTTTACTTATAATAATAGTTTCCATTCTAGTATTGGGATGACACCGTATGAAGCGTTATATGATAGGAGGTGTAGAACTCTGTTGTTTGGTATGAGTCATAGGAGAGTGTTGTACTCAAACCTGAGGTTGTACAAAAGGCGTCTGGAAAGATAAATATAATCCAAGATAAGATGAAAACTTCTCAGAATTGTTAGAAGAGTTATCATGATAAGAGGAGGAAAGATCTCGAGTTTCAAAAAGATGATCACGTGTTTTTGAGAGTTACTCTGGTAACCGGTTTTGGTAGAGCTTTGAAGTCGAGAAAAATTACGCCGCATTTTGTTGGTCCATAATAGATATAATAGAAGACAGGTGAGGTGGCTTATCAGGTTACTTTGTCGCTGTCACTCGCGAATCTACATGAAGTATTTCATGTGTCTCAATTGAGGAAGTATATTCTGGATCCATTGCATTTGATTCAAGTGGATGATGTACATGTGAGAGATAACATGATTGTTGAGGTATTACCATTGTGAATAAAAGGTCAAGAAGTGAACCAATTACGAGGCAAGGACATCGCCTTTGTGAAGGTATTATGGGGGGGGGGGGCAGCTGGTGAAAGATGGACTTGGGAACACGAGGATCATATGAGAGAGTCTTATCCGAACTTGTTATCGTCAGGTAATTTTTGACGGTGAAAATTCTTTCAAGTGGGGGAGAGTTATAACACCCCATATTAATTAAATTATTTATTTAATTTCTTAATTAGTTATGATGCGTATTTGTGATGTATTGGTGCTGTATTTGTGACATAACTATGGTGTTTTGATGATTATGATGGTTATGTGATGGTTATATGTGATGTATTGGGAGTTAAGGTCATTAGGAGGATTTTTGGATGATTTAGAATAATTAGAATAATTATTTAGAATTATTTTATTTAATTAAATAGAATAATATTTTTAGATAGAGGCCATGAGGGCAAGGTGGTAATAAGGTGAAGTAAGTGAGGGTAAGATGGGAAGACCATATTAAGGATCCAAGGTTTAAGTGAGACAAAAGATATTTGGGATTTTAGAAGCACTCATTTTGTACGATGGTTTTGGGAGAAAAAGGAAGAGGCAAAACTAAGGCACAAAGAGGCAAGAAGGAGCATAGGAATTTTGTTATAGCACTAAGAGGATTTGATTGCTAGGAATAATATTAAGTTAAGGGATGTTTATTTTGATTGTTATAATTGATTTCAGGTTTAGATAGTTATAGGTGTGTTTGTTTTTTGTTTGGATTAAATAGCATGCTGAATTTGATAAGATTGGTGTTGATTTGGTGTTATAATGATGATGAATGATGTATATGATGTTGGCTATGTTGCACCACTGTGATGTTGTGAAACTATGATGATTTAGATGAGTTTTAGGCCTGTATTGATGTCATACCCAAAATTTGACCCATCAAATAATCATACTGTGTTACTACTTATCTTTTTTTCTTTAATCATATCATTCGAATTGAACAATAATATTATTTTTAGGAGGGGGGTTTAAATTCTTGATGGCCCATTAAGTTATTATAAAGCCCATTTCAAAGGTTAAGAGAAGAGGTGCATTTTTTACAAAAGCGGGGTGTGCGTTTTCAAAAACTTTCTTCTTCATTTTTAATCATAAGGGCCCATTCAGCTGATGGCCCATATACTTGCGTTTTGGGAAAATAAGAGGGGGAGGTATGTTTTTTAGGGTGTATCTTTAGATGGTCAACTTGCTTTTTTGTTTTGAGTTACAAAAGGGTGCATTTTTATCATGCTGCATGTCGACCCATTAAAATGTCAAGCCCGGGTTGGAAAAGTTGTTGACTAAGGTCAACATTAATTTAATAATTACCATTTTATATATTATTAGTATTAATATTATTATTAATATTATTATTATTATTATTATTATTATTTCATCAAATATTTGTTATTATTTTGAATCGTTGACCGAAGTCAACCCGAGGGTTTTGAAACCCTAGTTGCATTTTCAGCGGTTGTGCTATTATTCTTCATCCTCTTTACTAAGCCAACCAAAAAACAAAAAAAATGGATACTGTAGAAATCAAATACAAACAAAGCATAAACTAAATCAAATTACCCAAATGAAATCAAATCTTTCAATTATACACAATAACAATCGTTCAATTATAAAATCATATAAAATCATTCTCTAATTCTAAAATCTGAATCAATTCTAACCTAATTTCAGAACAAATCTCTAATTCTAACGACAATCTCTAAAAATTACACCAAATTAGAATTTCTTCAATCTTCTCTAAATTTCTAACTAAATCTAAAATTGTAACTGCAAATAAATATAATTTTCCTAATTTATCTACTTCCTAAAACTACAAATAGCCCTATTTTTCTAAAGAAAAGGAAGGAGAAAATTCACAAAAACGGAGATTAAGAAGAAGGAGAAGAGAGATCTGGGTTTCAATTTCTGAAACCCTAGATTTAATAACCCGTCTATCCAATTTTGCTGCATATCCACCATCTTCACCATCGCCATCTCCGGTTGTACCTACACATCAAAGAGAAGGAAAAACATCAGCATCAAAGAGAAACAAAGGAATCGTCGAGAAATTTCACGGCGAGGTAAGCCTAACACTTAAATTAGGGCTTATAAATTATTGTTGTCAGTTGATGTATGAAATTAGTTTTTGATTTGAATAGAAGGTTTATGGGTTTTGTTGGGGTTAGGGTTTGATGATTCAGGGTTCGGGTTAGATAAAAAAGTTAGGGTTGTTTGATCTAATTAGGGTTTAGAGGTAGGGTTAGGTTTGACTTAGGGTCATCTCAGAACCCTAGGGTTCTTGGGGCTCATAATGTTTCAATGAATTTAGGTTAGGGTTCTTATGGTTAGCCTAGGGGTGGAACCGCCAACGGAAGCGATTTCTGGCCGATAGGGCAATTTCGGATTGAAACAACCAGCTGAAAATCCTCAAATAATGAAGTCACCATCGAACGTCTTTTATTCAATATGAAGGTGAAGGTAAACATCGAGAAAACCTGAGAAGGGAGAAGTCACAGCCTTGCGATTGAGAGGTCGAGTAAGGGAGTCTGTTACGCGAGGGGAAGGTATTAGCATCCCACACTCCCGTAGTACTCTACGGTATCCACTCTTGTTATCTATCTTATGGGTGTGTCTAAACTATGCCTACTGTTTATTGCTGAGGAAGAATGCATGCAAAAGGAATGAGAAAAGAATGTAGGGAAAATAAAGTTGTACACGTTTGGGCCCTACCCCAATGCCTACATATCCTTTTTGAGTAATCAAAGCTACAGTAGTCTGACTCATATGTTTTTATTTGTTTGTATTTTTTATGGACAATGTTAATTCCGCCTTCTTCCGCAGCTCGACCTTTGGAGACTTATGCATTGGCACAGAAGTAAATTAATCATGTCCTTACCTGAAAAGGGTTTTAGAGAAAAGGTGCTTGAGCGCACAAAAAAGTTTGAGTTAGTTTGTATTTTTGTTGCAGATAATGACTAGTTAACCTCAAGAGAGAGATATTAGCCACTTTTCCAGTTATCCATGAAAGGAGTCTTTGAGACTTGAACCACACCTAGGTTGGAGATGGAAGAATAATAAGATCGAGAAGAGATCCGCTTATCATTTCCCATACTAAAAAAAAGTATGATTCTCATCAGTGATTTTAAAGTTTTTTGAAGTTTGGAAGGAAAAAAAAGTTTTTGTTCTAATGCAAATGCAGAAGGGGAAAGAAAAGTCAAAGGGAGACTAGCCTATTTCTAAACCTAATGTTATTATGCATCATGGACCTAAAGTTGTAATTTTGAGGGAATTCTACCTAATGTTTGCATGCTTGGATTTGGAAGCCTAATGTCTAATTTTAGTTCAATTAAATCGAAGATTAAATTTGAACCAAAATCACCTAAGGGATCCTGAAAGACTATACAAACAAGTAAAATTAGGCAGCAAGTATTAAAGTATTAAATTACAATCCATACCAAAAATCGCAAATGAAATACATGACATAAAATGAGTAAAACTAGGGATTAAAATTGACTAAAAAGTTAGTAAGAAGGGAAGTAAATTCCAAATGAATTTCTAAAATTCCTAATAATATTTTTATCATTTTTGTTATGTGTTTTTGTCATTAAAGAAAAAATCATGAAAAAAAGAATTAAATAAAATAAGAGAATCAGGGGATGCTAACTAAAATCTGATGGTGAGCTCAACAAGTGGCACTAAGGCCCAGCAGATTGAGTCCACGAGTTTTTTTTGTTCACCCATGCTACTAGGCTGCAAAAAAAGGTGGTAAAACGGGCCTGGGGGTGTGCGTGTGCAACTTGGCCCAAGAGTTGGAGTGTGCAGCTTGGCATGATTCGTGGCTCTTCCGCTTCCCATAACAAGAGTTTTCTCCTCTCTCTAAAACCCAGACGGCGCCGCGGCCATAATCTCACTGTATATTCTCCAGCGATTTCTGCCACCGTGGTTATCATCACCTTCGAATGCTCCTTTCCTCCGATCGAATTCGATCTCTATCTCTTCCCCACTGACCTCCGTTACTATATCGCAACTTCCTTTGTCTTATTTTGATTCATGATTCAAACTTAGGTGGGTATAAGAAATGTCTTGTTCGTTCTTCATCTTTCCTCTATCTCTGTTTTCTGAATTGTTGTTGATGTCGATGAGATGTTCAGATTAATGATGAAGGTTTCCAATTTGTCCTTGATGATTGAAGAACTATGATGAAGAGTTAATTTCGTTGAAGGAGGTAGATGCTAAACTAGTGACGATGTGCGATGAAAATGATATAAGTATGGTGACGTTGGCGTTGAAGGCAACAATGTGTTCTTGTTGTGCTCTTTGCGATGCAGATGTGAACATGGCGATTTCGAAGTTGGGGATTGTTGATGGTGATGCGGTTGAAAACTCAAGGACGAGTACAGGTGATGGAGGTGACGAATAACATTGTAGAGAGGATTGGGATAAGGTTTAGAATTAGACGGCCATTGAAGATGAAGTGAAGAAGAGAGTCTTGGTGAGTTTTTTCCAACTGATTGAAGAGTTATAGAAGGTTGGAGCCAGAATCAGAAACTGAGAGAGGCTTGGTTATGGAGATTTCTTTTTGAAGAAGATGAGATGTGTTAGTTGAGGCATTTGCAAAGAAGGAAGAAGAATGGTTATGGAGGAGAGAGTGAGATGAGATCATAGAAATATTTTTTCTGTAAGTTCCTTTATTTGTTCTGTTATTTCTGGTGAAAATCATATCCCTCCCTTTTCTGGTTATGAATCATGAATTTTTCTTTTCCTCTTCATTTTTTCTGTTATATAGATTGTTGAAGTTTGAGAAGTAGTTGAGTGAGGAGTAATCTGAGCCTTTCGATTTAGAAATTCAATTATCAGATGAAGGGTTGTTGGTTTTCTATTAGTTGTTTATTGGACTGGGAATTCTGTTAAATTTGTTACAAAATTGGTTAGAAGTTGGTTATGATAGCTAGGAAAGAAGTTGGTTAGTGAAGTTAGAGGCAGTTGGAGAATCTGTTAGGAGGTTTCTGTTATGTAGTTTGTTATAGTTTAGGAAATTCTGTTTTGGATAGTTGGTGGGGGCTTAGTTAGAATTCTATTAGAAAATTGGTTAGCTGGAATTCGATTATGGAAGTTGTTTCTCAGAGAGGGAGTTTTGAATCTTTTTGATCTTCTGTCTGTGAAAATGATTCTCCACGAATTGCGAAAGAAAATTCTATTAAGTATGCTGAGCTGGAAATTCACTGATCTTTTATTCTAAGTTTATTTTCTTGCTTTGCACTATATTTTTGCTTAACATTTTCCTGATCTTCTTTCAGGTTTGGATTTATCGTATGCAGGGTCGAGGTTTTCCCACGGTTTGCTATGACGAATTTTGCGGCAAAGCTTGTAACAGGAAAGGTATAGAAAAATTGTTTGTGTGGCTTATAGCAGTAGGCTTTCTGACTTAATATAGTAACAATGTTAGTTGGTTGTTAGGATTAGAGGTTAGTTTATGATTTTCTGTTAGAGAAGTTTTTTGTTGGGTTTATTTGGTAAGGTTAGAAGGGACGAAGTGTGAATGTAAACTACATATATGCATCTATATTTTTTCCATCTAATCTGAACTGAATTGCCATCATTATTTTCTCTTTCTTAAGACCATATAGCACACATATTTAGGCTTGCTTGTAGTGGTTTGAATGTGTGATCCTGGAACTATTCCTGAGTGTGATTGAACTGAAAATGTTTATTGATGCAAATTGCTTCTGATGTTGTTTGTTAGGATGTAAAAATATCTTGTCTTTTTGTCTTAATTGATTTTGTAAATCTTTTCTTGAATATCATGAGATTAATTGAGATGGCTCCTGGCCACCATGTCAAAATTGCATCGTGCATTCGCTACATGACTTGTTTAAACATGATGTTTCCTTCCATGTGAAGGTTAGGCTATTATGGTATAAAGTGTATGTAGAACTTGTGTGGTCTTTGAATAGAGGGATGTAACTTAAAAGTACTCTTGATTGTGTTGATGTTTGCAATCTGTTTTGGATTATTCTTACAGGGCTACAATATTCTCGTATGTGAACTATTTGTGTTAATTCATGCAATGCATGTCACAAAGAAGTATGACTGATTTGGAGAAGTTAGATACTGAAGATGAGAAATAAGTTGCAAAGCTATCTTGACCATGGAGGATTTAAAGAGGATTGAAGAAGTATTTGACAGAAGTTGTGTTTTTTTAGGAGCGTTTTTAAGAAATCATAATCAAAATTGTGTAATTTTCATGCATTTCCATCTTGTAATGTAATTCCCTTTTTTGGTAATGTATCTTGTTTATACTTTTGTAACATATTCACCTACAACTTGCTTTTCTATGAATGATATATTCTTCTTTTCTACCCATTTTACATTTTGAATTCTTCTCTTGTAAACCTGAATGAACCATGAGATGAGACGAAAATCCAAGAATCCTATATGGACTTTGGATTAAAAGTCAACTTTCCAAGTTGATTTTGACCAAAGTCAAAGTTTTCAATCAAAGCTTTCAACCTCGAAATAATGCTACAATAACATATAGTAATCCCTTATTCTTGCTTGAAATCCCAAGTAGTCAAATGAAAACCCTTATGTCAATGCCATACAAATCCGTAATAGTAGAATGAATCTAGATGCATCCGTACCCTTCACTTGCATAAGACCCAAAGCCAAGTCTTATAATCGAAGCAATGAATGGATGGACCACTAACTTGTACTCTCAAATCATAATCAAAACCAAGGGTGAAGTGAATCCAAGATAGTCATAAGGTTAAACCTAGCCTCAATTCACGCCCAGTGAGAATACCACTTGAATCACGCTTTAGTGAAACAAAAATCTCAAACCAACAGAAAACCCTAATGTACTTTGCTCTGGATGAACATTCGATTAAGAAAAAAAGTCCACAATAAACCTGAACCAAAAGCCTGATTCCACTGTCCGATACTTAAAGAAAGAACCACATGAAATGTTTCTTATTTGATATATACGCCTCAAACCAATGTGAAACACTAGCTGGCAAGGTCCTTGATCCCAATGCCCAGTTTATTGATTAATGAATGAATGACGTGTTAGATGACCTTATGGGAGTTATGTACATGAGAAAAGTGTAAAAATGCATAATCCAGATAAAAGTGAAAGGGGTAGGACAAATTTGGGATATTACAGCTGCCCCTATTTAATCGTCTTAAACCTGAAAGTACGATTGGCGTGTGCCTTTTGGAAGTTCGAGGTAGAAGATGATTAAATATCAATGCCTTCTGAGAAAAAGTACGAGTATTTATTTTTGCGATATTTGTTGGGGAAAGAATTTTTGTTTTTTAGTGAAGAGACGGAGATTGGACTTGTAACGTGGTGTGATGCCAATACAAGACACAGGTTAGTATGAAAAGACAACGGATAAGGTCTACGGGCGACTTACGATCCTAAAGTGAAAAATGAGAGTGATTTGTCGGAGAACCTAGCCTGTGGGTGATCTCAGGTTTTGAGACAAGATTTATGGGAAGAACCTAGCCAACAGGCATTCTCAGGTTCTAAGATGAGTTGTGGAAGAACCTAGACTATAGGTGATCTCAGGTTCTATGATGATCTATAGGAAGAACCTAGCCAACGGGAGATCTCAGGTTCTAAGACGATCTATAGGAAGAACCTAGCCAACGAGAGATCTCAGGTTCTAAGACGATCATAAGAAGAACCTAGCCAACAGGCAATCTCAAGTTCTAAGGCAATCATAGGAAGAACCTAGCCAATAGGCGATATCCAGTTCTAAGGCGATCTATAGGAAGAACCTATCCAACGGGAGATCTCAGGTTCTAAGATGATCTGAGGAAGAACCTAGCCTACGGGTAACCTCAGGTTCTAAAATGATCTGAGGAAGAACCTAGCCTATGGGCGATCTCAGGTTCTAAGGAGATCTATAGGAAAAACCTAGCCAATGGATAATCTCAGGTTCGACGATGATCTATGGGAAGAACCTAGCCAACGCGCGATCTTAGGTACTAAGATGATCTGAGGAGGAACCTAGCCTACGGGCGATCTCAGGTTCGACGATGATCTATGGGAAGAACCTAGCCAAGAGGATATCTTAGATTCTAAGACAATCTAAGGAAGAACCTAGCCAATGGTCGATCTCAGGTTCGACGATGATCAATGGGAAGAACCTAGCCAACGGGAAATCTCAGGTTCTAAGATGATTTGAGGAAGAACCTAGCCTACGGGTGATCTTAGGTTCTAAAATGATCTGAGGAAGAACCTAGCCTACGAGCGATCTCAGGTTCTAAGATGATCTGAGGAAGAACCTAGCCTACGAACGATCTCAGGTTCAACCATGATCTATGAGAAGAACCTAGCCAATAGGCGATCTCAGGTTCTAAGGTGATCTATAAGAAGAACCTAGCCAATGGGCGATCTCAGGTTCTAAGATGATCTGAGGAAGAACCTAGCTTACCGGAGATCTCAGGTTCTAAAATGATCTAAGGAAGAACCTAGCTTACGAGCGATCTCAGGTTCTAAGGCGGTCTATAGGAAGAACCTAGCCAACGGGCGATCTCAGGTTCTAAGTTGATCGAGGAAGAACCTAGCCTACGGGCGATCTCAGGTTCTAAGACGATCTAAGGAAGAACCTAGCCAACAGGCGATTTCAGGTTCTAAAATGAGCTAAGGAAGAACCTAGCCTACGGGAGATCTCAGGTCCCAAAATGGTGGGAGTATTGGTCACGACACGGTGATTGAAGATGCAAGAATGACCAAGTTTATTTCATTTCATGGGATTGTGAAGGTGAAGGTCACCAGCTGAGGATTTTGGAAGCGATACCCTCTTCTGGGGATGTTTTGTTGTCCTTGAATGATTCAAGTCTTTCGTGTAGGGTACCTGGTCTGGCTTATGCTTTGTATGCATGTTTGAATTTCTTTTTCCGCAAGGACCCATTATGATGGATCTGCTATGCGCTTTTGAAGATGAAATGTTATGTAATGATAACTATATACAATATAAAGAAATAAACTTCAAGGGGATAAGCGAAGGCTCGTTGGGAACTGTTGCTCATCACCAGGGATGCCAATACATATCGGTGCTGGAAACTTGCAATATCAAAGACCACTAGGGATATTGGTAAGAATTTCCATTGGGGAACTCATGATACCAAAGATTATCGATGATTCTGCTGAAGATTGATTTGCTGACAAAGCTAGTTTTCAGGTATGCCACTGAAGTCTGAATTGCATTGTTGGGGAAGGGATAATCTGGCCAGACTTCCATACATCCTGAACCCTTTAGAGAATGGTAGAACTGAATATGCCGAAGAATGGATAACAAACACCATGTGAATCTCTCTTAATACATGCCCCAAGTTTACGCCACACTGGGGAATTACCTCTTGAATCACTTGGGGATAAAAGATAGCCACAGACACCTGCGAGTGCCCTGGTTTAGCTCTGCGAATGACAAGGTTTAGCTCCAATGGGGATGCACTTGATCAACCCCACTGAGGATGAACTTGATTAACTCCACTGGGGATGCACTCGCGCGTGCCGAGTCAAAGGACGACTCCAAACTTTCTGAATCCACTTGGGGAATCAGGTTTGAAATTGTTTGTAGTAAATGAAGGCAACTTCATGCATTGGCTAGGTCAGGGTGACTGTTATGACGCCTTTAGCTTGATTTGTCTTGTACAACATAATTGGCTTGAGCAACTTTGCGAGTACGAATACAGAATTCCCCTGTCCGGAGGATTTATGGAAGAATTTGTGCCGAATAGAAGACTAGAATATTTGTGCCACAATACGATACGAGGTGGTCTGCCCCAATGTCTTGAGTCACGAAATAAACTGCTATTGATTACATATCTCTTGGAGAGATTTTTCTAATCTCGACGTAATTGCCCCAGGTTGAATGAATTTGAATAGATTTGTCGATGTTATAGCCCCCAAGTTGAGTGTATTCTAAAAAGATTGATCAACGTGATAGCCTCTGATTAGTCGAGCTTGAAGAGGTTCATCGACGTGATTGCCTCTGTTTGATAGCTTTTAGGGTATGCCTCAGACTTGGATGAACTTGGAGTGATCGATTCTCGACTTGATTGCCCCAGATTGGTGGAATCTTCTAACTTCATCCCTGAGGGGTACTCAGACTGTGAATCCCCAAGCTACTTTCTCTTGATAAAATTGCTGGTTAACTTGCCCCTAGATAAGTCATTTCTCTTGTGACAGATGACTCTTGCTTCAACAGAGTATTCAAGCCTCTCTTCTCTGACAAGATTGAGCTCTTTATCGATTGTTCATTGTGTAAACTTACTTGATGTCAATCAGTTGTTTTGTACGCAGAAGAATGCTTATTATAAAAATGATAATTCTAGTGCAACACATATGTAAGTCTTGAAGTTTGAATTTTTTTTTGAATGAAATGATGTCATAACTCTGTTGTGAACAAGTCACTATCTAGAGAGCAACATTTTCAAATTCTTTATTTGTATGAAAGATAATGCAAGCACATGATGCTAACACAGATATTCAAACATACCTCTTAGGAGTCAGTCAAACGCTATCTCATTGTAGTATGCTTTCAAATTGACCCATGCTTCAGTTAGGACTTTGAAAGGGTTGTAACGTGGCCTGGTTCACGGTTTAAGAAAAAATGATTTAAGGTTAAAAGTTATTTGGTGCCCACCCATTCTCCATGATATTCTCTATTCATACTTTCAGTTGACCCGATACAAGCATTCATCTCTCGAGAAGAGATTACGATGGTTGAGGAACAACATAAGTTTTTTGGACACAATAGTCACTCACTTCTGATTTTGGTGTCTGATCACACAACCTTGTTCTTTCGATGAGGATTTTTATTGGTAATCCTTTTCTCTTCTTTTAGGATTTTCAAAACCTTTCTTGCTTTTTCCCGGACAAATTCTTTTGAATTTAGATTTGGAATTCCAGCGGGATGCCCCAACTTTTGCCTAAGCGACTTGTTTTCAAGTTTTGACTTAGCAAGGCTTTTTGCTTCTTTCTTATTCATACTTTCCCTTCTAAACAAGTCTTTGATCTTTACATTGTTTTTGATTTGTTGGAAGTGATTGTGACTGTCTGAGTTTTTGGTAGATGAGGGATAACTATTTTTGTATCGTCATCTGTTGACCTCCTGATGTGCGAGAGATACCCATTGGGATATCGTTAGTTGATGCACGTTGCTGATAGATGAGGGTTAACCATTGTGGTTTTGACTTTCCTCAACCTTTTGATTGATAACCATTGTTGTATCCTTAGATGCACACTCTTGATGAGTTCTGAATGCTTGATCAAATTAATTGAACACTACCCGCCCTAGGGTTAAAATGAGGGTTTTTTCTAAATAGAAAAGAAACTCCTACTTCGAAGGCTCATAGGGGTTAGCGAGGGTCTATCTCCCTTATATCTCTAGTGTTCAGGAATTAAAACAAGGCATGTACATCATCAGTAGGGTCTTACTCAAAAGCATACCAACAAGATATTTTTTTTGCCTTTTTAGATTATCGTCATCCTCCATCCAATCTTTACCTAAGCATAAGACTTGGAAACTTGGCATCAATATGCAAGTAAAACATTTAAAGAGTGATAAAGAATGAATGAATAAAAACAAAAGGAGCACTTCAAGACAAGCATACTTATTGCATTAAGATTTTCATTCAAAAATAGACAAGTTTCTATATACAAGCAATGTTTAAACAAACAAGCAAGAATGCGAAGGAAAATGCAATAAAGAAACCAATGATTTCCATATTTGAGGAAACTTAACTCCGTATGGATTTCTTGATTCTGACGACTTTCTGCAGTCTTGATGCTCGAGTGGGCGAGATAATTCCCCTTCTGATCTGATGTGAACACAATAGTCTTTGGATTGATTCCATCTTAAACCTTGTCTCTAGATGACATGCCATCTTCAATCGAATGGCCAGGTGCCCCAAAATATATGCATAGAAGATTCTTTCAAGAGAGCGAATGAATGCTATACTAGGTGAATCAGTATAAACTGCATCATCGAGCATATTGTGCCACAATGAAACAATATAATTCATCTTCTATCACAACATAAGAGACATCTGACTCGTAAGAAAGATCCAGGAAGTTGGCCAAATAGGAATTGGACCTTCTAAAGAGATTTTATACATGTGTTAGGCTTTATACCTCAACCCCTTTATAGTCTTTGATATCAAAAGTGGGTGCCTCAGAGTAGGGGACAAATATAGCATGTGTATCACAATCAGAAGAGATATTTGTGGGAGAAGTACCCCAAAGATCAAAACTTCCAATTGAGCTTCCACCAGGAGAGGAAATAATTGGATGTAATGCAGTGGGCTTGTAACAACATGCTCATCAACCATCTTCTGTCTTTTCTTAAAAGCTTTTTTTCCATGAATTCACTTGAGGAACAAAGAATTGTTGTTATCAAACAGATTAGGAAACACAAAGTCGTGGAGGACGCTCCTGGTTGAATAGTCGGATGCCCCGGTGTGGTAACCACATCTGGAGTTAGTCAACAAGAACAAAGCACAGATATAATATCCCACAGTAAATGGGAACCATCTGCTGATAAGATGCTCCAAGAACTCAAGATTGTGTAGCACTCCGCGGTTGGAAGCAATTCACAAAAGACGAGGAGAAAGAGAAAACCTATCGTGGCGGTAAGTGCAAGATTGTTGATATCATCATCATAGCTTCCATGACCTGGTTCATATGAGTCTTCAATCAATTATCTTCCTTCTCAAATAATTCTCGGCTGCGGGCCAAAGCTTACATGTATACCACAACTAACCCTATTGGGATCTTCGTATCATTCAATCCCCCACGGAGTCATCCCATACTGATCTCTGAACATGTGCAGTAAGAAATCAAGTTGAACCTCTAAGGTGAGCGCCTGGTCTGAATAAGAATCCATAATCTTTGAATACCTGTTATGGATGCATGAATATGCATGAGGTGCATGAATGGGTTCCATGTCATGTTCCGTCATTTACAAGGAACCCACATGCTTTGATTTTGATTTTATGCAAATAAGGGATGGAAAAGTTCAGCACAAGACTTACAAATATGATTCCTTTAAAATAACAGAACATGTATGTTAAGCATGTGGTGACCATGTTATCTATGAAAAGACATGGGATCAAAGGTCCATCATTCCTGAATATGATTGCAGCATTGTTCTGAATCATATGAACATTATCAGATCAAAGGTCTGACATAGATTCCGCACATACAAGAACCAAGTACCATGTAGATCATCAACTGAAGGCTTTTGGAATATCGAATATTGTTGAGCCTTTTTTGAACATGTTGGGAATACCAAGATCGAAGGCTCAAATGAACCTCCAAATAAACAAGTCAGGAACTCAGAAAATAAATATGAGAACCATACATTCACCAACATAATATAGCATCTGAATAAGTCACCAACAAAAATACAGAACATAACCATTAGAACAAATAATCACCACCTGAACACGAGTAACCATCTCGACATAGTCACCATCTAAACATAGTCACCGAATGTACCTGTGATAAAAATATCCCCGCCCCACTCACGGGCGAAAACTAAATCAGGGTAAGGCAAGGGTAACTCGAAAATCACAGGTTTGATTGAAAGTATAATTATCACAACACAGACATGCATGATGAGAATACCTTCAATTGAACCTCATCCGAGCATGGTATATGACATGAATTCACTAGTAGGACCACGTCCTGTAACTGTCATGCCCCCACTCTATTCCTAGTGTCCTAGTGCACTCTGGCCTGGGTATTGGGCCTTTTAACTCAATAGTAACATCCCAACCCAATCAAGAAGCAGATCCAGTACAACAGTAGTATATGGAAAATAATAAAATGCAATGCATACATATGCTCAGGTATATACAAAATTAACAAGCCATAAAGCATATAAATAAACACCCAAAGAGAAGAAAACAAGAGCTAGGAGCGACTCCGGGATGGACCAGCATTTGGTCGACCTGTCCCGAGTGAAGTCGCCAGCTGAAACAACCGGCTGAAAATCCTCAAACAATGAAGTCGCCATCGAACGTCTATTATCCCACATGAAGGGGAAGGTAAACATCAAGAAAACCTAAGAAGGAAGAAGTCACGGCCTTGCGAACGAGACATCGGGTAAGGGAGTATGTTACGCGAGGGGAAGGTATTAGCACCCCACACACCCGTAGTACTCTAAAGTATCCACTCTTGTTATCTATCTTATGAGTGTGTCTAAACTATGCCTACTTTTTATTGCTGGGGAAGAATGCATGCAAAAGGAATGAGAAAAGAATGTATATAAAATAAATTGTACTCACTTGGGCCCTGCCCCAATGCCTAAGTATCCTTTTTGAGGAATCATAGCTACCGTAGTTCGGCTCACATGTTTTTGTTTGTTTGTGTTTTTATGGACAATGTTAATTCCGCCTTCTGCCGCAGCTCGACCTTTGGAGACTTATGCGTTGGCATATAAGTAAATTAATCATGTCCTTACCTGAAAATGGTTTTATAGAAAAGGTACTTGAGCACACAAAAAAGTTTTAGTTGGTTATTTTTGTTGCAGATAATGACTAGTTGACCTCAAGAGAGAGATATTAGCCACTTTACCACTTATCTATGAAAGGAGTCTTTGAGACTTGAACCACACCTAGGATGGAGATGGAAGAACAATAAGATCGAGAAGAGACCCTCTTATCATTTCCCATACTCAACAAAAGTATGATTCTCATCAGTGATTTTAAAGTGATTTGAAGTTTGGAAGGAAACATAAGTTTTTGTTTTAATGCAAATGTAGAAGGGGAAAGAAAAGTCAAAGGGAGACTAGTTTATTTCTAAACCTAATGTTATTATGCATCATGGACCTAAAGATGGAAATTTCGAGGGAATTCTACCTAATGTTTGCATGCTTGGATTTAGAAGCCTAATGTCTAATTTTAGTTCAATTAAATCGAAGGTTAAATTTGAACCAAAATCACCTAAGGGATCATGAAAGACTATACAAACAAGTAAAACTAGGCAGCAAGTATTAAAGTATTGCATACAATCCATACCAAAAATCGCAAATGAAATACATGACATAAAATGAGTAAAACTAGGGATTAAAATTGACTAAAACGTTAGTAAAAAGGGACGTAAATTCCTAATGAATTTCTAAAATGCCTTATAATATTTTTACCATTTTTGTTATGTATTTTTGTCATTAAAGAAAAAATCATGAAAAAAAGAATTAAATAAAATAAGAGAATCAGGGGGTGCTAACTGGAATCTGATGGTGAGCTCAGCAAGTGGCACTAAGGCCCATCAGATTGAGTCCACGAGTTTTTTTTCCACCAATGCTACCAGGCTGCAAAAAAAAGGGTGGTAAAACGGGCATGGTGGTGTACGTGTGCAGGTTGTCCCAAGAGTTGGAGTGTGCATCTTAACATGATTTGTGGCTCTTCCGCTTCTCATAACAAGAATTTTCTGCTCTCTCTCAAACCCAGATGGCGCGGCGGCCACAATCTCATTGTATATTCTCCAGCGATTTCTGCCACCGTGGTCATCATCACCTTCGAACACTCCTTTCCTCCGATCGAATTCGATCTATATCTCTTCCCCCACTGACCTCTGTTACTATATCACAACTTCCTTCATATCATTATGATTCATGATTCGAACTCAGGTGAGCATCATAAATGTCTTGTTCGTTCTTCATCTTTCCTCTATATTTGTTTTCTGAATCATTGTTGATGTCGATGTGATGTGCAGATTAATGATGAAGGTTTCCTATTTGACATTGATGATTGAAGAACTATGATGAAGAGTTAATGTCGTTGAAGGATGTAGATGCTAAACTAGTGATGATGTGCGGTGAAAACGATATAAAGTATGGTGACGTTGGCGTTGAAGGCAACAATGTGTTCTTGTTGTGTTCTTTGTGATGCATATGCGAACGTGGCGATTTTGAAGTTGGGGATTGTTGATGGTAATGTCGTTGAAGACTCAAGGACGAATACAGGTGATGGAGGTGATGAATAACGTTGCAGAGAGGATTGGGATAAGGTTCAGAAGTAGAAGGCCATTGAAGATGAAGTGAAGAAGAGAGTCTTAATGAGTTTTGTCCAACTGAATGAAGAGTTATAAAAGGTTGGAGCCGGAATAAGAAAATGAGAGAGGCTTGGTTATGGAGATTTCTTTTTGCAGAAGATGAGATGTGTTAGTTGAGGCGTTTGCAGGGAAGGAAGAAGAATGGTTATGGAGGAGAGAGTGAGATGAGATCAGAGAAAGATTTTTCTGTAAGTTCCCTTATCTGTTCTGTTATTTCTGGTGAAAATCATATCCCTCCCTTTTCTGGTTATGAATCATGAATTTTTCTTATCCTTTTCATTTTCACTGTTATATAGATTGTTGAAGTTTGAGAAGCAGTTGAGTGAGGAGTAATCTGAGCCTTTGGATTGAAAAATTCAGTTATGAGATGGGGGTTGTTGGTTTTCTGTTAGTTGTTTGTTGAACTGGGAATTCTGTTAAATTTGTTACGAAATTGGTTAGAAGTTGGTTATGATAGCTAGGAAAGAAGTTTGTTAGTGAAGTTAGAGGCAGTTGGAGAATCTATTAGGAGGTTTATGTTATGTAGTTGGTTATCGGTTAGGAAATTCTGTTTTGTACAGTTGGTGGGGGCTTAGTTAGAATTCTGTTAGAAAATTGGTTAGCTGGAATTTAATTATGGAAGTTGTTTTTCAGAGAGGGTGTTTTGAATATTTTTGATATTCTGTCTGTGAAAATGATTCTCGATGAATTGTGAAAGAAAATTCTATTAAGTATGCTGAGCTGTATTTTTGCTTAATATTTTCCTGATCTTCTTTTAGGTTTGGATTTATCGTATGCAGGGTCACGGTTTTCCCACGGTTTGCTATGATGAATTTTGTGGCAAAGCTTGTAACATGAAAGGTATAGAAAAAATATTTTGGAGGCTTATAGCAGTAGGCTTTCTGACTTAAGATGGTAACAGTGTCATGTGGCTATTAGGATTAGTGGTTAGTTTCTGATTTTCTGTTAGAGGAGTTTTTTGTTGGGTTTATTTGGTAAGGTTAGAAGGGACAAAGTGTGAATGTAAACTACATGTATGCATCTCTATTTTTTCCATCTAATCTGAACTGAATTGCAATCATTATTTTTTCTTTCTTTAGACCATATAACACACATATTTAGGCTTGCTTTTAGTGGTTTGAATGTGTGATCCTGGAACTATTCCTTAGTGTGATTGAACTGAAAATGTTTATTGATGCAAATTGCTTCTGATGTTATTTGTCAGGATGTAGAAATATCTTATTTTTTTGTATTTAATGGCTTTGTAAATCTTGTCTTGAATGTCATGAGCTGAATTGAGAAGGATCCTGGCCACCATGTCAAACTTGCATCGTGCAATCGCTACATGACTTGTTTAAACATGATGATGCCTTCCATGTGAAGGTTAGGCTATTATGGTATAGAGTGTATGTAGAACTTGTGTGGTCTTTGAATATAGGGCTATAATCTCAAACCCAATGGTGAAGTGAATCCAAGATAGTCATAAGGTTAAACCTAGCCTCAATTCATGCCCAGTGAGAATACCACTTGAATCACGCTTTAGTGAAACAAAAATCTCAAACCAACATAAAACCCTAATTTTTTTTGCTCTGGATGAACATTCGATGAAGAAAAAAAGTCCACAATAACCCTGAACCAAAACCCTGATTCCACTGTTCGATACTCAAAGAAAGAACCACATGAAATCTATCTTATTTGATATATATGACTCAAACCAATGTGAAACACTAGCTGGCAAGGTCCTTGATCCCAATGCCCAGTTTATTGATTAATTAATGAATGACGTGTTAGATGACCTAATAGGAGTTATGTACATGAGAAAACTGTAAAAATGCATATGCCAGATAAAAGTGAAAGGGGTAGGACAAATTTGAGGTATTACACTGATCGCCTAGAGAGAAGCGTGAGATTCTTTCTCTAATTTTTTTGGTTTTTTGAGGTAAATGGTTTAGAGAGAGAATGAGAAGAAGAAAATGAGCTACAATCTCTGAAATTCATTTAAATATACTCCCTCGTAATTTCATGCTTGCAATCCCATGTGCCCTTACCATGTACATTCGTTCTTCATCTCACGGTCTAAATAAAAAGATTTCAAAACCGCGTCCCCACCGTAAACACTCGCCCAATTGCGGTCCAAACGGACCTCCAATGCTCAAAGTTTTGGGCCAAGCCCATTGCTAAACCAACCTCCAGTTTTACTAACCTGTTGTAATACTCACCCCCACACAATTGGGACTAAATCCAATATCTCGATTTAAGGCCCTTATTTTCCAGACCCCCCAATTTTGCAAGCACGTTCAGAGGTTCACCACTTGCGCTTGGGGCCAAATCCAATATCTGGATTCGGGCCCTGTTATTCACACTCCCAGGTTTTGCTACCCAAGTTAGATTTACATCCCCTGTGTTTTTTAAATATAAAAAAATAAAAAAATTTATTTTTTAAACAATTCTATCTATTTATTTATTTTTTTATTCATTTCTTAAATTTTTTGCATATTAATAAATTATTGGATGTTTTTACTATTAAAAATATATTATTAATAAATTACAATAGTATTAATTAAACTCTTTTCTTAAAAAAAAATACTAACTCTTTTAAATATTTTTAATTGCATTAAATATTTTTCTCATGCGTTAAAATCTATTTTTTTCTCATATTGCATAACATATCCGAAAACAGCCAATCAAATACTAACCTTTTTTCTACTAACATAAAACAAATATATTTATTTTCGAAAAGGATTATGAAAATTTCTTTCATCGACTACAAACTTCATCTACAATTCCGCTATTCATACACCCATACTTGGTTCAAGGAGAATTAAAGACATTTCTATAATCCATAAAAATAACTAACCAAACAACTACGAACTACGAAATGGGACTTTGATTCCTCATAAGAGAATACATAGGCACGCAGCTTAAAAACCAAGGTGAGTCTCCTAACTAAAAAAATTAAAACCTTATTCCTAAACCTTAAACCTAAACCCTAGTATCATTGTGAACAAGGTAGATAAAGGATGCCTAACACCTTCCCTTTGTCTAAAGCGAGTCAACAACTTAGAATCTATGATCCAAACTAGGATTATACGTTATATTCCCTTCCTTAGGATAAAAATTAATGGTGGCGACTCTATATTTTTAGCCGATTATTATAGCTGGCGACTCTGCTGGGGACTCAACCCTAGGATTTAGAAGCCTTTCCTTTTGGTTTTATGGTTTTTTTAGGATATTTTTTATTTTTGGTACTTTTCTATATTTGCTTTATTTATTTATTTATTTATTTATTTATTTACTTTTGTTTATTATTATTATTATTATTATTATTATTATTATTATTATTATTATCTTTATATCATTTGTTGGCGGGATTTTATTTTAAAAATATATATTTTCAAAAACCTTAGAATAAAGGTTCGTCTATTGGCCAAGGGGATATATCATCACTATGAGTTTTTGTGACAAATTCGCCTAGAATCCGTAGAGTTCCAAAAAATAAATATGTCTCAAGAGGTATCCACTTAGGGGCTGGGACTTTGGAATAAAACCTATGACTTCTTGTGTAACCCTTAAACCAAAATCTCATGGTGAGACCTTTTACGACCTTGAAGACGAAAATTTCGGTCTACAAAGAGGCTCCATTTAAGGGAGGCCCTTGTGTCTTTCCATCTAGTGTTATCCATGATACCCTTAAGGATACCACCTTATGGAAAGGGTAGAACATCCGTAGGCCAAAACTAGGAACCTACCAACTAAGGATACCTTTCATAAATCATGTCACTATGTTGCATCATTAGACATTCATACATCTGGCATTTCAAATGTTCATTATTTTTTCATTTTTTGTTGTTTGAGGATTAAAAAAATAGTAATCAAAGGTTTTTGGTGAGTTTCTTGAAAATGAATACCGGAGGGAAACCACTTATCTGTGTTAGTGCCGTCAAGCCAGATATGACGAAGATCAAGATTATCAAAGGGAAACTATCTGAAAAAAGCTATGTAGATGTACAATTGGATGCTATATCTGCCTTGGTTCAGTTCTACGATCCTCTATTGAGGTGTTTTACCTTTCAAAACTTTCAACTAGTGTCGGCTTTGGAAGAATTTGATAGGTTCTTAAATTTTTCTAAAGAAAAAGCTCATGTGGGAATTAGACAGATAATTGATTTTAAGGACTTATAAAAGTTTTAGGGATCTCCTATCCCGAGTTCTCACTTAATTACAAAAAAGAAGGTGATGTACAAGGGACTAAAAAACAATATTTGGAGGCTAAATCCCTTTCTTTTGCCAATAAGAAAGAATGGGAGTCTTGTGTTGATTGTTTAGGATTTCTGGTCTTTGATATAATTCTGTTTCCACGGTGTAGCGGTATAAATGTTTAAGACTAAGTAATTGGATTGACTTGACTTATACATATCAAAATAAAATCGCCACCGCGCTTTATTGTTTCCAAAGGAATGAGAAAAGAGCGAATAACCCAAAAGAGGGGGAAAATATTCTAGGTAAGGGAGTTGGTTATGGAAAGGGAAGGTATTAGCACCCTAAACATCTATAATACTCCACAGAAACCTCTTTGTAAAATCTGTATATTTTGGCCATAAAATGTTGTATAAAAAATATATTGTGGTGATGAGAAAAGAAGTATTTTTTTATGATTTTTGCACCTGCCGCAATTGCGAACCTTTAGTGCCTATGAACCACCTTCCGTGCAATAGGGGATCAAGGTACACATAGTTCCTCTTTGAAAATTTTAAAACACAAGTGTGTTGGTTAATTTTATGAGATAAGACATCATCGTCATTGTCCGTGTGGAAAACATACTTACTACCCATAATCATGAGAAAGGAGAATTTGCACCATCTCAAAGTGGAGGATATGACTTGGATATTAAAATCAACAAAACCTCGCTCAACACTAAAGAGGAAAATATCTCTCTTCATTATATATTGTAGATGTATAGTTGTTTGCATCACTACAAGGATTGACAAGAGTCTAATGTTTTGAGAAAAAGTTTTTAAAGAAAAAGCCAAAGTGGAAAAATGGTTTGAATGAGATTGATTGACTTTTAGTCTTCTCACAAAAATGTCACGATATTATTAAGTTGGTTAAAGTTTATTTATGAAAATGTTTTGAAAATGCATGGACCTAAGTCCAAATTTATTATGAAAGCGGTTCAAGTTTAGAAACAAGAAGAGTTTTTAAAAGGAGGGAGAAGATTTTTGAAATTAAATAAGATGAGAGGAGATGAAGGGACTATCCTAAAGCATAAGGTAAAATCTAGGGAGAAGAACCATCTAACCAATAAGAAGCTAACACTTGACATTATGAGTCAAGATAGAATTCCCATTCTTTGGATTGAAACCAAGCAATGATACTAAACCTCTTGAGAAGACCAAACTTCAAATGTATTAAGTCTTCACAAAAATTGGACAGAGTAACGGCTGTATACAGATGAATTCCAAATTACAGACAAAGTATGTAATCACATTAACGTGCACACAAAATAAACAAATAACCCAATGTCTTGAGGTAAACCCCAAGAACTCCATAAAAATATCAATTAAGGTCACAAGGTCTCCAACATAAGATCAAGGTTTCTATTCCTAAGTCCAAGAAGTCCAATACTCCATAATGCCAAGGATAGTAACCAAATAGTCCAAGTATCATTAAATTTTTTTATGGTTCGTGTTGATTATTAAGTATATTCAAAAAGAAAAGAAAAGCTCAAGTGAGAAAAATAAAAATGGCATAAAAGCAAATGCTCAAGTGAGCAAAGATAAAAATAGCATGAAATGTAAATGCTAAAGTAAATTGTACATAAAGTAAAAACATAAAAATAAAAGCATAAAATAAAGTCAATTGTTAGAAGTTAATGGTTAGTTGGATGACCATCTTGAAACTTGCATTTGGAACTCATTAGAGGATTGGTAGAACAAAAGCCTATCAACAACAAGTTGCATTTGCTTGTTGTCAACTATATCATCCTTTTAAGAATCCTCAAGGCAACATTAAATGATCAATGATGTTTAAGTGATCCGCATTGACCAAAATTGATGAAGATCCATTAGAGGGTTGGTAGAACCAAAGCCTACTAACAATGAATCTCAAGGTTATTGGATCAAAGGGTTCAAATTAACACACTTGGGCTTGCAAACATAGGTTTGGGCCACGAATGATCATTTTATCAAATCGGGAAAATATTTAGCGCTATGTTAAGCAATCGTAAGTGGACTTATGTAGAAGTCGCACATATTTAAAGGCCGGTCAATAGAAATATATGCACTTCATGTTTGGATAAATGATATAGAGATCATTATCTCATAACATGTAGTACAATAAGAAAGTGGGATAAGATAAAGAGGGAAGGGATTAGAGTTTCAAATATCATCAACATCATTCGTCCATTTTAGTGGATTTGGTTTATCAACCTATCAACACCCAAAACCCAATCAGGTTGAAGAATTTTTCCTCAAATAAACCTCAAGTCAGTATCAAAAGATATTTCAATAATTAATCAAGAATCATGTACAAAAGTTTTCAATTACAAGCATTGATCTAAGGTAAAACCCTAAATGCACCTCTAAGTCAAAAATTAGTTTTAAAATATTAAAATGACTTGTAAAATTAGGAAATTAAAACCCTAACTTCCTAAAGTTCTACAAAAGTCATAAGTAAAATTTAGAGTTCCTGGATTGAGGTGGAAATTTGCTTTAGAAATGCAAACTTTGAAACTAGCAAGCAAAAGGGCTTAAACTAGATTGTTTTGGGAAAATAATTTGTGAAAAATATGAAATCACATTGTAAAATTCCAGAAATATGTTTTTTATGACCTAAACTTATTCAAGCACTCTAAACAACTTCATCTCTAATTTTATAGGCATGGTAAGTTAGAAATTTAAATCAATTAGTGTGAATGATCAAGCAAAAACCCTAAAAAAGGAAATTAAGTTAAAAAAATTAAACAAATTGACTTAAAATTCAAATAAGTTTGATGTAAGATAACCTAAATGTCAAGAAAATTCTAAGGATCAGAAAGCATTTTTTTTTAAAATTTTATCCCAAAAGAAAAAATTAAATGAAAATTATTTACACAATTCACCCAAGAAAATAAAGAAAATATGATATTTCCAACAAATGATTTAATTTGCAATCCAAAGTTTTATAAAATAGGACAAACAATATTTTCAAGTAATATACTCATAGAGGAGCCCAAAAATATTTTTTATGGATTTTTTGTTTTAATGGAAATAGGAAAATAAAAATCAATATTTAAAAGAATATTAAAAACCCTAATTATCTACATGAATTTATTTAATCAAGAAAAATGAAACAAAACGAAATAAAAATCAAAATATGAAAATATATTGAGAATCAAGTCTAAAATATTTTTATGATAATTTTTTAAGTGAAGAAAATATTAAAAGAAAATATGAGAAGAAACAAAAAAAAATGCAAAGGCTATTACACCTGTTATTAACCAAATGCACTGTAAAATGCATCAAGACCATGTTCAATGAAAATCAACCACGTAATCATCCCTACCAACAACCATATTTTCTATTTTTTTTTCCAGTTTTGAGACAACAATTTCAGGTTACGATAACTCATGTGTTTCTTGATGAAATACCAAAGTTCAAACACCAAAGTTCAAGATAGAAATTAGTAGAACATGATAGAATAAAAAAATTCATTAAATGATGCATTGAGAATTGAGAATTGAGAAAAACGCGCGCGAATATTAATGCATGAACATTGTTTTGATTTGAACATTTCATCAAACAGTTTTCAAACTCACATATCTCCTTCAATTCTCCATCAAATCACATGATCCAAAAACTAAAATTGATCACAAAAATGAAAGGATTATGAATATGCTGTTGACTTTTCAAAGAGCTCATAGTTTATGGAAAACACAAAGCTGCAGTAAGAGGGAGAAAAATATGGATCCACTACCTTGCAAAATGGAATGGTTGATGCTTGAGATCAAATAAAGAGCTAGCTCTCCAAAAATGCTTGACTTGGAGATTTAGTGATGATTCAAAAGAGGGAGATGCGAAGGAAGCTTGGAGAAAAAATAATGGAGTATGCTTGCTTGAAAGAGAAAGAGAGAAGAAGAAATTAAACTTGTAATGAAGAGAGAGAGAGTTGCGTGAGGAAGAGAGAGTGAGCTTCTGACTTGTGATTCTCTAACCTCTTTCAAATTGAAGGCAAACCTCTTTATATAGAATTATGCAAAGAGAGGGAGGGTAGAAATGGAAAACAAGAGTGGGAGTGAGGTGGTGCGTTTTGTGTTGTTTTGAGGGTACAAATTATGCGTTTTGGATAAGTGAACAAAGGATGGGGGGTGCTGGAAAATTGGAAATTGGTCGGAACAAAATAAAAACCATGCATTCCCATGCAAGATTTCTATTTCATGATCATGTCTTTGCTTCCTTATACCTCTCTCTATAGTGCATGAAATGTCACAAAGTTTGAATAAAAAATGGAGAGGACATTTCACTCTAACTTTCATGTTCAATTTTTTTCAAAATGAAGCTTAAATAAATTAGATAATTGGATATGAACACATGCTTACAAACTTCTTGATGAAATTCCAGGCCTGAATAAGCATTCTGCGCGCGCGTGATGCCTTGTGTTGGGCAAAAATTCAGCTTATATGGTGCCTTCTTCTTACAATTATATCTTAAAATGTAGGGAGAATTTTAAGAAACTTTCTGAAGCAAAGTTGTTCCTCAAATTTAGGGCTTGATCTTTGATGTTGGACATTTTCCAAAATAATGAATATTTCACATATAAAAGTGATGATTAATATGTGCCCACAACATGTTTGATGAAATTCCTGGCCTAGCGCACGTGACTTGCCTTGTGCTGGACAAAATGATATTTTGAAGCTCAAAATCCTAATCACCATATCTTTCTCAAAACTTAACCACTTGAGATGATTCTTGAATTAAAAATGAAGAGAAAACATCAATCTTCAGATTTCATGTTGCCAACTTTTTGATTTGAGTCCAAATGGTCATTCAAAATTAGACATGAAGAAGTTAGATTTTTGCATTTTTATCCAAAATTTCACTAAGTGTCAAAAACTTCCAAGCTTCAAAACTTTTTTCCTTTCATTTTTTGGACTTATGGCCTCTCCTACAAAGTTGGATAATTTTTCATCCTCTTTCTAGGTATATAAAGTTTGCACATTTTCAATAAAAATTAAGAAAGTTGCGGCCTATCAAAATTCAGCCCTATGAATACTTAAAAAACTTCCAAAACTTCAAGTAACTTCCTTGACAAGTTATCTCCAATTCACACTTCTTCTTGATAATTTTGCCACTATTGAACATGAAATGTGAGAATAGGGATATTGAATTGATATTTGACCAAAATTCCACTTGGTCAACAGTTAATTTTGGCTATCTTCTGACAAAATGACCATTTTACCCCTTTTCATCAATTGAACCTTTTCAAATCAAAGTTGATGATAAAACTTACAATTATAGATTCTCATGATCATGTAGAGAAGTATGGGATCAAGTATTATCCAAAAATATAAAGACTTCCTGATTAAAATCCAAATCTTACTTTTGATCCTCTGCGCTATGGGATGGTGAGATGAAGGCAATGGTGCCATTACCTACAATATGATATTCCAAGAGACAAATATACACATATTGAGGTTAGTTAAAAGTATACATGTACAAGATACACAAATTAAGGTGCTTCAAAGTGCTTGGTGATTCCCATAGGCAAACCTAAAGACACGATGCAGTAGAAGAAAAACCCAAAACCCTAATTTGTGATCTAGTGGCATTGTGATAGTATGAGATGATGGAGGAATCTTAGGGGAAACAATTGGGGTAAAACACACAGACTTTGGACTATATCAACCTTGTATCTATTAGTGTATTTTAGGGCACAAAAGCTTTGAATGCAGACCCAACTCTTGCTTTACTTGCTAATATTTACTATGCTCTTCACACTCGTTACGAAAAGGGGAGGGGTACGCTGGACTGTTGTATCCTGCTTCTATATTCTTAGTTTATGTCTCATGTCTATAAGGAGGACTATATGATTAAAACTTTGACCCTATATGAATGGCCTCAAAAATTAAGGTCTCTTACTGCTGATTCTGTGTTGTGGTATGCAAATAAGCTAAACATTGGAGATATCATTTACAGTTGCAGAGATTTTCCGAATGTTCTGTTTATTAAGTCACATGATTGCATCAATTATAACCCTACTTTGGCTTTGGGAGAACTGGGGTACCCTTTGGAGGATAAACCCTACGATTAACAACTTTAATAACTAATCGTTCACGACATAGGAAACAATGACCAAAAGTTGCTTAACAAGTTCATTCGAGCTTGGAAAAGGGTAAACAAGAGAAATGCCAAAAGGAAGAATATTGTGGCGAAAGAACCTTACATTAGATGGGTTTTGGATAAGGTGCAAGTTGTTAAACTACCATTTGAAATTGATCCTGAGTACAAACCAGATGTATCAGATCCTCTACCTATGTCCTTAGAAGAAATAGACAACTTGAAGAAATCCTTGAATCAAGCTCAAAAGGAGAAAGAAGAATTGGAGCATAACCTTTATAACCTCTCTAAAGAGAAAAGACATATGCAACGCGAGCTTGAGTAAAAAGACTAATAGATTAAGAAAGACTGTGAAGCATTTGAAAAAGAGAGTCTTAAACGGAAACATTCGACCGAAGGATTATTGAGTGATACCTTTAACTTGGATTCTCACAACGAACATTTGGACGATGCTGCTAGTGAAATCGGGAGGCCAAATAAGTTGTACGAAAAGGCGATGCGAGACAAAAAGGAGATGGAAGAGAGCTTGAGGGATCAAATTAAAAGTCTGGCACAAGCTTCTTTAGATCAAGAAGATCAAATTCAGTATCTTACTATGAGACTCCAAGATAACCAAGAATCAGATGTAGGAGAACGATTCAAGAGGATAAAGGCAGAAAGACTTCTCGTCCAAAAGACTGATGAATATGAGTAAGTTTGTCTTGAGTTAGAAGACCTCTGAAAGAATTTCCTCATATAGAGGAGACTCTATACGAAGATGAGGGCTGGGAAATTATATTGGGAAAAGAAGTATGCCAAGATCGCCAAATTTGGAAAGGATGACCATAAGATGATTTTGGACCTCTACCAGGAATATCGGTTCTACAAAGACAAGCATGCACGACTCACCTTCTTAGCCAACAATATTATTGGTGACATCCCTAGAAGTTTGAGGGATGCAGAAAACGTGATGGTCCCGCTTCCAAAATATGTTGAAGACTTCATCAAGCTTTGTAGGAAAATGGTTGACAGTTTCAGAGCAGATATCCGCAAACGTTCTTAGAAGATTTTTTTGTTTTCCCTTTGTTATTTCTTTCAGCAATTTAATTTTGATGTTTTGGATAGAATATTTTTCAATATCTGAATTGTATTTCCTTTTTAAGGACAATTTTTATTTCAATAAAAGTACTTTGTTTCCATATCATGTTTGTGTATTTATTTTTGAGATGCTCACCAATAAAAAGAAAAACCTATATATATATATATATATATATATATATATATATATATATATATATATATATATATATATATATATATATATATATATATATATATATATATATATATATATATATATATATATATATATCCAATTGAATAAGACCTTCAAAACAAAACTCTTAGCATGTTCATAGACATCCATGCATTTGAAAACATCACATTTTCGCATTTCATACAAAAGCTCATCATGTTTCATAATCATCTCATGTTAAATCATTGGTAAAAAAGCACCGCCTCTCCGACCGCCTTATCAAACAAGAGCCCATCAAAAGAAAGTGATGGAACAAATCGAAGAAAACCAAGCTGCCTTCAAGGAAGATTTGGAACAAGTGAAGGGTAATATCGACTCAATGAAAGGAGATATAAGCCAAGTTCTTCTAGCCTTCAAGAACATCACTGAGAGACAAGAACAAATTCCTAGGGCAACCTTTGAAGAATTATCCCAAACTATTGGAGCATCAAGCGATCACTAACCAAGAATAAAGCCTGAATTAGGACCTCTAAAGTCAACTGTAGCTCAACAAGAGTTCAAGAAAGCTGATACTGAAGGGTTTGTTCCACTTCCACCGAAGGTAGGGGCATCCCGTACTTTTCCAATTCCAGTCAACAATACCGACAACTTCATAAATCTACAATATGGAGATCTTGATTTGGAAGATGCTACTCAGTCACACCAACCTAAAATTGAGGATAATCCCTTGGTACTCAATCAATATAAAGCTCTTGAAGAAAGGTTAAAGGTTGTGGAGGGTTACGATGCTTTCAACATTGATGCTCTCAAAATGGGCCTAGTTCCAAATGTGGTGATCCCTCCAAAATTCAAAGCACCTGACTTTGGAAAATTTAAGGGACTCACATGCCTAATAAACCATCTAGGCATGTACTCCCGAAAAATGCATGCTTATGCTCAAGATCAGAAGCTGATGATCTATTATTTCAAAGAAAGTTTGAGTGGGGCATCCCTAGATTGGTACATGCAATTGGAGCGAATTCATATCCAAACATATGCAGATCTTGCCAACGCTTTCTTGAGACATTACAAGTATAATTTGGACATGGCGCCTAACCGTATGCAGCTCTAGAATTTATCTAAAAAGAAGGATGAGTCTTTCAAAGAGTATGCTCAAAGATGGAGGGAAATGGCAACCAGTGTACAAACACCACTCTTAGAGAAAGAATTGGTCGATATGTTCATGGGTACTTTAAAAGGGTTGTAAGATGATAAGATAGTAGGAAATGACTCATGCGGATTATCTGATTTGGTAACTATTGGTGAAAGGATTGAAGTAGGCATAAAGAGTGGCAAGATTCAAGGGGCATCATCCAGTAACCCTTATAATTCAAAGAGACATGTTCCTAACTCCATGAAAAAGAAAGAAGGAGAAATTAATGAGGTCGCATCGTATCCAAGGGCACAACAGTCATTGTTAATTCCATGGGAACAACAACAACATAACAGGTTTGAAAGGCCTCCGAGAAGATTTGATCCTCTCCACATGCCGCACAATCAATTATTGCAACACTTAGTCAAAGCATCTTTGGTAGAGCTGGAGCCTCTAGCTCCTCCAATTAGGGAACTCTTGCCAAAGTATGTTGCAAATGCCAGGTGCGAATATCATGCTAATTCTATGGACATGCCATAGAAAAATGTTAAGGCTTCATACATAAGGTTCTAGATTTGTTGGACTCCCAAGATATCACTTTTGACAAATCGAACATCATAACGAACCCCAGGCCTCCGTATGGTGGACCAAATGTGAATGCAATAGAAGTGGTGACTGACTTTGGGGCGGCCAGACGAGTAAAAGCCCTGATAAATCTTCTTAGAGAGTATTTGTTTGAAAATGGGTTCATCTTGGAACATAATGAAGCTTTTGAGAAGATGTTATAAGAATTGGTGGATCAGGGGATAGTTAAATTCGGGCAATACCTTAAAGAAGAATTCGTAGTTGTGATTGATGGAAGTACAAAGAAGCCATTGGTAATTCCTTGCCAAGGGCCGAGTCCTAATAAGAAAAATCTTGTGATTCCATGGGGAGAGTCAACAGAAGCACCAGTGATGATACCATGCCAGACTCAGAATTCCTATAACTCCGAAGACTACAATTGTAATTAGGGTACCATCTCCCACTCTTTACAAAAGTAACAAAGCAGTACCGTGGAGTTATGATTCTACTGTCTATGTCAATTGTTTAAAGCAAGATGTGAGCCATGAACAAGTCGAGGACCCGCAATCACAAATATAGTAGGAACAAGGGGCATGACTCCCAGTGGTCGAATATATGATCCCAAACCATAAAAAAGGAATGATGATATGGTTAAGGATAAAGGGAAATTTGTGATAGAGGCAAGCCAAGAACAAGAACCTTCAAGCAAGGATTTTACCGACCAAGAGGCGGAAGATTTCTTAAAAATAAACAAGAGGACTGATTATAGGGTGGTGGATCAGCTACACCAAACCTCGACCAAGATTTTAATACTCTCGTTGCTCCTTAATTTATGAAGCGAACCGAGACTCTCTAATGAAGGTTCTAAGTTTTGCTTATGTTGCAAAGGAGACTACAGTGAATCAGTTTGACAATGTTGTATCAAACCTAACATCTGGATCATATCTAGGCTTCAATAACAGCGAGTTACCTCCACAAGGTAGAGCTCACAACAAGGCGTTGCACATTTGCATTCACATAGGCACATTTACATTTACAACAAGGGTATTCACCGATACTGGTTTTACCCTTAATATGTTACCAAAATCCAGCCCGATGAAGTTAACACCATATGGTGTTGTTATAAGGCCAAGTTCTACAATAGTCAAAGCTTTCGATGGTTCTCAAAGTATAGTGTTTTTAGAAATGGATCTTCATGTTAATATCGATCCACATATGTTTTATATTACTTTTCAAGTAATGGATATAAAACCAACATACACATGTTTGCTCTGACATCCTTGGATTCATGCAGTGGGGGCCGTTACTTCAACTCTACATCAGAAATTGAAGTTCTTCGTTGAAGGAAGATTGGTTATAATCGATGGTGAAGAGGACATCTTTGTAAGTCACATAGAGTCCTACAGATATATCAGTGTGGATGAAGATTGCATAACAACACCATTCTAAGCCTTAGAGGTTGCTTCAATGGTAACCCTACCAGTGGAGAAAATCAAGAAACTTAATGTAACTTCATGGAGATATTTACAAGTAGTAATGGAAGATGGTACCTTAAAAGGTTAGGGTGAACTTGTGAAGATACCTAAGAAGAAAAATCGTTTTGGTTTAGGATACAAATCATCAGAGGCTACCCTAAAAGGAAAGGCACAATTTCCTCCTATTCAGGAAATCTTCATCAATAAAGGAATAAAGCATGATGGACAAGTGGTGATGATATCTAACAAGAGCAGCACCAAGAGAGAATGTGACTTCATCCGTGATTGTGCTCCATGCGAAAAACTCAAGAATTGGAAAACCGTGGAGATTCCAGAGATCTTTTTCTTTCAAAAGTAACTTTTTTATTTTTGAAAGAAACTATGTCAAGCCCGAGGCATAGGGATAGCTTATAAGGATCTCCATATTTGTTTCAAATAGTATTTTCAATTAATAAGAGTTATATTTCGCGTTTAATTGAGATCCATGTCTTTCTCTTGCATCTATCTCTTATGTTTTAAAATGGAAATATTTTTTCTTCATATGCATTTTCAAATTCACATACTAAAATTGCACCAAAACATGATAAATATTCAGATCCATTCCTAAAACCACTGATAATGTTATTGCTTCTATCCGATATGATTTTGATGCACCCATCAACCAAGAAGAAGAGGAAGATGATGAAGATCTTAAAATCTCCAAAGAATTGGCAATGGAATTAGAGCAAAAAGCTGACAATATACAACCATACCAATAATCTATTGAGACCATCAACCGTGGCACATAGGAAGATTCGAAAGAGATCAAGCTAGGGGCAACATTGAAGGAAAGCGTCAAAGAAAGACTGATCAAGTTGTTACATGAATAAATGGATATATTTTTCTGGTCTTACAGAGATATTCCAGGATTAGATACAGATATTGTGGTACATAGAATACCCCTCACGGAAGGTAGTTTTCCAGTTAGACAGAAGCTCAGAAGAACTCGCCCATATATGTCTAACAAGATTCGAGAGAGGAAGTCCTTAAACAATTTGATGCAAGGTTCTTAGCCGTGGTAGATTATCCACCTTGGATAGCTAACATTATGCCAGTGCCCAAGAAGGAAGGAAAAGTACGCATATGCATGGATTATCGAGATCTGAACAAAGCAAGTCCTAAAGATGATTTCCCGTTACCTCACATAGATGTTTTGGTGGATAATACAACTCAAGCTTCGGTATTCTCATTCATCGATGGTTTCTTAGGATATAATCAAATCAAAATGGCACTTGAAGATATGGAAAAGACTACTTTCATGACTCCTTGGGGAACTTTCTGTTACAAGGTAGTGCTTTTCGTCTAAAGAATGTAGGAGCAACTTATCAATGAGTTATGGTCACATATTTCACAATATGATATATAAAGAAGTTGAGGTATACATAGATGATATGATTGCCAAATATCATATAGAGGAGGATCACATTGTATGTTTACAAAATTTATTCGAGTATTTTCGAAAGTTCAAACTGAGGTTGAATCTGAACAAAGGTACATTGGGTGTCAGGTCAGGCAAGTTATTGGGTTTTATTGTAAGTCTACGTGGTATTGAGGTAGACCCCCACAAGGTGAAGGTCATACAATAAATTCCATCTCCAAGAACAGAAAAAGAGGTATGTGGTCTCATAGGACGATTGAACTACATTTAGAGGTTCATATTGCACCTAACTGCTACGTGCGGACCTATATTCAAATTACTTCGAAAAGATCAGACAATGGTGTGGAATGGTGATTGCCAGACATCCTTTGAGATAATAAAGCAATATTTACAAGAGCCACCAATATTGATGCCACCAGTTTCTGGAAGACCGCTCATCATGTGCTTAACAATGCTTGAATAGTCAATGAGATGTGTATTAGGACAACTTGATGAAAAAGGTAGAAAAGAGCATGCAATTTACTACCTCAGCAAGAAATTCACCGACTGCGAAACCAGATACTCACTACTTGAGAAGACTTGTTGCGCTTTGGCTTAGGCTACTAATCAGTTAAGGCAATATATGTTAACTCACACCACGTGGTTAATAGCAAGAATGTATCCTTTGAAGTATGTGTTCGAAAAACCAACTCTTACAGGAAGAATTTCCCGATGGAAAATGTTACTAACAATGTACGACATCCAATATATTACTCAAAAATCCATAAGGGTTGTGTACTAGCTTATCACCTGGCTTATCTGCCATTTCCAGAATATCAACCAATGAAGTTTGATTTACTAGATGAAGATGTCATGGTTATAGATGACTATGAAATACCAGGACCCGATGAAGGACCTAAATCAGGGGCACGTTGGACACTCATGTTTGACAATGCTTCAAATCCACTAGGGCATGGTATCAGGGCAGTGTTGACTTCTCCGAAGAATTTTCACAAACCTTATACTTCAAGGTTTTGTTTTGACTGCACCAATAATATCGCTGAATACGAAGCTTGCATCTTGGGTCTAGAAGCTGCTATCGATATAAGAATTAAGTACCTCAACGAATATGGAGACTCAGCTTTAGTCATATACCAATTCAATGGTGAATGGGACATTAAACATCCAAAACTAATTCCATAACGGGATCATGTTTTGAAGCTAGCTACAGAATTTACTGAGATTACCTTTCGTCATATTCCGCAAGAAGAAAATCAGATGGCAGACACCTTAGAAGCTTTATCATCCATGTTCAAAGTAACTTGGCCAAATCACGAACCACATATTACAATCAGACATTTTGAAGAACCTGCACATTGCCATGCCATTGAAGAAGGACCATATAACAAGCCTTGGTTCTATGATATCAAAAGGTATATCAAGAAGCAAGAATATCCAGAACATTCCACTACAATTGACAAACAAACTCAGTGGAATCTAGCTTCAAAGTTCTTTCTAAATGGTGATGTGTTATACAAAAGAAACTACAATATGGTGTTACTCAGGTGCATGGAGAAACATGAAGCAGATACACTTATGAGAGAACCATGAAGGTAATTTGGGAACTCATACAAATGGACATGCAATGGCTAGAAAGATCTTACGAGCAGGTTATTATTGGTTGACGATGAAAGCTGATTTCTATCATTATACAAAGACATGTCACAAATGCCAACTTTATGTCGACAAAATGCATGTGCCACTGACTCCTTTGAATGTATTGAGTTGTCCTTGGCCATTTTAAATGTGGGGAGTTGATATGATAAGAATGATTGAACCGAAATTCTCTAACGGACACCGATTTATACTATTTTCCATTGATTACCTTACCAAGTGAGTGGAATCTGCATCCTATGCAAATGTGACTACATAAGTGGTTACTCTGTTCATCAAGCAGAATCTTATATGGAAATATGGGGTTCCTAGCAGAATCATTACAGATAATGGTTCCAATTTGAACAACAAAATGATGAAGAAGTTATGCGATAACTTCAAGATCGAGCATCATCATTCCTCACTGTGATACGGTGGGAGAACTGACTTGAAGATTTTGCGTTTGTGTTTGCAAAATGTTGCGGTTTAGCAAGAGTCGCCACAGACTTTTCTTTTATCCAAAAGGAAAGGTGAAAAAGCACAGGAAAGACCTTTAGAGATGTTTTCTTGGGTTCGGGGGGTAGATTATGAAAAGGGAAGGTATTAGCACCCTTTTCATCCATGGTTTTCCACGGGCTCTTAGTTACTTGCTAGATCACTTGCTTTTGTTTGAATGTGTGCTTGTGGTGGTGATTTTTGAAAGTATTTTGAAAATGGAACTTCGTAATGGTTCTCGTTTCTATAAGAATGCCTACAAAGTGTTTGTTTCGAAAATAGTTCAAAAGTGTGTTTGTGAGATGTATTTTTGAAAGTATTTTGAAAATGGAACTTCGTAATGGTTCTCGTTTCTATAAGAACGCCTACAAAGTGTTTGTTTCGAAAATATTTCAAAAGTGTGTTTGTAAGATGTGTTTTTGAAAGTATTTTGAAAATGGAACTTCGTAATGGTTCTTGTTTCTATAAGAACGCCTACAAAGTGTTTGTTTCGAAAATAGTTCAAAAGATGAGAGTGTGGGTGTATAAAAATGTTTTTGTTGTGAGCAAGCGAGTAACTGAGAGTGAACCTACCTACTCAAAAGGTCTTAGATGTGCTTTTCCTCCTCCTTTAGATGTTGCTATCTCACCATTGTTTTGGTAAGAAGCCCCATCGTTTAATGTGACGGGACGAGCATTGGGACATTTGTATAGTCATAGTAGGCAACATATGGGACGTTTTAGCAATGTCATTTTAGGGACTAGATCGTTTACCAAAGGCAACATTGAGGGTCATCGAGGGTCTTTTGCTAAAATGCCCATGTTCGAGGAACATGACTATTTTCCGATAGGCAACAAGTGGAATTACCCTAGAGGTGCATGTGTGAATAATGTGTTTGATTTGCATGCATTTAGTCTTTGATTAGGGGTTGTCTACTTGTTAGTTTTATCTTGCCATACACGCCTAATTACTAGCATTTGTACAAAAGTAATAAAAAATGCAGAAAAGAAAAATCCTACACTATTACAACCATATTGAAAGGCAAGAAAATGTAAAGGCAAAAAAAAAAATAAAAGAAAGGAAAATAAGCTCTTCGACCCAGGCAGTAGAACCCTTCGACTCAAATCTTCATGGCCTCCTTCGATTGGGGCCAGCACCAGTGAGGTTCTGTCCTTCGATTGGCTTGGAAGTCAGTGTATGGCGAAGCCTTCTGGTTCTGCCTTATTGTCTTCTTCGACTGGAGGTTGAAATCATTGAGGGAATGCCTTTTGACTGAGCCTGGAATCAGTGAAGGCATGCTTCTCGTCTGGGCCTGGAAGTCAACATGGTTTGCCTCCTGGTTGTCTCTTTCGTTCGACCTGGAGAAAGAGGGTAGAAGCCAGAAGCTTCGTTTCCTATTTCTTGTTAACGTTTCTTTCATTTAAAGCATTAAATGGCAACATGGCCTGAGGCCATGCTAGTATTTGTCTTGTAAACAGTTTAATAGTTAAAGCAAGTTCAGGTAAACAGAAAGCGAAATGAAAGGGTTAACTCTAAAAAAAACATGTTAAAAGGGTGGAAACGAAGGGAACAATGGTATATACATGCTTGAAACGAACGAAAAGATTATTTACATGTTATGCCATGAAATGAAAGGTTCAAGGGTAAGAGTGACTTACCTTGATGGAGGCTTTGAATGGGTGTGGGACCTTGAGTGGAGGCCCAGGATGCTAGTGTCGAAAGAAGGGGTCAATAGTTGTGCTTGGAATGCTGGATTCGAAGGAAGAGAAAAAGAAAGTGTGATGCTTCTTTAATTCGAAGGAGAATGAAGTGTGGGTGTTCTTCAGAATCGAAGGAGATGAATGTGATTCTGGGTGTTTTATGATTTCTCAAGTGTTGATGAACTTGTGAGTTTTGTTGTGTTTGAGAAAATTTGGGGGATTCGTTCCTCTGGTCCAAAGATCCTCTCTCAGCTTTGCAAAAATTCCTCTATTTATAGAGAAAAAGAATGGACATGTTTTCAATAGCCAGCCTTGCAAAATAATAAAATAATAGGTAACATGAAAGTACATGTGGGGGGCCTCTTGGCAGTTGGGGTGCAGAAGATATGACTTATGCTCCTGGCCTTGCTTGTGCTCAGACCAAAATAAGGTTGAAAGCTGATTTTGTGACTAAAGTACTCTCTATGAAAAGAAAGAGTATGTAGCCTTTAACCAAAGATAGTATTATCTAAAAGACAAAGCTTAAAACTCTTGTACAAGCCTCTGATTATGTAAAGATTTGGAAGCAACATAGCCTGGAAAACCAGATTTGGTCTTGAGTCGAATTCAAGAGTGAGATCGAAGCACACCTATTCGAAGGAAGCCTTTGCCTCAATCGAAGCTTGTGGTCGAAACAAGCTAATTCCCTGTCGAAGCTTGTATCGAAGAAAACATATTGCCAAATCGAAAGCTCGTGTTCGAAGGAAGCATGTTGCCCAATCAAAGCATGTGGATCGAAACAATCATAAAGGGAGTCATTGCCTTTTAGCGTGAGGGAAGTTCCTGGCTTCTGAGTTGAAGGGTGTTCCTTCAAGGGAAGCAAGAACTTAGTCAAATCTTGTATGAAGATATCTCTTGGCTCAAATGAAACTTGTGAGAGGCAAAGTCTGCAAGAGGCCCTTGGTGTAAGTGGAATCGAAGGATGTTTCAAATCCAAACGAAGGATGTACCCAAGTTGCATTCGAAGTAAGTTTCAAATCCAAACGAAGGATGTACCTAAGCTTGCATTCGAAGGAGGCTTTAAGTTCAAAATGAAGGACATGCCCAAGTTGCATTCGAAGGAGGCGATGAGTCATTCGAAGGGTGCTGAATCGAAGGAGACCTGTTTTCCTCCAAACTTGTCAAAATGTTATTTTTATCTGTTTTCTCCCTTTTTGATAGTTTCCTTTTAATTTTGGTATTGGAAAATCCAAATGCACTTGTTCAAGCTTGAACCTTGAAAATCCTTGTGAGAAAGCCTTGAGAATTGAGAGGGCAAATTTTGGGGTACAACACTCACCATATTGACCCAAGATGAACGGTGCCGTTGAAGCTTCCAATAAGAATATCAAGAAAATCATTCAGAAAATGGTGAATACATACAAAGATTGGCACGAAATTCTCCCATACGCTCTATATGGCTATCGTACTTCTGTATGTATGTCTACAGGTGCGACTTCTTTCTCTCTAGGATACGGCATGGAAGAAGTACACCTTGTTGAAGTAGAGATTCCATCGCTACGAGTTCTAATGGAAACAAAGCTTGAAGAGTCAGAATGGGTTCAAACATGACTTGATCATCTTAACCTCATTGAAGAAAAATGCTTGACAGCTCTGTGCCATGGTCAGTTATACCAAAAGCGGATGAAGAACACATTTGACAAGAAGGTTCGTCCTCAAATGTTCAAAGAAGGAGATTTGGTGCTCAAGAAGATTCTACTACCTCGCCTTGATTCACGTGGTAAGTGGAAACCTAACTACGATGGTTTGTATGTGGTAAAAACAACATTTTTGGGTGGTGGTCTTATCCTCACAACAATGGATAGGGAAGAACTACCACATCCCACGAACTCCAACGCAGTCAAAAAATACTATGTATAAAAAGCTCGCTAAGTTCGAACCCTAAACGTGCGGCTTAGGAAAAAAGGAGCGTCCCGGTGGATTGAAAACCCTAAAGGGCGACCCAGGGAAAAATTAGGGACATAAACAAATATTTTTATCCAAGTGACGGTCCAGGCAAAAATTAGGGATCTTATTAAAAATACAAATAGACTGCGATATAATAACCACAAATAGACTGAGAAAGGAAGATAGTTTTCCTGGCTTGCTACAAGTATTAATCTTCAATCTCTTCATGTATATAGTTTTCCTGGCTTATTATAGGTATTAAATCTACAATCAGTCGTCCACAAATAGTTTTCCTAGCTTGCTACAAGTATTAATCTGGAACTTGAAGAGGTTGGTCGACGAGATAGTTGTCCTATCTGGTTTTAGGTATTAATATCTGACCTGAGAAAGAAAGATAGTTTTCCTGGCTTTCTACAGGTATTAATCTTCAATCTCTTCATGTAGATAGTTTTCCTGGCTTGTTACAGGTATTAATCTACAATCAGTCGTCTATAGATAGTTTTTCTGGCTTGCTACAGGTATTAATCTAGAACTTGAAAAGGTTGGTCGACGAGATAGTTGTCCTGTCTAGTTTCAGGTATTAATCTCTGAACTGAGAAATAAATATAGTTTTCCTATCTTACTATAGATATTAATCTTCAATCTCTTCATGTAGATAGTTTTCCTGGCTTGTTACAGGTATTAATCTACAATCAGTCCTCCACAGATAGTTTTCCTAGCTTGCTACAGGTATTAATCTGGAACTTGAAGAGGTTGGTCGACGAGATAGTTGTCTTGTCTGGTTTCAGGTATTAATCTCTGACCTAAGAAAGAAATATAGTTTTCTTGGCTTGCTAAAGGTATTAATCTTCAATCTCTTCATGTAGATAGTTTTCCTGGCTTGTTACAGGTATTAATCTATAATCAGTCGTCCATATATAGTTTTCCTAGATTGCTACAGGTATTAATCTGGAACTTAAAAAGGTTGGTCGACGAGATAGTTGTCCTGTCTGGTTTCAGGAATTAATCTCTGACCTGAGAAAGAAAGATAGTTTTCCTGGCTTGCTACAGGTATTAATCTTCAATCTCTTCATGTAGATAGTTTTCCTGGCTTGTCACAGGTATTAATCTACAATCAGTCGTCCACAAATAGTTTTCCTGGCTTGCTACAGGTATTAATCTGGAACTTGAAGAGGTTGATGGTAACCATATGTTGATCGATCTTTCCTGAAAAAGGTAGAACGTTAGTTGCATGCAATGTCATGATGTATGAAATACATGATGTCATGATGTTCTCAAAATAAATGAGATAGTGTCGTATGCACTTATCATGTATGTGAATAGGATGTATGAAATGTGAAATGTTTAATGAATGTATTTTTGTCTGGGAAAATAAATCCTCGACAAATGTCGGGGAGCTTGTTAAATCCTGGACTGCTGTTGAAGAGTATGTGTGTCTTTAAACTTTTCTTAGAATGTTTCCACCGGGGATTCCTGTTTTGTTGTTTGAGGAGAACTCCGCTGGGAAATATTAAAAAACTCTGTTGGGAGTATGTTTATTCCTGCTTGGGGAAAGAGATCAGGAGTCTCAATTATCCGTTGCTCTTACTGGGGAATCGAAGTTGAATTGATATCTGGTCGAGTCCAGGTTTCACAGTAACTTTCTAGGGATTGTAGAATAGTCTACTTGGGAAGAGGACTTGTGGTCCTTTGATTTGTAGTAGTCGGAGAGGCAAAATCAAGCTGGGGAATCTGTAGTTTGTTGGGGAAATAAACCCTGTCGTCGGTCTGCTAGAGAGGCGGCGACTTTACTGGAGAAAAATCCTCGAGGATTCTTGAGGTCGACTTAGCTGGGAAGAGGTTATCAGAGATTAAACTCTTATTGGGGAATCATCCTATGAGAAAGATTTTGGGGAGATTTTTCACTGCCCCTAGTAGCGAGTGTTTGTGGCACTGCCTAGAAATGTTTGACCGTACGTAACCCTTTGTCGGGATTGACATTCAATGCCCCAAGTGACGAAGATGGAGACTTGCCCCTGGTTACTCTGCACTTCTTGAGAGATTTCTTAGAATCCTGATTGGACTGCCCCTGGTGTGCTAGATAGTGACATGTCATGTCCCCTTGTTGATAGGAGATTTGTCAATGCAAGTGTCATCCTTCTTGAATTGATTTTGTTCACTGAGAGAGCTTTCGTTCATCGGATATTCGTTGTGTGAATTTCTCCGCCGTCAAACAAATAACCATATGCAAACAATGATATTCAAATAAATGCAAAGTTTATGCCTGTCTTGAAGTTTTGAAGAATGCGTTTTAGCGAGTAAAGAAATTTTGTAAGAAAAATTCAAACTCAAGATTTAGAGTAAAGCCTTACAGGAGTCAGGATACCTTTTGTAATTGTATGCTTTCGAACTAACCCATGCTTCAATTAGGACTTTTGAAGGGTTGTAACGTGTCTTGGTTCACGGTTTAAGAAACAAAGGATAAAGGCTCAAAGTGTATTTGTACCCACCCGTTCTTCGTGATGTTCTTCAGTCCTAAGCTCAGTTAATTGTGTGCTTCAACTCCAATTGAGTCTGGAATGAAGTTTTGGTGATGGTTCATACAAGTTAAGTTTATCAAAAGGCAATCATTTTTTTGCAACCTTTTTCATGTTGTTGAGGATTTGTATTGACCTCTTTCTTTTGATTTTTTATCCCTAATTTTTGCCTGATTGTTCTTGTTTTGAGATTACAGTCAGCGGGATGCCCATGTTTTCTTAAGTCTCCTTTGTAGGTTTTGACTTAGTTGACTTTTCTTTTTGAGAGATAATGACTGCCTATTTGGTAGGGAACCATCACCATCTTTTGATTTGTTTGATGTCATTCGTTGTATTACGAGATGAGAGTTTGCGGTTAAACGCGCGTTTGAATTAACTGAGAGACTACCCTGCCCCAGGTTTTGTTTAAAGGTTTTAATTTTGTGAAAAAGAAACACTTCTACTTCTTTGGCTAGAAGGGGTTGACTAGGGATTATCTTCCTTATAACTCCAGTGTTTAGGATTTGAAAGAACGCCTGTACATCGTCAACAAGGTCTGTCCAAAAGCATACTGTATGAGATTATGGTATTGTTTTCGTCATCCTCCCTCTAAAGGCTTGTAACTTGTAGCAAGAGTTGAATGTCATAAAGAGAGTAAAAAGCATAGTTTAAATGTAATGAAAATGAGTGGATCAAATCAAGACAAACATATGCAATGCATTAATGAAAACAAAGTTTGACATTAATAGATAATTGTTTGAATAACAAAAGAGATTACATATTGAAAATTCAAATGAAACAAAAGCCTCTTTGTCTGAACTTGTCACTTTAGGTGGTGAGCCTTTGAGGAACGGAAGAAGAACTCAGTCTGGCCATCTTGTGTGAACTCTAAAGCTTCCTCGTCGATCAAGTTTTGAATCTTGTACTTCAACGCCCAACAATCGTTTGTATCATGTCCAAGACTATCAGAATGATAGGCACACTTGGCATCCGGATTGTAGCTGGGAGAAAAAGTCTTGGGATTTGGATGAGGTCTTATTGGTGTAATCAGATTCATCCTCAGCATGTGTTGCAAAGCTTGGGACAGTGGTATGTTGATGTTGGTAAACTGTCTTTTGGGCTCGCTTTGCCTTTGCTGATTTTTCGGTTGATGTTGACGAATTCGTTGTTGGGCTCGTGATGTGGAAGCAAAGTGAGAAGGTCTTCTCTCCCTTAAACCGGCTTCTTGTCTCATGGGAGGCTGAATGATGACTTGATCCCCAATTCTAGATGTTTTCCCCATTTGGTTACATCCGTCTTGACAAAGCTTGTTGATAAGGACCCTCAGCTCTTCTTGTCCTTGTGCCAGATTTTGGATAAGAGCCATCTGGCCTACCAGTTGTCCCATCATCTGGACTTTCATTATGGCTATCTCAGTTTGTAGCCGCTCCAACTGGTCATCTCTGTCATCCCCAGGATTTCCCAGGATCATGCCCCTGGTGAGGAGCGCCTTGACCTCTTCTTGCCCCTTGGATAGGTTCAAGAACATCTCTTGAAGTTGAGCGTTTTGAGCCTGGATGTCCTTGATAGTCTGATCTAAAGCCATCTCTACTAAAATAAACAGTAGGAAGACAAAGAGACTTGTATGGGAGAAACCTGTCATGATATGATGCATGATATGTGGATGTAATGTTTTCAAGGATCTCGCGGGGTAAACACAAGAAAAAGTTAGAAGTTGAACTTTAATCAACATCTTCGATTGGAGAAAATTGTATCGGTGGATGTCCTTCCACGAGAATCAAGCTCACCATGTCAAGTGGGTCATAGCCCTTGACTCAAGTTTGTTGTATTTGATCTTTGATGGCGTTTTCTCAGAGGAAAATAAATCCTTTTACCCCTCGATAGACATCTGGTTCATTGTGAACCTGCATCAAAGACCCTCGAGATCCTTGAAATGGTTATTGAAAATGCTATGTATGATGTTATGATGTTATGCACAAGTATGCGAGGTAAGCAGATTTACATAAAAATAATCATATTCATACAAAGTAGACAAGTCTTTAGGTTTAGGCTTGCATGAGGTTTTATAGGTAAGTACCCTCTTGAAATTTAGTTGGCTCAACCTGTCCTAGTTAATAGTAACTGGGTTCTAAGGGATCTCAATATCACTGACCTTTCCCACAAGCTTCGTTCAATAAGAAATTGACTCGCAACCGAACAAAACTCAAGAATCAAGTCTCAATGAGTGTAGCATCGAGTATCAACCAATTTTCAGCTCTACACCGAAACCGGTCATCTCACTATATCCTAAAGGCCAAGTTGGTCAAGTAAGGTTCTAAGGTCAGTTGATGTTTCACGACACCACGCGACGGCCACATACTATCCTTGATTCGACTCAAGGGTTACCGGTACCAACCAAAGTGCCACATCAACGTAGCTATTGCTTCAACCATGTCGGTATACGCCACATAGTTCCCTCACAGTTTATTGCTACTTACCTAAAAGGTGCCCCCAAATCCGGGTGTAGGATTTAAAACAAACCCAAACAAGGAACAAAAATGTAAAGCAAACAAATCAAACAATATAAGCAAGTAAAGGTGATCTAACCCTAATGTAATCCCACTTTTAGAATTTCCCCAGCAGAGTCGCCAGTTCTGTGATACGGTGGGAGAACTGACTTGAAGGTTTTGCGTTTGTGTTTGCAAAATGTTGCGGTTTAGCAAGAGTCGCCACCGACTTTTCTTTTATCCAAAAGGAAAGGTGAAAAAGCACAGGAAAGACCTTTAGAGATGTTTTCTTGGGTTCAGGGGGTAGATTATAAAAAGGGAAGGTATTAGCACCCTTTTCATCCATGGTTTTCCACGGGCTCTTAGTTACTTGCTAGATCACTTGCTTTTGTTTGAATGTGTGCTTGTGATGGTGATTTTTGAAAGTATTTTGAAAAAATAACTTCGTAATGGTTCTCGTTTCTATAAGAACGCCTACAAAGTGTTTGTTTCGAAAATAGTTCAAAAGTGTGTTTGTGAGATGTGTTTTTGAAAGTATTATGAAAATGGAACTTCGTAATGGTTCTCGTTTCTATAAGAACGCCTACAAAGTGTTTGTTTCGAAAATATTTCAAAAGTGTGTTTGTGAGATGTGTTTTTGAAAGTATTTTGAAAATGGAACTTCATAATGGTTCTCGTTTCTATAAGAACGCCTACAAAGTTTTTGTTTCGAAAATAGTTCAAAAGATGAGAGTGTGGGTGTATAAAAATGTTTTTGTTGTGAGCAAGCGAGTAACTGAGAGAGAACCTACCTACTCAAAAGGTCTTAGATGTGCTTTTCCTCCTCCTTTAGATGTTACTATCTCAATATTGTTTTGGTAAGAAGCCCCATCGTTGGATGTGACGGGACGGGCATTGGGACATTTGTATAGTCATAGTAGGCAACATATGGGACATTTTAGCAATGTCGTTTTAGGGACTAGATCGTTTACCGAAGGCAACATCGAGGGTCATCGAGGGACTACGATCTTTTATCGAGGGTCTTTTGCTAAAACACCCATGTTCGAGGGAGATGACTATTTTCCGATAGGCAACAAGTGGAATTACCCTAGAGGTGCATGTGTGAAAAATGTATTTGATTTGCATGCATTTAGTCTTTGATTAGGGGTTGTCTACTTGTTGGTTTTATCTTGCCATACACGCCTAATTACTAGCATTTGTACAAAAGTAAGAAAAAATGCAGAAAAGAAAAATCCTACACTATTACAACCATATTGAAAGGAAAGAAAATGTAAAGGCAAAAAACAAAATAAAAGAAAGGAAAATGAGCTCTTCGACCCAGGTAGTAGCACCCTTCGACTCAAATCTTCATGGCCTCCTTCGATTGGGGCCAGCACCAGTGAGGTTCTGTCCTTCGATTGGCTTGGAAGTCAGTGTATGGCGAAGCCTTCTGGTTCTGCCTTGTTGTCTTCTTCGACTGGAGGTTGAAATCATTGAGGGAATGCCTTTCGATTGAGCCTGGAATCAGTGAAGGCATGCTTTTCGTCTGGGCCTGGAAGTCAACATGGTTTTCCTCCTGGTTGTCTCTTTCGTTCGACCTGGAGAAAGAGGGTAGAAGCCAAAAGCTTCATTTCCTATTTCCTATTTCTTTCATTTAAAGCATTAAATGGCAACATGGCCTGAGGCCATGCTAGTATTTGTCTTATAAACAGTTTAATAGTTAAAGCAAGTTCAGAAAAACAGAAAGCGAAACGAAAGGGTTAACTCTAAAAAAAACATGTTAAAAGGGTGGAAACGAAGGGAACAATGGTATATACATGCTTGAAACGAACGAAAATATTATTTACATGTTATGCCATGAAATGAAAGGTTCAAGGGTAAGAGTGACTTACCTTGATGGAGGCTTTGAATGGGTGTGGGACCTTGAGTGGAGGCCCAGGACGCTAGAGTCGAAAGAGGGGGTCAATATTTGTGCTTGGAACGCTGGCTTCGAAGGAAGAGAAAAAGCAAGTGTGATGCTTCTTTGATTCGAAGGAGACTGAAGTGTGGGTTTTCTTCATAGTCGAAGGAGATGAATGTGATTCTGGGTTTTTTGTGATTTCTCAAGTGTTGATGAACTTGAGAGTTTTGTTGTGTTTGAGAAAATTTGGGGGATTCGTTCCTCTGGTCCAAAGATCCTCTCTCAGCTTTGCAAAAATTCCTCTATTTATAGAGAAAAAGAATGGACATGTTTTCAATAGCCAGCCTTGAAAAATAATAAAATAATAGGTAACGTGAAAGTACATGTGGGGGGGCCTTTTGCAGTTGGGGTGCAGAAGATGTGACTTATGCTCCTGGCCTTGTTGTGCTCAGACCAAAATCAGGTTGAAAGCTGATTTTGTGACTAAAGTACTCTCTATGAAAAGAAAGAGTATGTAGCATTTAACCAAAGATAGTATTATCTAAAAGACAAAGCTTAAAACTCTTGTACAAGCCTCTGATTATGTAAAGATTTGGAAGCAACATAGCCTGGAAAACGAATTTTGGTCTTGAGTCGAATGCAAGAGTGAGATCAAGGCACACCTGTTCGAAGGAAGCCTTTGCCTCAGTCGAAGCTTGTGGTCGAAACAAGCTAATTCCCAGTCGAAGCTTGTATCGAAGAAAACATATTGCCAAATCGAAAGCTCGTGTTCGAAGGAAGCATGTTGCCCAATCAAAGCATGTGGATCGAAACAATCATAAAGGGAGATTGCCTTTTAGCGTGAGGGAAGTTCCTGGCTTCTGAGTCGAAGGGTGTTCCTTCAAGAGAAGCAAGAACTTAGTCAAATCTTGTATGAAGATATCTCTTGGCTCAAACGAAACTTATGAGAGGCAAAGTCTGCAAGAGGCCCTTGGTGTAAGTGGAATCGAAGGATGTTTCAAATCCAAACGAAGGATGTACCCAAGTTGCATTCGAAGGAAGTTTCAAATCCAAACGAAGGATGTACCTAAGCTTGCATTCGAAGGAGGCTTTATGTTCAAAATGAAGGACATGCCCAAGTTGCATTCGAAGGAGGCCAAGAGTCAGTCGAAGGGTGCTGAATCGAAGGAGACCTGTTTTCCTCCAAACTTGTCAAAATGTTATTTTTATCTGTTTTCTCCCTTTTTGACAGTTTCCTTTTAATTTTGGTATTGGAAAATCCCAATGCACTTGTTCAAGCTTGAACCTTGAAAATCCTTGTGAGAAAGCCTTGAGAATTGAGAGGGCAAATTTTGAGGTACAACACTCACCATATCGACCCAAGATGAACGGTGCCGTTGAAGCTTCCAATAAGAATATCAAGAAAATCATTCAGAAAATGGTGAATACATACAAAGATTGGCACGAAATTCTCCCATACGCTCTACATGGCTATCGTACTTCCGTATGTATGTCTACAGGTGCAACTTCTTTTTCTCTAGGATACGGCATGGAGGAAGTACACCTTGTTGAAGTAGAGATTCCATCGCTACGAGTTCTAATGGAAACAAATCTTAAAGAGTCATAATGGGTTCAAACACGACTTAATCATCTTAACCTCATTGAAGAAAAACACTTGACAGCTCTGTGCCATGGCCAGTTATACCAAAAGCGGAGGAAGAACACATTTGACAAGAAGGTTTGTCCTCAAATGTTCAAAGAAGGAGATTTGGTGCTCAAGAAGATTCTACTACCTCGCCTTGATTCACGTGGTAAGTGGACACCTAACTACGATGGTTTGTATATGGTAAAAACAACATTTTTGGGTGGTGGTCTTATCCTCACAACAATGGATAGGGAAGAACTACCATATCCGACGAACTCCAACACAGTCAAAAAATACTATGTATAAAAAGCTCGCTAAGTTCGAACCCTAAACGGGCGGCTTAGGAAAAAAGGAGCGTCCCAGTGGATTGAAACCTCTAAAGGGCGACCCAGGGAAAAATTAGGGACATAAACAATTTTTTTTATCCAAGTGACGGTCCAGGCAAAAATTAGGGATCTTATTCAAAATACAAATAGACTGCGATATAATAACCACGACTATAATCACGAAGGATGGGGATTAATCTAAATAATTTGACTCATAAGCAAAGGAGATTGGAGTTATCAAGAGGACATTGGAGAAACAGCAGTAACAATTATCATTTTCATTGCCATTTTCAATTTTTGTTAAACTTTATGTAATTACCTCTTTCTAGGAATTGCATCTTGTACTCTCGTCTATTCAGAGGCATGTTTATCAATAAAACATTTACTTTTTCAATCCTTCAATTGTGTTTTACTTTTTCTGGACTTGTTTGCAAAATACTACGATTATTTCTTGTGAATACTGCGTTGAAATCATTTTGGGGATTTGATAAACAAATAGAAGCATTTGATAAAACATCAGAAAACACTTTGGTTAGAAAAACATCGAAAGAAAATCCGCACCTATGTCCAAGTCTACTTCCACGCCTATTCCAGCACATATGATACAATTATCAAATTCTTGCTGACACCCATTATCTTATTCAAATAAACTCAAAGACACCACAACAATGCAACATACAACGTTGGGGAGTCGGAAACACAAAACAAATGTTTTAAAAGGAGATAAAATATGAAAACATTTACAAAAAACATTTGGGGCATATACAAACATTTGAGGGCATGTACAAACATGTGGTGCATATACAAACATTTGGGGCATATACAGAAAAATTCAGTGCATATACATTTGGGTTCCATATCAATCTAGGGAATTATGCATATACATCATACCCGACGTTTTTTAAATCCGTTTTGGATAAACTACGAACTTTTTCTTGGGGCCCATTATTAAACTATCTTATCCGCAAAACAAACAAACACCTAGGTTGAGAAAAGACACAACCGTTAAACTTCAATCTTATCTTTGGTGTAGTTATCTAAAGATTTGATTATCAAAACAATGTTCAAATATCTATCCTCTAGGTTGTGATAGATAGGCAAATTATCTGGATTACATTATTTATCCTTTAGGTCGTGATAAATACGTAAGCCTATTGTCATGTCGTTTATACTCTAGGTCGTGATAAATGCACACGTTCATCCTCGTATTATCTATCCTCTAGGTTCTGGTAGGTATGTGATTTTATCGGGTTTATGTTATTCATCTTATAGGTCGTGATGAATACATAAATCTATCCTCATGTTATTTATCCTCTAGGTCGTGATAAATTCACAAATTTATCCTCGTATTATTTATACTCTAGGTTGCAGTTGGTGTTATACCCCAATTTTTTCCCCTAAGATCCCTCCATCATCTAATATCAACCCAATCATATCAAGAACACACACTAGGGTTTGGTTCTTCTCCCTATCTTTAGATTTGCTCATGAGGGATCACCAACAACTTTGATTTGTACATTATGATCATATATGTTTTATGTTGATTTACTTTTAACTAACAAATATAATGAATGTTTTCTCTATAAATGATGGTACTATAGGTGAGGGAACAACACATTTTATTAGCTTGATTCATAGGTTCATGAGTTTATTTCCTTGCCTTCTTCAACAAACCTTCATTGAGATTTAAGCTTCATCATTGAGTGTGCTTTAAAGTAATGTCATTATAAGGTCTACTATGATTCATCATGCTTCAATTTTCCAAAGGAAGTCAAAAGATGCAATAATTGATTCAAGAAGTTTGAGCTAATTGAACAAGTTCTTGATTCCTTGATCACAAGTGCATAACTCCCTCAATTCTCAACATTTGGAAGTGTTTATTTTTTCTATAGGTTCTTATTATTATCTACAACAACTTCTCTTCACATAGAAAAAGTATTTGTAAAAGAAATATTGTCAAAATTGAAAGGGGTTTCCAAGTCATTTTGATGCTCTAGGAGTTAGGGTTTTGGACTTCTAAGGGCTATATCTTGTTCATCTTTTGAGATTTTTTAGTGATTACAAATATATGCTTCTCTTTAAAAGGTTATCAATAAACCACTTCAAAAGTTTCAAGAATATTTGTGTGAAAGATCACTAATGATTGAGAAAGATTACAAGTCCTCTAGATAGGCCATCAAGTACCCTTATGTGACTTCAAATTATCATAACTTGGTCAATTTTTGTCTCCTTGAGCCCATTATTTTTCCACAACAATCTTTGGGATGTCTACTATAACTTTGTTTTTATGAGCATGACATGAACATGCTTCGAAAGTGGTTAAAAAATTGTAAAAGGTTATAGGTCTTTTGTGAATTTTCCCAAATTTGTTCATCATTTTCCAAAGATCAAATCTCTTTCATTTTTTATGATTTTTTAGTGGTCTCAATTCCATACTTCAATTCAAGAGGTATACTTCATGTCATCTTCAAATATCAAAAGTAAATTTTGAGTGGAAGGCCATGTTTGAATGCAAAACATTACAAGACACTTTTAATGCCAAACTTAGAAATTTTTCTAAGTGTAGAAAATCAGTGTGTTTCTGTTGATTTCAAAGAGACACAACTTTAGATCCAAGACACCAAATGCAAAAATTCTTTTCACATTGCAAAGCTTGACTTAAGACCTCTGTAATGCTTCAAAAACCACATCATATAGTGCCCTATATTGTTGGCACCATGGTTGTAAAGTTAACTTCCTTAAAATGATTATAACTTTAAAGTCATATTTAGTTTGGATTGGTTTGTCTTCTAAACACAAAGTTCTCACGTGTTTTTGCTTCTAATCATGTTTAACAACTTTCCAAAAGCAATTAGCACCTTGTAATGCAAGTTTTGGATGAGTTTTGATTCCAAACAAGTCACACATTGCTCATGTTTCAGATTCACACGAATTCACCCATTTATCCTCCCATTCACACGCTTGTGAAATTCCTCATCCTCTCCTATAAATAAGATACACATTCCACCTATTTCCACAAGCTTTTGATAGCCAATTAACTCTTGCTAAGGTCTCATTTGAACTCTTAAAGCTTGAATTCGTTTTTTCATTTCCACCCTTCAAATCACCAAAAACTCTTTTTAGTTAGCTTCGTTGTGCTTCTCTAAAGCTAACCATACTCTTACCTTCAAGAATCGTGACCTGAATCAAGCAACATAAGTCCAGTTTCAGAGCTTCATCTTTGAGTTCAAACAAGTAGTTTTCTCCACCAATTCGCATCAATTTTGTTGCTAGAATGTAGCACTTGGTTCCCTGATGTTCGTGGTATCTTTTGTTTTCAACTGTAATTGAGTCTGATACGCCTGTTTTCAAATCCTTTCTCAAAAAATCTCTTCTGGTTTTTTCCTAATCGATTACGCTATGGCCAATATAAATTTTGTGTAAGGGTACAATTGGAATCATCTTGAAAAGACGAAGCGAATGGCATCGATATCGAGATCTAATTTTTCCATTTCATGAACCTGTAAAATCGCGTGGACGGAGGTTGAAGATGCCCTACTTTTTTGTCTTCAACCAATAATAAGTTGCCGCGCATTTTTTTCAAATTTATTCAAATAATGGATCACGTGTGTTATTTTCTGAAGACCATGATATGCACAACGCGCCTGATGCGTTGGATTAGCTTACTAACGCATTTTGACAATGATTAGATGGTCCACATATTTTTGAGTTTATTTTTATTTCTGATTTTTTATATTTAATTGTTTTAAACTTCAAAAATTCATAAATAATCATTTCTGACTCAAAAATTAGGAAAAAAATTCTTAAAAATACTTTTGATTTTTCTGTTTCTGTTTTTTATTTTTTATCAATTTTTTTTGTGATATGATATGCTTTTATAATTTTCACTTTAATTAACTTGTATTATTTGATTAAAAATACTTTTCTTAATTTTTAAATTCTGGAAAAATTATGGAAGGATGGCAATGATCTATTGATAAATATTGGTGACTTCATTTTATTTTTATTTCTGATTTTGCTATTTCTTTACTATTCTTTGGTTTATTTTGCATGTTTCTTTAAATTTTAAAAATAGTTTTGACTTTAAAAAATTTCGAAAAATTTGTCAACACTTATTAACTTATATTTGACTTCTGACTTTTTTTTTTGAGATTTTTATTTCGTGTTTTAATATACATTGTGTATTTTACCAATTATTTCCCTTTTATTAACTATTTAAATTTTGTTTCATTAAATATTATTTTATCATTTTTGTTTGGGTGTTATTTTGGGGATAAGTTCTTCAACCTCATTGGATCTTGGTTGTTGATAGGTTGAAAAACCAAATCCACCAAAATGGATGAATGATATTTATGATATTTGAAACCCTAATTTCATCTAATATATTCCCCTCTTCATCTTATCCCCTTCTTACATGTGCTACATGTTGTTAGAGAATAACTACATATCATTTCTCCAAACATATAGTACATAGATTGCTATTGACCAGTCTCAAAATAAGTGCAACTTCAATATAAGTCCACTTACGATTGCTTAAAATAGCGCTAAATTTTGTCTGGATTTGAGAAATGATCATTTGTGGCCCAAACCTATGTTTGCAAGCCTAAGTATGTTAATTTGAAACCTTGGATCCAATAACCTTAAGGTTCATTTTTTTGAGGCTTTGGTCTTATAAATTCTCTAATGAATCTTCATAAACTTTGGTCTAAGTGAATCACTTAAACATCGTTGATCATATGTTGTCGCTTTGAGAAATTAAAATGAATGATATACTTAGACAAAAAGCAAATGAAACTTGTTGAGAAGATTTGATTTTATCATTCTTTTAATAAATTTTCAAATGCAAGTTTTAAGATGATCATTCAACTACCTCTAATTTCTATTTATTTAACAATTAACTTTTACTTTGTGCATTTATGTTATGCTTTTACATTTCATTTTAGAATTCACCATTTATTTTAGCATTTACATTTCATGCTATTTTCATTTTTGCTCACTTGAGCATTTATCTTTATGTATTTTTTTATTTTTTTGCTCACGTGAGCCTTTCATTTTCTCTTTTTTTAAAGATACTTAATAAAAAACTTGAACAATAAAAAACATTAATGTTACTTGGACTATTTGATTACTATCCTTGGCATTATGGAGTTATGGACCTCTTTGACTTAGGATTAGAAGCCCTGACTACCCTTGGGACATTGTGAATCTGTTTTTATTTTTTCTGGAGCTCATGGGGTTTACCCCAAGACATTGGGTTGATTGTTCTTTGTGTGCAAGTTATTCTGATTATATGCTTTGTCTATGATTTGAAGTTCATTTGTATACTGTCGTTACTCTTCCTAATTCTCGTGAAGACTTAATGCATCTGATGTTCGGTATTCTTGAGAGGTTTAGTATCTTTGCTTGCTTAGTTTCAATCCAAAGGATGAGAATTCTACATTGACTCATTGTGTAAAGTGTTGGCTTCTTGTTGGTTATACGGTTCTTTTCCCTATATTTTACCTTATGCTTTAGGATAGTCCCTCCATCTCATCCCATCTTCTTTAATTTTCAAATCTTCTCTCTCCTTTTCAAAACTCTTCTTGTTTCCAAACTTGAACTGGTTTCATAATAAACTCAGACTTAGGTCCATGCTTTTTTTAAAAACATTTTCTTGATCAAACTTTAACCAACTTAATCATACTTTGACATTTTTGTGAGAAGACTAAAAGTCAATCAATCTCATTCAACCCATTTTGCCATTTTGGCTTTTTACTTTAAAATTTTCTCAAAAAAGATCAGACTCTTGCCAATCCTTGTAATGATACGAGCTACTATACTTCTACGGTATGTAGTGAAGTGGGATATTTTCCACTCGGGTGTCGAATGAGGCTTTGATGATTTTAAAATCCAAGCTATATCCTCCACTTTGAGATGACGCAAATTCTCCTTTCTCATAATCATGGATAATAAGTATGTTTTCCACTCGAAGATGAAGATGATGTCTCCTCTCTTAAAATTAACCAACAGACATGTGTTTTAAAATTTTTAAAGGTGAACTACGAGTACCCTGATCCCCTATTGCACGGAAGTTGGTACGTAGGAACTAAAGATTCGCAACCGCGGAGGATGCAAAAATTATAAAAAATATATATTTCTCTTCTCACCTCCCAATTCTATTTTTATATACAACATTTATAGCTAAAATACACAAATTTTGAAAGAGGTTCCTATGGAGTACCGTAGATATTTAGGGTGATAATACCTTTCCTTTTCATAACAAACCCCCATACCTAGATTCTCTCTCCCTCTTTTTTGGGTTAATCTCTTTTTTCCCATTCCTCTGGAAACAATAAATCGCAGTGGCGATTTTTATTTGATTTGTGCGAGCCAAGTCAACCAAATGGCTTTGTCTCAACATTTCTACCACTACAGAAAAATGGAGACTTCACTTAGGAAAGATCGACCAAATGTTGGTCCATTCCTAAGTGGGTTGAGCCTATATTTGTTTATATGTTTAGGTGTTGTTATTGGTTGTATATTATGTGTTGTGTATATGTTTGTCTGGTGTTTTCTGGTTTTCAGGTTGCTTGGTGATTTCTCATAAGTCCTCTTCCCGGACTTGGGAAAACTTAAGATAGGACGGGAGGTATAGTCATGTTAACTTTGATGGAGTAATCCCAAAAAAGGAGACATGAGATCCCCGACTCAATAGAGGCCCCTTTGACTGTAGTATCATTTACAGAGTAATCGGGAAGATATGCTGCTTTTGACTTGAGAGCCTGCTCATCTTGGGACCGTAGAATCCTTAACTCATCTTGGCCTTTTAGGTGTAGTGCGGAAACTATGACGGAGTAATCCGGAAATGGTTATCATGCGATACTACACTCAGATGAGTTTTTCCAGAGAATATTACTAATTATCGAGTTATTCGGGACGTTGGTAATATTCGAAGGAAGGATGTAGACTATGGGAACCTTTTAGGACCTTTTTCGGTAGGTGATAAACTATTAGTCAATACCTTGTGGGTAGTACCTTTGACTTCATGCTCATGATGTCGAATGAATCCCCATATTTGTGATCTTGTGTGTGATTGTTGCATCATGCATTCATGCACCCATGAGCATCCTTTAAAACAATTGTTTCAAGGGACTTAAAGTTGACTTTTTGCAAATATCTCAAGTACTTTTTGACCATGGATTCTGGAAAAAGAAAGACTCGAAAGTACGGTTTCAAGGATCCTAAGATAGAGGAATTGATGAGTTTGATTCCCGAGACCGAGAGCTCTACAGATTTTCAAAAGAAGTATGGGTCCATTGTGTCTCTTATAAAGCTTAAGATGAATGAGGGTATTCTTTCTACTTTGGTCTAGTTCTATGATCAGTTGTATCAGTGTTTTACTTTCCCTGATTATCAGCTGATGCCTACATTAGAGGAGTATTCTTACTTACTGGGTTTACCTGTTAGTGATCGTGTTCCTTTCACCCGTTTAAAGGGAGAGCCCAAGTCTCATGAGATTGTTTCCATGATTCATTTAGGGAATTCTGAGATTGAGGCTAACATGACTAATAAAGGAGGAATCAGAGGCTTACCTGCTTAGTTCTTATTGGAGAAAGCTCTCTAATTTTCTAGGATGAAGAGTATAATTGCTTTTGAGGCTATATTTGCTTTACTTACCTATGGGTTGTTCTTATTTCCTAACGTTGACAAATTTGTGGATGTCAACGCCATTAGGATCTTTTTGATTGGGAATCTGGTCCCTACAATATTAGGAGATACTCACTATTCCATCCATCTTTGGGATTTCTATCGTGGAGGGATGTTCATTTGTTACACATCTTTGTTATATCAGTGGTTTATTTATCACTTACCTCAGTCTGTTGCTTTCTGGGATATCAAGAAGGAACCTCGTTGGGCTCCAAAGATTATGGCTCTCACTCATTCTGACATTGTTTGGTATCATCAGGATTATTATGATGTGAAGATTATTGATAATTGTCGTAGTTTCGCCAATGTACCTCATCTTGGTACAAAGGGAGGAATTGACTATAATCCTGTTCTTGTGCATCATCAACTTGGATATACGATGAGAGACAAGCCAAATAGTATTCATCTGAGTGGTTTCTTTCTCAAAGAAGGAGAGGATCATAAGGAAGCTAAAGAAGATATTGCAAAGGTTTGGCTCCATATTGATAGGAAGAATAGAAAAGATTTGGAACGAAGGGGAGCTGTTTCTTTGGAGCCTCATCTCCGTTGGGTACAAGCAAGGGAAATTTAGTTGAAGATGCCATATTCCTGCAAAGAACCTATCCCTGATATGTTTGTGAAGACTACTCCTCCCCTTTTAGATGATGTGGAAGGACTTTAGCTTGCCCTGGTTAGCATGCATCAAGAGAAGGAAGCATGGAAGAATAAGTGTCGGGCTTTAGAGATGTCCTACCAAACATAATTAAAAGAGAAGGATGACCTGATCGAGATTCTTGACAGCCGTGTTATGGAAATGATGGAGAAGCAAGAGAATTTATTTTCCTCTAGAACTCAGCCGGGACCTAGTTGCTCACTTCCTGACTCTGGTGGTTGGAAAGAAGTCACCGACAGGTATGCAGAAGAGAACAAGCAGCTGAAGGCTCAGATTGCAAGACTCATGCGAAAGCGTCAGTGTGTGGAGATATCTCCATCAACTTTCGCTCCTTAGGATTATAGATTCTATATGTATTCTATGGTACTTAGGGTTATTGAAACTTGTACTAAAAGTTGTAATCCACTCTGAAATTATCATAATAAAATTTTAAGTATTTCAAAATGTGTTAGTACTTTAATATTAGAAAAATTTACACATTTCTTTGAGTTCCTTGAAATATTAATAATGATAAATAAATCATGTGCATTGCATATCATGCATTATTTTTCACATTTTTTTTGCATTTCTGTTCGTACCCAAGTGTCTTATTTTGTTTCTCTACTTCGTTCAATCAACAAGTTGTATCATTGATACAATACTCAAGTTAATTCCAGGAAGAAAACGGAGAATCTTGAATAAGAGAATCGCGAGCTGTGTAAAGAGGTTACTGATTTGAAGGCCGGTATGGATAATTTGACCGCTTTTATGGAATCGTTGGTGGCTGCTTAAAATCAGCCACCACTTGCTCATCTGTCTGCTCATACTGCTAAGCCACAACAAACAACGGTTGCTTTCGAAGTTATGTCAGTTCCCATTTCCCTTACTCTAGTTACTGCTGCTCAAAACTGTATGCCTCGGGGTTACCCGTGGAGAATGCCTAAAAATTTCATGCTAGAAGATTACAATCTTGATACTCAAGTTTCTCCATTTGCTCAAGCTGCTACTATTCCTGCACCTCCTATGGTGCATGTTACTCATGTTGCTAAAAACGAGATTTGTTATACTGCACCTCCTACGATGAATGATATGTCGTTTTTTATTGATGGAGTTTATCATCATGTTCCTCCCCCAAGTGAAAGAGTGGCTTCTATGACTGATTGGATGACTTTCAGGACTAATTTAATGAAATGCAGAAAGAAATGAAGGCTCTTTGAGGAAAAGAATTATTCGGATAGAACATTAATGAACTTTGCTTAGTTCCTAATGTAAAAGTTCCAGCGAAGTTTAAAGTACCGGAATTCGAGAGGTACAAGGGCAACTCTTATCCTCATGACCACCTGGTGATGTATATCAGAAAAATGTCCACTCATACCGATGACCAACGCTTTCTCATTCATTTCTTCTAGGATAGTTTAATTGGCGCCATATTGAACTGGTATATGGGTTTGGACAGTTGCAATATTCACACTTTCAATGATTTAGGTGAAGCTTTCATCAAGCGGTATAAGTATAATATGTTTATGGCGCCTAATTGTGACCTGTTGAGAGCGATGGCTCAGAAAGATAAGTAGTCATTCAAAAAATATGCGCAGCATTGGCGCGAGGTAGTTTCCCAGTGATACCCCCGATAGGAGAACAATAAATGACTAAGGTCTTCCTGAAAACCCTTGGATCATTTTATTATGAAAGGATGGTCGCCAGTGCACCGAGTGATTTCATTGAGATGGTAAGCATGAGTGTTTATCTAGAAGAAGTTGTCAGGGAAGGACGCTTGACAAAAGATGAAGGAACAAAGAAACCATCTTATGGGTTTTCTAGAAAGAAAGTGAAACAAATGTTGTTTTTAAAGAAAGGATGTTTAGAACACCGAGAATACATCATCAGTACCAACAACATGTTGCTTCTGTAACTCCATTCCTCAATGTAGCTCTGACCTTTGTTACCTATTAGAGACCATCTCCTCATGGAAATAAAGGGAAATGTCAGAGGATAGAGCCTTTTCACCCTATTCCAATGAGTTATGAAAAGTTATTTCCAGCTTTAATTCAGAAGAAATTGATTCAGACTAGGCTTTACCCTGTTATACTTTCACATTTACCATGGTACTATAAGGCGGATCAGACTTGTGCTTTACATCAAGGATCCCTAGGGAACAACATCAAAAACTGTTATCCCTTGAAGTCTGAAGTACAGAAGATGGTGAGATCTGGACTGATATCTTTTAAAGATATGGGTCCTAATGTGAAGGATAACCCGCTACCTAAACATGGAGGTGCAAATGTTGTAAATATAGTTGCTGGTTGTCCTGGGGACTTTCATATTTTTTATATCAACCTGGTTAGAGGGGATTTGGTGAAGATGCATGATGATCTCTGAATTCATCTATTATAAGCACGGCCATGTTGGTTGTAGTATTTGCAGTACAGATATCCAGGGATGTGATAAAATAAGAGTTGATCTTCAAGAGGTGATGGATGAAGGTATTATCCATATAATCAGGTCAAGGACTAAGTACGAAGAAGACGTGAATATAGTTTATGGATATCCCGATGAATTCTAAATTTTTTATGTGAATTATATGAATGATGATTTGGTACAGTTGCACGCTACATTTTGTCACATGGACGACCAAGAAGAACATTATTATGGGTCTTTTCAGATCTGCTGTAGGGATTCTCGTGGTTGTTCTATCATAAAAAGAGGCATTCAATTGTTGTTAGATAATGGTACTATCAAAGTCACAGGAAATAAATATGATTACAATTGAGTTAATGTGATTGTAGATTGCTCGGTTGAGGCCATATCTGATGATGAATATGTTTCTGTTGATGAGTGCTTTTCTTCTGATTAAAATATGTTCTCCGATAATGATTCTGTGACGCCTAAATATTCTAATGAAGGGGTGAATGTTATTATGCCGTGTTTTTTTGTTCCCTCTCCTATAGAGATTAAGTACCATAGAAAGCCTGTTGTTGCTCTAGTGGTTATTTGTTTGCCTGGTCCTGTCCCATATGAATTAAAAAAAATTATGCCATATAAGTACAATGCAACTATCTTGGAAGATGGTGTGTAAATTCCTATCCAACCTTTGTCTGATGTCAAGAATATCGCTGAAGCTAGTCGGGTAACCCGTAGTGACCGTGTCTTCACCTATATCTTTCAAGGGGATGTTAATTATGATAAAAAGGTTACTGAGAATATTGAACCTAAGAAAGTGATGGGAGAATCTAGTGGCGCTGCTTTGGAAAAGGATGTGGATGACGTGTTGAAAGTCATCAAGATGAGTGATTACAAGATTGTGGATCAATTGTTGCAAACTCCATCTAATATTTCCATTCTAGCCTTGCTAATGAACTCTTCTGATCATCGGGAATCTTTGATGAGAGTGTTGGATAAAGCTTTTGTGAAAAGTGATATGTCTCTGGATCAGTTCAACAGTATTGTGGGGAATATTACATCTTTTAATAATCTGAGCTTTTGTGATGACAAATTTCCTGATGAAGGAAGGAACCATAACCTGGCTCTCCATATTTCCATGAATTGTAAGAATGACTCTTTGTCCAATGTGCCGATTGACAATGGGTTTTCTTTAAATGTCATACCAAGGAGTACGCTCATGAAGCTTAAGTACCAGGGAACTCCCATGTGCCCGAGTGGCATTGTAGTGAAAGCTTGATGGTTTGAGGAAGTCTGCCATCCGACAAGTAGATTTGCCTATTCATATAGGTCCACACTTATATCATATTACTTTCAAGGTTATGGATATTGTTCCATCCTATAGCATTTTATTGGGGCGATCGTGGATCCATGAAGCAGGAGTTGTTACTTCAACCTTGCACCAAAAGCTGAAATTTGTTCATGAAGGGAATGTGCTCATCGTGAATGGTGAGCAAGCTCTGTTGATATCTCATTTATCTTCCTTTAGCATTATAGAAGCTGAATAAGCCGTTGTTGGAACTCAGTTCCAAGCTTTGTCTATTGATAATGTAAGGAAGAATGATAATTCTATCGCCTAGTTTAAGGATGCACAACAGATAGTGAAGAAGGCCCTAGAAAGGTGTTGAGGAAGGTTATCAATCCTCCTGTGAACATGAATGGACCTGGTTTGGGTTTCTCCATGAAGAAAGAAATCGTGAAACCGAAGTCTAATTTGAGTAAATATGAATCCATCTTTCACAGTGCAGGCTATCTTCATGCAACTACTCCAAAGATCAATGCTATTCTTGAAGATGAATCAGAGCCAAAAATGCCGAACTACGTGACGCATGGAGTCAGAGTCCAGAATTAGATCATCGTTGATGTTCCTTCTTGCATTCACATTTCAAAGTAATTTGTTTTTTGTTAGTTTTTTTTCCAAAAAAACCTTCACTCTGCCCAAGGTGAAAGTATTGATGTTGTATGGGCATATCTGTTGTTTTGATTTTTAAAATCATTAATAAAAGTTGCTTTTGATTCCTAAATTATGTCTTTATTTTATGTTTTTTCTTAGAAAATGGTAATCATAAAAAGCCTTTCAAAATAAATAATAACTGTAAATAAATCTGCATAATCACTTGTTACGTCTGTCAATTTCTAAAATCAATCATAAATCATATGTGAAGATTAATTAAAAAAATAGTTGAGCACAATGACCCTACACCCTCTCCCAACTTTGAATATCCTGTGTATGTGGCTGAAGAAGAAGAATATGATGAAATCTCAGAAGAGGTTTCACGGTTGCTTGAGCATGAGGAAAGTTCCATTCAGCCGTAGATAGAGCCATTGGAGATGATTAATTTGGGTTCAAAGGAAGATCCAAAAGAAGTCAAGATTGGAGCATTGCTTCATCCCGATGTAAGGAGAAGGTTGATTGAATTGTTGAAAGAGTATGTGGATATCTTTGCTTGGTCTTATCAAGACATGCCTGGTTTGGATATTGATATTGTGGAACATCAATTTCCGCTAAAATCAGAATGTCCACCAATCAAGAAGAAGTTACGAAGAACTCACCTTGATATGGAAATGAAAATTAAAGAAGAAGTTTTAAAGCAGATTGATACCAGATTTCTTGTGACATCAGTGTACCCTCAGTGGATTGCCAATATTGTTCCAGTACCAAAGAAAGATGGAAAAGTTTGCATGTGCGTTGATTATAGAGATTTAAACAAAGCTAGTCCAAAAGATGACTTTCCATTTCCACATATTGGTATGTTGGTTGACACTACAAGAAAATTCAAATCATTTTCTTCAAGGATGGATTTTCTGGATACAACCAAATCAGAATGGATCTTGAGGACATGGAAAAAACAAAGTTTATCACACCTTGGGGAACATTCAGTTACAAAGTGATGCCCTTTGGGTTGAAGAACGAGGTTCAACGTACCAGAGGGCTATGACAACCCTATTCCATGATCTAATGCACAAGGAATTTGAGGTATATGTTGATGATATGATCACCACATCTCAGACTGAAGAAGGGCATATAGAAGATTTGTTCAAATTTTTTCGGTGTTTGAGGAAGTAACGTCTCCACTTGAATCCAAATAAGTGCACCTTTGGTGTTCATTCAGGAAAGATGTTAGGTTTCATTGTTAGCCAAAAAGGAACTGAAGTTGATCCTGATAAAGTTAAGGCAATTCAAGAAATAATTGCACAGAGATGAAAAGAAAGTTAGAGGCTTCCATGGATGTTTGAATTACATTTCCAGATTTATTTCCCATATGACTACAACATGTGAGCTGATCTTAATGTTGTTAAAGAAAGATAAAGGTTATGTGTGGTTAGATGATTGCCAAAGAGAATTTGAAAGCATTAAAGAGTATCTGATGGAACCTCATATCCTGCTCCTCCCTGTTGAAGGAAGACCATTGGTTATGTATCTGACTGTGTTAGATAATTCTATGGACTGTATTTTAGGTCAGTAAGATGAAGCGGGAAGAAAAGAATATGAAATTTATTATCTCAGCAAACATTTTACTGACTGTGAGTCACGATATTCTATGCTTGAAAAAAACATGTTGTGCTTTGGCCTGGGAGGAAAAGCAATTGTGACAATATATATCGAATCATACCACTTGGTTGATTTCCAAAATGGATCCAATTAAGTATATTTTTGAAAAGCCTGCTCTTACTGGAAGAATTTCCTGCTGGAAGATGTTGTTTTGTGAATATGATATTGAATACCACACTCAGAAGACTACAAAAAGATGTGTATTGGTAGGTTATCTTGCTCACCAACCAGCCAATGATTCTCAGTCTGTTAAATATGAGTTCCCTGATGAGTATGTGATGTATTTGAAAGTAAAAGATTCTGATGAACCTTTACCTAAGGAAGGTCCTGATCCTAAATCCCGGTGGGGTATGTTGTTTGATGGAGCTGTAAATGCTTATGGAAAAGGAATTGGTGTCGTGATTATCACTCCCCATGGGTCACATGTCCTTTTTACTGTAAGGTTGGAATTTGATTGCACCAATAATATTGTAGAGTATGAAGCTTGTATCATGGATCTCGAAGAGGCTATAGATCTCAGAGTCAAAATTTTGGATGTATACGTCGATTCAGTTTTGGTAATAAATTAGATCAAAGAAGAATGAGATACTCGTCACATTGGCTTGATTATCTACAAAGACTATGCTAGCAGATTATTAGCTTTCTTTAATCAAGTTGAAATCCATTTTATTCCTAGAGATGAGAATCAGATGGCACATGCTTTAGCCCCTTTGGCTTTTATGTACCAAGTAAATGCTTGGAACGATGTACCTCGTATCACAGTTCGACGTCTGGATAGGCCAGATCATGTGTTTACAACAGAGGGAACGTTAGATGAAAACCCTTGGGATTATGATATCAAGCATTTTCTCCAGACTCAGGAATACCCAGTTGGTGCATCGAGCAAAGATAGAAAGACATTGAGAAGGTCGGTAGGTAGATTTTTCCACACTAAAGATGTGCTATACGAAAGGAATTATGACATGGTCTTGCTCAGATACGTGGATAAACATGAAGCATACATGTTGATGCATGAGATCCATGAAGGTTCCTTTGGTACCCATGCCAATGGAAATTAAATGGCAAAGAAGATGCTTAGGGAAGGTTACTATTGGATGATAATGGAATTTGACTGTTACAAATTTGCAAAGAAGTTCCATAAATGCCAAGCTTTATGCTGACAAAATTCACTTGCATCTGACGCTTCTCAATGTTATTTCTTCCCCGTGGCCTTTCTCTATGTGGGGTATTGACATGATTGGAATGATTGAACCCAAGGTGTCGAATGGACATTGTTTCATCTTGGTGGAAATAGACTACTTCACTAAATGGGTGGAAGCAACTTCATATGCTAATGTCACTAAACAAGTGGTAGTACACTTTATCAAGAACAATCTTATATGTCGGTATGGTGTGAAAATAAGGAATATCACTGACAATGGATCAAATTTGAATAACAAGATGATGATGGAACTTTGTGAAGAGTTCAAGATATCCATCATAATTCATCTCCTTACAGAAATAAGATGATTGGGGCTGTTGAAGCTGCTAACAAAAACATTAAGAAGATCATCCAGAAGATGGTTGTTACCAATAAGGATTGGCATGAGATGCTTCCTTTTTATTTGCATGGTTATCACACATCAATAGGGGCAAACCCGTTCTCTATTGTATATGGTATGAAATTTGTACTCCCCATCGAGGTCGAGATTCCTTCTTTACGCGTAATAATGGAAATCAAATTTTTAGAGGCTGAATGGGTCCATAATAGGTTTGACCAGTTGAACTTGATTGAAGAAAAGAGAATGACGACTGTGTCACGGTTAATCATATCAAAAAATAATGAATAAAACTTTTGATGAGAAAGTCAAACCTCGTGAATTCAGAGAAGACGACCTCGTTCTCAGAAAGATCATGTCTTTTAACACTGATTTCAGGGGAAAGTGGACTCCCAATTATGAAGGCCTATATGCTATCAAGAAAGCCTTCTCTAGAGGAGCGTTAATTATTGAAACTATGGATGACGAGGAATTCCCACGTCTTTTGAATGCTGATGCAGTCAAGAAATAGCTTGCTAAGTTGAAAACCCAAAAGGTCAACTTAGGCAAAAAAGAGCGTCTAGGTAGGCTGAAAATACGAAAGGGAGGTCTAGGAAAAAGTTTGAGACATAAATAGAATAAATCTTCCCGATAGGTTGAAAACCCGCAAGGGAAACTTAGGCAAAAGTTAAGGATTTCTTGACAAGTATCTGCATTAGAGAAGACCTGATTATCGAAGAAACAATCTTCTCAAATTCTCATTACAATTCGACTAAAGATCCTGTTTAGGAGTTCAAAGTTGTTAGGGGGAGTAGTGGTCACTGTATTTCAATATGTCTTTCCCATGTACTTACCATTTTCCAAACTTTGTAATCATCCATGGAGTCACGCCATTTGCGGACTACCATTCTATTAATAAAGTTTGAGCCTTTATCCAATTCTCCGTGAATCTATTTTTATTTTGTTTACAAAAAGTTCATTTATTATTGATAGTAATTTTCAAAACAGAAATATTTAATAGTAAAAACATGTTTTTGAAAATAATTTACAAATCACTTTTTACTTTTGTTTTTCTGATTCGAGGATGAACAAAAATAAGGATTCCTTAAGATGTATCTCAAGATTATTATTTCTGATACACGCATGATCAATCTATGTTCTAGAGATTTGAATCTCATTGATAACTCAAATCTTATTCAAGGCGATTATTTGATTTAAAGACTGTATGGTTTGAAACCTCTGTCCCAAGTTCCCTAGTGAGTTTTTTGCTTGTGTAAAGGAAGTTGTTTCGCTCTTCACGTATTGAACCCTAAATGAAGCCGAGAAGATGCATCTCTCTGAAAGTTGTTACACCCGTGAAGCTTCATATATTTTCCCCAGAGAAGTTTATGCAACCTTCACTTTTGATATTGAAGAATGTATTTGAGCACCTCTTAGTGTTTATGGTGATTGGACTCCCCAATGAAATCAGCACGAGATCCCCAGTTGAAGTCTCGACGACGTGGTTTTCAATTTCCCTAGTGAAGTCAATATTATAGTCTCAGACAGAAGCGTGGACGCTATATTGGTTTATTGCTATCGGATTTGTGCTTTGATTATTCTTCAAGATGTATTCCTTCCCAGGAAGTAATTTAGCCGAATGTTGACTTTATCCAAGTTGGTTTTGTCTGGTTATTCCCAATGTTGTATGTCTGTTGTGTCAACATGTAAATGATAATATTCATATATCCATACATTCATACATAGCTAAATTTAAAATTCATTGCTCATTTGCATTCATTAATATTTTTTGTTGGCATATTATCCTATTTGCAGAGTTATGTTACCCTCTCTCCAATAGATTGTCAACCTTAATCAGAAAATGTATATTCTTTCAATTTCCCTACTAAGTTCCCCCTCGTGGAAGAATTTTGTTTTAGCCTTCCTATTCATATAATTATCTTGATGGAATGTAGTCCCCTTTTGAGTTTATTTCTGATTAGGTGTTGTCTTGATTAACTATTTCGATTCAGTTTATTTCTGGTTTGAATCTGTAGTCCCCTTTTGAGTTTTTTCTCATTAGGTGCTGTCTTGATTAACTATCTCGGTTCGGTTTATTTCTGGTTTAAATCTGTAGTCCCCTTTTGAGTTTATTTCTCATTAGATGCTATCTTGATTAACTATTTCTCTCCAGTTTATTTTTGGTTTGAATCTGTGGTCCTCGACAATATTATTATTTTGATTTATGAAACCTTTGAGCATTGGGTTGAGAATCTGCATTTATTTTGCACGAGAAGACTTTTCCTCCTCAGTAGGAACATGATGGAATTTCCCCAGAGAACCCAAGGTTCATTTCTCCAATAACATTGTTGCATCACCTTCTCATAACAGCAAGGGGCGGTCTCTTTATTTGAGTAACTTGTTCTTCCCCAGTTAGCCTATTAAAACCTGAGATTTGTTACTCCGATGAATGGTAGTCTCGTCATTATGGGAGATAGTTCGTTGTTAAGATTTGTTACTCTAATGAATGGTAGTCTCGTCATTATGAGAGATAGTTCATTGTTGATATTTGTTACTCTGATGAATGGTAGTCTCGTCATTATGGGAGATAGTTCGTTGTTGATATTTGTTACTCCGATGAATGGTAGTCTCGTCATTATGGGAGATAGTTTATTGTTGAGATTTATTACTCCGATGAATGGTATCCTCGTCATTATGGTAGATAGTTTGTTGTTGAGATTTGTTACTCTGATGAATGGTAGTCTCGTCATTATGGGAGATAGTTTGTTGTTGAGATTTGTTACTCCAATGAATGGTAGTCTCGTCATTATGGGAGATAGTTTGTCGTTGATATTTGTTACTCCGATGAATGGTAGTATCATAATTATGGGAGATAGTTTGTCGTTGATATTTGTTACCTAGATGAATGGTAGTCTCGTCATTATGGGAGATATTTCGTTGTTAAGATTTGTTACTCTAATGAATGGTAGTCTCGTCATTATGAGAGATAGTTCATTGTTGATATTTGTTTCTCTGATGAATGGTAGTCTCGTCATTATGGGAGATAGTTCGTTGTTGATATTTGTTACTCCGATAAATGGTAGTCTCGTCATTATGGGAGATAGTTTGTTGTTGAGATTTATTAGTCCGATGAATGGTAGCCTCGTCATTATGGTAGTTAGTTCGTTGTTGAGATTTGTTACTCCGATGAATGGTAGTCTCGTCATTATGGGAGATAGTTTGTTTTTGAGATTTGTTACTCCGATGAATGGTAGTCTCGTCATTATGGGAGATAGTTTGTCGTTGATATTTGTTACTCCGATGAATGGTAAACTCATAATTATGGGAGATAGTTTGTCGTTGAGATTTGTTACCTAGATGAATGGTAGTCTCGTCATTATGGGAGATAGTTTGTTATTGATATTTGTTACGCCGATGAATGCTAGTCTCGTCATTATGGGAGATAGATCGTTAATGAGATTTATTACTCTGATGAATCGTAGTATCTTCATTATGGGAGATAGTTTGTTATTGATATTTGTTACTCTGATGAATGGTAGTCTCGTCATTATCGGAGATAGTTCGTCATTGAGATGCACTTTAGTCTAAAAAAATGAGTTCATTTGTTTCCAGTAATAAGTACTGATGCTAATCATTTGTTACCAGCCCTAATGGTGGTATTTACCAGTATTATCTTACCATTTCTTTTTGCTTCCTTCGGGATGCTAATCTCCTATTCCCTGTGAGTCAGCGTTACTTTTTTTCGCTATCCACTTTAGGGATGGATAGTTTTCAATTATCTGTCGATCTTTGTCATCCATTACTTTTTCCTCGATATTTGAGTTAATGATGCTTTATCTCCTCCTTGGACTTTACCCTAGTAGAGTTGAGTCTTTTGTTCCCCAACAATTTATTTTCCTGGTCGTACTTTCTTTTGATCTTTTATTTTATTTCCTACATCCCCAGTGGTGTTCTATGTCACCTTTGGAGTTGTTTGTTTGCATGCATAATCAAAAGCATTTCATGGTATCTTAGGGCAAAAAATAGGGCTTGTTTTATATTTAAGTATCTTCAATTTTGTCGAAACGAATATTTTAATCTTCGTATCTCCGGATAGAAGACACTTAAATAAGTGCAGCTGTTATACCCTAATTTTTGTCTGTAAGATCCCTCCATCATCTCATATCAACCCAATCATATCAAGATCACACACTAAGGTTTGGTTCTTCTCTCAATCTTTAGGTTTGCTCATGAGGGATCACCAAGCACTTTGATTTGTATATTGTGATCATATATGTCTTGTGTTGATTTAATTTTAACTAACAAATATAATGAATGTTTACTCTATAAATTTTGGTACTATAGGTGAGGGCACAACACATTTTATCAGGTTGATTCATATGTTCATGAGTTTATTTCCATGCCTTATTCAACAAAGCTTCATTGATATTTAAGCTTCATCGTTGAGTGTGCTTTAAAGTAATGTCATGACAAGCTCTACTATGATTCATCATGCTTCACTTTGCCAAAGGAAGTCAAAAGATGCAAGAATTGATTCAAGAAGTTTGACCTAATTGAACAAGTTCTTGATTCCTTGACCACAAGTGCATAACTCCTTCAATTCTCAACATTTGGAAGTGATTATTTTTTCTATAGGTTCTTATTATCATCCACAACAACTTCTCATCATATAGCAAAAGTATTTGTACAAGAAAGATTGTCAAAATTGAAAGGGGTTTCCAAGTCATTTTGATGCTCTAGGAGTTAGGGTTTTGGACTTCTAAGGGCTATATCTTGTTCATCTTTTGATATTTTTGAGTGACTCCTAAGATATGCTTACCTTTAAAGGGTTACCAACAAATCACTTCAAAAGTTTCAAGCAAATTTTGTGTGAACGATCACTAATGATTGAGAAAGATTACAAGTCCTCTATATAGGCCATCAAGTCACCTTATGTGACTTCAAATGCTCATAACTTGGTCAATTTTTGTCTCCTTGAGCCCATTTATTTTCCACAACAATCTCTGGGATGTCTACTATAACTTTTTTTTTATGATAATGACATGAACATGCTTAGAAAGTGGTTAAAAATTGGAAAAGATTATAGGTCTTTTGTGAATATCCCCAAATTTGTTCATCATTTTCCAAAGATCATAACTCTTTCATTTTTTATGATTTTGGAGTGGTCTCAATTCCACACTTCAATTCAAGAGGTATACTTCATGTCATCTTAAAATATCAAAATCAAATTTTGAGTGAAAGGCCATGTTTCAATGCAAAACATTACAAGACACTTTTAATGCCAAACTTAGAAAATTTTCCAAGTGTAGAAAATCCGTGTGTTTTTGTTGATTTCAAAGAGACACAACTTTTAATCTGATAACAAGAAAAGATATAGCACTTTCCTCCCAATTTAAATAGATTAAACTTCCGATTCTTCGTTTATTATGTCACATTTTATCTCTATTTGTAGCATTTGCACTATATTTCAGGCCCTTAGTTTTTGCAAGGCATAAATGAGAAAAGGACGAAAAACAATGGAGAAATGAAGAAGAAATGGCCATTTAGCAGCATTTTAGCAGCATTTTGCACCAGAAAGAGTGCCGCCCACCACAGGCGCGCGTCGACCGTCACAAGTTGTAAAAGTGTGCCCCTCGGCACGCTTTATGTTACGACAGGCACAATTTGAAGATGTGTGCCTCACTTTACAGCGTGCATAACGCTCGCCCTGACCCATACAACTGCTACGGAAATGTCTCCACAAAATGGACGAAACAGACAGTTTTGCTGGAATTTCTCCATGACGAGAGAACAAGGATAAAGGGGATTCCTCCTATTTTTGTTCACTTTTGGAATCTATAAGTTTAAGCAGTTAACAACATTGTTACGGCCCAGACTTTTGCACCAATTTTCATTATTTATTCTACGTACTGTAATTGCCATTATTTTCCAGTTTTTGCAACTTTACTATTATTCCAGTTTCATAATTTTTACTATTCTGTTTTTCTAGTTTTGTAGAATTCCCATAAGCATAGAAAACCCGCACCATAAAAGCAATATCTCTTAACATCAGAGGGATACTGCAACCTTTGTTTTCTTCACAACTTCTAGAATTTGTTTAGGTCCATTTTATTTAATTCAAAGATATTTCATTACAAGTTAATCCTGCCGACTTGTGCAGGATACACACTGCTCAGATGATTTGCTTCAGTATTTAATTTCAGGTTCATATTTTAAAGTATAATTTATTTGTTCTTACTATGCATGCGTTGTTAAATTTATGTTTTAATTTTATGTTATCCTTCAATAAAATTATGTCTGGCTAAATTCCCTGATATCGATATGTAAATCTTAAGCTGAAGGAATTCGGTAATAATTGGCACTAATATTTTACAAAAGCACTTTTCTGGTTTTAATTTCCAATTTGAATATTTAATTGTTTTTATACGAGAGTAAAAGACAATATAAGGTTAAAATCAACAGAGCGGGAGTTTGAGGTTTTAACTAGATAGTGGTTATTAAACATTAATTTTAAAAACATTGAGAGACCTTTAAAATTAATTGGACTCTATTTGTTTTCAAAAAATACTTTTGAATTTTAAATGAAACAGCGAGAGCGCTCATTTGAGTTTAATAATATGACCTGAATCGATAGAACGGAAGTGTGAGACGAGGGTTTTTAAAAGAATAGTTTCCACTAAAACAGTGTTTTAATACTGAAAACAAATGCCAATGACTTATTGAATCCCTGAAGTTGACAAAGTACGTACTGGTGTCCCGTTATTAATTATTAGTTTTAGTTAATTCCTGATTAAACCCAAACACCCAAATTTTATAATTAGCCTTAGCTTTACACAGTAACCCTAAGATAACAGTAGTTTGACCATCAGTCCTTATGGGTTCGATATCTTTTAAAATTACACGAGACTGTGCACTTGCAGTCACTACAACCGATAAACTCATAAAGTCGCGATCAAGTTTTTGGCACCATTGTTGGGGACTGATTTATTCAAATATTGTAAATCCCTTGTTACGCAGTATAGACTAAGGCAACCAATTTTATTTTATTTTATCCATTGATTGTATACCAAGCACTCGCTCTCAAGGCAAGGAATTAGAGCAACCCATCAACGAGGTCGAGCATGTTGTTAATATAAGATGCCGAATTAGAGAGTATCAAACCAAGTACAATCTTCTCGAATTCAATCTTCCTAATTATTCTCTTCCTGACCCAAGAATGGATGAAGGATCCCAAAATCGTCCTCTGAAGGATTATGTTGCCCCATCACAAGAGGAACCCCACAACAGTATTCCTCCTCCCGACATCGCACATAATGATTTCGAGTTAAAACCTTCATTATTGTAAGCTATCCAACAAAACCAATTTTCAGGATGTCCTACAGACGATCCAAATCTTCATTTATCCGTGTTTATGTAGTACGCAGACACAGTGAAAGCAAATGGTGTCAGCCTTGAAGCGATAAGACTTCGTCTTTTTCCTTTCTCGTTACGAGATAGAGCTAGAGCATAGCTCCAGTCTCTACCATCCAACTCTGTTACCACATGGAACAAATTGAAGAATGTTTTCCTAGAGCAATATTTTCCGCCAAGTAAAATGGCTATGCTAAGAGCCAATATTAACGGTTTTAAACAAAAGAAAAGTGAATCTCTTTTCGAAGCATGGGAAAGATACAAAGACATGTAACCACTCTGTCCGCATCACGGTCTAGAAGAATGGATGATCATCCACACCTTTTACAATGGTCTCTTGTACAACACAAGACTAACGATTGACGCAGCTGCTGGTGGTGCACTGATGGATAAACCGTACCATGATGCATGTCAACTTATCGAAAGTATGGCTCAAAATCACTATTAGTGGGGAAGCGATAGAACCATGATAGAGAAACCTTAAATAAAAGGCGGTATGCACGAAGTTAGTAGCTTAGACCAAGTTAACACCAAGGTAGATTCCCTTTCCCAAATGATAGAAAGCTTGACCACAACTCCCACAACCACCGTAGCTGCAGTAGCTCTAACCTGTGACTTATGCGGACTTCACGCGTATGCTACACTCGAATGTCCACTCTTATCAAGTAAATTATGCTTAAGGAAACCCCTATGGCAATAACTATAACCCTGCTTGGAAGAACCATCCAAACTTCTCATACAAAAGCAACAATGCTTTGTACGCACCAGGGCAAGCTCCTACTACACCTCCAGGATTTTAGAAAGCCACATAAAATGTCTCAACTATTCTGAATATCCCTAGGAAGTCCAACATTGAAATAATGATAGAAAACATTGTAGCCACCCAAGCTTAAACTAATAAGGATTTGATTAATCAAAATATTCACACCATCGAGCAAATTAAACAACTGACAAATAAGGTTGATGCTCTCGCCACACACAACACACAAATCTCCCAAGTGGCTCAACAACAAGCAGCTACAACTGCTCCAACTGGAACTTTTCCTAGACAACCCCAACCAAATCCAAAGGGACATACTAATTCCATAACACTTTGGAGTGGGACAGAATTAGAAGAACCAACTAAATCTAGAGTCGAGAAACCAGCCATGTACCAAAAACATGGAAAAGGAACTAAGAAGGAAGCTGAACCGAAAGAAGTAGAAAACGAATGTGATGAAGAGTCCGTGGAAAAAGAAGAACCTTATGTGCCTCCACTACCCTATAAACCACCTATTCCATATCCTCAAAGATTTTCTAAGTCTAAATATGTAGGGTAATTCAAGAAATTCGTTGAACTTCTGAAACAACTTAACATTACCAATAAGAAAAAGCTTGAGGATAATGAAACTGTATTGCTCACTGCTGAATGCAGTGCTATAATCCAAAACAAAATGCCTCCTAAAATTAAAGACCCGTGTAGTTTTTCCATACCTAGCATAAACGGAAAGTTTGTCATAGACAAAGCACTATGTGATTTAGGAGCTAGTATTAGTCTAATGCCCTTATTAATTTGCAAGAAACCCAACATGGGAGAGCTAAGACCAATAAGAATGTACGTACAATTAGCATATTGATCAGTGAAATTTCCTTTAGGTATGTTAGAAAATGTTCCTGTACGTATAAGACAATTCTATATCCCCACTGGTTTCATAATCATGGACATTAAAGAAGACTCCAATATTCCAATTATATTAGGTAGACCATTCCTAGCCACTGCAGGAGCCATCATAGATGTTAAAAATGGAAAACTCACTTTCGAAGTTGGAGAAGAAAAAGTTGAATTCATCTTGTCTAAATTCTTTAAGGCACCAGCCATCAACGATTCATGCTATTTCTTAGATGAAATCGATAAATGCGTAAAATAATTGGAGAAACAAGAAACCACTTATTCAGAAGTATTGAAGATTATTATACCTCTAATTCTCGAAGATGATAAATGGCGCCCTAAATATCAAGATGAAAATCTAAGTGAATGCTTAGCTCTAACTCCTGATCATATGCCTTGTTCGAAAATGCCAGCCATATAACTCAAAACACTACCCAAAGACCTAAGGTATGAATTCCTAGACACATAACTTGAACGACCAGTTATAGTCAATGCAGACCTAGGACAAATAGAAACTAAAAAATCATTACATGTCTGTTGTACCCCAAAACTTTCCCTCCCATTTCACTCAATACATGCCCATTGAAATCCCCAACCTGCCCTAGGATGACCACGAATTGACCAAACAAATCCTCCTCCTAAGACAATAAGCCTTAAACTAGGGTTTCACTCTGCATCAAGATGGTTGAGTTCCAAGGGTCCCAAATGGTCTCCATTGTCCTAATATGTCCTCAAGATCATCCATGCCACGCCTTGCACACCAAGTTTGCTCAGTCAACTGCTCAAATGCCTAAAAATCAATTGTACTAGGTCAAAAGTCAACTGTAGCCCAAATACAGTCAAACCTAAAGATTTTTGGTCAACATCAACATTTTGAAGTAATATCCATCATTTGATCAAGGGTTGATCATGATTCCTCAAGAAATTCTCCTAACTCATCAAAAGTCAAAAATGGCAAATTAGGGTTTCTATAGGAAAAGTCAACCAAACTTTGACCAGACATAACTTTCTCATACTTTATCAGAAATTTTCCAACCAAGGATAATTTTGAAGAGAATCCAATTCTCTACAATTTCTCTTCAGCGCTCAAGTTCAAGAAATGCCTCAATCAAAAGATATAAGCTCAGACATTATAGGTCCATTCAAAAAGTCAACAAAAACACCTTTTGGGTCAAAGCTCCTTACATGAATATGGAAGATTCAATTTAGATGAGACTAAAAGGCTTGTTTAGGGGACATCCTAAGATTTCTAAAAAGTCCAAGAACACCCTCTTAGGGTTAAAAATGAGAAAGATATGCATTGCTAAAATTGACCAATTTTTGGAAATGTGCATGAAGCTAATATTGACCTAACTTGAATTTTTTTTAAATGGGCCCATGTTTTCATGCTTGCAAATTGTTCCTAACATGGCCCACGACCCTTGAGCTCACTCATATATTATTCCATTATTTTAATTATTTATTTTGATTATTTATTCATTAAAATTCAAAATTAAATAAAGAAATAATAGAAAATATGTAAGATATGATTTTCAAATCTTTTCCTTATCAAATAATCATCAAAACATGCTGGCAAATCAAAGCAAAATCGTGGAGGAAGGGAAAGATTGGATTTGTTCCAAAAATAAGTAACAATCACATAATTGAAAGGAGGATATTTTCACATGAAATCATTGGATTCTTTCCACATTTGCAACCCTAATGAGATATACTACATAAACACAAGAACCCTAGGTCAAAAGGGACGTGAAAGCTTCCTCCACAAGTCCAGGAAAGTTCCAAATTTTTCACAAAAAAAGTGTCAATCGGATTCATAGTTGCAGAGGGATTCAAAGCATCCTGAGGCTTGCAATCGATTGCTGGAGCTACTCTGAAGCTAGTTGCATCACTCCCGGACGCCAAAGCTCCAAGAATCATCACATACATCATCACTATTTGCTACATTTTTTCAAATTTGTATATGTGCATTCTTATATTATTAATATGTTTTGATTGCATATTTGTGTTTGTATGGATGCATAGAAAGTTTCTGTATAGTTGAATTCATTTTGAGATGCAGGATGAGTGATATGCCATTGTTAGGGTTTAGAGGTTCGTTTTAGGGCTTTTCGTTTCAGTAAAAATCAGGGCTAAAGATGAACACTATTGCACTCAAGAGATCAAGCCCAATTTATCTATGTAATTAGATTTGATTTATATCGCCTGGTGTTGATTTTTAAGATTTGCAGGTTTACAGTTACAGCATATGTCCATAGGTAAAAGTCCTGTCTAAAACAACAGTTCCTTTGGAGAAGATGATGGTGTGTCCAAACCTGGTTGGAGAGTTTTAATCTCGTGTGCGTCTTATTACATCACTGACTCATTATGTTATATAATATATTATTTCTATTTTGTATAACAAATAACCAAGCGTCCCAGTGGTAAGAAGGAAGGGTCATAAGGCATTGCGTGTGGAAGGTCAGGGGTTCGACCACTGCCTCCTAAATGTTATTTTGCTTAACGCTTGTTTGTAGATTCCATACCTTCATTCCAAGTGCACACACCATAGATCTCCAGATCGTCACCCTTGGATTGTTCCTTGGCACGATCTCACGCTTACAGGCTGCATCTCCATGGTGGACCTCCCAACAAGCCTCCCACTGAATCCAGCGCTTGCTATGGGCCAACCAGACTTGGGCTTGGCATAACTCATCAACAACACCCTCCAATCTAGGCCTACACCCCCCTCAGGCCAAATTTATAATCTTTTCTAGTTTTTGTTTATTTATTATCATTATTTAGTTTAACTATTTTTTATTAATCAATTTTTTTCATAAAAAATCATAAAATTAAAATCACAAAAAAATAGGATGTAGTTTTTTTTATATAAATTGATTTTTGAAAATAAATTAATTTCACCAACTTTAATTTATTTTCCATCAATTAAAATTAATTAGAAAAATTAGGTTAAACTCAAACCTTTTTCATAAAAATCCAAAAAATATATATTTTAATGATCAAATTAAGTTTTTTTTAGGGTTTTAAATCTTTTCTCCAATTTTTGATTCTTGCGCTTAATTATTTTTGCCGAATGATTATTTTTGATTATTGATGTAACTGCGCCTGGTTTGTAATAGCTTAATTATGTTTTTTTTCAATTCTGCATTTTTACTTTTCAGTCATTAATTATGTAATTGCACCAAAGCCTTGTAATAATTAGGAACTTTATCTTTCCGCCATTTATTTTCCCGCTCGATAAACTGTTTAGATGAATGTTTAATAGGGTTTCCTGAAACATAATGATTAATTGAACCTAGATAACCCTTATTACGCAAGATAAAATATCTGAAAAAAGCACACTACTGCACACTTACACCCTTAGGGTATACCTCACTCGGTTGCCTTCGAATCACGGTTACAATTCTCGAAACATGACAATTTTTAGTGGTTGTCCTTCAGTCTAGAGATCACTAGTCCCTCGATGACCTTATCGACTGTTGCCTCGGTATAAAAGTGATCTTAGGGCTTTAGGACAGTTACTAAGATATCTTGTCCTATTGCCTTAGTGACCGTACGTCCCTTTCGATAGTCCCTCAAGCATCCGACGACTAGGGCTACCTACTCACTAATAGTAGGATAACACTGTCTAAAGGATAGGAGGAAAAGAACAAACTTTTTTTGAGTAGGTAGATAACTGTGAGGTACTTGCTCAAACAATTCTTTTTACACACCACACTTTCAAACACTTTTCAAACAAAGTTTTCAAAATGCTTTATCACACTCTTGAGGACTGATACAAGGGTTATCATAAAGTGAATCTCCGCACTAAGGTATTTTCAAAGCTTTTCCAAACATACAAACACAAGCAATTTTAGAAAATGAGCAAGTACCTAAGAGCCCATGGAAAACCATGGATGGAAAGGGTGTTAACACCTTCCATTTCCATAATCTACCCCCCTTACTCAGAAATCTCGAAAAAAGGTCTTTTCTGTGCTTTTCACCCTTTCCTTTGTTGGATAAGAGAAAAGTCAGTGGCGACTCTTGCTTATCCCAATATTTGTGAACAAAAAACGCAAACTAGTATTAAACAGACGGTTCTGCCACCGTATCACAGAACTGGCGACTCTGCTGGGGATATTATTATAAAGTGGGGTTAACCTTAGGATCTAGGTCATTTTAAATTGCTTTATTTTGTTTGCTTTGATTGCTTTACTTTTAAAGGTTTGTTAGTGTATTCTTGTATAGATCTTATACCCGGATCTGGAGAAACTTTTTAGGTAAACAATAATACATCGTGGAGAATGTACGGCGTAAACCGACATGGTTGTAGCGATAGTTGTGTTGGTGTGACACTTTGGTTGGTACCGGTATCCCTTGTGTCGAATCGAGGAGAAAACGGGGCCGCCGTGTGGTGTCGTGAAGCACTAACGAACCTTAGAACCTTAGTTGAACAAACTTGGCCATTAGAAAATAGTGAGATAGCAAGTCTCGATGTAAAGCTGGGAATTGGTCGATACTCGATACTACACTCATTGAGATTGGACTTTCGGGATGTTTCGGCCGCAAGAATAGATTGCTAAGTTGAAATAATACCGATAAAGAAAGATCAGTGATATTGAGACTCCTTAGAACCCGGTTACTATTTCTAGGACATGTTTGAAACCAACTAAACTTTAAGAGGGTATTTACCTATAAACCCCATGCAAGCCTAAACCTAAGGTGTTGTGTGCTTTACTTGTGTGTGATTAATTTGCTTAAACATGACATCATGCATCATAAACATTCATTCTTCATTACACTAAACATTTCAAGGATCAGGGGAATTTATCTTTGTTCTGTTTTGCAGATCATGGCTTCCGCTCGTAGAAATACCATCTGAATCAGCTTTGTGAGAATACCGCTTCAACTCAAAGAGCTAGTATCCAGGGTTTTTGAGACTTCCTCATTCACCAAGAACTACGGTCGACTCCTCAATCTGGTTACCTCGGGTTTTGATGAGAAGATGATGAGTGTTCTCTTTCAGTTCTTTGACCCTAAGCACCATTGCTTCACCTTTCTAGACTATCAGTTGGTAGCCACCATGGAAGAGTTCTCTCAGATATTGGGCATACCTATTTTGGATCAGTTTCCTTTCACCGGTTTGGAAGAAGCTCCGAAGCCGGAGGTCATTCCAACAGCTTTACACCTGAAACGGTCCGACGTTGTATCCAACTGGGAAATAAGAAGCGGAGTTAAGGGTTTTTTTATCCAAGTTCCTAATAGAGAAGGCTCAGTTGTTTTGGGATGATTTGGACTTCCAGGCTTTTGAGGATGTCTTGGACCTTCTCATATATGGGTTAGTAATGTTCCCTAATTCGGACTTGCTCATAGATGTGAATGCTATCAAGGTCTTCCTTTCTCGCAACCCTGTACCCACTTTACTCGGAGATATCTTGCATACCTTCCACACCCGCACCACCAAGAAAAGAGGGATTCTTATGTGCTGTGTGCCATTGCTTTCGAGGTGGTTTATTTCTCACCTCCCTAAGACAGTACTGAAGAATGAATAAGGTTTGGTCTGGTTGCAAAGGATAATGTCACTTTCTCACCCGGATATTCTCTGGTATTCCCGATCTATGGGAGATATTTCTGTCATTGACCGCTGCGGGGAATTCCCTAATGTCTCACTACTTGGAATTAGGGGAGGCATAACTTATAATCCTTCTCTGGCTCTTCGACAATTTGGTTACGCTCGAAGGGATGGTCCTCATGAGATTCTTATCCAGGGCATTATGTTTAACTATGAGGATAATGTTCAAGGGTATTGCCAGAGGTTCATACGAGCTTAGGGCATGGTAAACAGATTTGACATCAAAACTTTAGGGCCGAAGAATTCCATTCCTATGGAACCTTATCTCCAATGGGTGCGAGCTCGTGCTTAGAATCTTATGATGCCATGTGCATCTATCTTACCAGTGAATATGGAGCCCGTTACTGATGGGGATATTCCCTATACTGTTCTCCATCCTGATATGCCCATTGGTCTTGAAGAATTACAGAGGTCTTGGATTCAACTGAAGAAAGAGCGGGATACCTTTAAAGACCATTTATATGCCTAAGAGAAGAAGGTTTTAGAGCTCACAAAGAAACTTCATGAGGAAAGAAGCCTCAATGTCTATCTCGGCGTAAAGAGGAAGCACCCATGGGAAACCTGATTTTTTTTAGTTCTTAGAACCTTCAATTGAAACTCCTAAAAGGAAATTGTATTTTGAATTATACTAATAAAATATTTGTTTCATTTTGGTTCGCAAATTTAAATTTCCCAAAATCCTTGAAATCATTGCATATACATTTCAAACATATCATTTCATAAACAGGTTACATAACAGGTTTCTCATTTTGTTCGCTGTTTATTTTAGCTGTAAAGAAATGGCTCTCGAACAAACTGTGAAAGACATACAGACTCAGAACACACAATTCCAATAGATGATCATGGCTCTAGCCAAAGGGCATGAAGAACTGAAAGCCTTGATTGTTAAAGACAAGACCAAGAAGCCAAGAAGGACATGGTGTGGGAAATCTAGGAAGAAGATTCAAGGGACCGTTAAAGCAAATGGTTGATCTTACCTCTTCGTCCAAGGAAGGAGATAACCAAGAGGGTGAGACAAGAGAGGAAGACCCTAGTCCGGGAGAATTTGATATTGATACTGATTACAATGAAGAGCAGTATCCTCCGGCTAACGAAAAGTACAAACAATTGGAAGAGCGTCTGAGTGCAATGGAGATTCAGAAAATGCTCGGGCTGGACTTTGAAGAGCTGGGTTTGGTGTCTGGGATTGTTATTCCTCCTAAGTTCAAGGCACCAGTGTTTGCTAAGTGCGATGGTGTTACGTGTCCCAAGATGCACCTCTGATCTTATGTGAGGAAGATACAACCTCACACTGCTGACAGAAACTTGTGGGTCCATTTCTTTCAGGATAGTCTATCCAGAACTCACCTAGATTGGTTCTGTCAGCTGGAGAGGTCAAACATCCATAATTGGGAAGACCTGGCCGCTGCTCTTTATAAGCAGTATAAGTATAATGCGGACTTTTCTCCCACCCGTACTCAACTCCAGAGTATGGTTATGGGTTCGAGTGAGGGTTTCAAAGATTACGCTCAGAAGTGGAGGGACTTAGCAGGATGAGTCCAACCTCCCCTGTCTGATAGGAAGCTAGTGGACATGTTTATGGGTACCATGTTGTCATACCCCAATTTTTGACCTAAGATCCATGTTTCATCTGCATTATTTTTTATACACATCAAGGTCACAGAATACAGTAGGTTTCGAATGTTTCGAGCTTTGACTGTGTAGAGATTACCGAGTGTTGTGAGCATTTTATGAATGACTAACCACTAATCAAGCACGAAGTGTATGTTTTGCTGTTTTATTTTCATGTGCAGAAAATAGGTCTAAAAGAAGAGCATTAGACGTTGTTGTACGTCGATCAGGATTTCGATCTCAGAACAGAAATGTTGTCGTTCGTTAATTTCCAAAAGACTGGTTCATCAAAGATTTTCAGAGAATTGTGCGTTTATTTCCATACTCTGTCCAGCAAATGGTCTCCGTTTTTCTCCAAATATTTTTCAGGAAGAACAGTCAAAATTCTACCGGCTTTGGTTCATGTGTGTTTCACATTGTTCTAAAATATAATAAAAACCAAGTTATACCGTCATTTTCGATTTCTTGAACCAAAAGTCATCTGCAAATTTTCTCACGACGCGAGTTGAATTTCGCCGAAATGGGATAATTAAATTCAAAACTGTTCTAGAAGAATTTATTTGGAATATTTGGAATTTTCTTTATTTGAATTCAAGTGATAATTAAAGAGGATCTATTCAAGAGATTTCATTCAAGAATATTCATTTATCACATGGAATATTTATTCAAGATTATTCTTTTGATTATTTTGGTGAATCTACATCATGGTTATTTAAATACATGAAGCATTATTTCAAGAAGTTAGTGAGGAATTCTATTTAATTACATGAGGAATTCTATTTGATTACAAATTAATCCATGTGATTTATTTGGATTTCTATTACAAAAGTGCAAGATTAAAGTCCAAGACTTGCATTATTATTTATTCTTCATTCAACAATTCATCCAAGTATTATTCAATTATTTCCCAAATTTAAATAGAAGATCTTGAATTTTTATCAAGATATATCAAGATTTATGTTTATGTGAAGATTCAAGATTATTCATAACTACCAAAGAATGGAAAATATATTGAAGAATGCATGTTTATTCATGTTATAATTTATTGGAGTTTAATACAAAGTTGCAAGAAGCTACAAGTGTATACAAATGTATTTTCAACATAAAAGTTCAGCAAAGTTACTAATGCAGTCCATGTTTGCAACCTTTCTTCAAGCCCATTTTTGCTGCATTTTTATTGGTCAACAATACTCCAAACAGCCTGGAAAAAAACAGCAAAGAGAGATGTTGAAAATGCTACAAAACAGTAAAAAAACAGCAACATACAGCAGCTCTAAGTGCTGCCAAAACCTGCTCCAACCTGCATCAAAGTAGCAGCAATTTGTATCAAAATGGCTAAAGTAATTTGTGTGAACAAAGCATAGAAACAGCTCGCCAAAGCAGTTCAAATTTCTACTGTTTTTCCCCCTCAAATCCCACATACTCCCCTATAAATAAGAGCCTTTGTCAACACAAAATGAGAGGAAGAAAAATTCAGCAAGTAAGAAAAAACCAGAAAAATAGAGTGTTGTTCTAGAGTTTCAGCAAGAGTGAAAACAGAAAAGTGGTGTTGTTCTAAAAAAAATCCAGCAAGGAGAAAAGATAGCAAACTCAAGGAAGCTTATCATTTTGTTAGAAGCCCCATCGGAGAGGCGCCGATAGGTATTATTCTTTTTCTCCTCTCTATCTACTGTTGCATATGTTCATGCTTGAATCACTTGCTGTACCATTTTTTCTTTGCCATGCAATATTTGCCTTATCATTCTTTTCATTGTTGTACTGTATTTAAGTTGAGTTGCTGCATGATTGTTAGCATTTTAAACATGTTAGTATTCATAATATCGATAATAATAACAAGTGTAATAAAAAGCTTACTTCTTCCGTCGCGTAATACCAATTTATCGCTTGCTGTCCCAAAATAAATAAAAAACACCTTTGCTGTCCAAAAAAACTTGGTTATCCTTTTTGCTGTTACAAAATTTTCAAAACACTTGCTGTTACACAATATCCAAAACCAAAATAAATATTTTGTTGTTACAATATCCAAAGATATTTTGTTGATACAAATATCCAAAAAATATTTGCTGTCACAATATCCAAAAAACCCATTTGTTGTTACAGTATCCAAAAATATTTTGTTGTTACAATATCCAAAACCAAAAAATATTTTTGCTGTTGCACAAATCCAAGAAAACCATTTTTGTTGTTGCTGTCCAAAAAGAGTTTATTATCCTTTTGCTGTTACAAAAATATTAAAACCTCCAAAACCACTTATTGTTGTAAAAAATCCAAAACGGCATATAATCTTCAAATGCTTAACCTGCAAAAATCCCAAACAACACTTAAAATCAAAAACCATCATCATCTTCATGATAAAAAAACCTTTTTTTCAATTCAAAAAGCATAAGCCAGTTAACATTAAAAACTACAAACTCACCATCAACGACCATAGACGACCGACAAGCACTCTCCGGCACGCCACCATCATCGGCGTTTAAAACCTGCCAGAACTGCTCTTATTCTGCCGTCGGAAACTGGAGGCTCGACACCGCTCTTTTCCAAACCACCGGCAACACTTAAGAAACGAGAATAGAGGAAGGCGTGAGAGAGGCAGTGGCGAATCGTTGTTGTTACAGAGGAGGGGACGGACCTGCTTGGAGGAAAGGGAAACAAGATGCAAAGAGAGAAAAGAGGACGGATCTGTAATGGAAGAGATTTGTTGCGTGATGAGAGAGGAAGAGGAGAAGCGGTTCTGTGAGAGAGAGAATGACTTTGTTTTTATTTTACAACTAACCTTACTGTTTCTTTTCTTTTGTTTTTTATTGAAAATAAATAATAATAATAGTGTATTCTTTCCCTCTTCCCAAAACATTTTAATAATATATTTTGTTTTTTCTTTTCCCTATGCTTACAACAGCAAGCAGCGCGCCTCCATTAGCATATTAGGGTTTCTCATTTTCTTTTCCTATTCCCTTCTTGACCCGGTGGCCCATTGGGCCTAGTTTAGTCCAATTCCAATTTTAATTTTTCCCTTATGTTTTATTAACTTATGCTAGTAAATGAATAACAGCATGGTTCAATTGGCAAAATATGTTAATAGTAATCTAAAAGACCTGAGTTCAAGTCCTTGTTGGGTCATTTTTTGTATGTCTTTTATTCTTTTGGCCATATTTCCCTTTTATTTAATATACTTAATTAATCTTTAATTTACTTTGCTATATAATTTAATTATTATAAAAAACACATAAAACATGCTTAATTAAAATTCATCTTTTATTTAATTTTTGTCAACATACTATTTAATTCTTATTTTTATTTTGTGTTGTTGTTTATTTAATTATTCAAAAATACATGTTTCATGATTTAACTTTTGTTATGTGTTTAATTATTAAAAATCTATGATTTCGTTATTTAATCTTCATGTACTTTGATTATTTATTAATCGTTAAAATGCATGCTAGTATGATTTAAATTTCATTAGTTAATTGTTCAATTGTAATTTTAATTAATCGATCGTTAATACGCATATCTTTCATCCGTCTCAATCCAAGGGAATTGTTTAATTTTTGTTGACTTCATGTCATCAAACACATAGTGCGAATACCCTCATTCATATTTTGTTTATTATTTTGTTAAAAAAACTTAAGATAATTTTCCCAAATATTAAATTTTTTCAAAACCCACACTTTTAAGTCAAAACTTTGATGTTAGGTCGTCGTATCTTCGAAAACTCGTCCATACCCATTTTTGGCCAAACAATTTATTTTTTTAATCAAACTAACATTTTTAATAAACAGATATTTCAAAAGGTTCCTATAGAATACTATAGATACATTGGGTGCTAATACCTTCCCATTGTATAACCAACCCCCGAACTCTATACCTCTTTTAAAAAACGCCTTGTATTTTCATTACTTTTAAAGTATTATTTTACATTGCATATTTTAGGGTTTTACTTCACTCTTTTCCCTTTTCCATTGGAAATAATAAATCGCGGTGGCGACTCTTGCTTTTGTGAGACGAGTTAATTAATAGCTTGATCTCCGATTTACCCCGCTATATTTTTATTGCTACAGAAATGGCGACTCTACTGGGGAAAGATTGACCTCTTGCTGGTCCATCCCTAAGTGGGTTAAGCCTAGTTTGTTTTATCTGTTTTATTATTATTTGATTTGTTTGATTACGTGTTTATATTGGGGTTGTTTGGGTTTTTTGCAAAGGATGAATCCTATACCCGGATTAAGTTACACTTAAGAATAGGACGGGCGGTATAGTCATGTTAACTTTGAGGGAGTAATCCCGAAGAAGGAGGCATGAAATCCCCCACTTAGTGGAAGGCCCTTTTGAACGTAGTATTTGTTTACCGAGTAATCGAGAAGACATTATTATTTTCGACCTGGGACCCAGAGAAGCTGAGAACCGTAGAACCCTAACCTATCTTGGCCTTTTAGGTTTAGCGCGGAGACTATAACAGAGTAATTGGGAAGTAGTTGTCACGCGATGCTACGCTCGGATGAGTTTCTCTTGAGAATATTGCTAATTATTGAGTAATCAAGACGTTGGTAATATCCGAAGGAGGAATGTAGACTCCGGGAACTCTTAGAACCTTGTCTTGCAGGTGTGATTAAACTTTTAGTACATACCCTAGGGTGGGCTTTACCTTTGACTCCATGCTCGAAGCGTTGAACCTTTGAACCCATATTTGTGAACTTCTGTGTAACTGTTGCATTATCATTCATCCATGCATCCATCAACATTTTTTTGTAAAAACTTGTCTTTCAAGGAACTTAAGAATGATTTTGCAGACATCTCAGGTACTGTTATTATGGTGTTTGGAAGAATAAACACTCGAAGTTATAGTTTTAAGGAACCCGAGATTGAAGAGCTGAAGAGTTTGATTCCTAAGATCAAGAACCCGACGGAGTTTCAGAAGAAATATGGGTCCATTATACCTCTCATGAAGCGCAAGATGAAGGAAGGCATCCTTAGTACGTTGGTCCAATTCTATGATCCTTTGTATCGATGCTTCACCTTTTCAGATTACCAGCTAATGCCCACCTTAGAGGAGTACTCATATATACTTGGTTTGCCGATCACCGACTGTGTTCCTTTTTTTGGCTTAGAGGAGGAACCTAAATCTTACGAGATAGCGACCATCACCCACTTGAGGAAGTCAGAGGTAGAGGAGAACATGACTACAAAAGGGGGAATCCAAGGCTTATTTGCGCAGTTTTTGTTGAAGAAAGCTCGTCATTTCACTGAGATAAAAGATATTATTACCTTTGAAGATGTTTTTGCTTTACTCGCTTATGGTCTATTCTTGTTCCCTAACGTTGATAAGTTTGTGGATATCAACGCCATCAGAATTTTCTTGATTGGAAATTCGGTCCCTACGCTGCTAGGAGATACCTATTACTCCATCCATCTTCGAAACTCTTATCAAGGAGGGATGATTATTTGTTGTGCATTGTTGTTGTATCAGTGGTATGTTTCTCATCTGCCTAGGTCTTATGTTTTATGGGATCTCGAGAAGGAGCCACGATGGGCGCCAAAAATTATGGCTCTCACCCATTTCGATATTGATTGGTATAATCGAGCTTACTATGATGTTAAGATCATCGATAGTTGTGGTGCTTTTCCTAACGTGCCTCTTCTTGGTACGAAAGGAGGAATTAACTATAATCCTGTTCTCGCGCACCATCAGTTTGGATACCCGATGAGGGACAAGCCAAACAACATCCATGTGAGTGGCTTCTTTCTACAATAAGGATAAGATCATCAAGCAGCTAAGAAGGAGATTGAAGGAGCTTGGCGTCACATACATAGGAAAGGAAGAGACATGTTAGGACAAAGAGGTGTTGTTTCTTTGGAGCCTTACCTACAATGGGTTTGTGCTAGGGCTTGTGCTCTCAAGATGCCCTATAAACCCGATAAACCTTTATTCCCTACTATTGCATCACCATCTGTTGATATCCCTGTCGAGAACATGGGAGAATACCAAGGAAATCTGGCTAGGATGAAGTCCGAGAGAGATGCTTGGAAAGAAAAGTATAATATGTCAGAATACGAGAATCGGGTCCTGACTCGACATCTAAAGGAAAAGGAGGATTTACTATTTATTCAAGACGGCTGGTTCATTGATCATGATGAGAAGCTTCGCCAAAAGGATGCTTTAATCAAGAAATATGCAAGTGAAAGGAAGAGAAAGAAGGAAGATTCGGTAAGTGTTGCTCTTGTTCCTAATCCACAGAAGGAAATCATTGATCGGCTGGTAGCTGAGAAGAAAGAGATGGAAGACTTTTATGAAGAGAAGATCAGGGAGCTCCAGTTACAGTTGGCCCTTGGTCCTTCATCTGATGATTCTGAGTGATCTTTAGTTCTTAGTTTTATTTTTACTGATGTCATTTTGTAAAACTATGTAAAAGGGCTTCATGTTCCAAAGTTGTAATTTACTGCTTTTATTATTGGGTTGTTGTCCCAAAGTGGTAATTTATTGCTTTTTATTATTAGGTTGTTGTCCCAAAGTTTTAATTTATTGTTTTGTTGTTACAAAGTTGTAAGTTGTAATTTACCGCTTTTGATTAATGAAATGAGTTTTTGTTGTTCCAAATTCCTTTACCATTGATGTGTGCAAAATTATCGAAGTTCCTTGAAAAAACTATCAAAATGAATGATCATTTGCATCACATATCATGCATCATCCAACATTCCACTTCACATGTTTTCTAGAGTCTTATCCTTGTTTCTTTTTCCACTCTGATAGATTGTCAAGCTGTCTCATCGGTACGATACCCGAGCCAATCGTCAAAGGAAGATGGAAGATCTAGAATAGGAAAACCATGAGCTTTGCGAGGAGGTTGCTACTCTTCGTGTCGGAATGGAAAAGTTAACTGCGCTAGTGGAAAGTTTGATGGCTGCTCAAAATCAACCATCGACTACAGCTTCTGAGATTCAGACTTCAACTACTGTGGTTTCTGAGATTGTCACCATTCCAACATCTGTGACTCAAGTCAACTCTCCGCTTCAACATCAGATTCCAAAAGGTTTTCCGTGGGCAATGCCTTATAACTTCATGCCAGAAGGGTATCAGCCTACCGTACAACCTTTGGTTCAACCTACTGTGTCCTTTCCTCAACCAGAGATAACTACTGTGCCGCCTGTAATTCCGTTTGTGGCACCTTTCCCTCAACCAGTGATGACAACTGCCGCTCCTGTGGTTCATTCTATGCCATACCTGAATGAACCTACTTATCATGCTGAGCCTGCTGAAAGTCTGGGTCTTTTTGATAGAATGGAGGAATTTCAAGACCAGTTTCAAGAGATGCAGAGGGAGATCAGAGCGTTGAAAGGAAAAGATTTATTTGGAAAGAATACTCATGATTTGTGTTTAGTTCCAAATGTAAATATTCCAGCCAAATTCAAAGTGTCGGACTTTGAAAGGTATAAAGGTGACTCGTGTCCGCGGAGTCATTTAACTATGTATGTAAGAAAGATGTCTACATATTCTGATGATCATAATTTGTTAATTCACTACTTTCAAGACAGTTTGACTGGTGCCACTCTAAAATGGTACATGGGTTTGGACAGCACCTTGATCCGTAATTTCAACGATCTTAGTGAAGCTTTTGTTCGCCAGTATAAGTACAACATCGACATGGCGCCATATAGAGATCAACTCCGGGCGATGTCCCATAAAGACAGGGAGTCCTTTAAAGAATATGCCCAGAGGTGGTGCGAGATTGCTGCTCATATTTATCCCCCTCTTGAGGAGAAGGAAATGACAAACATATTCCTGAAGACTTTAGGTTCTTTTTATTATGAAAGAATGATTGCCAGCGCACCCAGTGATTTCACCGAGATGGTAAGTATGGGCATGCGGTTGGAAGAAGGAATTCGTGAGGGACGTTTGGTTAAGGAAGGAAGTCTATCTAGCAGTATCAAGAAGTTCGGAAATGTTTTCCCTAAAAGGAAAGAACAAGATATCAGTGTAATTTTCCCTGGGAGACCAAGGAGAAGCTATTCACATGTTGCGGAAGTCACTCCGGCTGTCCGCCCAACAATGGTGACCCCAACTCATCAAACCCCACCAATTCAGTAACGGCCATTTCAACAGCAGCCTCGACAACAGGCTCATCAATTTAATAACCAGAATCGTTCACCAAGGAAACCGTAATTTGATGCCATTCCCTTGACTTACACTGAGTTGTTCCCCGCTCTGATCAGAAAGAACCTCATAACGACGAAGCCACCTCCTATCGCACCGAATAGTACTTCTCCCTGTTATAAGGCGGATCAGTTCTGTGGGTATCATCAAGGGTCACCGGGGCACAACATTGAAAATTTCTTTGCTCTAAAGGCGGATGTGCAGAGGTTGATTAAAAACGGTATTTTGTCTTTCAAGGATGTTAACCCGAATGTTAGAGATAATCCTTTGCCTCGACATGAGTCAGCATCAGTGAATATGGTGGAAGGTTGTCCGGGAAAGTTTCGAGATTTTCAAGTTGAGCACATAAAAGATTCGTTGATCAGGTTACATTAGAGCTTAAGAAGGCTTGCCTTTTTTAGGCATCAGCATGATTATGATGTTTGTGAATTTTGTTCAAGAGAAGTTGATTGCCCTATTGTGAAGGAGGATATTCAAAAATTGTTAGACCAGAGGGTTATCACTATTACGCATGATAGAGATCCAGTTAATGAGGTGAATGTTATAATACCCCAATTCAACTTGCCTGAACCAGTAGAGATCATTTATGACAGTCAGACTGCACCTGTTGCTCCTTTGATCATTTATCCACCTGGCTCCGTGCCTTACAATTCGGACCAAGCTATACCCTATAAGTATAATGCCATAATGATTGAGAATGGGGTAGAAGTCCCTATACCGATAATGCCATCTTTTGTTAACATCGCTGATGTGAGCAGAGTTACGAGAAGCGGGCGTATCTTTGCAGCAGTACCTTTGAAGAGACCAGAAGTTCAAGTCAGGAGGCCCATACCGGCAGAATTTCCAGCGAGAAATGTTGAACCCAGGGTTGAGGTAGGCCGATCCAATGAACCTATCCCACACCCCGACGATGATGAGATTCTGAAGCTCATCAAGAGGAGTGAATACAAGATTGTGGACCAACTATTGCAAACTCCTTCCAAGATTTCTTTGCTTGCTTTACTAAGAGATTATGGTGCCCATAGGGAAGCTTTGATGAAGGTCTTGGACCAGGCATTCGTAGATCATGATGTGACGGTTGACCAATTTAATGGAATTGTGGGAAATATTACTTCGTGTAACAATCTTGGTTTCAGTGATGAGGAGCTTCTGGAAGAGGGAAGGAACCATAATATGGCTTTGCATATCTCAATAAGTTATGGAAATGATACTTTATCAAGTGTGCTAGTGGATACAGGTTCGTCGTTAAATGTAATGCCAAAAACTACATTATCTCAACTTTCATATCAAGGTGCTCCCATGAGACCTAGTGGGGTAATTGTCAAAGCATTTGATGGTTCTAGGAAGACTGTCATTGGTGAAGTGGATCTTCCTATAATAATTGGTCCTCATACTTTTCAGATCACTTTTCAAGTAATGGATATTCGTGCCGCCTACAGTTGCCTATTGGGTCGTCCATGGATCCATGATGCAGGGGTAGTCACTTCCACGCTCCATCAGAGATTGAAGTTTGTAAGGAATGGAAAGCTAGTAATGATTGGTGGAGAGCAAGCTATGGTGGTAAGCAATTTGTCATCTTTCTCTTTTATTGATGTTGATGAGGATGTTGGAACCCAATTCCAAGCTCTATCTGTTGCTAATAATAAGGTGAAGAAGCAAGGGACATCTATTTCTTCTTTTGAGGATGCGCGACGAGTGTTTGAGAGTGGTTCGGCTGAAGGTTGGGGCCAGGTGTTGACTTTTCCTGAGAACAAGTCTGGAGAAGGTCTTGGTTTTCATCTCGTGTCTACAAGAGTTAAGCAGGATACAGTTTCCCGTCCGATACAAGAAGTTTTCCGAAGCGCAGGTTTTATCCATTCGACTCCGCCTGAAGTCGATGCTATAATAGGAGACGATTCTGAAGAGGATTTACCCGACTTTGTAACGCATGGAGTGGTTTGCCAGAACTGGATTGATGTTGATGTTCCTGTTGTGATGCATATTTCTGAGTAATATTTTGTTTTATTTTTGAAAAAAAAACTTTCGCTCTGCCCAAGGTAAAAAAGTATTTGTGTCGGACTATGATGAAAATAAATCCTTTTGCTCTGCCCAAGGCAAAAGAGAAAATGTCTGAGCTTTTTGTTTCAAGTATTGCCAATCATGAATAAAAATGTTATTTTGTCCACTATTGTTTTATTTTTCACTTTTTCAGGGAAATAGTAATGAAAATTAATTAGTAGTAATAGGAAAATATAATAATCTTTTGTTTTATTTGTACAACATTCATATTAATCGATTTCTAAAATAAAGCATAATCATATGTGCAGATTAATCCATGACTTAACCATTGAAAACAATGATCCTATGCCCCCTCCCAACTTTGAATTCCCTGTGTTCAGAGCCGAGGAAGAAGATAGTGAAGAGATTCCTGATTAAATTTCCCGTTTACTTGAGCACGATGAAAAGACTATTCAGCCATTTGAAGAGCCTATAGATATGATCAATTTGGGTAATGAAGAAGATAAAAAGGAAGTCAAGGTCGGAGCATTGCTTATCCCAGAGGTCAAAGAGAAAATGTTGGAGCTTCTCAAAGAATATGTTGATGTGTTTGCTTGGTCTTACCAAAACATGCCAGGTTTGGATAACAATATTGTGGAGCATCGTTTGCCGTTGAGACCTGAATGTCCGCCGATTAAGCAGATGTTGAGAAGGACTTGTCCCGATATGGCTGACAAGATCAAAGAAGAAGTTCAAAAGGAAATTAATGCAGGTTTCCTTGTTACATCGGTATATCCTCAATGGTTATCCAACATAGTGCTTGTTGCTAAGAAAGATGGAAAAGTTCGGATGTGTGTAGACTATAGAGATCTGAATAGAGCTAGCCCAAAGGATGATTTTCCCTTACCACACATTGACGTATTGGTCGATAGCACTGCAAAGTTCAAAGTATTTTCTTTCATGGATGGTTTCTCTGGTTACAATCAAATCAAGATGGCACCAGAAGATTTGGAGAAGACAGCTTTCATTACACCTTGGGGAACATTTTGTTATCGAGTAATGCCTTTTGGTCTGAAGAATGCTGGTGCAGCGTACCAAAGGGCCATGACTTCCTTGTTCCATGATATGATGCATAAAGAGATAGAAGTGCATGTAGATGACATGATTGCCAAATCACAAACTGAAGAAGATCATTTGGAACATTTATTGAAGTTATTCCAGCGTTTGAGAAAGTATAAACTCCGTCTGAATCCCAACAAGTGCACTTTTGGTGTTTGTTCTGGAAGACTTCTGGGTTTCATTGTCAGTCAGAGAGGTATTGAGGTAGATCCTAATAAAGTCAAAGCTATTCGGGAAATGCCCGCACCCAAGACGGAAAAACAAGTAAGAGGATTCCTTGGGAGACTGAACTATATTTCTAGATTTATATCTCATATGCCTGCTACCTGTGGGCCGATTTTCAAGCTTCTCCGAAAGAACCAAGGATGTGTGTGGATAGAAGATTGTCAGAAAGCTTTTGATAGCATCAAAGAATATTTTCTTGAACCTCTTATATTGATACCTCCAGTGGAAGAAAGACCTTTGATTATGTACCTGACTATACTGGAAGATTCCATGGGATGTGTGCTTGGTCAACAAGATGTGACTGGAAGAAAGGAACATGCCATTTATTATCTGAGTAAGAAATTCATAGAATGTGAGTCTCGATACTCATTTCTTGAGAAGAGCTGTTGTGCTTTAGCTTGGGCTGCTCTCCGTCTGCGCCAATATATGATTAACCATACCACTTGGTTGATCTCCAAAATGGATCCGATCAAGTATATCTTTGAGAAGCCCGCCTTATCTGGAAGGATAGCCCGTTGGCAGATGTTGTTATCTGAATATGACATTGAGTATCACACTCAGAAAGCAATCAAAGGGAGTATTTTAGCCGATCATTTGGATCACCAACCAATTGACGACTATCAATCCATCAAGTTTGACTTCCCAGATGAAGATGTTATGTACTTGAAAGCTAAAGAATGTGAAGAGTCGTTACCCGAAGAAGGACCTGATCCCGAATCCCATTGGGGTTTGATATTTGACGGAGCTGTGAATTCTTATGGAAATGGAATTGGGGCAATCATCGTCACTCCCCGAGGTACTCATATCCCGTTCACGGAGAGATTGAAGTTTGACTACACTAATAACATGGCTGAATATGAGGCATGTATTATGGGTCTCGAAGAAGAAGTGGATCTAAGGATTAAGATTCTTGATATATACGGAGACTCGGCATTGGTAATTAATCAAATCAAAGGATAATGGGAGACTCGTCATCCTGGTTTGATCCCTTACAGAGACTATGCTAGAAGATTGTTAACTTTCTTCAACAAAGTGGAATTACATCATATTCCTAGAAATGAAAACCAAATGGCTGATGCTTTGGCTACTTTGTCTTCAATGTTTCAAGTGAATGGTTGGAATCATGTGCCTACAATCAGAGTTATGCGCCTCGACAGACCTACTCATGTGTTCTCAGTAGAAGAGGTCATCGATGAAAAACCGTGGTTCTATGACATTAAACGTGTTCTTCAAACTCAAGAGTACCCGCCTGGGGCATCCAATAAAGATAGGAATACGTTGACGAGATTGGCAAGTAGTTTCTTCCTCAATGAAGAAGTATTATATAAGAGGAATTATGATTTGGTCTTACTCAGATGCGTAGACAGACATGAAGCAGACATGCTGATGCAAGAAGTACATGAAGGATCTTTTGGCACTCATGCCAACAGACACGCAATGGCTAAAAGGATGTTGAGAGCTAGTTACTATTGGATGACGATGGAATCTGATTTCTGCAAATATGTCAAGAAATGTCATAAATGCCAAATTTATGCGGACAAGATGCATGTGCCACCGACCCTCCTCAATGTTATCTCTTCACCTTGGCCTTTCTCTATGTGGGGCATTGATATGATTGGAATGATTGAACCCAAAGCTTCAAATGGTAATTGTTTCATCTTGGTAGAAATCTATTATTTTACTAAATGGGTGGAAGCAGCATCTTATGCTAATGTAACCAGACAGGTGGTAGTCAGATTTATCAAGAATCAGATCATTTGTCGATACGGCATCCCGAGCAAGATCATCACTGATAATGGTTCGAATTTGAATAACAAGATGATGAAAGATCTTTGTGAAGAGTTCAAGATCGAACATCATAACTCTTCTCCCTACAGGCCGAAGATGAATGGGGCTGTTGAAGCTGCTAACAAGAACATCAAAAAGATTGTCCAAAAGATGGTGGTAACTTATAAAGATTGGCATGAAATGCTTCCGTTTTCTTTACATGGATACCGTACTTCAGTTCGAACATCAACAGGCGCAACCCCGTTTTCCCTAGTTTATGGCATGGAGGCAGTACTCCCGGTAGAGGTTGAGATTCCGTCTATGAGAGTTTTGATGGAAGCTAAACTTTCTGAGGCTGAATGGTGTCAAAGTAGATATGATCAGTTGAATTTAATTGAAGAAAAGAGATTGACAGCGTTGTGTCACGGTCAACTATATCAGTAGAGAATGAAGAAGGATTTTGAAAAGAAGGTTCAACCACGCGAGTTCAGAGAAGGTGACCTCGTGGTCAAGAAGATATTATCTTTCTAACCTGATTCTAGGGGAAAGTGCGCTCCGAATTATGAAGGACCGTATGTCGTTAAGAAAGTTTTCTCTGGAGGTGCCATGATTCTCACAAATATGGACGGTGAAGAACTCCTGCGCTCCATTAATGCTGATGCAGTCAAGAAGTATTTCGCTTAGGTTTGAGTTGACAGTTCGCTGAGTTGAAAACCCGAAGGGGTGGCTTAGGCAGGCTTTTGGTCAGACCAGTCATGGCATTTGAACACATCTTGGAATTCGAAGTTATTAGGGAGAATAGTGATCATTGTTTTGGTGTAACCTTTTTCTTTCATGTACTATTTCCCAAATTTTTGTAAATCGTCGGAGTCTCGTTGTTAGCGAACTACCATCTTATTAATGAAATTTGAGCATTTACCTTTTGTGGGTAAAATTTTAATTTTCGGCAATATTTGAAACAAAGTTATTTAACGCATTCCTATTTTTTAACTACGTCGTGAATACTAAAAGGAATATTAACAATTGTTCCGAGGATGGTCAAGCCATGAAATGCAAAATAATACAGTAATTTATCCTTGCATGATGAACATGTTTCTTTCAAAATCGTCATGAGGTGTTGGTTGTGTAAACTTGTGTTTCTAGTGGTACTAAGCTTGGTGACTCCCCAGCAGTCCAGTTAAGCTTTGTTTCAGTTATCTTTATTTGAGCAAATCTCTGGGGTGTGGTACATTTTGTATCATGTCAGTGGTCTATTGGTGATTAGAAGATTGGATTTGAATACTTTTCTCCCCATAAGACTTGAGCCTTGTAGCGTGATACGCTCTGACGTTGCTTGTTGGTTCCAGTTCTAGTTATTTTCCGTCTTTTTAAGATTGGCCGAGTATCTATTATTTCATGATATCTTATCATCTTCAAGATATTCCATCTGCCTGTTTTGTCAGCATAACATTCATTTACTCATTTACACTTATATCACGCATGCATATCCACATTTGTCATTGATTTTGGGTTGTATACCTTGTTTATGTTTATTCAGACAGCATACCTGCTCTTTCCAAGTAGAATGTTAACTTACGCCGAAAATGTGCTTCCTTTCTAATTCCCCCAACTGAGCTAATCCTCGTGGATAAATTTTTGATTTAGCATTCCTTGTCCATTTCTGGACAGGATGAATCCCCAATTGAGTTATTTTCTCATTGGGTGGAGTCTTGTTTGACTGTCTTCTCTCTAGTTTATTCCTGGAGGGAGTTTTTGTCTCTTGCATAGGCTATCTCGTGGTTTTCTCCAAGCTAGGAAACCTAGATTAATGGTGCATTTATTTTGCGCATTTAAGTATTTGATCTCCTCAGGAAGGATCTATTCATGGTTCCCTTTGACGAGAATTTTATTCTCTGGTGGTGTTATTGCAACTTTCTTCTGAGACGTTTTTTTTTAGAAAACGACAAGCGGTAGTCTCTTCATGAGCAACTTGTGCATTTGTATTTTGGAAAACGACAAGCGGCGGTCTCTTCATGAGAAACTTGTGCGTTATTATTTTTGGAAAACGGCAAGCGGCAGTCTCTTCATGAGCAACTTGTACGTTATTATTTTATTTTGGAAAACGACAAGCGGCGGTCTCTTCATGAGCAACTTGTACGTTATTATTTTATTTTGGAAAACGACAAGCGGCGGTCTCTTCATGAGCAACTTGCGCGTTATTGATATTTTTTATGGAATACAGCAAGTGGAAGCTTCTTTATTTGAGCAGCTTGTACGTTATAGTATTTTTGGAAGACAACAAGTGGCGGCTTCTTTATTTGAGCAGCTTGTATGTTATTGGTATTTTTTTGGAAAACAGCAAGTGGCGGCTTCTTTATTTGAGCAGCTTGTATGTTATAGACATTCCTGGACGACAGCAAGTGGCGGCTTCTTTATTTGAGCAGCTTGTATGTTATAGTATCTTTGAACGACAGCAAGTGGTAGCTTCTTTATTTGAGCATCTTGTACCTACAACCATATTATTATTTCAGCATTAATTGGTATCTCTCCAGAAATCTCGCAGAGAAGTTTGTTGTGAATTTCTACCTTCAGAAGTCGGTAGTCTGTTATCAGCAAAATTGATACATCTTTTGTCTATCTTTGACCTTGGGTTGTGAACTCACCGTTATTTTGGGTCGATAATCTGTCTGTTTCGTGGCCTATGTAAGGCGTCTTCTTTGTTAGGGTCAGAGGTTGTATTCTCTCAAATTTTATTCGCCATTAAGAGTCTATCATTCGAAGTCGATGACTCATTTCCCCAGTAGTGTATAATCTATGTTCCTGTGGTTTATTGGTGTTTGGTTCCTCCAGTATTATTTTGTCCCATACAGTATCATTCTCTATGAATTTAAATACCACATTCATATCATAAACATAATGGCGGTATCTTAGGGCAAAAATTGCGTATTATGTATTTAAGTACCTTCAATCTCGTCGAGACAAAGATTTTAATCTTCATATCTCCGGATAGAAGAAACTTAAATAGGGGCAGCTGTTATACCCCAATTTTTGACCTAAGATCCCTGCTTCATCTGCATTATTTTTTATACACATCAAGGTCACAGAATACGGTAGGTTTCAAACGTTTCGAGCTTTGACTGTGTAGAGATTACCGAGTGTTGTGAGCATTTTATGAATGACTAACCACTAATCAAGCACGAAGTGTATGTTTTGCTGTTTTGTTTTCATGTGCAGAAAATAGGTCTAAAAGAAGAGCATTAGACGTTGTACGTCGATCAGGATTTCGAGTCTCAGAACAGAAATGATGTCGTTCGTTAATTTCCAAAAGACTGGTTCATCAAAGATTTTCAGAGAATTGTGCGTTTATTTCCACACTCTGTCCAGCAAATGGTCTCCGTTTTTCTCCGAATATTTTTCAGGAAGAACAGTTAAAATTATACCGGCTTTGGTTCATGTGTGTTTCACATTGTTCTAAAATACAAGAAAAACCAAGTTATACCGTCATTTTCGATTTCTTGAACCAAAAGTCATCTGCAAATTTTCTCACAATGCGAGTTGAATTTCTCCGAAATGGGATAATTAAATTCAAAACTGTTCTAGAAGAATTTATTCGGAATATTTGGAATTTTCTTTATTTGAATTCAAGTGATAATTAAAGAGGAGCTATTCAAGAGATTTCATTCAAGAATATTCATTTATCACATGGAATATTTATTCAAGATTATTCTTGTGATTATTTTGGTGAACCTACATCATGGTTATTTAAATACATGAAGCATTATTTCAAGAAGTTAGTGAGGAATTCTATTTAATTACATGAGGAATTCTATTTGATTACAAATTAATCCATGTGATTTATTTGAATTTCTATTACAAAAGTGCAAGATTAAAGTCCAAGACTTGCATTATTATTTATTCTTCATTCAACAATTCATCCAAGTATTATTCAATTATTTCCCAAATTTAAATTGAAGATCTTGAATTTTTATCAAGATATATCAAGATTTATGTTTATGTGAAGATTCATGATTATTCATAACTACCAAAGAATGGAAAATATATTGAAGAATGCATGTTTATTCATGTTATAATTTATTGGAGTTTATTACAAAGTTGCAAGAAGCTACAAGTGTGTATAAATGTATTTTCAACATAAAAAATTCAGCAAAGTTGCTAATGCAGTCCATGTTTGCAACCTTTCTTCAAGCCTACTTTTGCTGCATTTTTATTGGTCAACAATACTCCAAATAGCCTGGAAAAAAAATAGCAAAGAGAGATGTTGTAAAATGCTACAAAACAGTAAAAAAAACAGCAACATACAACAGCTCCAAGTGCTGCCAAAACCTGCTCCAACCTGCATCAAAGTAGCAGCAATTTGTATCAAAATGGCTAAAGTAATTTATGTGAACAAAGCATAGAAACAGCTCGCCAAAGCAGTTCAAATTTCTACTGTTTTTCCCCCTCAAATCCTACATACTCCCCTATAAATAAGAGCCATTGTCAACACAAAATGAGAGGAAGAAAAATTCTGCAAGTAAGAAAAAACCAGAAAAATAGAGTGTTGTTCTAAAGTTTCAGCAAGAGTGAAAACAGAAAAGTGGTGTTGTTCTAAAAAAAATCCAGCAAGGAGAAGAGATAGCAAACTCAAGGAAGCTTACCATTTTGTTAGAAGCCCCATCAGATAGGCTCCGATAGGTATTATTCTTTTTCTCCTCTCTATCTACTGTTGCATATGTTCATGCTTGAATCACTTGTTGTACCATTTTTTCTTTGCCATGCAATATTTGCCTTATCATTCTTTTCATTGTTGTACTGTATTTAAATGAGTTGCTGCATGATTGTTAGAATTTTAAACATGTTAGTATTCATAATATCGATAATAATAACAAGTGTAATAAAAAGCTTACTTCTCCCGTCGCGTAATACCAATTTATCGCTTGCTGTCCCAAAATAAAAATAAAAAACACCTTTGCTGTCCAAAAAAACTTGGTTATCCTTTTTGCTGTTACAAAATTTTCAAAACACTTGCTGTTACACAATATCCAAAACCAAAAGAAATATTTTGTTGTTACAATATCCAAAAATATTTTGTTGTTACAAATATCCAAAAAATATTTGTTGTCACAATATCCAAAAAACCCATTTGTTGTTACAGTATCCAAAAATATTTTGTTGTTACAATATCCAAAACAAAAAAAAATTTTGCTGTTGCACAAATCCAAGAAAACCATTTTTGTTGTTGCTGTCCAAAAAGAGTTTATTATCCTTTTGCTGTTACAAAAATCTTAAAACCTCCAAAACCACTTATTGTTGCAAAAAATTCAAAACGACATATAATCTTCAAATGCTTAACCTGCAAAAATCCCAAACAACACTTAAAATCAAAAACAATCATCATCTTCATGATAAAAAACCTTTTTTTTCAATTCAAAAGGCATAATCCAGTTAACATTAAAAACTGCAAACTCACCATCAACGACCACAGATGACCGACAAGCACTCTCTGGCACGGCACCATCATCGGCGTTTAAAACCAGCCACAACTGCTCTTATTCCGCCGCCCGAAACTGGAGGCTCGACACTGCTCTTTTCCAAACCCCCTGCAACACTTAAGAAACGAGAATAGAGGAAGACATGAGAGAGGCAGTGGAGAATCGTTGTTGTTACAGAGGAGGGGACGAACCTGCTTGGAGGAAAGGGAAACGAGATGCAAAGAGAGAAAAGAGGACGGATCTGTAATGGAAGAGATTTGCTACGTGATGAGAGAGGAAGAGGAGAAGCGGTTCTGTGAGAGACAGAATGACTTTGTTTTTATTTTACAACTAACCTTACTGTTTCTTTTCTTTTGTTTTTTATTGAAAACAAATAATAATAATAGTGTATTCTTTCCCTCTTCCTAAAACATTTTAAATAATATATTTTGTTTTTTCTTTTCCCTATGCTTACAACAGCAAGCGACGCGCCTCCATTAGCATATTAGGGTTTCTCATTTTCTTTTCCTATTCCCTTCTTGACCCGGTGGCCCATTGGGCCTAGTTTAGTCCAATTCCAATTTTAATTTTTCCCTTATGCTAGTAAATGAATAACAGCATGGTTCAATTGGCAAAATATGTTAACAACAATCTAAATGACCTGAGTTCAAGTCCTTGTTGGGTCATTTTTTTTATGTCTTATATTCTTTTGGTCATATTTCCCTTTTATTTAATATACTTAATTAATCTTTAATTTACTTTGCTGTATAATTATTAATTATTATAAAAAATACATAAAATATGCTTAATTAAAATTCATCTTTTATTTAATTTTTGTCAACATACTATTTAATTCTTATTTTTATTTTGTGTTTTTGTTTATTTAATTATTCAAAAATACATGTTTCATGATTTAACTTTTGTTATGTGTTTAATTATTAAAAATCTATGATTTCGTTATTTAATCTTCATGTACTTTGATTATTTATTAATCATTAAAATGCATGCTAGTATGATTTAAATTTCATTAGTTAATTGTTCAATTGTAATTTTAATTAATCGATCGTTAATCCGCATATCTTTCGTCTGTCTCAATCCAAGGAAATTGTTTAATTTTTGTCGACTTCATGTCATCAAACACATAGTGCGAATACCCTCATTCATATTTTGTTTATTATTTTGTTAAAAAAACTTAAGATAATTTTCCCAAATATTCAATTTTTTCAAAACTCACACTTTTAAGTCAAAACTTTGATGTTGGTTCTAAGACTTTTGGATCTATATTCTACGTGATGTATATTAGGCCATCTTATTCTTGTTTTTTAGGCCGCCCTTGGATACATGGGCTGGAGCTGTTACGTGCACTCTACATCAGATGATGAAATACCTAGTCAAAGGGAGAATTGTCATTGTGCGCAGCGAAGAAGAATATATGGTCAGTCACCTGAATTCCTTCAGATATGTGGAAATGGATGGTGAGTTCATTGAGACTCTATGCCTGAATTTCGAAAAGGTACCTCAAACTCTGGCTGCAACTGAAATTGTTACCAATGTTCTGAAGATCACCAGACCTCCCTTGAGGTGGCCTCTCTCAAGGATGCAAAAGTGGTTGTCGAAGAAGGTGGGTCTACCATCTGGGGTCAATTCCCTAATATTCCGTACAAGTCTGATAAATTTGGTTTGGGTTTCTCTTCCGGGGCTCAAAGGGCTATTTGACGTGCTCGTGCTAGAAGACCTTCCCTACGCATCAGTAATCACGGAGTCAACAGTGTAGAAGACGGAGACGGTGACAATGACATGGACAGTTGGATCTTCCCTACTACGAACGGTGGACCCAGTAACTGGACGGAAAAGTATTTTCTACCGATTACTTTTGTTTATAAGTAACTATCTTTATTATTTTTTGGATATGTAATAAACAATATAACTTTATGGCCATGTCTCTTACCTGGGGCACATTGGTTTATTTGTGAGGGTTATCCTGTTTCACTTTCATATGGCATTAATAAAGCATTGGACGTTTATGCATACAAATTTTGTGATCTCTGTTTTTCTTTTCTACTTTTACTATACAGTTATTCTCTTACACACACTCACGTATCAAACTGCAGATACATATGCGCTCTGAATCCCATTGATAACAGTTCTGCTATTGCCAGTTATAACTTTGAAAATCCGATCAACCAAGCTGAGGACGAAGGGGAGGAAGATTGTGAGGTACCTGGAGAACTTGCTAGGTTGTTACAGAAGGAAGAGAGGGCCATACAGCCTCATGAAGAGCCAGTTGAGACAATAAAATTGGGCACAGAGGTAGATAAAAAAGAAGTCAAAATCGGTGCAAATCTGGAGCTTAATGTCAAACAGCGGTTGATACAAATGTTGCATGACTATGTCGAGATCTTTGCCTGGTCATATGAAGACATGCCAGGACTGGATACAAATATTGTGGTTCACCGTCTGCCAATTAAAGAAGATTTCCCTTCGGTAAAGTAGAAGGTCCGTCGCATGCGCCCTGAAATTTCAAAGAAGATCAAAGCAGAGGTTATGAAGCAGTTAAGCGCTGGGTTCTTAACTGTCACCTCTTATCCCCAATGGATTGTCAACATGGTGCCAGTGCCTAAAAAAGACAGTAAGGTATGGATGTGTGTGGACTACAGAGATTTGAACAGGGCGAGCCCCAAAGATGACTTTCTGCTCCCCCACATTAACGTCTTGGTTGACAAAACCGTGCAGCACAAGATCTTTTCCTTCATCGATGGTTTCTCTGGTTAAAATCAGATCAAGATGGCACCCGAAGATATGGAGAAGACAACCTTCGTCACGCAATGGGGCACTTTCTGCTACAAAGTGATGTCGTTTGGATTAAAGAATGCTGGGGAAACCTATCTGCGAGCCATGGTCGCATTGTTTCATGACATGATTCACCATGAGATAGAGGTATATATGGATGACATGATAGCCAGGTCTCAAATTGAGGAAGAGCACCTTGATCATTTACAAAAGATGTCTGATAGGTTGAAGACATACAAGCTAAGGTTGAATCCAAACAAGTGCACCTTCGGGGTAAGGTCTGGTAAACGGTTAGGTTTCATTGTCAGTGACAAGGGCATTCAGGTATACCTTGCAAAGGTGAAGGCTATACAAGAGATGCCATCTCCTCGCACTGAGAAGTAGGTCAGAGGCTTCTTGGGACGACTAAATTACATTACCAGGTTCATTTCCCATTTAACGGCTACTTGTAAGCCAATCTTCAAGCTCCTGAAGAAAGATCAAGTGGTAAAATGGAATGACGAATTCCCGATTGCCTTCGAAAGAATCAAGGAATACCTTTGAGAACCACCAATTTTGATGCCTCCGATTGACGGAAGACCTTCGATAATGTACTTAACATTGTTAGACAATTCAATGGGGTGTGTGATGGGGCAGCATGACGAGTCTGGTCGAAAAGAGCATGCAATATACTACCTTAGAAAAAAGTTTACCGACTGTGAGACAAGATACTCACTGCTCGAGAAAAATTGTTATGCTTTGGCATGCGCTGCTCGCCGACTGAGGCAGTATATGTTGACCCACACTACTTTGTTGATATCTAAGATGGATCTGATCAAGTACATCTTTGAGAAGCCCGCCCTCTCCGGAAGAATAGCAAGATAGCAAATGATCTTGACCGAATATGATATCTAATACACGACCTAGAAAGCAATCAAGGGAAGTGTATTAGCTGATCATTTGGCCCATCAGGCCATGGATGTCTACCAGTCCATGAATTTTGAGTTGTCGGACGAGAATATTATGCTGGTGACTGACTATGAAAAACCTGAACCGGATGAAGGACCTGAGGAAGGATCCCGATGGATTATGGTTTTTGCCGGAGCCTCGAACGCACTCGACAATGGCATTGGTGCTGTAATTATATCTCCTGAAGGCTGTCATACTCCTTTCACCGCCAGAATATGATTCAACTGTACCAACAACATGGCAGAGTATGAAGTATGCATCATGGGTCTCAAAGCTGCTATTGACCTGAGGATCAAGTTCTTGAGCATTTTTGGGGATTCAGCCTTGGTGATAAGTCAGATCTAAGGAAAGTGGGATACGAAACACACAAATCTCATCCCGTACAAAGAACATGTGATGTCATTGCTTCCACACTTTGAAGAGGTCAGCTTTGAACATTTTCCACGAGAAGAGAATCGGTTAGAGGACGCGCTAGCTACCATGTCCTCAATGTTCAAGGTCAGGTGGGACAACGAGGCTCCTCAGATCACTATTGAGAGGTTGGATGAACCAGCATACTGCTATGAGATCGACACTGAAGAAGTAGCAGACAAACCTTGGTTCTATGAAGTGAAAAGATATCTCGAAGCTCAAGAGTATCTGGAGGGGGCATTTATCAATGATAAGAAGTTTCTGAGAAGCTTCGCCGCAAAGTTCTTCCCCAGTAATGGAATCCTCTACAAGCGCAACCATGACTCTACTTTACTTCGTTGCATAGACAAGAGTGAAGCGGAGAGGATTATGATAGATCTACACGAAGGTACCTTCGGAATCCATTTGAGTGGACATACCATGGCTAAAAAGATCCTACGGGCAGGATACTATTGGTCCACTATGGAAGCAGACTGCTATCAGCATTCCCGAACTTGTCACAAATGCCAGATCTATGATGATAAGGTGCATGTACCTCCGGTTCCTTTGAACGTCTTGACGGCTCCTTGGCCCTTTGCAATGTGGGGCATTGACATGATCGGAGAGATTAGACCTACCGCTCCAATGGGCATCGCTTCATCCTGGTTGTCATTGATTACTTCATGAAGTGGGTGGAAGTTGCCTCTTTTGCTACTATTACCAAGAACATTGTGGCGCGGTTTATCAAGCATAACCTGATTTGTCGGTACTGTGTTCCAGAGAGAATCATCACTGGAAATGGTACGAACCTCAACAACACGATGATCACCGAACTCTGTAAACAGTTCAAGATCCAGCACCATAATTCTTCCCCTTACCGGCCGAAGATGAATGGCGATGTGGAGGCTGCTTACAAGAACATTAAGAAAATCATACAGAAGATGAAAGTGGCATACAAAGACTGGCATGAGATGTTACCATTTGCTCTTCATGGTTATTGCACCTCAGCACGAACATCGACAGGGGAAACACCATACTCTCTGGTATATGGTATGAACGTTGTCCTGCCTATTGAAGTCCAGATCCCTTCTCTGAGAATCATGAAGGAGGCAGGTTTAAATGAAGATGATTGGATCCAGACTCGACTTGATCAATTGAATTTGATTGATGAGAAAAGGCTTACTATTGTCTATCATGGTCAAATGTATCAAAAACGGATGATCAAGGCTTTCAACAAAAAGGTCAGATGCCAAGTATATCAAGTCGGGGATCTAGTGATAAAGTGTATCATAATGCCGGAAGGTGATCCCAGGGGCAAATGGACTCTGACATATGAAGGGCCATTTGTGATCAAAAGCATATTTTCAGGAGGAGCCCTTAACCTGACCTCCATGGATGGTGACGACCTTCCTCATCCTGTTAATGCAGACATAGTGAAAAAATACTACGCATGATTAAAGACCCGCTAGGTTGACTGGCCTAGGCAAAAATAAGGGCATCCCGGCGAACCAAAAGGGTTCGGGTAAAAATTAGGGATGAAAACAAAAAATATCTATACACCTGCCAAGCCGAAAACCTAAAAAGGCGGTTTGGGAAAAAAGGGTATCTCGGTGGACTGAAAACCCGAAAGGGCGGTCCAGGAAAAAGTTAGGGATTTGAAGCGTATCACTATGTCCCATTGGATCACCTTGTGACCAGACTTCAGCATCATCTTTCAAGCTCAAAATGGCACGGATTAATCCAGTCAGCTTCTAACAAGTAGCAAAGTGATGAGGCCCTCGAAGACATAATGATAATAGAAGAATTGAAACTCAATGGGATTATTACACATAGCTATTTGCTTCTCTTTGTACACAATATTGTATAGCTTTCATTTTCACGGCGACATTCTCTTACTAGAGCGTCAGCCTCCTTGTACAAAAATGCCTGTTATAGGCCAACTTCAAAATTAATACAAGTCATTTCTACACAAAAACTATTCATTTTTATTTTTTTGTTCTGTTTTGCAAAAGCGTCTAATGATTTATTCTTGACATATGAATTTGAATATGATTTATATTCACAAATATTTGCATAAGAAACGGAAAGACAGTTGCTTATGACTTAAGGAATGGGGAAAAATCTATAAAAAAAAGAAATAATAAAAAACCATGTCAATCCCGACAGTTACTCCTTCCAGCAGGTACCGAGGCAGAGACAGCTTTGAAACGAAGTCATCATTACATGCGCCCCCATGACTTCTATGTACCCCACAGAGTAGAGGCAACCAAAAGTTTTGACATCCGCTTCCCCAAACAGGACTTGCTTTCCCCAGCAAAGTTCCTTCAGAGAGCCGATATCCATATTCCCCAGCCGAGTTTTATAATCGCAAATGGGTTATAAAGCTATCTCCCTAACAAAGTTTATTTCTCCAGCTACGGAAGTTCATCCCTCGGCGGAATCTATTTCCCCGAATCCGCAAAATCTTCCAGCAAAGCATCTCCTCTCGCAAATAGAGTTATTCCCTTGCAGAGTTATTCTCAGGCAGAATCTCTCCCCGGCAGAATATTCGCAAATAGAAAGGAGTAAATCCCCAGCATAGACATCTCCATTCACCATCCCCAGCGGAAATGAAGGTTTCAAATTCCTAATGCTCTTCGGCAACAGTCCGAGATTTATTTTCCCCGACTAGAAATTACCACAATAGCATCCCATATTCATACATCATGTCATACGCATACGTATTGCATACATCATAATCTCATTTATTTTGAGAATATCATGATGACGCATTTCATACATCATGACATTGCATACGATTAACTCTTTATCTTTCAGGGAAAAGATCAAATCAACAAGCTACGTCTAACAAAAGGCTATTCCAAGATTTTCCTCAGAAAGATATCCTCACAAGATTTTCCCTGGGTCAGACAGGTCAACACTAAGATCTCTCTGATTACCATTCCAGTGGAAGAGATTCCAAGACTTTCGTCTGGGTCAGTTGAGTCGCTACTAAGATTTTCCTAATTACTATGCCAGTCAAAGTTAACCTAAGATTTTCCCTGGGTCAGACAGGTCGACACTAACATCTCTATGATTACTATGCCAGTGGAAGATGTACCAAGACATTCGTCTAGGTCAGTTGAATCGCTACTAAGATTTTCCTGATTATTATGCCAGTCAAAGTTAACAGAAGATTTTCTCTAGATCAGCCAGATCGACACTAAGATCTCTCTGATTACTATGCCAGTAGAAGATATTCCAAGAATTTTGTCTGGGTCAGTTGAATCGCTACTAATATTTTCCTGATTATTATTCCAGTTAAAGTTAACCTAAGATTTTCCCTGGGTCAGACAGGTCGACACTAAGATCTCTCTGATTACTATGTCAGTGGAAGATGTACCAAGACTTTCGTCTGGGTCAGTTGAATCGCTATAAAGATCCTCCTGATTACTATGTCAATCAAAGTTAATTCAAGGCCTTTCCCGGGATTAGTCAAATCGATACTAAGATTTTTATCCCAGTTTAAGACAACTTGAGACCTTTCTCTGGTTAAGTCAAATTGATACTAAGATTTCTATTCTAGTTAAAGAAGCTATGAAGCCCGAAAACTGACCGGATAATAGTCAATCAACAATTCAAGATACTGTGAAGCCTAGAGTACGACCAGATAACAGTTTAATCTCATTCCCCAGTAAGTCGTTGTGAATCCTGAGCACGACTAGATAGCAGTCAGCCTTATTATCCTCAGCAAGTCACTATGAAGCCTGGATCCTGATCAGATAACAGTTCACTTCCGTCTCTTCAATCAAGAGATGACTCCCCAGTAGAGTAACGAACAACTGAAGCTCCTAGACTTTATTCCCTAAGACAGAGACTAACATTCCTCAACAGAGTCCTCCCTAACAACAGGAACAGGAATTCCCATAAAGGAATATCTCACGAAATCATCATCGTTCTGGATGGCATCTTTAAGCCCATCTACAACGACTCCCCGTCATATCTTCAGGATGGCATCTTTAAGCCCATATCTGGAAATCTTCTGTCATCTTCTCCAAATGGCATCTATAAGCCCATTCCTGGTATTACCTATACAATCAAGTATCATTTCAGACGAGTGCAAATTTCTGGGCACTCTAGTGTTCAATCATCTTCTACCTTCAGAACATGCTGGAAAATCATCAAAACATGCTGGAAAATCAAAGAAAAATCGTGGAGGAAGGAAAAGATTGGATTTGTTCCAAAAATAAGCAAATATCACATAATTGAAAGGAGGATATTTACTCACGAAATCATTGGATTCTTTCCACATTTGCAACCCTAATGAGATACACTACATAAACACAAGAACCCTAGGTCAAAGGGGGCGTGAAAGCTGCCTCCACAAGTCCAGAAAAGTTCCAAATTTTTCACAAAAAAAGTGCCAATCGTATCCGTGCTCCAAGAATCATCACCTACATCATCATAGTTTGCTACATTTTTTCAAATTCGTATTCGTGCATTCTTGCATTATTAATCTGTTTTGGTTGCATTTTGTGTTTGTATGGATGCATAAAAAGTTTCTGTATAGTTGAATTCTTGTTTAGATGCAGGATGTGTGATATGCCATTGTTGGGGTTTTGAGGTTTGTTTTAGGGCTTTTAGTTTTAGGAAAAATCAGGGCCAAAGATGAACACCATTGCACTCAAAAGATCAAGCCCAGTTGATTTATGTAATTAGATTTGATTTATCTTGCCTGGTGTTGATTTTTGAGATTTGCAGGTTTATAGTTACAGAATATGTCCGTAGGTAAAAGTCATGTCTAAAATGACAGTTCCTTTGGAGAAGATGATGACGTATCTAGACCTGGCTAGACAGTTTGAATCTTGCGCGCGTTTTATTACATCACTGACTCATTATGTTATATAATATATTATTTGTATTTTGTATAACAAATAACCAAGCGTCCCAGTGGTAAGAAGGATGGGTCATAAGGCGTTACGTGTGGAAGGTCAGGGGTTCGACCCCTGCCTCCTACATGTTATTTTTCTTAACACTTATTTGCAGATTCCATACCTTCATTCCAAGCGCGCACACCATAGATCTCCAGATCGTCACCCTTAGACCGTTCCTTGGCCAGATCTCACGCTTCCAGGCTACATCTCCATGATGGACATCCCAACAAGCCTTCCACTGAATCCAACGCTTGTTATGGGCCAACCAGACTTGGGCTTGGCACAATTCAGCAACAACACCCTCCAATCTAGGCCTACACCCCCCTCAGGCCTAATTTCTAATCTTTTCGTTTTTGTTTATTTATTATCATTATTTAGTTTAACTATTTTTTATTAATCAATTTTTTTCATAAAAAATCATAAAGTTAAAATTAAAAAAAAAAGAATGTAGTTTTTTTTATATAAATTAATTTTTGTAAATAAATTAATTTCACCAACTTTAATTTATTTTCCATCAATTAAAATTAATTAGAAAAATTAGGTTAAACTCAAACCTTTTTCATAAAAATCCAAAAAAAATATTTTAATGATCAAATTAGGTTTTTTTTAGGGTTTTGAATCTTTTCTCCAGTTTTTGATTCTTGCGCTTAATTATTTTTGCCGAACGATTATTTTTCATTATTGATGTAACTGCGCCCAGTTTGTAATAGCTTAATTAGGTTTTTTTTGAATTCCACATTTTTATTTTTCAGTCATTAATTATGTAATTGCACCAAAGCCTTGTAATAATTAGGAACTTTATCTTTCCGCCATTTAATTTCCCGCTCGATAAACTGTTTAGATGAATGTTTAATAGGGTTACCTGAAAGATAATGATTAATTGAACCTATATAACCCTAATTACGCAAGATAAAATATCTGGAAAAATCACACTGCTGCACACTTGCACCCTTAGGGTATACCTCACTCGGTTGCCTTTGAATTACGGTCACAATTCTCAAAACATGAGAATTTTTAGTGGTTGTCCTTAAGTCTAGTGATGTAGTAAAAAAGGAAGTAGAAAAGCTATTAGAAGCAGGAATCATATACCCAATATCCGACAGTAAATGGGTTAGCCCAGTACATGTCGTACCAAATAAAGGAGGTGTTACAGTTGTAAGCAACACTAAAGGAGAATCCATAGCGCAACAAACTCACACCGGGTGGATAATGTGCATCGACTATAGGAAGTTAAATAAAGCCACTCATAAAGATCACTTCCCTTTACCTTTCATTGATCAAATGCTTGAACGACTAGCTAAACACTCTCACTTCTGCTATTTAGACGACTATTCCGGATTTTTCAAAATTCATATCCATCCTGAAGACCAAGAAAAGACAACTTTCACTTGTCCTTATGGTACGTTCGCCTATCTACAAATGCCATTTGAATTATGTAATGCCCCTGCAATATTCCAGAGATGTATGATGTCCATCTTCTCTAATTTTATAGATGGCATAATGGAAGTTTTTATGGATGACTTCTCCGTCTGTGGAGAAAGTTTTGAAGAATGTCTATCGATCCTTGAAATGGTACTAAAAAGACGCGTAAGTGTAAACCTCGTGCTAAACTGGGAAAAATGCCACTTCATGGTCCGACAAGGAATTGTCTTAGGGCACATAGTATCCGATAGGGGAATTGAAGTAGATAAAGCAAAGATCGAAGTAATAAAAAATCTTCAACCACCAAAAACTGTTAGAGAAATACGAAGTTTTCTAGGACACGCTGGTTTTTATCGATGTTTCATTAAAGACTTCTCTATTAACCAAACCTCTGACCGAACTGCTAATGAAAGATGTTGAGTTCATTTTCACCGACAAGTGTTTGGACGCATTTACAACACTAAAAAAGGCATTAATTTTGGCACCTATTATGCAACCTCCTGATTGGAATGAACCATTTGAAATAATGTGTGATGCCAATGACTATGCCATATAAGCAGTTCTAGGACAAATAAAGGATAAAAAGCTTCATGCAATCTACTACACAAGTAGAACCCTAGATCCTGCACAGATAAATTACGCCACCACTGAAAAAGAATTGTTAGCTGGTTTGTTTGCTTTAGATAAATTCTGTTCTTACTTAGTAGGAGCTCGAATAATTATCTATACCGATTACGCTGCAATCTGATACCTCTTAAGTAAGAAAGATGCCAAACCAAGATTACTAAGGTGGATGTTACTTCTACAAGAATTCGATTTAGAAATCCAAGATAAGAGAGGCCCTGAGAATGTAGTAGCTAACAACCTGTCTAGAATAGAAGGCATCAAATCAGATTATGTACCCATCAAGGATAATTTTTCTTATGAACGCCTTATAGCCAAATTAGAATTTGAAATTTGTACAACAAAGTACCCAGTAACTTATAAAGACATGAACACAAATTAAATTATGGAAGCAGTCTACACTAAAACCATACTGTCATGGTATGCCGATTTTGTCAACTACTTAGCTACTGGAGTGCTTCCACCTAATATGTCTTATCAACAAAAGAAGAAATTCTTTCATGACCTTAAGCATTATTATTGGGATGAGCCTTTGCTTTTCAAGAGACCCGAAAATGAAATTGAAAACATAATTTTCCATTGTCATGCTGCTCTCTATGGAGGACATGTGAGTACTTCAAAGTCCAATGCTAAAATATTACAAGCTGGCCTCTATTAGCCTAATCTGTGGAAAGATGTCCATATCGCGATTAAAAATTGTGACCAATGCCAACACACTGGAAACATCTCTAGACGCGATGAGATGCCTCAAAGAAGTGGAAGTCTTTGACGTATGGGGAATTGATTTCATGGGACCCTTCCCATCTTCCTTTAGAAATCACTATATACTAGTTGCTACCGACTACGTTTTAAAATGGGTCAAGGTTGTAGCCTCTCCAACAAATGATGCACGAGTAATAGCCAGGCTTTTCAAGAACATAATATTTCTGAGATTCGGTGTTCCGAGACTCGTCATTAGTGACGGTGGCTCCCATTTCATTTCCAAAATCTTAGAAAATTTATTAGCAAAGTATGGAGTTTGACATCGTGTCGCAACACCTTATCATCCACAAACAAGTGGACAAGTAGAGGTATCCAATAGTGAGATTAAGCAAATATTAGGAAAAAATGGTAGCAACCTCTAGGAAAGATTGGTAATCTAAATTACACAAAACTCTATGGGCATATAAGACAGCATACAAAACTCCAATCAGAACCACGCCATTTAAATTAGTCTATGGGAAATCACGTCATCTGCTGGTAGAAATTGAACATAAAGCTTATTGCACCATTAGGACCCTTAATTTAAATTACTCTGCCACGCGTGAGAAAAGAGTCTTAGATATTTACAAACCTAACCATGGTTTAGGGTTTAATAGAGGACTGATTAGGTTTAGGCTGTTTAATATTGATAACACCTATACCCATAGGGAGATGGTAGAACTATTAGGATTTCCATACGGTCTAGATGCAATCAGAGTGATCTAAGAAGAACTTTTCAATGTGGGTGAGCTAGAATATTTCTGGGGGGATATTACAGGTATAGGTAATCCTGAACCTGATGACATGAACTCAGAAAACATTCATAACCCAACTTTAAGATTGAAACAATCGGCTAAAAATCATCAAACAATAAAGTCGCTATCGAACACTTTTTATCCCACATGAAGGGAAAGGTAAACATTGAGAAAAATCATGAAGGGAGAAGTCATGGTCTTACGACCGAGAGATCGGGTAAGGGAGTCTGTTACGCGAGGGTAAGGTATTAGCACCCCACACACCCGTAGTACTCTATTGTATCCACTCTTGTTGTCTATCTTATGGGTGTGTTTAATCTATGCTTACTGTTTATTACCAAAGAAGAATGCATGCAAAAGAAATGAGAAAAGAATATAGGGAAAATAAAATTGTACTCGCTTGGGCCCTACCCCAATGCCTACGTATACTTTTTGAGGAATCAGAGCTACGTTAGTTTGGCTAACATGTTTTGTTTGTTTTGTGTTTTTATGGACAATGTTAATTCCGCCTTCTGCCGCAGCTCGACCTTCGGAGACTTAAACGTTTTCACATAAGTAAATTAATCATGTCCTTGCTTGAAAATGGTTTCGAGTTACACCCTCGAGGCAAGATGCCACGTTTGATTGGTTTGTATTTTTTGTTACAGACAATGGCTAATTGACCTCAAGAGAAAGATATAAGCCACTTTTCCACATATCTGTGAAAGGGGTCTTTGAGACTTGAACCATACCTAGGCTTGAGATGGAAGAACAATAAGATTGAGAAGAAACACACTTATCATTTCCCATACTCAACAAAAGTATGATTCCCATCAGTAAATTTTTTAGTATTTTGAAGTTTGAAAGAAAAAGAAGTTTTGTTTTATATGCATATACAAAAAGGGGGAAGAAAAGAGTCTAAGGGAGACTAGCCTATTTCTAAACCTAATGTTATTATACAATGGTTGTACTATGATTTTGATTAACAAAAGGAAAATTTCTAACTAATTTTAGTGTTGTATCCCAAAATTTGCCCTCTCATTTATCAAATATTTTCTCACAAGATCTCATTTGGTTCAAGACTACACTAGGATTGATCAACTCAAGACACCTCCTTAAGCACTGATGACTCAAATTAGGGTTTGAGATTGCACAAGGATAATTGAACTTTAAATGCCTCATATGACTTTCATGGATCATTATGGACCCCCAATATTACTCATGTCAAGTTTCAAGCCTTGAATCACATATTTGCTCAGTCAATTGAGCAGTTGACCTAAAAATCAATTGTATTAGGGAAAAAGTCAACTGTGGCCAATTTACAATCAAACTTCATAATTTTTTATCCACGTAAACATTATAAACTCATATGTATCATTTGATCAATTTTGGACCATAATTCCTCAAGAAATTTGATCAAATCATCAAAAGGGCAAAATGGTTAAAATTAGGGTTTTGATTGAGAAAAGGGCAATTTATGATTTTTGACCTAGAAAATAGTTAATTGGTTTGAGGCATGATATCAAGAGTTAAATTTCATCATTTTTAACTAATGGCATGACCCAAAACATTGCTCAAGATCAATTGGATTGATAGTGAATTTTCAGTGAACTGACCAAAAGTCAATTGTACACTGAAAAGTCAAACTTTGGCTTTTTGGTCAAAATCAAGTGTCAAAGATCACAATTCATCAAAACATTTCAAAATATGAAACTTATTCATCATGAAATAAAAAAGCCAAGATTTCATTTTGAAAAGTCAATGTTTTCAAACTTAGAAATTTTTCTAAGTGTTGAAAACTTCATGTTTTTTCACAACTTTGAGCAAATTTTTCACCATGATGCAAGATGGTTCAAAAGAAACTTTCAACATGAAAGTTGTAGATATCAATGATATCTACAACATTTATTTACACAACTTCTTCTAAAAATGCTTGGATCTCAAGTTATTAATTCATAAAGTCATAGTCTTGAAATTAAACACTTAGTGAAATTTTTCCCTAGTTTAGGCAGGATTTTTATCTAACTTCATGGAACTTTTTCATATAGTTCCAAGGGAAATTTTAAAAAGTGATTAAAGTAGGGGTCGTAGAGAACATTACAAGCTTTCCAAAATTTCAAAGAACTCCTTGAGATCATTTGTGAGCAAGGAGAATCGAAGAGATGAAGTTAGGGATTCCAAACTTGAATTACAAGTCATTTTTGATGAACACATGAACCAAATCCATGCTAGGTTGCATAATCTTTGCTTTGCAGGCCTCAAACTTGTTTGTCACTCCATAATTAATATTTTGTGCAGCTTCTAGAAGCTTTAATCCAAGCATTTAATGCATCATCCATGCTTAATGGCATTTTAGGAAGAAAGGCAACATTGCCATTTTAGAAAAGTGGCTTTATGCACAAAGTCCACTCTTCTTGAGCCTCTAACTTGTTTGTTCAGTACACACTCAACATACAAAGTCAGATAAACATGTTTAAAGTTTGCAACCACTCTAGACAGCCTTGTACTATGCATTGGGACAATGTGTGTCAAGCTTGCTTCAAAAACAAGAAAAAGAGCCATAACATGTGATTTTTGAATTCTGATCAAGGACAAGTCTCCAAACTTGTTGCTTACAAATAGAGTCACTATTTGTGAGCTAGAACACGAGCTAAATCACCCTGAAATACACCAACACTCTCTCAAATCAGAAATTTCCCAAAAACTCCATTGTTGCATAGTTTCTGACCTTGAACATCAAACTCACATTTCCCTCGTGTGTTTCTTGGCCTTTTAGTTTATAAAGCTTCCTTACATCAAGTGTAACATATCCCTGACCCTGTTTCATTACTTTAACATCATTTACCACATCCTCCATAACCAAAAACAGAGCATTGCATATTGACTTCTCCAAGCCATTTCCGCCACTCTCAACTCAAGCTAACCATTGCATTAGCTTCCTGGGAACTTGAGGAAGTTAACCTGATCATTGCAGCACCTTGAATCAAGCTCATTTGCATTTCACGATTTCCAGTTTTGAGGTATTTTTCTTGAACTTCTATCTCATTACTTAGCCATTGTTAGGCTTGCATTTTTGAAGATAAAATGTAGACATCATTGCCCTGAAGCTATACATGTCCATAGATTTCATTTATATTGATTGAGCTAGGAGAATTTTAGGATTGAATATCTGAAAATAGTTAGGTCAGAATTTGGTACTTTTAGATATTCTCATTCATATTTGATTTATAGTTCATGATATTTATATGGTTGGATTCGTATGAAAAAATGGAGCAATGTTCATGTTTACATTTTTGCAAATGGTTGAGAAATGAATAAGTTGCAGGGCTTCTGGCTGGTGGTTGAAGATGAAGTATATTTAGGGCAAGACTTGAGTTATATATTTATGGTTCAACATAAGTTAACGGATGTATCACCACTCCAGTGGTTAAAGCGCGCGCATGTCAGTATGAGGTCCTGGGTTCAAGCCCCAGCGTGACCTTTTTGCATTTTTCTCATTTTTTGACACTTTCTTGTCACTTTTTGCAGCGTTTGGGCCTGACTTTTTTTTCTCTCACAATACCCCCTGTTACAGTTGTCAACCTCTCTGACTTTATTTTTCATTTTATTTTATTTTTTACTTTTTTTATCTTTTATTTATTATTATTATTAATACTATTATTATTATTATTATTATTGTTATTATTATTTTCATTAATCATGAAAATCCAAAAATATTTATTTTTATCATTTATATCAATTTAGTTTATTTTTCTTTTCAAAAATAAAAGAACAAAAACCTTTTCTTTAATTAATTTCTTTTTTTTACTTAGATATTTTAATTTTAATTATTATTATACTATATTATTTATTTTTCTTATAAATTAAAACCCATTTAGAGTTTAGGACTTTTATTTAATTATTTTTATTTACTAACTTAATTAAATTCACCAAAACCCTAAAAAATACTTTTCCTTAAATTAACTTTTTTTACTAACTTAATATTAATTTTCTTTTTTTTAGCTAATTATTTTAGTTTAATTAATTAGGTTAAAAAACCCTTTTCATAAAAAACAAACAAAATATCATATTTCTTTATATTTTACATTGTTGCATTTTTATCTTTATTTTGTACATTTATTCAATTTCGATATGGTTGTAATAATTATTTAGATCTAATTTCTTGCAATATTCCCCATTTGTAATTTGTACACCCCCCCTCCCCTAAGATGCCATGCAATGCTTATGATTATGAATGCAGATGGACAAATCTAAAGAGACGCAAGACACCACTGGGGATGTAGCAAAGGAAACAAAAATAGAAAAGAAACCCAACCAGGAAAATAAATCACTGGTGAACAAAAGACCCGACTCTATTGGTGTAAAACCCAAAGAAGAGATAAGGTAGCATCAACTCATCTAAAGAGGAAATAGTACAGGATAAAAGTGATCGGCAGATAACTGTAAACTACCAACTCAATAGTCGAAGGTAGAAGATAAAAAAGATACTGATTCACAGATGACGGTAAAAGGTCAAAGGATACACCAACTTTCACTGAAGGAAAAACTACTAACATTCACTAAAGGTAGAAAGAGAAAAGAACAACACCGACGTTCATTGACGGTGAGCTACCAACGTTCACTGAAGGTAGAAAGAAAAGAAATATAATCACCAACGTTCACTGAAGGTGAACTACCAACGTTCACTGAAGGTAGTAAGAGAATAACATCGACGTTCACTGACGATGAACTACCAACTTTCACTGAAGGTAGCAAAAAGATAACACCCACGTTCACTGAAGGTGAACTACCAACGTTCACTGAAGGTAGAAAGAGAAAAATATAACACCAACATTCACTGAAGGCGAAACTACCAGCATTCACTGAAGGTAGAAAAAAGATAACACCCACGTTTACTGAAGGTGAACTACCAACATTCACTGAAGGTAGTAAGAGAGTAACATCGACGTTCACTGACGGTGAATTACCAACATTCACTGAAGGTAGAGAGAAAAGAAATATAGCACTGAAGTTCACTGACGATGAAATACCAACGTTCATTGAAGGTAGAGAGAAAAGAAATATAGCACCGACGTTCACTGACGATGAACTACCAACGTTCACTGAAGGTAGAAAAAAGATAACACCCACGTTCACTGAAGGTGAACTACCAACATTCATTGAAGGTAGTAAGAGAATAACATCGAAGTTCACTGATGATGAACTACCAACTTTCACTGAAGGTAGAGAGAAAATAACATAGCACTGACGTTCACTGACGGTGAACTACCAACATTCACTGAAGGTAGAAAAAAGATAACTGTAGGTGTTTAGGTATTGGCTTGCATTTTTGGTAAATCCCAAGTGTATGTGTGAATGTCATGACTGATGTCATAACATTCTAGTTCAGTTTGTACTGACTCATTAGGTACCTTTGCAGAAAAATATTGTAATTCAAATACTGATGTTTATAAGTGTGTATCTGAGCATTTTGAAAAATGATCACATTTTGCTAAATCAGTAGACAGGTTTTCTCATATGTCATAACAGATGTTATGACATCCTGTTCTGAACTAACAGGATTGCAGGATTGGATAAGTCTGAGTTTTTTCAGGAAATAACTCAGTCCTTCCTGAACAGAATCCTGCGTTTTCTGAGGGGTAACCTAGCTCAACCCTAACCTGGTTAATAAAGTCCTGTGACCTGGTATTTAGGTCAAACAGAATTAACCCTAGGTTTTTGGAAACCCTAACTGAAGTTGCAGCTGCTATATATTCAACAGAGCTGCTGTTTTTTTAAGCATGGCTTTTATTGATTAGAAGATCATTTGTAATCTGTATAGATTTGATTATTGTACTCCAAGCAATTATCATTGTGATAAGTGCCTTGGAATAGGTTTCTAATTGTAAGGGTTGTGTAGCACTCTAAGCTTTGAAGCAAGAGTGTTTGAATGTTCCTTGACTAAAGCTGTGAAGCAGAGTCAAGTTAGTTGTGTACATCACTCAAAGCTGTGAAGCAAGAGTGAGTGTGTTGCTTGATTAAAAAGTTGTGAAGCTTAATCAAGTGTTTGTTTTTGAAGAGTGTCTTCATCAATTCTTAAGTCAAATTGGTTTATGTATCACTGCTGTGATTGAGGGGGAGTGAGTAGGAACTCAGATTTAAGCTGTACTTAGATTGGAATTGCATTGGGTAGGTCTTAAGTGAAGGAGATAAACTGGTTGGTTTATTCCTGAATTAAAATCTCTTATAGTGGATTTCCTCCCTGGCTTGGTAGCCCCCAGAGTAGGTGTTGTTACACACTGAACTGGGTAAACAATTGACTGTGTTCTTTATTGCTTTTGTATTTACTGTCATATAGTAAGTCAGATACGGTGTCATAACATTGAACGTGACATTGAGTATCTGCAGCCAGAATTTCAATTGGCATCAGAGCAGGCACCCTGCCTGTATTACTAGGTGAGTTCTAGGGATATCACTTTCTGGCACTATGGACAAAGAAGGAGTTTTTGGAAATAGACCACCCATTCTGGACGGAACCAATTATGACTACTGGAAACCTCGTATGATTGCCTTCCTAAAATCTCTGGACAAAAAGGCTTGGAGAGCTGCTGACAAAGGATGGATTCATCCCACCATAACTGAGATAGATGGGACAATCAGTCTGAAGCCTGAGGAAGATTGGAGTAAAGAAGAAGATGAGTTAGCTCTGGGAAATTCAAAAGCTTTAAATGCCTTGTTCAATGGAATTGATAGAAACATTTTCAGACTAGTACATCAATATGAACTGGCCAAGGAAGTTTGGGACACTCTCAAAACTACTCATGAGGGCACTTCCAAAGTAAAAATGTCAAGGCTTCAGATGTTGACTACCAAATTTGAGAATCTAAAAATGATGGAAGATGAAACCATTCATGAGTTTCACATGAACATCTTGGAGATTGCCAACACCTCAGGAGCACTGGGAGAAAAAATGTCAGAAGAAAAACTGGTGAGAAAGATTCTCAGATCCTTGCCTAAAAGATTTGCAATGAAGGTAACTGCCATAGAGGAAGCCCAGGACATTAGCAAGTTGAAAGTGGATGAACTTATTGGGTCTCTTCAGACTTTTGAGATGGGAATCACTGATAATGGTGTCAAAAAGAACAAGAGCATAGCTCTTATGTCCAACACTGATGTTGAAGAAAACATATCAGAAGCTATTGCCATGCTTGGAAGATAGTTCAACAAACTCATCAAAAGAATAGATCCAAAGTCAAGGTCTGATGTTCATAACATTCCCTCTAACATTGACAGTTCCAGCAGAAGACCAAGGTCAGAAGAGAAGGGAGTTCAAGGCAGAGGAATTCAATGCCATGGTTGTGAAGGATATGGGCATACTCGAGCTGAATGTCCTACCTTTCTTAAGAAACAAAAAGGAATGACAGTTACTTGGTCTGACTGTGATTCAGAAAGTAATTCTGAAGAAGAGACTGCCAAACGAGTTATTGCTTTAATTGGTGTTTGTACCTCTGAAAGTGACATCAGTGATGAAGAGGTGACTTTTGAAGAACTGGCTGATACTTACAAAGAATTGTGTATCAGAAGTACTGAAGTCTGTGTGCAGAATGAGAAACAATCAAAACTCATCATAAAGATGGAGGCTGAAAAAAGGGCAAACCTTGAAACTATAAGTCATCTAGAAGGAAAAGTTCAATTGCTGAACTCACAACTAAATCAAATGACCAAATCTGTCAAGTTGTTGACAAATGGGACAGACAAATTGGAAGAGATCCTACAGGTTGGACAAAATGTGGGAAATAAATCTGGTCTAGGATTTATGGAAGCAACGAAATCTGGTTCTGGTAAGCAAATGTCAAAACAGATGTCTCAACACAACTCTCGACATCAGGAACAGAAACATATGAGGAAAAGGTACCAAAGATGGAAATGTCATCATTGTGGTAGATATGGCCACATAAAGCCCTTCTGCTTCAGATTACATGGATACCCTAATCAGAACTCAGGTGTCAAACCTAAGTCTAAAAAGGTACCACATGCTCCTCAATGGAAGAAAAAGGCTACTGCACTGATAGCTCACACTTCCCTGAGGGTCTCTGCAAAGGAAGACTGGTACTTTGACAGTGGATGTTCCAGACATATGACTGGAATCAAGAACCTCCTCAATAATGTTAAGCCTCACACCACCAGTTTTGTGACCTTTGGAGATGGGGATAAAGGTGAAATCAAAGGAGTTGGTGATTTGGACTGCCCTGGAGTTCCAAGTCTAAATGAAGTACTGCTGGTGAAAGGACTGACCGCTAATCTTATTAGTATCAGTCAACTGTGTGATCTAGGATTCAAGGTCAATTTCTCAAAATCTGAATGCCTTGTAATCAATGACAAACAAGAGATAGTAATGAAAGGAGTCAGATCCAAAGACAACTGTTACTTGTGGGAGGCTGAGAACACTAATTTCTCATCTGTGTGTTCCATTGCAAAGGAAGAAAAAGAGGTGAAACTGTGGCACCAAAAACTTGGCCATCTTCATCTAAGGGGTATGAAGAGGATTATCTCCTTGGAGGCAGTCAGAGGGATTCCAAAACTGCAAATTGATGAAGGAAGAGTTTGTGGTGAATGTCAAGTTGGTAAGCAGACGAGGATGTCACACCCAAAGTCAAGACATCTGACCACCTCTAAGGTTCTAGAACTCCTCCATATGGATCTGATGGGACCGATGCAAGTAGAGAGTCTTGGTGGCAAAATATATGCCTATGTGGTTGTGGATGATTTTTCCAGATTCACCTGGATTAATTTCATTAGGGAAAAATCAGATGCATTTGAAGTTTTTAGAGAACTGTGCAAGAGAATTCAAAGATAGAAGGAAGGATGTATTGTCAGAATCAGAAGTGATCATGGCAAGGAATTTGAAAACAGCAAGTTTGATGACTTCTGTGCTTCAGAAGGAATCAGTCATGAGTTTTCTTCTCCCATAACACCTCAGCAAAATGGAGTTGTGGAAAGAAAAAACAGGACCATACAAGAATCTGCCAGAGCAATGTTACATGCCAAAAGACTTCCTATGTATTTTTGGGCTGAAGATATGAATACAGCTTGCTATGTTCATAACAGGGTCACCTTGAGAAAGGGAACCTCATCCACCATATATGAACTCTGGAAAGGAAGAAAACCAACTGTGAAGTACTTCCATGTGTTTGGTAGCAAATGCTATATTCTGTCTGATCGTGAACAAAGAAGAAAACTGGACCCCAAAAGTGATGAAGGCATATTTCTAGGATACTCCTCAAACAGCAGAGCTTATAGAGTATTCAACTCCAGAACCAAAACCATGATGGAATCAATAAATGTTGTAATTGATGACTATCATGAAGAAATAGATGTTCCTTGTACTATTGAGACATTCTTTGAGACTTCAACCCAACAGGATGACCTACCCAACTCCACCACAACAGAATCTGAATCAAAGGAAGCTAGCAAGATTCCTTCCATCAGAGTTCAGAAGGATCATCCAAAAGAGCTCATCATAGGAGATCCCAATAGTGGAGTCATCACAAGATCTAGAGAAATCATCTCAAACTCTTGTTTTGTGTCCAAAATGGAACCAAGAAATGTCAAGGAAGCCTTAACTGATGAATATTGGATTGGTGCAATGCAAGATGAACTGAACCAATTCAAGCAACATGAAGTTTGGGAACTGGTTCCTAGACCTGAAGGAACTAACATCATTGGGACAAAATGGATATTCAAGAACAAGTCAGATGCTGAAGGAGTTGTCACCAGAAATAAGGCAAGACTTGTTGCTCAAGGATACACCCAGGTTGAAGGGGATGATTTTGATGAAACCTTTGCACCTGTAGCCAGATTGGAATCAATCAGACTCTTGTTGTCAATTGCTTGTCTTCTGAAGTTCAAGTTATTTCAGATGGATGTGAAAAGTGCCTTTCTAAATGGGTACTTAAATGAGGAAGCTTATGTGGAACAACCTAAAGGTTTTGTGGATCCAACCCATCCTGATCATGTCTACAAACTGAGAAAAGCTCTATATGGCCTGAAACAAGCTCCTAGAGCATGGTATGACAGGTTAACAAAGTTTCTCTCAGACAAAGGCTACAGAAAAGGAGGCTTGGACAAAACTCTCTTTGTCAAAACTGAAGGAGGGAAGTTGATGGTTGCCCAAATATATGTTGATGACATAGTGTTTGGAGGAATGTCAGAACATATGGTTAAACACTTTGCTGACCAGATGCAGGCTGAATTTGAAATGAGTCTCATGGGAGAACTAACTTATTTTCTTGGACTACAAGTCTCACAGATGGAGGACTCAATCTTCTTATCTCAAAGCAAGTATGCTAAGAATATTGTAAAGAAGTTTGGTATGGAGAATGCAAGTCACAAAAGGACTCCTGCTCCTACTCATCTAAAGCTTTCCAAAGATTCAAGTGGGGTTAAGGTGGATCAAAGTCTATACAGAAGCATGATAGGAAGCTTGTTGTACTTAACTGCCAGCAGACCTGATATTGCCTTTGCAGTTGGAGTTTGTGCTAGATACCAAGCTGATCCCAAAGTCAGCCATATCAATCAAGTGAAGAGAATTTTGAAGTATGTAAGTGGTACTTACAACTATGGATTGATGTATACTCATGGCTGTGAACCAGCTCTGACTGGCTACTGTGATGCTGATTGGGCTGGTAGTGCTGATGATAGAAAAAGCACCTCTGGAGGATGTTTCTTTTTGGGAAGTAATCTGGTTTCCTGGTTCAGCAAGAAACAGAATTGTGTGTCTCTTTCAACTGCTGAAGCTGAATACATTGCAGCTGGTAGTAGCTGCTCTCAAATGATATGGATGAAACAGATGCTCACTGAGTATAATGTCACACAAGATGTTATGACATTGTACTGTGACAATCTGAGTACAATCAACATATCCAAGAATCCCATTCAGCATAGCAGGACCAAACATATTGACATACGACATCACTTTATCAGAGACCTTGTAGAAGAGAAGACAATCAAATTGGAACATGTTACCACTGAGCTACAGCTGACTGACATTTTTACCAAGGCTTTGGATGCAAACCAATTTGAAAACTTAAGGGGTAAGCTGGGTATTTGCCAACATGAGGAATTGTAGCAATTAATTTTGCTTAAAACAAGGATCAAAGGACTTATGCCTGTTCTGATTCGTTTAAAATTGTATTTTCTCATTTCCTACAATTTTTTTAAGAAGTTGAATAGACACTCCCTTGCTTCCTTCCTCTCTCGTCTCCTCATCAAAACCCAGTCTCTCAATCAGAAATTTCTCCTCAGTTGTTGTTGGTCCTCTAAAACTGTTAACATGTCTCAAACACCATCATCATCCAATACGACCATTTCAAACTCTTCCTCTGATCAAGATTATGGGACAATCTCTTCTTGTCTGGACTCTGACGTTCTGGAGATCTCCTCTCATAGAAAAGTGGGAACTAACCCCACCAAGGTCAAAGAGTTGAGAACAAGACATGCAGGAAAACCCCAAGCTTCTGCCTCTGGTAATCCATCTCATCCTTCTTCTTCAGTTCCCCCTGAAATTGCAAATAAGGAAGGGACAGCCTATGTTAATCAAGCAATAGCAAAAATTGTTTCAAGAATTCTGAACGAGAACCACTCAGTTCCTGGCATTTTTGTTCCTCTGAACCAAGAAAGCTCAAATGCTGAAACAAATCCAGATGTCTCTAAGAATGTTGAGACATCAAACAAAGAGAAGAATGCTGACATTGCTCATAAGAAAAGAAAGAAGCCTGAATAATCTGGATCTGATGACAGTGCTTGAAGGTTGATTGCTGTTTGGTGGTGTTGCTGGTTGGTTGCTGATATCTGGTGGAGTTTGGAAGTGTATTCTGTTGTTTTCTGCTGCTGATCTTATTATTTTGTTTTGGATAACTGTATAATTTTCTGAACATGTATCTTTGGCCCATTTGTGGCTAAAGAGGGGGAGAATAGTTTGGTACTTACTTAATTAGTACTTGACATTCTATTTTTCTGCTGTCACTTATTTCTGCTGCTATCTATCTCTGATTGTTTAGGGTCTTTAGCCAAAAATCTTCCAAAGGGGGAGTTTGTAGGTGTTTAGGTATTGGCTTGCATTTTTCGTAAATCCCAAGTGTATGTGTGAATGTCATGACTGATGTCATAACATTCTAGTTCAGTTTGTACTGACTCATTAGGTACCTTTGTAGAAAAATATTATAATTCAAATACTGATGTTTATAAGTGTGTATCTGAGCATTTTGCAAAATGATCACATTTTGCTAAATCAGTAGACAGGTTTTCTCAGATGTCATAACAAATGTTATGACATCCTGTTCTGAACTAACAGGATTGCAGGATTGGATAAGTCTGAGTTTTTTCAGGAAATAACTCAGTCCTTCCTGAACAGAATCCTGCGTTTTCTGAGGGGTAACCTAGCTCAACCCTAACCTGGTTAATAAAGTCCTGTGACCTGGTCTTTAGGTCAAACGGAATTAACCCTAGGTTTTTGGAAACCCTAACTGAAGTTGCAGCTGCTATATATTCAACAGAGCTGCTGTTTTTTTAAGCATGGCTTTTATTGATTAGAAGATCATTTGTAATCTGTATAGATTTGATTATTGTACTCCAAGCAATTATCATTGTGATAAGTGCCTTGGAATAGGTTTCTAATTGTAAGGGTTGTGTAGCACTCTAAGCTTTGAAGCAAGAGTGTTTGAATGTTCCTTGACTAAAGCTGTGAAGCAGAGTCAAGTTAGTTGTGTACATCACTCAAAGCTGTGAAGCAAGAGTGATTGTGTTGCTTGATTAAAAAGCTGTGAAGCTTAATTAAGTGTTTGTTTTTGAAGAGTGTCTTCATCAATTCTTAAGTCAAATTGGTTTATGTATCACTGCTGTGATTGAGGGGGAGTGAGTAGGAACTCAGGTTTAAGCTGTACTTAGATTGGAATTGCATTGGGTAGGTCTTAAGTGAAGGAGATAAACTGGTTGGTTTATTCCTGAATTAAAATCTCTTATAGTGGATTTCCTCCCTGGCTTGGTAGCCCCTAGAGTAGGTGTTGTTGCACACTGAACTGGGTAAACAATTGACTGTGTTCTTTATTGCTTTTGTATTTAGTGTCATATAGTAAGTCAGATACGGTGTCATAACATTGAACGTGACATTGAGTATCTGCAGCCAGAATTTCAATAACACTCACGTTCATTGAAGGTGAACTACCAACATTCAGTAAAGGTAACAAGAGAATAACATCAACATTCACTGACGATGAACTACCAACTTTCACTGAAGGTAGAGAGAAAATAACATAGCACTGACGTTCACTGACGGTGAACTACCAATGTTCACTGAAGGTAGAGAGAAAAGATAATAATTACCAAGGTTCACTGATGGTGAACTACCAACGTTCAATGAAAGTAGCAAAAAGATAACACCCACGTTCACTGAAGGTGAACTACCAATGTTCACTGAAGGTAGTAAGAGAATAACATCGACTTTCACTGACGATGAACTACCAACTTCCACTGAAGGTAAAGAGAAAATAAAATAGCACTGATGTTCACTGATGGTGAACTACCAACGTTCACTAAAGGTAGCAAAAAGAATAACAAGTTTCCCCAAAATTCTGGTGTTTCACCTAAAACGAGTCTTAACTTCTTCTTTAACCAAGGCATTCCTCCTGGAAAGGGTAATATATAAGTTGTCTAAAATAAAGAGACTACCACTTACAAGGATTTCTTAATGAATTGTCTCTGTCATATCGAAAATACATTCCATCCACTAGAGTAATTTGATAACAAACTGCAAACTATCCACTCATAAAGAAGATAGCAAAAAAATAACATCGACTTTTACGGGGAAGTATAAGTTGCTCAAATAAATATACCTGCTATTTGTTGTCATGAGAAGGATTATAAAAACGATTTCCTAGGTGAAACAACCGACTGAACAATCAACTGATAATGAAATCAATAAAGTCGCCATCGAATATTTTTTATCCCACATGAAGGGAAAGGTAAACATCAAGTAAACCCGAGAAGGGTGAAATCAAGGTCGAACGACCAAGAGATACGGGTAAGGGAGTCTGTCACGCGAGGGGAAGGTATTAGCACCCCACACGCCCGTAGTACTCTACGGTATCCACTCTATTTATTCTAATCAAAGGGTGTGTAAGAATCTATATCTAAGTTGTACAGGGAATGCATGCAAAAGAAAGAAGAAAATAATGTAGAAAAAAAATAAAGTTGTGCTCGCTCGGGCACTACCCTAATGCCTACGTATCCCTTTTAAGGAATCACAACATCCGTAGTTGGGTTCAAAAGTTTTGTTGGTTTATATTTTTTAATGAACAATATTAATTTCACCTTCTGTCGCAACTCGACCTTTGGAGACTTACGCGTCAGCATAGAAGTGAATTAACATGTCCTCTTTGAAAAAGTTTGAAAGAAAAGCCCAAAGGCACAAAAGTGTTTGCATTGATTGGTATTTTTTACCTTAAAGAAGGATTTGAAAGTTGTTAGATATTTTATGCTTTTTTTGAGATAAAGGAAGCTTTATTTTTAATGCATGGATGCAAAAGAAATAAAAATCATCTAAGGGAGGCTAACCTAGATCTATCTCTAATGTTATCATACAATGATTGATCCTAAAGTTGAGCTTTGAAGGGAGATCTCTACCTTAAGTTGACATGCTTGGATAACAATCCTAATGTCTATCTCAAATCATCATCTATAAATGAATCAAGAAGTCCTAAAGGAGCATAGCAAGGGTCTATCACCTAAAACTATGTCTATCTCGAATCATCATCTATAGTTGAATCGAGAGCTCCTAAGGTAACATATCGAGGATATGTCATCTCAAAACATCCACACAAAGACGAAATCAAGCAAGCAAGCCAACAAGCTCAAGAGATCACAAACAATATGTCGAGAGCAGCACATACTAACTAAAGTCAAATGCCTAACCAAGATATTGAGAATAAAGGTAGGAAAACAAATCAGCAATTAAAAGGCTCAAGAGTGCACACCTAGGAAGATCCTATCTAGGCTAGCATACCAAAGAAAGTATAACAAAAACTATCCTATGGGGAACATGCAATGAGAGCGAAGTCGTGATCTCAATTTCTAAATTGAGTGACTCATCGATCAACAAGAAATCAAGGAAAGTGATAAAATCCTATAGGGAGCATGCATTGAGAGCGAAGTCGTGATCTTAATTTCTAAATTGAGTGACTTATTGATTAACAAGAAATCAAGGAAAAAGATAAAATCCATTAGGGAGCATGCACTGAGAGAGAAGTTGTGATCTCAATTTCTAAATCGAGTGACTCATCGATCAAAGACCAAGGAAACAAACACAAGCACAACATATATAGCAAATAAAATGCGGAATGCCTGCTACACGTCTTTAAACAGCGACTTCGAGCGCACGCTCTTTATTTCCTGCTTCCTACTTCACATGATTTCTAGAAAGTGATAAATGCCCCTACTATACATGATCTCTAGAAAGTGGTAAATGTAATATTACAACAAATGGCCTGAAACCATACTAAACGGATATTAAAAATCCACAAAAACCAAATCATTGTATGGAGAAAGCTCGGGTGGCGCCGCAAACAAGCATCAACAAGAAATACCATCAGAAGCGTGAACAACATATGCAAGCAAAGCGTATCCGTCACCAAAGCAAATGGTATCCAAATTTCTTCTCAAAGTCTGCACATCTCACAAAATTTGTTAGTAGATAACAATAAAATCAAATGTGATAATGACAATTAGCAATATAAACAAAAATGAAGTATGAATATGTACAAGACAAAGCAAACAAGTCAAAGGAGTATAACATATCATTCCGGACAGCAACCTCGTACTCATGAAAATAGGTGCAAAAACCGGTTTAGAAACATCTAAACTTGCTACCAATATCGAACAAATGCTCAAATAAGTACAAGAATATATTATTCACAAACTAAAACTCAATGCACATGCAAAATACAAGTTCTAGACAGTATTACACGCCTTTTGAAATTCATCATGAATCGATTTGAAAATCAAAGTTTTAGTGCATTAATCTTGAATATTAGCATGAGATGGTTATCCGGAACTTGCACATAAACATGTAACCTCAAGATTGATCTAAAAATCAAGAATTTAAGTCTAAAAACCACATGAACTTAATATATCGGAATTTGTCAAACGCAATTTGTCAAACGCAAAAGTTGTAAATCAAAATTTATTCTGATACGTTAAATTCACAAAGTTCTCAAGCAATTAGTTAAAACCAAATGATATTACTTGAAATCAAAGTATGAGTTAACACACAAAAAGTATCACAATTCAATAATAAAACACAAGATAATATGCAAAAAAACTTGAATCGGAAAGTTAGAAAATTAATCGAGAAGCATCAGAAATCAACCGCAAAAGTTAAGGTGACATAAAAACATACCAACAGTTTCAAAAATTAATTCTGTTCGGCCAAATTCCGCTCCGAAATGTGATTTTCGAAACTGCTATAGTAGCAGAAAAACGGAACAAAATTTGTCCGAATCAAAAAAATATCCACGTGGGAGATTTCGGATAGCTCAAGAAAATCGGTTTTCATTAAAAAAAGTCAGAAAAACTCAATACGGATTAAAAGTTAGAGCAAAAACACCAATTATCTCAAAAATTTGTCAATGTTCAAGTGTTGAGGTATTTTCCACCAAACTCAATCAAATTTGTTTCTAGTGTGTTTTATGATGTCATTTGAGTATATTGGAATTTATCTCAACACATGTAAATAACAAACAACAAGTGTCAATCAACAAATTGGCAAAAAGTAGTTTATGTCAAAAATCAAACAACTTGAAATTATATACTAAAAATGCATTTCAAATGCATAAAAAAAACACAATGATGAACAATCAAATGGTTAGAAACAATTGATATTATTGATATCAAGACATTAAAGAAAACTCTCAACATCCATTTCTAACCCATGAGATAATTCAACAACATTTTTCAATCAAGTTGTAAACTCCACAATTTACACATAATCTCATTAATTATCAACCAATGACAAACTTCTTTAACATTCTGATTTCAATAATTTTGAGCAATCAAAGAATTAGACCTAAACTAGACTAATGTTAGCAAACAAACAAATGCTACAAGTATCACATAATTGGCACAATCACAAAGTATGAAAAGTAATGAATAAAGACAAAAAGTCACATTTAGGTCAAGAGACACAAGGCACAAGCTTAAAAATCAACCGGAATGATTTATCAAAATTATCGGAAGCTATGCACACGCATAAGGTCTCAAAATGCGGACGATTCGGTCAAATTTCGTTCAAAAATACGATTTTCACACACAAGTCAACAACTCCCAGATTTGACCGAAACGTATCCAAATCGAGGAACTGTCTGCGTGAAGAGCCTCAGATGGCTTGAGAAGGTCGGTTATCATTAATGAAAGTTGAAAATCTCAAAACGGATCAAAACTTAGAGCAAAAACATCAATTATGTCAAACTTTGCCAATTTACCAAGTATTGAGATATTTCCTATCAAACTTAATCAAACTTACTTCAAAAATGTTTAGCAATCGCATTTGAGTCCATTAGAAATCATCTCAATTCATTGAAATGGCAAGCAACAAGTAATCAACCAAAAATTGGTAAAAGATTAATATATGTCAAGAATTAGTAACTTGAGATCATATGCAAAAATGCATTTCAAACAAAAAATAATTGAAAATATGTAGTGAAACTTGAAAATCAAATATTAGGCCTAAACTACAATAATTGTTAGTTTATGTTACAACACATAAATCAAAGTTAGTGTTAGAATCTACATAACCTAAACTATTAACAAATTCTACATCAAGAATTAGGAACTAGTGTTAATCTAATCAAGAGTTCAAAATCTCAAACTAGTGTTAGTGCTAACTAGTTTTCTATAGCTAATTCAACTTAAGCATTAGTGTAACTACACCTAGGGCTAAAAATCAACACAACAACACTATGTCAACTTCAAGTTACATCCAAAATCAATTTCTCAAGTTCAATTAATCACTTATTTCAATAAAAAAATTCAATAAAATGGTATTAAATTCTCAATTCAAATCAATTCTCAACAATTAAGCCTCAATTATACAATTAAAACCTCAATCAACACAAAACCAAGAAAAATTACTTATTCCAAAAAATCACTTATTTCAAAAAGCGCTTAATTCAAGAAAACTCACCGATAGAAGTAAAGAGGAGGTTTAGGTATAGAGATCGCAATGAATGGATCAATAATTGCAGAATAATTGCACTTGATCTTGACTTTTGGATCTTGATGAAGTTGTTGTTGTGTTCTTGATGAAAAAGGTGTAGAACCTTGAGAGAAAAATGTTAATTGTTTGTGGAGATTGGTCAGTTATGAGAGAAAATAGAGTAAAAAGAATATACAATATGGGTTTATGTGAGTGGATTTGGTTAATGGGCCTCAAATATCTATAAATACTAATGCAGAATTTTAATTCACTTGAGTGCGACACGTTCCAGGAAAATTCACAGGAATCTAGGTGCGACTTTAGAAGTTGAAATTAGAACCCAAATGTAGCCAACATTGTGAAAAAACTCCTGTCCGAAAATGGGCTCAATCGGATAAACGGTGATTTAGTTACGATTTTTTAAAGTTTCGTCTCAGATAAAAATATTTCTCGGTTCAGGATTTTCAAACGTGTTGCGCGCGCTTCGGACCAAAAACAAACACTTTCGGGATACCGCTCGAATTGGAAAGTTGTAAGAAATATTTAGCCAACTCAATTTATGAACCAATTCCACCAGAACCAGCTTGATACAATAAGAATCGACCGAGTTATGATTTTCTGAAGATGAAGCATGCGAACACTTGTCACAATTTTCTTGTGCGAACATATTTGATAAATCCACAATTTTGGAGACTTTCTAAGTGAAATTGGCCTTCAACCATGAGAGTTGAAAATGTAGCTGAGTCGAGAAGGAATTTTGGCCACCGGAACGGGTTCAAAATGATAAACGGTCTTCGATTTATGAAATTTTTAGTGCGCCGAAACTGCACTTTCAACACCTTTTTCTTTGTATTTTTCACCATATAACTTCCAAAAGAACCGCACATACGGAGACTTTCCTTTGAGAATTAGCTTTTGGTCCGAACACAAAAATTAAAGAGAACATTGAGACAGTTTCAAAACCTCAAGAATCAACCAAAAACATCATTCCAATATGCAAATGAAAATTTTCAAACTCAGATCAGTCAAAACACTGTTTCCAATTCGCACTGTTTTAAATTCACCGAAACACCCAAATCTTCCACAACTCAAACATGCGTTGAAAAATTATGAGAGCTTTGTCGTGTTAATAAAATAACTTGATCCCATGAAATTCATGTATGCAATACGATAATGAAATATAAGCCAATTAGGATCGCAATGAAGAGGGCAAATTTTGGGGTGCAACAGCTACCCCTATTTAATCGTCTTAAACCTGAAGGTGAGATTGGCGCCAGCCTTTCGAACTTTCAAGGTGGAAGAAGATTAAATACTAAAAGAACTCGAAAATTTGCACTCTGAAGCCAGTCAGTCATTATTATACTTTTTGTTTTCTATATTTTCAATTTTTTTATTTTTTAGATTGCATTAGTTACCTGAGTAAATCTCTTGGATGTCAGGTCAAGGTTAGACATACACAAGAAAGAGACCAATTGAAGAAGGCTCTAACGAAGGAACGCCAATCGAAAGCGAATTTACTGGGGGCATAAATAGACATCGACTCTGAATAGAACACCGATCAAAGGCGAACTTACAAAGAAAAGAGACCAGCTGACGGGGACTACTAACAAATGATACCGGCCGAAGGTGGATTTAAAGGGGAAAGAACGTCGATCAAGGGAAAATTTACAAAGAAAAGAGACCAGTCGAAGCTGACTCTTAACAAAAGTTACCATTCGAAGGTGGACTTTAAGGGTAAAGAAACCAGCCGAAGGGGAATCTTTAATAAGGAATACTATGTCGGAGGTAGATTCCTAATGAAAGAACGTTGATCAAAGGCGAACTTTCAACTAAAAAGAGACCAGCCGAAGGTGACTCTCAACAAAAGGTACCAGCCGAAGGTGGATTTTATGGGTGCCAACCGAAGGTGGACTTCAGGATAAAGAAACCAACTGAAGGGGAATCTTCATCAAGGAAAACTATGCGGAAGGTAGATTCCTAGGGAAAGAACGCCAATCAAAGGAGAACTTTCAACTGAAAAGAGACCAGCCGAAGGGGACTCTTAACAAAAGGTACCAGCCGAAGGTGGATTTTAAGGGTGACAGTCGAAGGTGGACTTCAGGATAAAGAAACCAGCCAAAGGGGAATCTTCATCAAGGAATACTATACCGAAGGTAGATTCCTAAGGAAAGAACGCCAATCAAATGCGAACTTTCAACTGAAAAGAGACCAGCCGAAAGGGACTCTTAACAAAAGGTACCAGCCGAAGGTAGATTTTAGGGGTGCCAACCGAAGGTGGATTTTAAGGGTGCCAGCCGAAGGTGGACTTCAGGATAAAGAAACTAGTCGAAGGGGAATCTTCATCAAGGTATACTATGCTGAAGGTAGATTCCTAAGAAAAGAACGCCAATCAAAGGCGGACTTACAAGTGAAAAGAGACCAGCCGAAGAGGACTCCTAACAAAAGGTACCAGCCGAAGGTGGATTTAAGAAAAGAACGCCAATCAAAGGCGAACTTACTGAGGATAAAGATATGCATATCTGGTCAGAGTTAGACACACACGAGAAAAATCGAGCATCAAGAAACAAATGTTCGGAGTTGATAGCGAACATAAAAACGAGACTAACCGAAGAAAGCCCCAACAAGAAAGGACACATTCGCCTAAACAAGGACGCCAAACAACTGGACTTTAAAGAGAGATTGAAGGACTCTTAATAGAAAAGGTTAGCTAAACTAACAAAAGGAGAACTCGACTAACACAAATAAACCACATACAAGGAACCGACTAAGCAGGACCTTCAAAGAGCACTGATTGAAGGTCAACTCTACAAGAGAAAGAGACCGGTCAAAGAAGACTCTAACAAGGATTGCCAAACACGTTGGGCTTTCGATAGGTTGCAAATACGCAAGAACTACAAAATCCCCCCGGCCAAAGGCGGGGTATAATTCTTCAAGAGTGGCAATTATCTGAATTACCACACACCAAGTATGGATACTCAAATAATTGAGAAGCAAGAAAGGCTATACACCAATTCTTACCACAAACTTATTGGGGATTCCCATATGTATTGAACCTAAATGGAACGCCGGTCGAAGGCAGACTTGTGATTAGAAAAAGAGACCAATTGTAGGGACTCTAAACAAGGATTGCCAACACGCGTTGGGCTTTAAAAGTTTGAAAATACGCAAGAACTACAAAATCTCTCAGGCCAAAGGCGGGGTGTAATTCTTCAAGAGTGGAAATTATCTGAATTACCATACACCAAGTATGGATACTCAAATACTTGAGAAGCGAGAAAGGCTATACACTGACTCTTACTCGCACTCTAACGGTCAAAGCAAACATGGGTAAAATAACCAAGGGCTTGCAAGGGTAAGAGAAAATCACGACTTATTGGGGAAATGGAGAAATACCAAAGACCCGACTGGTGGTGAATCAAAACAAACTCCATTGGGGAAACATAATAGAACCACCCTAGGCTTACTGTGGAGATAATTCAAATATGAGCGCATAACAATCTGGTTACCACGGGTGAACATAATTGGCTTATACTCATGCAGGTTTGAATTTTTTAGCGTAATGCTCCATACAAAGGAAATGCTACACGTTTTGGTAGATGCAATATAATGATGCATGTTTAGCAATGCACTGGGGAAAGCACGTCAATAATCGGCTGCTGAGAATGAAATGAACTTCCAAACGACTATTCTTGCACATCTGATCTTCTGCAGAAAAAAGACAATTTGAACTTCAATGGGGAACCGAGATTCGTAACTACCAACCTCCAAAGATCGAATATAATTAGGGAAGTAACTTCCTAGAGAAGATACCGCGAAAATAAATTGTAGTTCAGAGAAATTCTTGAATTCTAATCAGGCTCCAAACTTCCTGGGGGATAAATTCTTTATCTTATGTTAGAAAGAGGAGAGCTTTGCTGGGGATGAAAGATTTATCGCGTAAAATATCTTGACGAAGATAACTTATACCGGGGAGTATATAAATTCTTAAATAAAAATAATTCTACTCAGACCACACTGGGGATAACAACACCCGGGGGTAAAAAATCTTCACTTGGGGAAGAAACTAACATCTTGGGACAAAAACTCCATTGGGGATATCTCAACAAAATCTTCTATCATCGGGGATGAAAGAGTTATAAATGGAACTCCTATGCACACCACACTGGGGAGACCGGACATTTGCTCCACTAAGGAAAGAAGAATTTTCTCCACTAGGGAAAGAAAGCTAGCTCCACTAGGGAATAATGGATAAGCTACACCGACAGGTCCTCGAAATTCAGGTTCAATTGGGGACAAAGACTACCTCTTACACTGGGGAGCCAAAAGACTTAGATGGTAACATCAACAATATTCATTGCATTGGGTATAGCCATCTCTGCAAGATTCAAGCCGACAAGAAGTTCTGTACTAGGGAGCGGAAATGATTTCATTATGGATGATGGTCGTCCTCACGAGGATACCTAACAAGAATCTCATGTAGGAAAACATGAGTCTCTTTAAGAACTCTGATATAGGAAAGTCGCATTGGAGAGAGAGGGGGTGCATTCCTTATTGAGTAGGAGAATACATATTTCATGGGGAGGATGAGGGTCAAACCTCACTAGGGAAGCCATATAAAGTCGACTTCAAGGGGAGTATATCAAGAATCTCTGATTGGTGAGTAAAATAATTCTTCCGAGAAAACCTGGAAGGAAACATATTGCACTGAGAAAAAAGAACACTCAGGAGAGAGTATTCCTTTACTGGGGAAAATACTGCAAAAATAAATTACAGTTCAGAGAAAATTTTGCACTCTGATCCAACTCCCAACTTCCTGGGGAAAAATCCAACATATCTTTCCAAGGATAAAGAGAATCTTGCTAGGAACTAGGATCTTCTGAAGTAAGTTTTTGATAAAAGTGACTTCGACCGGGGAATCAGAGAAATTATTGAATAAAGAATTCTACCCAGGACACACATGGAATACCACCATCGAGGGTAACAATCTTCACTTGAAGAAGAGAAAGGCATCATCGAACCATAAGCTTTGAGGTTCAAAACTCCACTGAGGAAATATTTCAACAACACTCCATCACTGGGGATAAAAGAATTCTAAACAGAATTCGTCCATGTACACTGCCCCAAAAAAATAGAAGACCTGCTCCACTAGGCATAACAAACATGTTAATCAAAAATCTCTTCAAGAAAACCTGACATGGACAAACTTACCTAGGGAGAAAAGATACGAACTTGATAGAGACGATGAATGACAACCCCACGAGGGGGATAAATACCAACCACAGAGTCACAGAGTATCGACTTCAAGGGGATATAACAAAGGTATAAAATCCAATGAAATGATCTTTCCCAAATTTATCAAAGCAAAGTAGACTACACTGAAGAAGAAGATTATACAAGACCTGTTGAAATGCACTTCTTCGGAGATAAACCCTCTAGAAGGGACCGACTCTTAAACAAACTCTTATCAAGAGTGCTGACTTCAGTGGAGATTACGCATGGATATACCTTCACTGGAGATAAAGAATTCTGTTTAGGAGAAAGTACGCCTTTACTGGGGATGAGTGATTTTGTTTTGAGCAGAGCTGAGCATTCACTGGGAAAATAGGATCCCATTCTACAGAAACCTTCATGTTGGTCACATGCAGGCCCTTCACGATTCATTTTTCGGTACGCTTCTTGTCATAAAAGACCAATAACACTTGCAAAAAGAGATATCATGGAAATATGCCCCATGCATGGAATAGCAAACTTCATTGAAGAATAATCAATTCGAACTCCCAACCACTGGGTAAGGACTGCGATGCAAGATTATAACTTCATCGTGTTAACTCTGAGGAGGAATGCTACTGAAAATTGGAATTTACAAAGGATACTGGAAAAATAAATTGCAGTCCATTGAAAAGAAATCATCTTGACTTCAAACAAATTCTAAATTTCTGGATAGAAAATCCGTTCTCCTCTTGTGGAGAACTAAGGATGCTTTGCTAGGGAATAAAGATCTCTAAAGAGAAACCCCTCGGCAGACAGACCTTTGTCAAGTAGCAGTGGATCTTTTACTGGAGAGAGGCGTCCTCCTATGAAACGACACTTCCATCATGTCTTGTACGGGTAAACAACCTCAAATGATCTTTGCATTACTGCTCATATCCTACTGAGGATAACAATCCAACTTTGACTGGAGATAATGATCATGGCTTCTGATAAAGGAACATCAATAAATGGACCTAAGTCTCTAATGAGCTGAGGATAACCATACCGACTTCCCAACATGATTTTCAAACTCACGAGTCATTTAGCCTGCGTATGGATTTAATCTTATCAACCCTTGAAGAGGAGAAAATGCCCCTGCGTTATTTCTTGCCCCAGTATATAGGGCCTTTGAAGAAAACTGCCCTGAGAGGACTTTCTGATATTTGCACCAGCAAGATAAGCTGCCCTAGTGTTATGAACTTCAGAACACTTCCCCTGACTGAATAGTGTTGGAAGTGGTTTCAACCATGCTTGAGTGAATGCCCAAGCATCTGTAAATTCTGAAAAGCTTATCCTCTAATCAACAAATTCTCAAAGAGATTTGTCAAATCTCGATATAATTGTCCCAGTTTGACTACACTTTGAGGGATAAAATCCTGACTTGAATGCCTTAGATTGGATGAATACCTACTTGATGGAGTATTCGACTCGCTTGCCCCTGCTCAACAGAGTCTTGACAAACCTTTTCTTCGTCTCATGCTCGGGGAGAAATGAGAAGCTCGCAGAGTTTCAAAGACAAGACAACCTTAGGGTGTCTGGCTTACGTCCTGAAAGTACGCTACTTCACAACCATACTTTTCAACTTGAACTGCTTCCATCTCTAATCAGATACTTGAAGAAATTGACCCCTCAAGATCAACTGAAAGTAATACACCATTGCTTGACAGAGACTCTAGGCAATCAACTTTTGCAATCTATTTCAGATCATTTCTCAAACTAGTACTCTTTCACTTCAACATAGTCAATAGAAGTTATGCCCCAGCTTAAGATCATTTTTAAAAATGATTTACCTTCCAACGTTATCTTGAAGCTATTTGTCCCTTGAGATAACCAAACTTTCATCTGATGCTCATTATGCAAGCTTACTTGATGTTTAAGCACATGTTCATATGGAAATAATGTTTATTCTAAGAATGATAATTCTAATGCAAAGCTCGTGTTTATCTTGAAGTTTAAAAACCTTTTATCAAAAAGATTAAACATCAAAAATTTTGTACAAAAGAAATTAAAAAGGTATTGTGATACCAACTCAAAAGTTTTAGCAAGCCTCCTAGGAGTTAGAATACCGTACTCTCGTTATGGTGTGCTTTCGAATTAACCCATGCTTCAGTTAGGACTTTTCAGGGTTGTAACGTGGCCTGGTTCACAATTTTAGAAAAAAGGATTTAAGGCTCAAAATTATTTGGTGCCCACCCATTCTATGTGATGTTCTCCACTCCTACATTCAGTTAACTCAATGCAAGCACTCATCTCTCAAAATGAGGTTACAATGATTGGGGAGTCAAACAAGGTTTTTCTGGACACGACAGTCACTCACCTCTTTCGTTCTTGGTGTTTGATCACACGACTTGGTTCCTTGTTGAGGATTTTTATTGTAATCCTTTTTCACTTTTCACGCTTTTCGCTTTCTTTTTGTTTTCCCTAACTTTTTCCTGGACAAATTCTTTTTGAATTTTTACTTTGAAGTCCAGCGGGATACCCTGACTTTTGCCTAAGCGACTTGTTTTTTCGAGTTTCGACTTAGCATGGATTTTTTTCTCTTTCTTTCATCACTTCATTTTGTTTGAACTAGTCATGTGACTTCGATTTGTTCTTTTATTTGTTGAAAAGGTGTAACTGCCTTGCTATTTGGTTGACGAGGAATAACCATTGTGGTATCGTCGTCTTTTAACCTCTTGACGTGTGAGAGATATCCATTGGGATATCATTCTCCTTGATGCACTTTGTTGATAGATGAGAGTTAACCATTTCGGTTTTGAATTTCCTTAGCCTTTTGATGGATAACCATTATTGTATCCTTAGGTGCGCACTCCTGATGAGTTCTGAACGCTCGATCGGATCAACTGAAATCTACCCTGCCCCGGGTTAAATGTGAGTGTTTTTTTGAAAAGAAAAGAAACTCCTACTTCAAGGCTCAAAGGGGTTAACGAGGCTCTATCTTCCTTATATCTCCGGTATTTAGGAATTGAAACAATGATTGTACATTGTCAGCAGGTTTTTTCATTCAAAAGCACATCGTTTGAAATTTTTGGTATATTCACCATCCTCCATCCAGAGGTTTTTGCTTTATTTAACAAGATTTAAGTATCAAAAATCAAAGAAAAATATTAATGAGTGAATACAAATGGATTAATTTGAGACAAACATATTCAATGCATTATGGTTAGTATTCAGAAATAAGCAAATTTTGCATGCAAGAAAGTACTGAACCAAAACAAGGAAGATTACACATGAGAATGCAAATGTGATTTGAAATTTCCCTGTTGAGGAGACTAGTATCCGTATGGACTTATTTCTTTAGAAGATGCACTTGGTAGTCTTGATATTCACTAAGTCAAGGGAGACTTCAAATCTGACTGGCTGGCCCGAAATTGATAGCCTGTGCATCAAGCGAGTCTTGCACCTTATCTTCGAATGATTTACAATCTTCAGTTGAATAGCCAAGTGCCCCAGTATGGCAATCACATCGAATTCCTTCACCATATGTGATGAATGCTTTATCAAGCGAACTTGCATAAATTGCATCACAAAGTATCTTCTACCATAAAGAAGAAATTCCAACCATCTTCTACTACACAGAAGAGAAATCCAGCCGCTGAATTCTGAAGCGTCTCCTACTACACAAAAGAAGCACCTTCTTCTATTACATAGAAGCGACATCCAGCAACCATACCAAAGGATCTTCTACTACACAGAAGAAAGTAAACTTCATCTCCTACTTCACAAGAGAGAAGTTTTAGAAACTGAATTTTGGAGAATCTCCTACTTCACAAAAGAGTCTCCATCTTCTACTACACTGAAGAAAGTAAACTTCATCTCTTACTTCACAAGTGAGAAGTTTTAGCAACTGAATTACGAAGAATCTCCTACTTCACAAAAGAGTCTCCGTCTTCTACTACACAGAAGCAAAATTCAGAAATTGTAACAAAGAATCTTCTACTACACAGAAGAAACTAAACTTTGGATGTAGCATTCGACCTTTGAGGTATTTTTCTTCTATACAATAACAGATGTCCAAGAACTCGATATCTTATACTTCTTCATGACAGAAGCATCACCCCAACTTCTACTTACACATAAGAAGCATTCAGCTGAGGAAAAAGAGCCTGAAATGGTTTTCCAAACATGGACTGAACCTTGGAAAAGAAGCCAAACAAGTACCAAACTTCATACTTCAACCCCTTGCAGTATTCAATATCCTAACCAAGTGCCCCAGAATGGGAGACACGTCTAGCATTTGCATTGAAATTAGGGGAGAAATTTATTGGAGGATGACCCAAAGCATGAAGCTTCCAACACACGAGTAAGTAACTGGATACAAGGCATTGAGATTGTATCAACCTGCTTCTTAAGTTTTTTCTGTCTCTGTTGGTAAGTTTTACCCCATGGGTTCACTTGGAGACCAGAAACTAGATGCTAGCAAGAAAATCCGAGAACACGAAGCTCTAGGTGAGACCCACAAAGTATCTCATGATTTATAAAAATGTACCATAGGCTGGGAATGAATGACAGCTCTTGTTGCAATAGCGTATACATGATCACTTTTCTTTGCCGACACTGTCTTCAAAACTTCCATACCCGACTCAACTAAGTCTTCAACGGGATATTTTTCCCTTTGAGGATTTCTGACTATAGGCCATTTCTTGCATATCCCCAATAAACAACCCCATTTTATTCTTTTCATCTCATCATCTCATCCAAATCCCCACAAAGTTGTCTCATAACTTGAATCGATCACAGAGCGGCGAGAAGTCAAGATTGGCAGTCCTGAAAAGAAAATACCGAGTCTGAATAAGGATTCCCCATTCTGAGGACCTTCTGAGTACCTGCTATGGATGCATGAAGATGCATGAGGTGAATAAGTGGATGCAATTCCATGTTCAATCATTTTATTTTTTATGCATACAATCTTTCACATTTCTTTTTTTTTTTTGTGTAAAATAAACATGTTATGATGTAAGGTGCAATGACATAAGTTCAAAATTTCAGCATAACAAATGTACAACTCTTTGGATAACTACTGTATCAATCTGTTTCATAATCCAAATATCACGGGGTCAAAGTTTCGGCACCAATTTCAGAACATAATGGAACCGAGTGCCATGAATAACCGTCATATAATCTCTGGCCAAGTTCAATATATCAAGATCAAAGGTCCAGAACATAACCAAATAACCATAGTCACCAACAAAATAATACGGTCATCATTAGAGTATAGTCACCAACTGTACCTGTAATAATCAAGTCCCTCCCCACTCACAGGTAAAGACTAGGTCAGGGTAGGTCAAAGGTAACTCAAAATCACGGGTCTTCCTGAAAGTACTACCGCCTTACCCATAAACGTGGGTGTCGATAGCAATTCATTTGAACCTCATCCGAGCGTGGTATATAACATGACTGCACTAATCAGACCATGTCCTATAGCCGTCATGCCCCCACTTTATTCCTAGTGCCCTAGTGCACTCTGGCTTGGGTACTAGGCCTTTTACCTCAATAGTAACAACCATCCAACATGGAAAACAAGATCCAGCATAACAGTATCGTCAATATGGAAAGCAATAAAATGCAATGCAAACATATGCTCAGATAAACATGTACAAATGAATAAACTGAAAGCATAAAAATAAACACCCAAAGAAAAGAAAACAAGAGTTAGGATCGACTTCGGGATGGACCAGCAATAGGTCAATCTTTCCCCAGTGAAGTCGGCAACTAAAACAATCGGCTGAACAATCAACTGATAATGAAATCAATGAAGTCGCCATCGAATATTTTTTATCCCACATGAAGGGAAAGGTAAACATCAAGTAAACCTGAGAAGATTGAAATCAAGGTCGAACGACCAAGAGATACGGGTAAGGGAGTCTGTTACGCGAGGGGAAGGTATTAGCACCCCACATGCCTGTAGTACTCTACGGTATCCACTATTGTAGTTCTAATCAAATGGTGTGTAAGAATCTATATCTAAGCTGTACAGGGAATGCATGCAAAAGAAAGAAGAAAAGAATGTAGGGAAAAAATAAAGTTGTGCTTGCTCGGGCCCTACCTCAATGCCTATGTATCCCTTTTAAGGAATCAGAGCAGTCGTAGTTCGGCTTCAAAAGTTTTGTTGATTTATATTTTTTAGTGAACAATATTAATTTCGTCTTTTGTCGCAACTCGACCTTTGAAGACTTACGCGTCAACACAGAAGTGAATTAAAATGTCCTCTCTGAAAAAGTTTGAAAGAAAAGCCCGAAGGCACAAAAGAGTTTACATTGATTGGTATTTTTTACCTTAAAAAAGGATTTGAAAGTTGTTAGATGTTTTATGCTTTTTTCGAGAAAAAGGAAGCTTTAGTTTTAATGCATGGATGTAAAAGAAAGAAAAATTATCTAAGGGAGGCTAACCTAGATCTTCTCTAATATTATCATACAATGATTGATCCTAAAGTTGAGCTTTAAAGGGAAATCTCTATCTTAAGTTGACATGCTTGGATAACAATCCTAATGTCTATCTCAAATCATCATTTATAGATGAATCAAGAAGTCCTAAAGGAGCATAGAAAGAGTCTATCACCTAAAACTATGTATATCTCGAATCATCATTGTTGCACCCCAAAATTTGCCCTCCCATATTCTTCAAGGATTTGTCAAGCCAGGTCACAAAATTCCCCAAGGGTTGTGTAGCTCAACTGTCTCCTATACAGTCAAAACTAGGGTTTGAGTCCTGATCAAGAAAATGAAGTTTTCAAAGGCCCAATCAAGTCTCACATGCCTACAAAGATGGTCAAGTATCCTCATGTCAAGTTTCAAGGCATTCAGCTCAAGATTGCACAGTCAAAACCCTAAATTGCACTACAGTCAACTGTAGGGGCAAAATGGTCATTTGACAGTCAAAAGTTCAAATTTTTGGTCAATATATCATTTTGAAGCCACAAACATCATTTGATCAATGCTTGATCATGATTCTCAAAGTTTGGCTCAGAAATCATCAAAGATGCAAAAGTTACTATATTTGGACAGCTGGAAAAGTCAACTGAAATTGACCAGGGCATAACTTTCACATGGATTATCAGAAAAATTCCATCCAAAGCTCATTTTGAAGAGAAAGACATTTCCTACAACTCATCTTCATATTCCAAGTCCAAGAAATGCTCTCACAAAAAGTTATCAATTTCAACATTATAGGTCATTTTCAAAAGTCAACAAAAAGGGACTTTAAGTCAAAGGCCATAACTTGAGATTGGTAAATCAAAATGACATGGGACCAAAGGCATTGGTTAGAGGACTCAAAGACCTTTCCAAAATGTCCAAGAACATGTGAAAAGCTTAAAAATTGACCAAGTTATGCCTTGTGGAAGTTGGGAAATTTTTGGAAATTTTTGAAAGTCAACTTTACTTCAAATGATCCAAAAATGCTAATGGGCCCATTTTTCTTCTAAGTTTCTTCATGCCAAGCCTATGCACGACCATTAGGCTCAAAAGGAAGTTTTTCTCCATTTTTATTTGTTTATTTGGATTTTTTATCATTTATAATTCATTTAATTAAATAAATTGCATGAAAAATACAAACCTAATGAAAACAAATCTTTTTATGCATGATTTGAACTTAATATTTCGTGCACATGCTAATATAGAAGGTTTTGGCTTGATTGAAACCTAATTGACACAAAAACCATGAAAAAAGATTCAAAAAGATATTAAGGAAATCAAATATTGAAAACAATGAATGCCTTGGATTTGGATCAATTTTTCCAACCTAATTGCTTCCTTACATATACAGGAATGTAAACCTAATCAAAGGGGACTGTCAGCTGCGCTCAGAAGCTCTCTACAACACTTGAAAAATTGCCTTAAAACTCAAATCTGAAAGGGTGGTTAGAGGTGGATTCAGGCCCCGATTTCTGTCTCAATAGCTTGCCAAGGTTGCCCTGATCAAATTCCAATCATAAGCTTTCTCTCAAACGCCAAGAATTGGTATCTCGAACTTGAACTGTACAGCACAAATTTCATAATTGTGCATCGCATTCTAAGCATCATTTGTGAAATTTAATGGTTGAATCGTGTTCATCATGAAGTTCTGAAGCTAACTGATATTTCCAATTGTGTTTTTCTGTATTATAGGCGATTATGCCATGTATGTTTTTTAGGGTTGCAGGTTTCTTAAATTGGGGCTTTTGCATAGAGGAAAAATTAGGACCCATGAATACCATGGTTGGACTCAGTGCTTGAAGACGAAGAGGATGGCACCCTCGCGCTCAATTTGTGAGCGTCGAGGGGCTAATCGTTATTTTTTCAAAGCATATCTAAGGCCACACATGCGAAACCGTTGCCTAATACTTTTATATTTCAGAAAATAAAAAAGAGAACGGAGAAGACAACATCGTGGCAAGCCCTGACTCGCTGATTTGAATTCTCGCGCCAACACCACTAACGCACTTGTTTCTTTTTTATTATTTGTTTCTCATAACATATTAACATGTGCTTCATAGCTCAGCTGGCAAACGCTTCACGCTTCAGTCTCCAAGACCTGGGTTCGAGCCCCAGGTCTGTGCAATTCCTCATATTATTTTTCAATACAAAATCATGTGCAACGCTAGCATCCAGGTTCACCATATGCTATCCTGATCCAAACACACACGTGTTCCAGACGGCCATCCAAGGGCTCAGAGTCAAGGTGTACCATGAACAAAAGTCAACGCGCTGATACACAAGCCAAAAAGTCAATGGACTCAAGCTTAATGGGCCAAAATTCCAGGCCTGAACCTCCTAAATTGGGGCTACCCCCCCCCCCCCCCCTGGTTTGCATTTTTCTATTTTTCTTCTTACCTTTATTTTGGTTATTTCATTTATTTTATTGTCTTAATTTAATTAATTTATTTTTTCTACAAAATATAAAAACATCCAAAAATCAGAAAAGACCAAAAAATAATAAATATTAATATTATTTTCATAAATAAATGCTTGTAATTATTTAGTTTTAATTTAGGTTTACTAAATATTTTCCATAACAAAAATCCAAAAATGTTAATTTAGGTTAATTGATAATTTTTATATCCTTTAAATTTTCCCTTTTTCTTTTTTTTTCTTACCACAATATTATTCATTTATTTATTTATTTTATAATTAAATGTATATAAATAAAAATTAGGGTTAATTTAGGTTAATATAATCTTTTTCACAATAAACTTAAAAAACAATAGAATTAGGGTTAGTCAATTATAATTAATTCCTTCTTTTTCTTTTAAATCTTAAAAATACAAAAAATGCCAAAAACATTTAATTTTTAACTTCAATTCTCATTAATTTAATTATTTTTGCAAAAGGGTCCAACGCCCATTGTTTTAATTTAATTGCGCATATTTACTTTATGTCGTTCATTATAATTATGTAAATCTCCCAAAGCCATGTAACTTTACTTTTCGCGCTTTTATTTACTTCGCATTATTTACTTTTCCGTCAAATCGGGTTCTGGAAATTTTGGCGATGTGGACCCGCGCCATTTGTAATAGTCTTAGATTTATTTTTCGCAAACTTTATAACTGTTAAATATGCATGCAAGAATGAATGGCCCTAATTAAAATCAAGCGTAGATCACGACAAACATGACAAGACAAATAACTGAAACATGACACACAATTCGCACACACCACCCCTAGGGTACGCCTCACTGTTGCCTTTCGAAAGGTGATCGTCGAGTAGAGGATGTCTTAGTAAGTCCTCATGATCCGGGAACCTGGCATGAGGGTAGCTTCTAAGGTGTCTTCCCATTGCTCTGGTGATCACCATGTCCCTAAAATCGAATTGACCCGAACACCTCCAACGGTGGTGCTACCTACCTCTCAATGGTGGGATGGCACTACTTTAAAGGATATTTACACAGACGAATTCCTTAGGGTAGGTAGAAGACTCTAGATACTTGCTCTAAACTTCAAAACAAATCAAAAATACTTTTCACACCGACACCTTTTCAAAAGCTTTCGAAAGCAATTTTTCAAACACTCTTGAGGACCGATACAAGAGTCGAACTGAAATTTTCAAAGAAACTTTTTAAAACCCACAGTTGAAAAGCAAACAAACCATTTTTGAAAACACAATGAGCAAGTATCTAAGAGCCCATGGATAACCATGGATAGAAAGGGTGCTAACACCTTCCCTTTCTATAACCTACCTCCCGAACCAAGAGCAATCTCTTTAAGGAATTTTTCTGTGCTTTTGTCCTTTCCATTTGGAGAAAATAAAAGACGGTGGCGACTCTTGCTTCCGCGACATTTCGTGAACCAGCGTTAAACAGTCAGTTCCAGATCCACCGATCACAGAACTGGCGACTCTGCTGGGGATATAACTTAAAGTGAGGTGTACCTTAGGGCTAGGTCATCACTGTGTTTTCAATTGTTTTCCTTGTGTGCTTTAAATTGTGGGTTGCTTGGGAGTTCTATAGATCCTAACCCAGATCTGGGGATACCTTCTTAGAAAGTAGCAACAAGACTGTGAGGGAACTGTGCGGGGTATACCGACATGGTTGAAACAGTCTGCTACGTTGATGTGGCACTTTGGTGTGTACCGGTAACCCTTGAGTTCAGTCGAGGAGAGTACGGGGCCTCCGCATGGTGTCGTGAAGCATCAACTGACCTTAGGAACCTTAATTGAACTATCTTGGCCTCTTTAGGGTAGTGAGATAACTGACTTTGGTGCAGTCCGAGGTTGGTTGATACTCGATACTACGCCCAATTGAGGGTTGCTTTCCTGGAATATTTCGGTCGCCAGTTCAGTGGCTAAATCGAAACGATGAACAATGAAAGCAATCCCGTGATATTGGGAACCTTAGAACCCGGTTACTTTGATTAAGACAGGTTGAACCCACCAGCTTCAAGAGGGTAATACCTAGACCTCATGCTGGCCTAAACCCTAAGGGTTTCTCTTGTGTGACTTGTGTGCCTTCGTACTTGACTATCTGCGTGCTTGTTACCTGACACTTGTTTCTTGCAGGTCTTGTTTATAGTCCTTAATTGGGACTCATAACATGGTACTAAATGTCTTGCAGGTTTTGTTCATAGTCCTTAATTGGGACTTATAACAGGGTGTACTAACCACCTGCAGGTTCTGTTTATAGTCCTTGATTGGGACTCATGACAGGTTTTACTTAGGTTTCTTGCAGGTTTTGTTCATGGTCCTTAATTAGGGTTTATAACAGGGTGTACTAACTACTTGCAGGTCTCGTTTATAGTCCTTAATTGGGACTCATAACAGGGTACTAAATTTCTTGCAGGTTTTGTTTATAGTCCTTAATTGGGACTCATAACATGGTTTACCTACACGACCCCATGCATAGCATGACATCATACCATTGCATACATCCTAACCCATTTCAAGGATCTCAAGGGCTTGTGATGCAGGTCATGATGAACAATTATCCCAGCAAGGGGCAAAGAGGATTTATTTTCCTCTAGCCGAGGTTGTCAGGGGCTATGACCCACTGGATATGGTGAGCCTTTGACCCTTGAAGAAGGGCTCTCTACAACAGGAAGTTCCTTCAGTCAAGCTGCCAGTTTCCAAATGCTAACAAAGTTTCTCTGTTTACCCTGCGAGGTCCTTGAAAACATTACATGCATGTCATACATCTCATTGCATTGCAGGTATCCCTTTGACAGGTTGCTTACCCTTCCTCGCTGTTTATTTCAGCCTCTCGTCATGAATCCTGAATCATCAGCCGAGCAGACTATCAAGGATCTCCAGGCTCAGAACGCCCAGTTCCAAGGGCTGATCATGAATTTGACCCAGGGGCAACAAGACCTGAAAGCTCTCCTCTTGAAGAAGGAAAAGAAGAAGAAGAGGACTGTTTTGTTCAGCCCTAGACGCAGATCTGGGAATACACCGCAGACTGAAACTGAGAGGACTACCCCATCTGTGAGGGAAAGCAGTCACCATGAGAGAGAGGTTCCCAGTCCAGTGGTCTCCGACAACGAGACAGATTTTGATGAAGAGCAGTACCCTCCTGCTGATGACAGATATAAGCAACTGGAGGACAGACTGAAAGCTGTGGAGGTTCAACAGGTACCTGGGCTGGATTTCGGAGATCTGGGTCTGTCAGCCGGTGTGATTATCCCGCATAAGTTCAAAGCACCATCCTTCTCTAAATATGACGGGGCGTCTTGTCCCAAGCTGCATTTAAGGTCCTATGTTCGGAAAATTCAGCCATATACGGTGGACAAGAATTTATGGATCCACTTCTTCCAGGAGAGTCTTTCAGGGACTCATCTCGAATGGTTCTATCAGCTGGATGGGACCAAGGTTCGTAACTGGGAGGAGTTGGCTACTGCTTTCTACAAGCAGTATCAGTATAATGCCGACCTTGCCCCTACGCGTACCCAACTCCAGGGTATGTCGTTAGGATCAAGTGAAGGCTTTAAAGAATATGCGCAAAAATGGAGGGACCTTGCTGGAAGGGTACAACCACCTCTGACTGACCGCGAGCTCGTCGACATGTTCTTGGGGACCTTGTCTGGTCCGTTCTACAACCACCTAATTGGGAATTCGTCTGCTGGATTCACAGATCTTATCTTGACTGGAGAGCGAATAGAAGCTGGTATCCGGTCTGGGAAAATTCAAGAGGCTGCACCTTCTGATAAAAAACCTCATCATGGAAAGAAAGAATCCAATGCTGTGCACGGTAAAAAGAGCCGTCATGAGGTAGGGGCAATCCAGATCTCCAATCCTGGACCTGCTCAACAAGGACAGGGGCAGCAGCGCAAGGAGAAACGACAGTATACCAAACTCAACATGTCGCTGGATCAAGCACTACAACAAATGTTGAAGGCAGGGCTGATCACCTTAAGGGCTCCCCTTCGGAATCCGAACACTTCGGCTCCTAACTATCATCCCAACGATAGGTGCGCATATCATTCTGATAGCCCGGGGCATACTACGGACAACTGCTGGCCTCTCAAGAACAAAATTCAAGACATGATCGACGCTGGGGAGATTCAGTTTGAAGTGCCTGAGACTCCGAACATAATCACTGCTCCGTTACCCAATCATTGAAGACCTTTTGTTTATTTGAATTTCTGAGTTGTGTTTTTCTTTGCTTATATAAACAATTAATGTCATAGCAAACTCTTTTATTCTATTAATGCATCGCATATGTCTGTTTTGGGAATTAATACAATTGTTTTCATTATATTCAAAATTCTTTTCATATTTTTTCTGATGATCAACTCTTGGTTAATAATTCTGAGCCTCTTAAGGGAGGATGACGAAAACGATACCGCAATCTTTACAGTATGCTTTTGAACAAACCCCGCTGATGAGGTACAGGCATTGTTTCAAATCCTAAACACTGGAGTTATAAGGAAGATAATCCCTCGTCAACCCCTCTGAGCCAAAGAAGTAGGAGTTTTTATTTTCGAAAATTAAAACCCTTAATCATAACCTGGGGCAGGGTAGTCTCTCAATTGATCCAAGTGCATGACGAATGGCACCGAAGAGATCTTTACAAAACGAACAAAGACAGTGATGGTTCAGAACAATCAAAAGGACAGGCAGTCATCATCAAAATTCATAAATGAAAAGCCCAAAAAGTCTAAACCTACAAAGGGGACTTACAAAACTGGGGCATCCCGCTGACTGTAATTCCAAAAAAGGAAACAGTTCCGGCAAAAAAGAAAGGGATAACAAAAATCAAACAAGAAAGAGGTCTTACAAACCCTCAACAAAAAGGAATGACTGCCTATTCAAAATAAGTTATCAACATCCGAATCATCACCGGAAAATCAGAGCAAAGACTCAAACAAGGTCTAACGTATGATCAACTGAGTTTAGGTTTGGAGAACATCACGAAGAGCGGGTGGGTACAAATAAAATTTGAGCCTTTATCCTTTGTTTCTTAAACCGTGAACCAGGCCACGTTATAACCCTTAAAAGTCCTAGCTGAAGCATGGGTTAATTCGAAAGCATACTGTTACGAAAGGTATCCTGACTCCTGAAGGCCTACGGTAAATACGGAGTTGACATCATGTTTTACAAACAATCACTTGTTTTATGAAAAGAATGCATTTTCCAAATCTTCAAGACAGACATAGGCTTTGCGTTTTTAACATAACTTTGTTTGCATATGACTTTTTTGTTTGAACAGCAGGGAAATTCGCACGATGAAAGTCTAATGAACAAGAGTATCTCCAATCAAGGGGCATGGCATGACTATTGTCCATCATTTGGGGCAGTTAAGTCAAGATCCAGAGAATCTCTCAAAAGGCCAAAAAGCCTGGGGCAAATCTCTGCCTGAGTCACTTGGGGCACCTCAGCAACGAATCTTGCACGATCAGACACCTTCTGGTAACATGGCAACATAAGCAGCCAGGGGCACCTATCTGCATTCTAAGAGCGTGGGCATAGTCGAAAAATACTACGCAAAATCAAAGACCCGCTAGGTTGACACACCTAGGCAAAAATAAGGGCTTCCCGGCGAACCAAAAGGGTTCGGGCAAAATGAAGGGATGAAATGAAAAATCAGTACACCCGGCAAGTCGAAAACCTGAAAAGGCGGCTTGGGCAAAAAGGGGTATCCCGGTGGACTGAAAACCCGAAAGGGCGGTCCAGGCAAAAGTTAGGGATTAAAGCGTACGACTATGTCCTGCCATCTGCCTACCAGAAGAAGGTCTGTCCATCAACGACTATCAGCACCCCACAAGAAACAGGGGCAATGAAGAGTGGTCTAAGCAATCTGATTGATCTGTCCTCCAAGGTATCAGGGTAAGCTCCGTTAAAGAACATAGCCAACGCAGTTCAAAACTTCCCCAGGAGAGTCCAATCCAGTTCCCCAGGAAAGGTGGAGTCCATACCCCCAAGCAATAAGCGTACCCCCAGTAGATTCTAGAAGCGTATCCCCTAGCAGGGCACGAACGCGTCGTCCGGCTTGATTTAAAGAGTTATTTCCTTAACAGGATATAACTGGGTTATCCTCAGCCAAAAGCCACGGAAAGAGCGTCGTCAACAGAACCTTCCTATCCCCAGCGAAGTCCATTCATACTTCCAATACAGCAAGGTATCCTCAGCAAGTCATCCTCAACAATGCAGCAAAAGCATCTCCCCACAGAGTATTTCTTCCCAGCATGGTCGCTAGAATATCCTCTTCTCCCCGCAGAATCCTCCATTCGCCAAGTTTATTCCCCAACGGAGTTATCTTCGTCTATTGGAATTCTTGCAACTATTCTTCAACATCAAGCCCAGGATACAACTTCCCGGCACCCGTCAAGGATTTATTTTCTTAGACAAACATACATTCATAAAACGTCACATACATCATTATAGCGTGCATATGCATCATACTACACGAATCTCATTGATTTTGAAAACATACAGTTCATGCATCATGATTTTGCATACAATTATGTTTTGCCTTTTCAGGAAAAAAAATCAATACAAAAATGATTACTATCAACTATCGCAATTCCTTCTTGATATAGTTTCGGATATGATCCAGAGATGGTGACGTTCTGATGCTGCTTCCAGAATTCCTTCTTGATATAGTTTCGGATATGATCCAGAGATGGTAACGTTCTGATGCTGCTTCCAGAATTCCTTCTTGATATAGTTTCGGATATGATCCAGAGATGGTGACGTTCTGATGCTGCTTCCAGAATTCCTTCTAGATATAGTTTCAGATGTAAACCCAGCAATGGTGACGTTCTGATTCTGCTTCCAGATTTCCTTCTAGATATAGTTTCAGATGTAAACCCAGCGATGGTGACGTTCTGATTCTGCTTCCAGATTTCCTTCTAGATATAGTTTCAGATGTAAACCCAGCGATGGTGACGTTCTGATGCTGCTTCCAGATTCCCTTCTAGATATAGTTTCAGATGTAAACCCAGCGATGGTGACGTTCTGATACTGCTTCCAGATTTCCTTCCAGATATAGTTTCAGATGTAAACCCAGCGATGGTGACGTTCTGATACTGCTTCCAGATTTCCTTCCAGATATAGTTTCAGATGTAAACCAGATATGGTGACGTTCTGATACTGCTTCCAGAAGTCCTTTTTAGATGTTTCCCTCTCCGACGGTGTGTGAGGTAGTAATCCCTTTTTAGATGTTCCCCTCTCCGACGATGAGTGTGAGTTGATATTCTCCCTATGGTTCCCTCTCCGACGGTGTGTGAGGTAGTAATCCCTTTTTAAGGTGTTTCCCTCTCCGACGATGAGTGTGAGGTGATAGTCTCTTATGTTTCCCTCTCCGATGAGTGTGAGGTGATATTCTCCCTATGGTTCCCTCTCCAGCGGTGTGTGAGGTAGTAATCCCTTTTTCAGATGTTTCCCTCTCCGACGTTGAGTGAGGTGATCATTCCTTTCAGATTATAATTGCATATGGTTCTCTTCCCGATACTGTAAAGATGGTATTTCCCACCAAGATTTTCTCAACGAGCGTTGTTGAAGTTAAAGTCGCCCAAGGTTCTCTTATCATTCATGCTAAGGCAGTAACCATTCCTGGTTCATTCATCAGCGTTTGAAGCTCCAGACTCAGCTCCTGTAACCAGTCAGGACATATCTATACCAAGCATCTAAAATCAGCCCCTGCAACGTGTCAGGTATTCATTTGTTCTTTTGCAGGTATGCAGGTTCTAGCTAAAGAATCTCCTACGCGATCAACATCCAGATGGCATCTATAAGCCCATCACCCTATCCAGCAATCTCTAAATGGCATCTATAAGCCCATTCCCCCATCACACTACTATGTGAGCGCAAATTTCTGGGCACTCTAGTGTCCAATCATCTTCTACCCTCGGATTACGAAAGGCACGTCAGCCAATCTGCATCCTCAGGTCTAAGAAGATTGAACAGGGGCAACTGTTGCACCCCAAAATTTGCCCTCCCATATTCTTCAAGGATTTGTCAAGCCAGGTCACAAAATTCCCTAAGGGTTGTGTAGCTCAACTGTCTCCTATACAGTCAAAACTAGGGTTTGAGTCCTGATCAAGAAAATGAAGTTTTCAAAGGCCCAATCAAGTCTCACATGCCTACAAAGATGGTCAAGTATCCTCATGTCAAGTTTCAAGGCATTCAGCTCAAGATTGCACAGTCAAAACCCTAAATTGCACTACAGTCAACTGTAGGGGCAAAATGGTCATTTGACAGTCAAAAGTTCAAATTTTTGGTCAATATATCATTTTGAAGCCACAAACATCATTTGATCAATGCTTGATCATGATTCTCAAAGTTTGGCTCAGAAATCATCAAAGATGCAAGAGTTACTATATTTGGACAGCTGGAAAAGTCAACTGAAATTGACCAGGGCATAACTTTCACATGGATTATAAGAAAAATTCCATCCAAAGCTCATTTTGAAGAGAAAGACATTTCCTACAACTCATCTTCATATTCCAAGTCCAAGAAATGCTCTCACAAAAAGTTATCAATTTCAACATTATAGGTCATTTTCAAAAGTCAACAAAAAGGGACTTTAAGTCAAAGGCCATAACTTGAGATTGGTAAATCAAAATGACATGGGACCAAAGGCATTGGTTAGAGGACTCAAAGACCTTTCCAAAATGTCCAAGAACATGTGAAAATCTTAAAAATTGACCAAGTTATGCCTTGTGGAAGTTGGGAAATATTTGGAAATTTTTGAAAGTCAACTTTACTTCAAATGATCCAAAAATGCTAATGGGCCCATTTTTCTTCTAAGTTTCTTCATGCCAAGCCTATGCACGACCATTAGGCCCAAAAGGAAGTTTTTCTCCATTTTTATTTGTTTATTTGGATTTTTTATCATTTATAATTCATTTAATTAAATAAATTGCATGAAAAATACAAACCTAATGAAAACAAATCTTTTTATGCATGATTTGAACTTAATATTTCGTGCACATGCTAATATAGAAGGTTTTGGCTTGATTGAAACCTAATTGACACAAAAACCATGAAAAAAGATTCAAAAAGATATTAAGGAAATCAAATATTGAAAACAATGAATGCCTTGGATTTGGATCAATTTTTCCAACCTAATTGCTTCCTTACATATACAGGAATGTAAACCTAATCAAAGGGGACTGTCAGCTGCGCTCAGAAGCTCTCTACAACACTTGAAAAATTGCCTTAAAACTCAAATCTGAAAGGGTGGTTAGAGGTGGATTCAGGCCCCGATTTCTGTCTCAATAGCTTGCCAAGGTTGCCCTGATCAAATTCCAATCATAAGCTTTCTCTCAAACGCCAAGAATTGGTATCTCGAACTTGAACTGTACAGCACAAATTTCATAATTGTGCATCGCATTCTAAGCATCCTTTGTGAAATTTAATGGTTGAATCGTGTTCATCATGAAGTTCTGAAGCTAACTGATATTTCCAATTGTGTTTTTCTGTATTATAGGCGATTATGCCATGTATGTTTTTTAGGGTTGCAGGTTTCTTAAATTGGGGCTTTTGCATAGAGGAAAAATTAGGACCCATGAATACCATGGTTGGACTCAGTGCTTGAAGACGAAGAGGATGGCACCCTCGCGCTCAATTTGTGAGCGTCGAGGGGCTAATCGTTATTTTTTCAAAGCATATCTAAAGCCACACATGCGAAACCGTTGCCTAATACTTTTATATTTCAGAAAATAAAAAAGAGAACGGAGAAGACAACATCGTGGCAAGCCCTGACTCGCTGATTTGAATTCTCGCGCCAACACCACTAACGCACTTGTTTCTTTTTTATTATTTGTTTCTCATAACATATTAACATGTGCTTCATAGCTCAGCTGGCAAACGCTTCACGCTTCAGTCTCCAAGACCTGGGTTCGAGCCCTAGGTCTGTGCAATTCCTCATATTATTTTTCAATACAAAATCATGTGCAACGCTAGCATCCAGGTTCACCATATGCTATCCTGATCCAAACACACACGTGTTCCAGACGGCCATCCAAGGGCTCAGAGTCAAGGTGTACCATGAACAAAAGTCAACGCGCTGATACACAAGCCAAAAAGTCAATGGACTCAAGCTTAATGGGCCAAAATTCCAGGCCTGAACCTCCTAAATTGGGGCTACCCCCCCCCCCTGGTTTGCATTTTTCTATTTTTCTTCTTACCTTTATTTTGGTTATTTCATTTATTTTATTGTCTTAATTTAATTAATTTATTTTTTCTACAAAATATAAAAACATCCAAAAATCCGAAAAGACCAAAAAATAATAAATATTAATATTATTTTCATAAATAAATGCTTGTAATTATTTAGTTTTAATTTAGGTTTACTAAATATTTTCCATAACAAAAATCCAAAAATGTTAATTTAGGTTAATTGATAATTTTTATATCCTTTAAATTTTCCCTTTTTCTTTTTTTTTCTTACCACAATATTATTCATTTATTTATTTATTTTATAATTAAATGTATATAAATAAAAATTAGGGTTAATTTAGGTTAATATAATCTTTTTCACAATAAACTTAAAAAACAATAGAATTAGGGTTAGTCAATTATAATTAATTCCTTCTTTTTCTTTTAAATCTTAAAAATACAAAAAATGCCAAAAACATTTAATTTTTAACTTCAATTCTCATTAATTTAATTATTTTTGCAAAAGGGTCCAACGCCCATTGTTTTAATTTAATTGCGCATATTTACTTTATGTCGTTCATTATAATTATGTAAATCTCCCAAAGCCATGTAACTTTACTTTTCGCGCTTTTATTTACTTCGCATTATTTACTTTTCCGTCAAATCGGGTTCTGGAAATTTTGGCGATGTGGACCCGCGCCATTTGTAATAGTCTTAGATTTATTTTTCGCAAACTTTATAACTGTTAAATATGCATGCAAGAATGAATGGCCCTAATTAAAATCAAGCGTAGATCACGACAAACATGACAAGACAAATAACTGAAACATGACACACAATTCGCACACACCACCCCTAGGGTACGCCTCACTGTTGCCTTTCGAAAGGTGATCGTCGAGTAGAGGATGTCTTAGTAAGTCCTCATGATCCGGGAACCTGGCATGAGGGTAGCTTCTAAGGTGTCTTCCCATTGCTCTGGTGATCACCATGTCCCTAAAATCGAATTGACCCGAACACCTCCAACGGTGGTGCTACCTACCTCTCAATGGTGGGATGGCACTACTTTAAAGGATATTTACACAGACGAATTCCTTAGGGTAGGTAGAAGACTCTAGATACTTGCTCTAAACTTCAAAACAAATCAAAAATACTTTTCACACCGACACCTTTTCAAAAGCTTTCGAAAGCAATTTTTCAAACACTCTTGAGGACCGATACAAGAGTCGAACTGAAATTTTCAAAGAAACTTTTTAAAACCCACAGTTGAAAAGCAAACAAACCATTTTTGAAAACACAATGAGCAAGTATCTAAGAGCCCATGGATAACCATGGATAGAAAGGGTGCTAACACCTTCCCTTTCTATAACCTACCTCCCGAACCAAGAGCAATCTCTTTAAGGAATTTTTCTGTGCTTTTGTCCTTTCCATTTGGAGAAAATAAAAGACGGTGGCGACTCTTGCTTCCGCGACATTTCGTGAACCAGCGTTAAACAGTCAGTTCCAGATCCACCGATCACAATCATCTATAGTTGAATCGAGAGCTCCTAAGGGAACATGCCGAGGGTATGTCATCTCAAAACATACACACAAAGACGAAATCAAGCAAGCAAGCTAACAAGCTAAAGAGAGTACAAACAATATGTCGAGAGCAACACATACTAACTCAAGTTAAATGCCTAACCAAGATATTGAGAATCAAGGTAGGAAAACAAATCAACAATTAAAAGGCTCAAGAGTGCACACCTAGGAAGATCCTATATAGGCTAGTATGACAAATAAAGTCTAACAAAAACTATCCTATGGGGAACATGCAATGAGAGCGAAGTCGTGATCTCAATTTCTAAATTGAGTGACTCATCGATCAACAAAAAATCAAGGGAAGCGATAAAAACCTATAGGGAGCATGCATTAAGAGCGAAGTCGTAATCTCAATTTCTAAATTGAGTGACTCATCGATCAACAAGAAATCAAGGAAAGCGATAAAATCCTATAGGGAGCATGCACTAAGAGCGAAGTCGTGATCTCAATTTCTAAATTGAGTGACTCATCGATCAACAACCAAGGAAACAAACACATGCACAACACATATAGAAAATAAAATGCAGAATGCCTGCTACAGGTCTTTAAACAGCGACTTCAAGCGCACGCTCTTTATTTCTTGCTTCCTACTTCACATGATTTCTAGAAAGTGATAAATTCCCCTACTATACTTAATCTCTAGAAAGTGGTAAATGTAATATTACAACAAATGGCCTGAAACCATACTAAACAGATAATAAAAATCCACAAAAACCAAATCAATGCATGGAGAAAGCTCGGAGGGCGCTGCAAACAAGCATCAACAACAAATAGCATCGGAAGCGTGAACAACATATGCAAGAAAAGCGTATCCGTCACCAAAGCGAATGGTATCCAAATTGCTTCTCAAAGTATGCACATATCACAAAATTTATTAGTAGATAACAAAAAATTCAAATGTGATAATGGTAATTAGTAATATGAACAAAAATGAAGTATGAACATGTACAAGACAAAGAAAACAAGTCAAAGGAGCATAACATACCATTCCGGATAGCAACCTCGTACTCATGAAAATAGGTGCAAAAACAGGTTTAAAAACATCTAACCTTTCTACCGATATCGAAGAAATTCTCAAATAAGTACAAGAATATATTATTCACAAACTAAAACTCAATGCACATGCAAAATACAAGTCCCGAACAGCATTATACGCCTTTTGAAATTCATCATGAATCAATTTGGAAATCAAAGTTTTAGTGCATTAATATTGAATATTAGCATGAGATGGTTATCTGGAACTTGCACATAAATATGTAACCTCAAGATTGATCTAAAAATCAAGAATTTAAGTCTAAAAACCACATAAATTTAATGTATCGGAATTTAATCAACAAATTGCAAATTAACTTCAATTCATTAGTTTATGTATTTATTTCAAAAGTGTGATGAATAGGAATCAACTCACAATTTGTCAAACGCAAAAGTTGTAAATCAAAATATATTCTGATACGTTAAATTCACAAAGTTCTCAAGCAATTAGTTAAAATCAAATGATATCACTTGACATCAAAGTATGAGTTAACACACAAAAAGTATCACAATTCAACAATGAAACACAAGATAATATGCAAAAAAACTTGAATTGGAAAGTTAAAATTATAATCGAAAAGCATCCGAAATCAACCGCAAAAATTAAGGCGACATAAAAACATGCCAACGGTTCCAAAAATTAACTCGGTTCGGCCAAATTCCGTTCCGAAATATGATTTTCTAAACTACTATAGTAGCAGAAAAACAGAACAAAATTTGTCTGAATCAAAAAAATATTCGCGTGAGAGATTTCGGATAGCTCAAGAAAATCGGTTTTCATTAAAGAAAGTCAGAAAAACTCAATACGTATCAAAAGTTAGAGCAAAAACACCAATTATGTCAAGAATTTGTCAATTTTCAAGTGTTGAGGCATTTTCCACCAAACTCAATCAAATTTATTTCCAATGTGTTTTATGGTGTCATTTAAATCTATTGTAATTTATCTCAACACATGTAAATAACAAACAACAAGTGTCAATCAACAAATTGGCAAAAAGTAGTTTATGTCAAAAATCAAACAACTTGAAATTATATACTAAAAATGCATTTCAAATGCATAAAAAAAACACAATGATGAACAATCAAATGGTTAGAAACAATTGATATTATTGATATCAAGACATTGAAGAAAACTCTCAACATCCATTTCCAACCCATGAGATAATTCAACAACATTTTTCAATCAAGTTGTAAACTCCACAATTTACACATAATCTCATTAATTATCAACCAATGACAAACTTCTTTAACATTCTGATTTCAATAATTTTGAGCAATCAAAGAATTAGACCTAAACTAGACTAATGTTAGCAAACAAACAAATGCTACAAGTATCACATAATTGGCACAATCACAAAGTATGAAAAGTAATGAATAAAGACAAAAAGTCACATTTAGGCCAAGAATCACAATTATAGACAAATTAAAAAAGTGAACCGATACACAAGGCACAAGTTTAAAAATTAACCGGGATAATTTATCAAAATTATCGGAAGCTATGCACACGCATACGGTCTCAAAATACGGACGATTCAGTCAAATTTCGTTCAAAAATGTGATTTTCGCACACAAGTCAGCATCTCCTAACTTTGAATGAAAAATATCCGAATCAAGGAACCGTTCGCGTAAAGAGCCTCAGATGGCTTGAGAAAGTCGGTTTTCATTAATGAAAGTTGAAAAAACTCAAAACAGATCAAAAGTTAGAGCAAAAACACCAATTATGTCAAACTTTGCCAATTTACCAAGTATTGAGATATTTTCTATCAAACTCAATCAAACTTACTTCAAAAATATTTAGCAATGGCATTTGAGTCCATTAGAAATTATCTCAATTCATTGAAATGACAAGCAACAAGTAATCAACCAAAAATTGGTAAAAGATTAATATATGTCAAGAATTAGTAACTTGAGATCATATGCAAAAATACATTTCAAATGCACAAAAATATCAATGATCATCAACCAAAAATAATTGGAAACATGTAGTGAAGTTTGAAAATCAAATATTAGGCCTAAACTACAATAATTATTAGTTTATGTTACAACACTTAAATCAAAGTTAGTGTTAGAATCTACATAACCTAAACTATTAACAAATTCTACATCAAGAATTAGGAACTAATGTTAATCTAATCAAGAGTTCAAAATCTCAAACTAGTGTTAGTGCTAACTAGTTTTCTACAGCTAATTCAACTTAAACACTAGTGTAACTACACCCAGGGCTAAAAATCAACACAACAACACTATGTCAACTTCAAGTTACAACCAAAATCAATTTCTCTTGTTCAATTAATCACTTATTTCAATAAGCAATTCAATAAAATGGTATTAAATTCTCAATTCAAATCAATTCTCAATAATTAAGCCTCAATTATACAATTAAAACCTCAATCAACACAAAACCAAGAAAAATCACTTATTTCAAAAAGCGCTTAATTCAAGAAAACTCACCGATAGAAGTGAAGAGGGGGCTTAGGTATAGAGATCGCAACGAATGGATCAACAATCGGAGAATAATTGCACTTGATCTTGACTTTTGGATCTTGATGAAGTTGTTGTTGTGTTCTTGATGAAAAAGGTGTAGAACCTTGATTTGATCTTTGAGAGAATTGAGAGAAAATTTTTAATTGTTTGTGGAGATTAGTCAATTATGAGAGAAATTGGAGTAAAAAGAATATACAGTATGAGTCTATGTGAGTGAATTTGGTTAATGGGCCTCAAATATCTATACATACTAATGCAGAATTTTAATTCACTTGAGTGCGACACGTTCCGAGCAAATTCGAAGGAATCTAGGTGCGACTTTAGAAGTTGAAATGTGAACCTAAAATGTATTCGACATTGTGAACAAACTCCTGTCCAAAAATAGGCTCAATCAGATAAATGGTGATTTAGTTACGATTTTTTGACGTTTCGTCTCAGATGAAAATATTTCTTGGTTCAGGATTTTCAAACGTGTTGCGCGCGCTTCGGACCAAAAACGTACGCTTTTGGGATACCGCTCGAATTCAAAAGCTGAAAGAAATATTTAGCCAGCTTAATTTTTGAACCAATGTCACCGGAACCAGCTCGTTACAAAAGAATCGACCGAGTTATGATTTTCTGAAGATGAAGCAGGCAAATACTTGTCACAATTTTCTTGTACGAACATATTTGATAAATCTACATTTTTGGAGACTTTCTGAGCGAAATTGGCCTTCAACCATGAGAGTTGAAAATGTAGCTGACGTTGAGAAGGAATTTTAGCCACCGAAATGGGTTCAAAAAAATAAACGGTCTTCGAGTTATGAATTTTTTAGTGCACCGAAACTGCACTTTCAGCACCTTTTTCTTTGTATTTTTCACCATATAACTTCCAAAAGAATCGCACATTCGGAGACTTTCCTTTGAGAATTAGCTTTTGGTCCAAACACGAAAATTAAAGAGAACATCGAAACAGTTTTGAATCCTCAAGAATCAACCCAAAACACCATTCCAATCTGGAAATGCAAATTTTCAAACTCAGATCAGTCAAAACACTGTTTCCAATTCGCATTGTTTTAAATTCACCGAAAACACCCAAATCTTCCATAACTCAAACATGCGTTGAAAAATTATGAGATCTTTGTCGTGTTGATCAAATACTTGGATCCCATGAAATTAATGTATGCAATATAAGCCAATTAGGATCGCAATGAAGAGGGCAAATTTTTGGGTGCAACACTGGGGAAAATATCATGACTTCCTGGTGAATGAATCATGACTTCCTGGGGAAAGAAATATGACTTCCTGAGGAATTAAATATGGCTTCCCTGGGACATGCCAACATATTCCTGCTGAGGAGATAAAATTCTTCTCGTTCCAAAATAAATGCACATTCTCAAACCAAGGCTCAAAGCTTGCAGAGATCATGAGTAATAATATTGTTGGGAACCAAAGATTCAAACCAGAAATAAACTGGAATGAAATAGTCAACCAAAATACATCTTTTGAGAAATAAACTCAAGAGAAAAATCCAAATCATCCAGACAAAGAGCTGTACAGAAAGCTAAAGCAAAAATCTTCCACGAGGGATAACTCAGTGGGGAAATTGAAAGAATACACATTTTCTGCTTAAGGTTGACATTCCATTGGAGAGAGGACAACACAACTCTATAAAACAGGGTAATAGGTCAACAAAATATTAATGAATGTGAATGAGCAATGATTTTCTAAATTCAATTATGTATGATGTATGTATGAATGTATGAGTCTTATTATATATATGCTGACAAAACAGACATATAACACTAGGGATAAATAGACAAAACCAACTCGGGTACAGTCAATACTCGGCTAAGTCACATCCAAGATTAAAATTCCATAAGAAAATAAGCACCAACTGAGAAGACAGATTCCTATTTCATGGCTTAACTTCATTGGGGAGGAACATAATCCAGAAGTAATCAAATCATAGCGACAAATCAGTACAGATACATGGATATAACATCCTTCTCCAGGCTTCACCGGGGAATAACACACAGACTTCAATGGGGAGAACACATGTTTCATGGTCCGTACTCCTATTGGGGATTGCAATACTAATTTCAAAAAAGGCATATGGAAACCATATCGTCAAAACACCAACTGAGGATCTCGTGGTGACTTCATTGGGGAAATATCATACAGACTTCACTAGGGGAGATAGTGCCTCATCATCGAGATACCAACTAGAGACTTCGTGTTGATTTCCATGGGGAGGATAACACCACATCGTCGAGGGGACATCAAGATACATTCTTCAACATTTAGAGTAAGTATTGCACCAACTTCTCTAGGGAAAAAGTATGAAACCTCATGGGGATAACAACTTGGGGAGTCAAGAAGTCAAACATTACAACAATGAATCAATCTTATAGGGATTTTAAATCAAACCCAACACTTGGCGGGTGAAAACATAAAAAACTGACAAATTCCTCAACACTTATTAAATAAAACATTGCCCTTTCCTGATTATCGGGCAATCAAACAAAATGCAAGTACTGCCGAAAGGGAGATACTTCACAAATGAGTCCAACTTAGCATGCACAGGGAGAAAAGACTTCTATCAAATAAGTGAAGCCTTCACTAAGGAATCTTGGATTGAGTCTTCATATCATGCAAACCTATTTCAACAAAAATTCCCTGGAATAGCCTTCCTAAGGAATCAAGAAGTCAACATTATAGAAAAAGGTCAAACTCATGGGGATTTTAAATCAAACCCAGCACTTAGCGGGTGAAAACCCAAAGGGTTGACAACTGTCTCAACACTTCTTAGAAAATATATTTCTCTGGTCTAGTTTCCTGGGAAATAAATACCAACAATAATGCCAATACTGCAGAAAGAGTGACATTTTACAAAAAGTTCCATCTCAGCACACCAAGGGAACAAGACCTTTCATCATATGAGGGAAGACTTCGCTGGGGAATCTGGGATAGAGGCCTCAGACCATGCGAACCCAAAATAAATAAAAAATGAACCAAGACTTGACTGGGGACAATGGGATCACAAACCCGATACCGCACCATTCATCAATTGGTATTATCTCTAACTATCTGAGAAACACAAGAAGATCATACATATACCAACAAAAGTGACCTGGGAGAACCTTCCTGGGGAATCAAGAAGTTAACATTATAGAAAGAAGTTAAAATTATGGGGATTTTAAATCAAACTCAACACTTGGTGAGAGAAAACCCGAAAAATTGATAATTGTCTCAACACTTAGAAAATATACTGCCCTTGTCTAGCTACTTGGGAAGCACATAACAACAATAATGTCGTAACAGGAGAAAGCACTGCTCTACAAGAGATTCCATATCAATACAAAGGGAGAAAGAACTCCATAAAATGAGAAAAGGCTTCATAGCTCTTTTTAATCTTCGTTTGATCACCACCTGGCTATGTAAAGAAATCACACTCAATTGGAGAAGTCTGCAACAAGACTGGAAAAATGGGATTATAAACCCAACACCATAAACAACCTGTAGGAAACCCTTCAATTGATCAACAATTGTTAGAGGAATCCAGACACACGTCTAGAAAATAGATTTCAAGAAACAATCCTGCTTGAGGAAGATTCTCAGCTTGGGGTAGACATAGCAGCTATCTTGACAAAATCTGGATATGCCCTTGGAAACCAATCTGGTGTCCCAAGCTTATCGCCCTGATCAAGGTAACTTTCATAATCTGCCTTTGGGTGTATGCTTTTATAATAACCTTTCTTATCAAATGGCTTCTAGAGATTTTGCGAATCTTAATGTAACTGCCATGGATTGGCTGAATGTTGCATCTTCTTTGCTCCGCAACTCTTCTCGGCAACATGCCTTTTGCTGATACACAAATGTAAACTTTCATGATATCAAGCAGTTGTTTTACAAGCAGAAAAATGTTTATTCTTAAAATGAGAATTCTAATGCAACAATTATGTAAGTCTTGAAGATTTTATTTAAAAAGATGTAGAAAAACCTTGTGAAACGAATCACTAGCTAGGATGCGACATGGATTTTTTGTATGAAAGATAACAAAATCATATGATACCAATCACAATAATTTAGCAAAATTAATGGGAGTCAGGAAACACTATCTCATTGGAGTATGCTTTCGAAATAAACCATGTTTCAATTAGGACTTTTGAGGGTTGTAACGTGGCCTGGTTCACGGTTTTAGAAGAAAACATTTAAGGCTCAAAAATATTTGGTGCCCACCCCCTTCATGATGTTCTCCAGTCCTAAGTTCAGTTAACCTATCACGAACATTCATCTCTCAAAAGACATTCTGAGATGGTTGAGGAATCAAACAAGGTTTTCTTTGGACATGCAAGTCACTCATTCCTGCTTCTTTTGGGTTTCTTGTCACGTGACTCTGTTCTTTGCTGAGTATTTCACACTGTAATCATTTATCGCATTTCAGGCTTTCCATTTCTTCCTTGTTTTCTTGACAAATTCCTTTTGACTTTGACTTTGAAATGCAGTGGGATGCCCTGACTTTTGCCTAAGCGACTTGTTTTCTTAAGTTCTGACTTAGCGGGGCTTTTTGTCTCTTTCTTTTTCATCATCATTTTTTTATCGTATCATCTTTTTCCTTTTTTCTTTCTGAATATTTCGCGTGACTTCGAGTCGTTTGTGACTTGTTGGAGGAATTGTGACTGCCCTATTTCTGGGTAGATAAAAGATAACCATTGTTGTATCGTCATTTGTTGATCTCCTGGTATGCGAGAGATAGCCATTAAGATATCGTCAATTGATGCACCCTCCTAATAAGTGAAGATTAACCATTTCAGTTTTGAATTTCCTCAACCTCTTGAAGGATAACCATTCTTGTATCCTTAGATGCGCACTCTTGATGAGATCTGAATACTCAATCAGATTAACTGAACACTACCCTGCCCCGGGTTAAAAATGAGGGTTTTTTTAATAGAAAAAGAAACTCCTACTTCAAGGCTCAAAGAGGTTAACAAAGGTTTCACTCCCTTATATCTCCGGTGTTTGAGGATTTGAAACAATGCTTGTACATCGTCAACAGGATTTTATCCAAAAGCATACAACTAGAAAATTTGCGTTTTAATATCATCTTCCTCCTCCTTCTAATCTCTTCCTAGGCGAGAGAATGGGTAACAAGTTGGTATCATAAAGCAATTTAAAATTGAAAACAAATATGAGTGAAACGAATGAATTTCTTCAAGATAAACATACTTATTGTATTAAGATTAAACATTCAAATGCAAACAAGTTCTTACATGCAAACAGTGCAATGATAAACAAGAAAAATTACAAATGAGAAAGAAGTAAAAATGCTAATAAATTGAGAAGGATAATCATCCTTAAACTCCATGTCATTCTTCAATCACGTTTATTCTTCGACAAAGAATTGACTTGAACCTCAAGACAAATATCCTTAATGACAAGATACCACTTCGGACCAACCTCTAAACTTCGACCTTCAAAGCAAAGCCAATCTTCTAAATTGTGCCCAGGAGTATCCTGATGAAAGGCACAAGAAGCGTCAGCCTTATATCCTCTTGGCAGTTTTTTTAGGAACAACTGGTCGAGCTCGAGTTTGAACTAAATTCTTCTTTAACAAAGAAGGATACAACTCTGTGTATGCCATTGGAATTGGATCAAATCTCATTTTCCTCTGACGACCTTTCCCTTGATTTCCTTGTTGAGGTGCCCTCTGATATGCAACAGCAGTCGGAGTCTCATTGACGACTGGAGTCACATAATCAACTTGTTGATTCCTATTATGAGATCTCCTTTGCCTACCACGGAGTACAACATAGGAGTCTTGCTCTTTCTCCTTGGAAGAACTATCACCATACTTCTTAGCACCATTTGACGAGTCCCCTTCTTTAGATAAACGACCTTCACGGACAGCTTCCTCTAAACGGACACCCATGCCCACCATTTCAGTAAAGTTACTTGGCGCACTCGCTACCATCCTCTCATAGTAGAAAGCACCTAGAGTCTTCAGGAAAATCTTATTCATCTCCTTTTATTCCACGGGAGGAATCACTTGGGCGGCGACCTCACGCCATCTCTGTGCATATTCTTTGAATGATTACCTATCCTTCTAGACCATGGCCCTGAGTTGATCATGGTCAGGCGCCATGTCCGCGTTGTATTTGTATTGTCTGATAAATGCTTCTCCCAATTCGTTGAAAGTATGGATATTGACGATGTCCAAACTCATATACCACGTCAGGTATCTTGACATTCAGGACCAAGCATAAATCATTAACATTCTGCCTGAACAATTCATTTCCCCTGAGGGCCTTCATCTCCCTATGCATCTTGTTAAAATGATCTTGAAAATCATCCATTCGATCATAGAGACCCAAGCCTTCACTTGGTGGAGGAGAAGGATGATACATATCATCATTAGCAAATGGGACTATATTTTCCAAAGGAGGTGCAGCAGGAGTAACATGCACCACAGGAGGTGCATGAGTAACAGTAGTCTGAACAACTGGAGTAACTTGAGGACCAAGATTGAAACCTTCAGGCACAAAGTTCCCTGGAATTCCCCATGGATAACCTTGAGGCATGCGATTCTGAACAACAGCTGGAGTAGCAGACACAAGAACAGTCGGAGCATTAGTAGTAACCTTTATTTGTTGAGGTTGAGAACTCGGTGGCTGATTCTGAGAAGCCACCAGAGATTCCATCAAATCAGTGAGATTGGTCATGCCGGCCATCAGAGTAGAAACTTCCTCACACAGCTCGCGATTCTCTTATTCTAAGTTGTCCATCTTCCTTCTGAAATTAGCTAGAGTATTGTACCGGTGAGATAGCTTGCTGAATGAAGTAAAGAAGCTTGGTAAGACACATGGATATGCATAACAAATGCAAGAAATATGTGCAATATGATGCATGATATGCAATGCACATGATTTATTTTTATTATTAATATTTCAAGCGACTTAAAGATTTATAGACATATTGAAAATATCAAAGTAATAACACTTTTGAAATACTGAAATTTTTTATTATAATAACTTTAAAATGGATTACAAGTTTCAACAATCCCAAGTACAAGATGAAAATAAAATCTAAACCCCTAAGAAGTAAAGTTGATGGAGATCACTCTATATGCTGACACTTCCCTGTAAGTCTGGCAATCTGAGCCTTCAACCTCAGATTTTCATCCGCATATCTGGTGGCAACCTCTTTCCAATCACCTGAATCAGGAAGTGAGCAACTAGCATATGACTGAGTCTTAGGAGAAAATAAACCCCCTTGCCTCTCCATGGTCTCTACAGCCCAACTCTCAAGAATCTCAATCAAGTCATCTTTCTCCTTCAAGTCTGCTCTATAGGAAATCTCTAAAGTTTGGAACTTATTCTTCCAAGCTTCCTTTTCTTGCTGCATCCTGACTAAAGCAAGTTATAGCTCTTCCACATCATCCAATAAGGGAGGAGTGGTCTTCACAAATAAATCATGCATAGGTGCTTTTCAGGAATACGACATCTTCAACTGAATAGCTCTCGTTTGGACCCATTGAAGATAAGGCTCCAAAGAAACAGCCCCATAGGTCCCAAGTCTTTCCTACTCTTCCTATGAATGTCACGCCAGGCCTTCGCAATCTGCTCGCTAACTTCCTTATAGTCTTCTCCCTCCTTCAGGAAGAAACTACTCAAATGAATACTATTTGGTTTATCCCTCATCAGATAACCAAGCTGTCGTCGTGCAAGAACAGGGTTGTAGTTAATTCCACCATTTGTACCAAGAAGAGGTACATTGGGGAAACTACCATAACTGCCAACAATATCTACATAATAGTAAGCCTGGTGATACCAAACAATATCTGAGTGAGTAAGTGCCATGATCTTAGGAGCCCAATGAGGTTCCTTCCTGACATCCCAGAAAGCATCAGACTGAGGCACATGAGAAGTAAACCACTGGTACAACAGAGGCGTGCAATAGATAATCATCCCCCCATGATAATAATTCCGAAGATGAATAGAGTAATAAGCATCACCCAACAATGTAAGAACTGGGTTTCCAATCATGAAGTCCTGATAGCATTAATGTCAACAAACTTGTCCACATTAGGAAATAAAAACAACTTGTAAGCAAGTAGAGAAAAGATGGCCTCAAAAGAGACGGTTCTCTTCATTCTGGCAGAGTAACGAGCTTTCTCCAATAATAATTGAGCTGGTAATCCTCTAATCCCTCCTTTAGTAGTAATATGGGATTCAACCTCAGACTTCCCCAGATGGATCAAAGCAGCAATCTCGTGTGATTTTGGCTCACCCTCCAAACTAGTAAAAGGAACACGATCGGTAATAGGTAAATCCAACAGATAAGAATACTCTTCTAGTGTAGGCATCAACTGATAGTCAGGGAAAGTAAAGCAATGAGACATCGGATCATAGAACTGGACCAAGGTTGAGAAATACCCTCCTTTATCCTAAGCTTCATGAGAGAAATGATGGATCCATACTTCCTTCAAAAATATGCATAACACTCAATCTCGAGAATTAGACTGATCAACTCATCTATCTTGGGATCTTTGAAACTGTATTTTCTAGTCTTTCTTTTTCCAGAATCCATAGTCAAAGACCACCTGAGATATTCGCAAATGGTCAACTTTTAAGTCCCTTGGAAAATTTTTATCAAAAGATGCTTATGAGTGCATGGATGCATGATGCAACAATCACACACAAGATCACAAACATAGGGTTCATAGGTTCAACGTCACGAGCATGAGGTCGAAGGTACTACCCATAAGGTATGGTCTAAAAGTTATCACCTTCCGAACAAGGTTCTAGAGGTTCCCAGAGTCTACATCCTTCCTTCGAATATTACCAACTTCCAGATTAACTCGGTAGTTAGTAATATTCTCAAGAAAAACTCGTCTGAGCTTAGTATCGCGTGAAAACTATTTCCAGATTACTCCGTCATAGCTTTCGCACTACACCTAAAAGGCCAAGATGGGTTAGGTATTCTATGATCCTCAGCTTCAGCAGGCTCCCAGATTGAAAGCAGTACGTCTTCTCGATTACTCGGTAAACGACACTACAGTCAAAGGGGCCTCCATTGAGTGGGGGATCTCATGCCTTTTTTTTTGGGATTACTCCCTCAAAGTTAGCATGACTATACCGCCCATCCTATCTTAAGTTTGCCCAAGTCCGAGTATAGGACTTATAAGTAATCACCAAGCACCCTGAAAACCAGGAAAGTCCAGGAAAACATATATATAAAAAATAATGTAACAGATAAACAACAATAGCACATATACAGATATAGACAAAGATAGGTTTAACCCACTTAGGGATAGACCAGCAAGAGGTCAATCTGCTCCCAGTGAAGTCGCCATTTCTTTTGTAGCGGTAGAAATGTTTAAGACTAAGCCATTGGATTGACTAGACTTATACAGATCAAAATAAAAATCGTGACCGCACTTTATTGTTTCCAAAGGAATGGGAAAAGAGCGAGTAACCCAAAAATATGGGGAAAGATTCTAGGTAAGGGGGTTGGTTGTGCAAAGGGAAGGTATTAACACCCTAAACATCTACGCTACTCCGCAGGAACCTCTTTGAAAAATCTGTATATTTTGGCTATAAAATGTTGTATAAAAAATAGATGGTGGAGGTGAGAAAAGAAGTATTTTTTATGATTTTTGCACCCGTCGCGGTTGAGAACCTTTAGTGCCTACATACCACCTTCCGTGCAATATGGGATTAAGGTACTCGTAGTTCACCTTTAAAAATTTTAAAACACAAGTGTGTTGGTTAATTTTAAGAGATAAGACATCGTCGTCGTTGTCCGTGTGGAAAACATACTTACTACCCACAATCATGAGAAAGGAAAATTTGCATCATCTCAAAGTGGAGGATATGGCTTGGATTTTCAAATCAATAATATCTCACTCAACACCCAAGTGGAAAATATCTCTCTTCACTACATATTATAGAAGTATAGTTGTTTGCATCACTACAAGGATTGACAAGAGTCTAATCTTTTGAGAAAGTTTTTAAAATAAAAAGCCAAATTGGAAAAATGGTTTGAAATGAGATTGATTGACTTTTAGTCTTCTCACAAAAAATGTCAAGGTATTATTAAATTGATTGGAGTTTATTTATGAAAAATGTTTTGAAAATGCATGGACCTAAGTCTAAGTTTATTATGAAAGTGGTTCAAGTTTAGAAACAAGAAGAGTTTTCAAAAGGAGGGAGAAGATTTTTGAAATTAAAGAAGATGGGAGGAGATGAAGGGACTATCCTAAAGCATAAGGTAAAAGATAAGGAGAAGAACCGTCTAACCAACAAGAAGCCAATACTTGACATTATGAGTCAAAATATAATTCCTAACCAAGCAAGCAAAGATACTAGACCTCTTGAGAAGGCCAAACTTCAAGTGTATTAAGTTTTCACAAAAATCGGGCAGAGTAACGGTTGTACATGGGTGAATTCTAGATTATAAACGAAGTATGTAATCATAATAACCTGCACACAAAATAAACAAACAACCCAATGTCTTAAGGTAAACCTCAAGAACTCCAGACAAAATATCAATTAAGGTCACAAGGTCTCCAACATAGGCCAAGGTCTCTAATTCTAACTCCAAGAATTCCAATACTCCATAATGCCAAGGACAGTAACCAAATAGTCCAAGTATCATTAAAGTTTTTTATGATTTATGTTGATTATTAAGTGTCTTCAAAAGAAAAGAAAAAGCTCAAGTTAGCAAAATAAAAATGACATAAAAGTAAATTCTCAAGTGAGAAAAATAAAAATGACATGAGAATAAATGCTCATGTGAGAAAAATAAAAATGACATAAGAATAAATGCTCAAGTGAGCAAAGATGAAAATAGCATGAAATGTAAATGTTGAAGTAAATGGTACATAAAGTAAAGAGCATAAAATAAAAGCAAAAAATAAAGTCAATTGTTAGAAATTAGTGGTTAGTTGGATGACCATCTTGAAACTTGCATTTCGAACTCATTAGAGGATTGGTAGAACCAAAGCCTCCACACAACAAGTTGTATTTGCTTTTTGTCAAGTATATCATCTGTGATACGGTGGGAGAACTCACTTGAAGGTTTTGTGTTTTATCGCAAATGTTGCGGTTAGCAAGAGTCGCCACCGACTTTTCTTTTATCCAAAAGGAAAGGTGAAAAAGCACTGGAAAGACCTTTGATATTATTTCTTGAGTTCGGGGGGTAGATTATGAAAAGGGAAGGTATTAGCACCCTTTTCATCCATGGTTATCCATGGGCTCTTAGTTAATTGCTAGATCACTTGCTTTTGTTTGAAATTGTGCTTTGTGTGGTTTTTTGAAAGTATTTTGTAAAGAGACCATTATTTAGGCAATCTTTGTAATAATTCTCGTTCGTAAGAATGTATACAAAGATGTTGATCTTTTAAAATTGTTTTCAAGTTTTGTAAGATGTTTTAAAAGTGTAAGTGTTTGTTTTTGAAAATAGCAAGGATGTTTGTTTTGAAATGGAGCAAGTAATTAGGAGCAATCTACCTACTCAAATGTCTTTCTTGTTCATTTCCTTTTCCTTTGACATTGTTGTCTTACCATTGATTTGGTAAGCAACCCTATCTTTGGATGTAAACGGGACGAGCGTGGGTCATCGTATAACCATAATTAGCAATGTTGCAAGGTATCTTAGCATTCTTTTTGAGAGACTAAGATCATTTGTAAGGCAACTTAGATAGCGTCATCGAGGGACCATGATCTTGTATTTGCTTGTTTTTGCTAAGATACCTTACATGCGTAATATGACCATTTTGTATAATGCAACCAAGTGGGATAACCCTAGGTGTGCTTGTGTGAAAATGTATTGTTTTCATACTTGTTTTTTTGTCTTGAATTAGGGTTTTCTAAGTATTTGTTTTAGTCTTTCCATATAAACCCTACTTACTAGCATGTTATATAAAAGCGATAAATTGCGAAAAAGTAAAATTACTACGCTATTACAATACTTGTGGGAGGGGGTGTACAAATTATAAATGGGGATTGCAAGAAAGTTAAACCTAATTAGCTATTACAACCACATTGAATATTATACAAAATTGAAAATAAAAATGCAAGAATATAAATGGAAAAGTAAATGATTTTTATTGTTTTTATGAAAGGGTTTTATCTTGACCTAAATAAAGAAAATGAGTAATTAAAATTAAATAAAATTAATTTAAACTAACTAAGGAAAGAAATTAATTTGAAAAGGATTTTTTGGGTTTTTTTTATGAAAAGGTTTTAAATTAATGAAACTAAAATGAAAATTAATTAACTAAAATAAACTAAGTTCTAAATTAATTTTAACTAAGAAAACAAAATAATATATTAATTTATCCTAAGTCTAAAATTATTTATGAAAAGAAAGGAAAATTATTTATTTTAAGAAGAAAAAAAAAATTTATACTTTTGTTTTAGGGAAAATAAAATACATTAGTATAAAAAATAAGTAAAAATAAATTTTGATTTTTTATGATTTTATGAAAATAATAATAATAATAATAATAATAATAATAATAATAATAATAATAATAATAATAATAATAATAATAATAATAATAATAATAATAATAATAATAATAATAATAATAATAATAATAATAATAATAATAATAATAATATAGAAAAATAAAATAAAAATAAAATAAAGAAAAGTCAGGGGGTTAATTAGTAATGTAAGGAGTATTATGAGGGGAAAAAACTAGGCCCATATGAAGAGCCCAAGCGCTGGAAAAAAACACAAAAAAAAGTCAGAAAATTGTAAAAATAGCAAAAGGTCACGCTGGGGCTTGAACCCAGGAACTAAGGGTGAACAGGCGCGCACTTTACCACTGGGGTGGCTATACATCCGTTAATATAACTGAAACAATAAATACATAACACAAAACATGCCCTGAATACACTTCATCTTCAACCTCCAGCCAAAGGACCTGTATCTTCTTCATTTCTCAACAAAAATGAAAAGTTCAAACATGAAAGTTGTAGCATTTCTTCCCACGAATCCAAACATATAAGTAACTTAAGCTAACAGTCAAAGATGAATAATAATTTTTCTTGCCCTAATTCAAACCATAAAAATTCCAAAAAACTTCAACTCTAAAATTCTCTAAGCTCAGGACATATAAATGCAAACTATGGATATGTACAGCTTCGTGGCAAAGTTATCTACATTTTATCTTCACAAATCAAGATGTAACAATGCCTAAATAATGAGATGAAAAGTCAGAAAACTCACCTTGCAGCTGAAGATCGTATTTTGAGTTAGAGCTACTTTCAAAGTGTTTTGATGATTGGATGAGCTTCCTTGCACCTCCAGGAAGCTATTGCAAAGCTTACTTTGTGCTGAGAGTTCTTGAATCAAGCTGAAGAAGTCAATGTGAAATACCCTGTTTTTGAAAATGGAGAATGGTGTAAATTGTTTTACAGTTTGAAAATAGGGGTTGGGATAGTTTCTATATGTGTATTAGAAGCTTTGTGGATGGTTTGGCCAAGAAACGCACGAAGGGATTTGAAGTTGGGTTCCAAAAATCAGAAATGACAAGTTTTTTGTGCTTGTATGGCAATTTCTGGTTTTGGGAAGTTTTAGGACCTGTTTCCTCGTGTTTTAGCTTGCAATGCACTTGTATAAATATATGGAAAATGTTAGAGGACTGGAGGAGGTCAGAAAACAAAGATCACATGTTTTGAGTTTTTTACTTGTTTTTGAAGTTATCTTGAAAAATATGGTTTCAATGCAAGGTACATGTCTTGTAGGGTGGCTTGCAACTTTAAACATGTTTGTTCTGAGTTTATAGAGCATGCTTGTGCAGAAAGAACAGGTGCAAAGCTCCATACAAGTTGACTTTGTGATTAATGTCACTTTTCCAAAATGGAAGTGTGAACTTTGTTCCATTAATGGAAAATTTACTTGGACAAAGCATGAATCCAGTGGATAAAGGCTCAAAAGCAAGTGTAATATTCTGATTATGGATAGATCTTGAGGTTTAGAGGCCTGCAAAACAAAATTGTGCAGCATAGGTTTGAAATTGAATTCTTGTTCATCACAAAATGACTTGTAATTCAAGTGTGAAAACCCTAACTTCATCTCTTCGATTCTCCTTACTCAAGAATGATATCAAGGAGTTCTTGGACATTTTGGAAAGCTTTTAATGTTCTATACAACCCATATTTGAATTGATTTTATATATTCCACTTAGAACTATATGAAAAAGTTCCATGAAGTTGGATCAAAATCCTGACCAAATTAGGGCAAAAATTTCACTAAGTGTTTTGTTTCATGACCACATGTTCTTAAAATTATAACCTGAGATCCAAGCACTTTTGGAAGGAGTTGTGTAAATCAAAGTTGTATATTTCATGGATATTTACAACTTTCATGTTGGAAGTTTCTCTTGAATCATCTTGCATCACGGTGAAAATTTTGTTCAAAGTTATGAAAAAACATGAAATTTCCAACACTTAGAAAAATTTCTAAGTTTAGAAATTTTGACTTTTCAAAATTAAAACTTGACTTTTTGATTTCTTGATGAATAAGTTTCATATTTTGACATGTTTTGATGAATTGTTATCTTTGGCACTTGAATTTGACCAAAAAGTCAAAGTTTTACTTTTCAGTATACAGTTGACTGAAAAATTCATTTGTCAATCCAATGGACTTGCAATGTTTTGAACCACGCCATTAGGTCAAAATTATGAAATTGGACTCTTGATATCATGCCTTAAACCAATTGACCATTTGCTAGGTCAAAAATCAGAAATTTCCCTTTCCCAGTCAAAACCCTAATTTTGACCATTTTGCCCTTTTGGAGATTTGATCAAATTTCTTGAGGAGTTGTGATCCAAACTTGATCAAATGATACATATAAGTTTAAAATTTTGGTATGGATAAAAAATTATGAAGTTTGACTGTAAATTGGCCATGGTTGACTTTTTTCCCTAATACAGCTGATTTTTAGGTCAATTGCTCAATTGACTGAGCAAAAATGTGATTCAAAGCTTGAAACTTGACATGAGTAATCTTGAGGGTCCATAATGATCCATGAAAGTCATATGGGGCATTGGACGCTCAAATATCCTTGTGAAAACTCAAACCCTAATTTTGGTCATCAGTGCCTAAGGAGGTGTCTTGAACTGATCAACCCTAGTGCAGTCTTGAGCCAAAGGAGATCTTGTGAGAAAATTCTTGATAAGTGAGAGGGAAAATTTTGGGGTACAACATCATCCATTTCTCAATCCTCAAAAAGTAACATTTAATGATCAACGATGTTTAAGTGATCCGCGTTGACCAAAAGTGATGTAGATCCATTAGAGGATTGGTGGAACCAAAACCTCCACACAATAAATCTCAAGGTTATTGGATCAAAGAGATAAAATTAACATACTTGGGCTTGCAAACATAGGTTTGGGTCACGAATGACCATTTTATTAAATTGGGACAAAATTTAGTGCTATGTTAAGCAATCGTAAGTGGACTTATGTAGAAGTCGCACCTATTTTGAGGCCGATCAATAGCAATCTATGTACTTCATGTTTGGATAAATGATATATACATCATAACCCTTTAACATGTAGCACAATTAAAAAAGAAAGGGATAAGATGAAGATGGAGGGGAATGATAAGCTAACTTGGATCATTTCCTCAAATTTCTTTCATCTTTAAATTCAATCACTCATCTAGATGGATTAAAGCACTAAACATATCATTGATCCATTGAATTTAAAGAGAAATTGGACATTTGAAATTGCAATCCAAACCAACAATTAAAAGGAGTGAGTAGAAAAATATTTATGGATCAAAACAGCCCCAAAACAAGGCAAAAAATGCATTTTGTTTATGTGCAAATCGGTTGCACTATAATGCAAATCGATTTGCACAGTGAAGTTTTCAAAAATTTGCGCTAAATTCACTTAGTGAAATCGATTACACTGTTACAGCAATCGATTGCATGTTGTTACAGACAACAAAACAACATTTTAAAAGGCCAAATTCTTGTTCAAACCTTCCATCAAATACCTTATGATCATGGATCCAATTAAGCATGAAAGTTCCATCAAATTATGAGAAAATAGCACCAATGGAATCACAAAACCATGCTCAATGAATCAAACCCAAAGATCCACAAGAGATCACATTGTAAAAGATGAATTAACCAAATTACCAAAGGTAGATCTAGAGAATTATTAAAACAACTTCAAGAATTTGCTTCAATTCAACCACAAGAATCAAAGACAAAGACAAAATTAGAGCCAAAATTTGAATTAATGAATATATCTTTCAAAAATTAGAGCCAAAATTTGAATTAATGAATATTTTAAAAAAAATGCAAGATTGGCACTAAAGTTTGAATTAATGATATATCTTTCAAAAAATAAAGAAAAATTGGATACAAAATTTGACAAGCTTGAAATTGCTGATTTTTTTTTCAAATTTTCACTTTGTGCAAATCGATTGCACTCTAGTGCAAATCGATTTGCACAGTGTATTTTTTCAAAAATGGCGCAAAATGCACTTTGTGAAATCGATTGCACTCTAGGAGCAATCGATTCTACAATGAAAAAAAATGAAAATTTTTAATTCTTTTTCTTTGCAAATAGAGATTTTAGGGAAATAATACTGTAAAACCTTATTTGTCAGATGCTTTGACTCGGTGCCTACAAAACACAAATATGAAAAGACAAAGAAAAATATTTTTTTGTATTTTGATTAGGAGTTATTCAACAAGACATATACAAAATACACAACTAAGGTGCTTGGAGATTCCTCAAGAGCAAACTTAAAGATAGGGGATAGAAAAAGAGGAAGAACCAACCCTAATGTGATCTTGTTATGATCGAGTTGATATGATATGATAGAGGAATCTTAGGGGGAAAAATTGGGGTACAATAATCCCTAAACCCTCTTCCAAGATTTTGGTGTCAGTAGTCTGCTCGATACCCACTTAAGCTTTTTCTTTGGAAAATTTTAAAAGTCTATCAAATTCTTCCAGAGTCGGTGCTAGCTGAAAGTCTTGAAAGGTCAAGCACCTCAACAGAGGGTCGTAAAACTGAATTAGGGCATAAACAAATCTAATTGTACCTTTACTTTGATTAAGTCAAGGGTATCCCTATAGCAACGGGTGAACATCTTTAAAGATCTTTCAAAAAGTTTCCCTTTTATAGCCTTGAGTTTTGACATATCTGGCTTGATGGTATTTATACAAATGAGATGTTTCCCTTTGGTATTCATTTTCAGGATACTTCACCAAAAAAACTTTTGTTATTAATTTTTTATTCCTGTGAATAAGACAAACAAAAAGAAATGGAGGATCAATATATAACATGCAAAAATGTATGAATGCATGAGTGCAGGGCTTAATGACGGGATTTTATGAATGTTACCCTTAGAAGGTAGGTTCCTAGTTTTGGCCTATGGATTTTTTACCCTCCCCATAAGGTGATTTCCTTAAGGGTATCATGAATAACACTAGAGGGAAAGGCACAAGGGCCTACCTTAAGTGGAGCCTCTTTACAGATCAAAACTTTCGTCTCTAGGTCATGAAAGGTCTCGTCATAAGAGTTTGGTTTGGGTTATAAAAAGAGTCATAGGTTTCATTCCAAAGTCCTACTTCCTAAGAGGATGTCTCTTGAGACGTACTCCTTTCGCGGAATTCCATCGACTCTAGGCGAAGTCGTCACATAAACTCATAGGGCTGATGTATCCCATTGGCTAATAGACGAACCTTCTTTCTAAGGGTTTTTGAAAATATTTTTTTTGAAATAATAAAATCCCACCACAAATGAATAAATATAATGAATAAAAAATAATAAATAAATAATTAAATAAGCATATATAAAAAAACAAAAAGAACCCTAAAACCCTAAAACCAAAAGACAAGGCTTCTAAACCTAGGGTTGAGTCCTCAGCAGAGTCATCAGTTGTTGTAACCGGTTTTAAATTGAGTCATCACCCTTAACTTTATCCTAAGGAAGGGAATATAAAGGTTAACTCTAAATAAGTCACAGATTCTAGGTTGTTGGACTCGTTCTTAGACGAATGGAATGTGTTAGGCACCCCTCATCTACCTTGTTCACAAGGATACTAGGGTTTAGAAGCGCGATCTTTAAGAAATATGGTTTAAGTTTTTTATTAGGGGAACTCGCCACAATTTTAGTCGTATTCCTACGTATCCTCTTATTAGGAATCATAGTCTCAATTCGTAGTTTGTAGTTGGTTGGTGTTTTTTATGGATTACGAAGATATATGAATTCCTCTTGTACTTAGTTTGGGTGTTTGAATAGGGGAGATATTATACGAAGTGCACAGTCAATTAAAATATTCCCGTAATCCTTTTTTTGAAAATTGATTGTTGAATTAATTTATTATAAAAAAGAGTTTAATGTTGGTTAAATATTTTTTTAATGTATTAATATAAAAATATCTTATTAATGCATGATTAAAAAAATAATCTTTAATGTAATAAAATAAATAGAATATTTGGATGAACTTAGAAAATAAATATTGATTTATAATAGTAATAAAATAATATATTAAAATTTAAATATAATTATAAATTAAATAATAAAATAATTAAAAAATGCATGGGGTGCAAATAATGTTGGGCTAAAAAAATAAGGGGTATGTGTAGTAAGGCCCTGAATTCAGATGTTGAATTCAGGCCTAAAAGGCAAGGGGATTTGAATTTAGGCTACGTAGCAAATTTGGGGGTGTAGGCAGTAAGGGTCCAAGTCCAGATATTGGACTTGGCCCATTTAGCTAAGGGGTTTAGGTTTCCTTATGCAGTTAGGATAACAAACATATGGGGTGGGTTTAGTAATGGGTTTGGCCCAAAGAGGCTTAGGAGTCCGTTTGGACTCCATGCGAGCGGGAGCATTGTAATGCCATAGGCGCACGTTTCTGGAACAGTTGATTGGGATCACTCGATTATGATTGAGTGAGCACAGTAGCATGCGTGGAGTGACACACATATGAGTACAAGACGTAATATATTTTTTGTTTTTACAAAACAATTCATTTCATTTGGTTTTATCTCTCTTTGTCCTACCATTTGTTCTGTCTTCTCTCCCTTATCACCATTAAACAAAACCCTAAGTTGTAGTCCCCACAAACCCTAATCAGTAGCGACTATACCCTTGTCCCACGATTTAGATCCCAGGCACCCCCACATCCCCAAATAATCAGACGAAAAAACCCTTAAGCTAAGTAATCAAAGCTTACCCTTCTTCACCGTGGATCTTCGTCACTTTTTCAGATTTGGATCTGCTTCATTTTGATTCTCTCTTCTCCCTTTCTGTTTTGCAGGTACCAGACGGTGGTGACGAAGGGAGTAGAGGTGTTGCGATGGATAAGGTAGAGGTGGCGCAATGATGGAGAGCTAGGGTTTTCAAATGTTGAAACCCTAAGCTGGAGCGGCGACAGACGAGAGTTGATGGAGGTGGTATTCAAACCTCCTTCTTCTCTCAGGATCTTCTTCTCCTCTCTTTAATCCCTATTCAATTTTTTCTAAAAAAAATTCTTCTCTACTTTTCTTTCCCCTTCTTCTTTAGAAATCTTAGGTCTTCTTATAGTGTTAGATTTAGGTTATATTAGGAAGTTTTTTTACAATTGTCATTACTGATGGGAGATTAGGGATTTGAAAATTTGTTTGTGATTTCGTTGTAATCTGTAATAAGTTTGATTCAATTACGATTCTGAATATTGAGTTTGATTTGTAAATGTGAGATTATATTTTGATTCGGTTTTTGATTATGTTTGATTTTGTATTAAGTTAATTTGTAAATCATATCAATTTGTTTGTAAAATATCTGGGCGATTCAATGTGTGTAAAGATTTAATTTGATTTTAATCTGAACAGTATATGTTTTTACATTAAAGCATGCGTTTTTTCCTTCAATCTGCACAGTGAATGTTTCAGTTTTGGGCTTGGACTTGTAATGCTACAGTTTTGGCCTTTCTTTAATCAAACATTTTCTTTCAAATAATAAAACTATTATAATTTTTAATTAAACTTATAATAGTAACATTAACAATATCTATAATAATTATGTAAAATAAAAATATATTTCTCAAAACAAAACCTGAAATGGGCCAATTATCTATTTGTTTAGGCCTTAAAAGAAAAACAAATTTCTTTATAGGCCTCTCTAATACATATGCCCTCCTTCTTCAAAGCAGACCCCGACACTTTTGGTGGGACGGTCCGATTAATAACTACACCATTTAAGTAATAGCATGCCCCCTCCCTTCTATTTATTCAAAAATGGGCTTAAAAATACCCCTTTTGTAAGAGAACCTGAATGGGCCTTTAATTCTATATGGGCCTTTCTAATTTAGAAAGGTCAGAAAATTCCTAATAATGTAAACCCTTCAAGACTTGAAATGGGCCGGAAGTGAAAGAAGCCTTAACCCAAAATGAAATGGGCTTAGAAAATTGAATGCTAAGCCCATAACCTAAGATGCACCCTTTTTATCAAGTGAAGCTTTCATGGACTTAAAATTTTACATGCGCTTTTCTGATTTTGAAAATCCCATTAAGTCTCTAATAGGATAAACCCCCTTTTATAAGCGTAAACCCCCTGCACATGATAAATCTGGAAATTAATAATGGATAGAAACCTAGCAGGGCAAATTTGGGGTATGACAATTGGCAACTTGAAAAACTTGTTTTCTTGCTGTTTTATCAGTGGTGGTATGGTTTAATACTCTTTTGTAGTTTTCTTGCACATGCCCAATACAATTACAATTGTCACAAAATTCAGGTCTATTCTCATAGTATGTCAAAAAAGAAAACATATCTTGTCCTTTTAAACAATAGCCTGTGGTGTTTTTTTCCAGGTTCAAATCAACTAGAACTCTCACAAATTGGCCAAACTCTCTATCAAACCTTGGCTTGTTGGTGATCTAGTATGTGCACGTTGGTATTTCAATACTACTCCATATATCAAAAAGAATCTTTGGACGCTAATA